>CM043316.1:78953672-79616172 GCA_023736055.1 Quercus glauca | reverse complement strand
TAAGAAACTTTTTATTGAAAAATGAAAAAGTTACAATTTTTTTTTTTACAACTTTTTCTATTCCCCATTAAATGTTTTCAAAAATAAATAGCTTAATGTGTAGACTTAAGGCACACATTAACAAGATCATTACTTTAATAGGAGGCATTGGGACCCTTTTCTAAATATTAGGGCATAAGGGCCTTAATTAAGCCTAGGCCTAGAGTCAGCACGGATTGGCTTGCTACGAAAATGGAATGCATTTAAAATCTATTGACATTTGGTATAAAACTGAAGTGTCATTAGAATTTTTTATTAAGTTTCAACTTTAATATATTATTATATAAATAACATGAGAAAAGAATGACACTTAGGATTTGTTTGGATACAGTTTATTACTGAAAACTGAAAAATTGTAGCAAAATAATTTTTAAATGTGTGAATAGTGTCGTGTGACCAAATTTTAATGAAAGTTTTATTGAAAAAAAAATAATTTGTGGGTCTCGTAAACAATGTATGAGACCCACGCGCAAAACGCTGGACGCTTGCCGCTATCCAAACGTTCACTTAAAGTCTTAAACCATTTTTTTGTTGTTGATATAGACATAGTTGTTAGAATAAGTCAAACCATTTCATGTATAATATGAAACAAATGAAATCAGTTGCAAAATTCTACCAAAAGAAATCAGTTGCAAAAAGTTTCAAGTTGATTTGTGTGTAATAGATAGGCTCTTGAATCGTATTATGCAGTTGATCACTAGTTTGATTGAAACCACAAACACCTGTTCAGGGGAAGAGAAAACAGCAAGGGACATTATGTCGTGATTAGGTGCCTCTTGGGGCTAGTTATTTTGTTTTTAAACTTATTTACTCTTTTTGTGGGGAAAACATTGATGTTAAAATGTGTGTTTTGGAAAAGCCATAAAATCACAATTTAACCTTTGCTAAAAGCAAAGAAAAAAAAATCCTGTTTCTGTGAAATTGAACTTAGGATGTGATTGCCATTGCCTTTATAGGTAACCTACTTAACAAAAACTTTGAGACTTTAAGTTTTGTACACAAATTAATCACTAAGCAAGTTGGAGTGTTGGACTAGTTAATGGGGCCAGTTGTCGCGTCCCTAACCAACCAGCTTGGCAATGTACATATCCGTTGACACTTACCTCTCAACCAATTTCAACCGATGCAATGATTAGCCTTTCAATTCACAGCAATTAAGGCATACCCTCGATTAATTGAACTGCCTGTATTCGATCAAACTTAATTAATTGACGTATTTTAGATGAAAAATGGTATGATATTCATTCTAGAGTGAGACATTGTTTCAATATTTATTTTTTATTTTTATTTTTTTTAAAAGTTATATGTGCATTTAATTTTTTTACTGTATTAATTTATGATATTCATTCATGACAAAAATGATGATAACTAACTTTTTTGTTTTTATTTTTTTTTATTTTTAATAGTGTAACTTTAAGTTATATTATATCACTTTTTTTTATGGGATGCAAATTTTAAAAAATTTACCATAAATTTTATTCTTATATTTTACATGAATACAAAATTTCAAAATATATAATATCAATAACTATACCATCAATTAAATATTTAAATTTTAAGTTTTTATTTTTAAAATTGTGCATAAAAAATCATAGCTTAATGTTACACCAAGTGTAATCTTTGGTATATATGAAATTAAATCCTTGTACTTTTTGTTATTTCTATTAATGTTATTGCATAAACTTTCTAGAACTCTTACAATCATCTCTTCTTAGAGCTACTGTAAATTGATTTCGGCACCAATACATGTAATCACAAACTTGAAGCTTTAGAGTTTAGAGCATTCACAACGATTTCTCTGACTTGAAGGCGACTTCGGTGAGTTTTCTAATGATTTTTACAACATTGGGGTTTCAACAGGTTGTTGTTGTTCTTTTCTATTTTTTTAAACACTCAATGTTAGGTGTATATATTTTTAATGGGTTGTGATTGTGTGTGGTATATTCTCTAATCTCTTAATTGAAAAAAAGTTGATATATCATTGTTTTATTAGAGAATATTGTAAAGAGTAGATTTACAAGCAATCCTTATTGAAGTTAAATTCTACATTAAAATATAATATCTTAGGAGAAAGCTGTTGCATTCGCATTAAATGCACTGTAACTAATTCTCTAACCGCATTAATGTGGAGGTGATGCCTGAACAGTGGATTTCAGCCTTATAGTTACTAGATGAAGACTTATAGGAGATGCTGATGGGACAAGTATCAAGACAAACCATCCGTCATGCACGTGGAAGGTGGATATGAAAAGGGAAGATAGTATAAAAGAAGAATGAGGCAGTGAGGCTGGGGGATCGAAAAATCAAAAAAGAAACATTGTAGCAATCTAGAACCAGACTTGTAACCATATTTGAGAGCATTGTATAAGAACTAGTATCCTCGGACTTTGCCGACGATATTTTTTCTTCAATTTAAACTTGTTTATTTTCACTCTTTTGTCACCAGCCTACTTAACTTGTTGTTTGATTAACTAAAACCCAATTTTTTAACCTATTTTCTACAAATTCAATGTTTTGGACTTTTTAAGTTAAATCCATTCATACATTGGGCTAGACATTCAATTTTAATCTTTACACTTCCTATTAAAAAAAAAAAAAAACTATTGTCAAAACTGAATATATAAAAACATAGAATAACTTAATATAAAATAAAATAATGGAAGTTGACTGTATACTAGACTAGAAGTTGGGGGTGTTTGGTTAGTGTTTTCAAACAATCATTTTTAGTTTTTAAACAACATTTCACATATTTTTACATATTTTTTTATTCACACGTATTTTTCTAAATATTTTCAAATAATAATTTTCAGTTTTTATATCCATGTACCAAACAGGCGAGTAAAAAAAAAAAAAAAAAAAAGAAAAAAGAAAAAAAGAAAAGAAAGTAGAAGTTGGTACTTTTGCAATGTCATCCGAATGGTCTCGTCAAAATCATTTTCTAAGCCAACAGTGCAAGCCAACTGTAAGCCAACTAGGTAATAATTCACTTATCAACTACAGTAAAATGCATTCTCAGTAGTCAATACTCAATGCACATTCACATGGAAAGAGAGATATACAAATAGGCTGAAGACTTGAACAGACGACAAGGGCCAGGGGCGGATTTGCACTAAATCGGGGCTGGTGTGAGCAACACAACGACAAAGAATCGAGTCACACAACGAGACTTGGGCAATTTTGCACAGTTTCAACATGCAGTCATAGGTTTAATTTTTTTTTCCCTTTTTTATTTGAATGAGATGGTCTTGATTTACATTGAACATGAGATCTAAACAGACTTGGGTTCCTATTTTTTTGGTGACATGGAATTTGGTAAAGTTGTTTCTCTAATTGAATTTTGAAAGATTATAGGCTAATAATGGGTTAATTGCTATTTTTAAGGGTTCTTTGCATTTTAAAGTTTTAGAAAGACCGCCAAAATAATTTTAGAGAGGAATTAGTCTATAATTTTTTCTCCTCAAAATCTTAGGGGGCCAGATAAGCAACTTTTTAGATTATTTATAATTTTTTTTTACCTGTTAATGGAAAATTTAAAAACTCAAGGCGGCCATGGCCCCTTAGCTTCGGCACCGAGAATCTGGGATTATCATGCTCTTTACTTCATAGTCCAATATGAATGTTAGATTATTATTAACTCTACTACAAAAATCAATGTGATTGGTGTTTTTTTTTTTTTTTTTTAAAAGAAAGTGATTGGTCTATTTTTTGATAATGTATTAAATAAAATTTTTTTTTAACAAACTATGATAAAAATGTAGGTTTCAGTGAACTCAATTGGATTTCTAGCTAATTTGTGAACATCTCACGTTGAAATTCAAATGATTTGACACCCAATTAGAAGCTTCAAACTGGATTCTCTCTTTCTCATAGGAATCTCACTCAACTCATCTTTCCCTTGCATTTTTTTGTTTATCTTTTGCTGAAATATTTCCCTCTGAACTTTTGTGCTCACTCTCTCTGCTTTATATCTGACTCCCTCTTGCGCCAATCGTTTAGTTCTCTCTCTTGCCCACCCCAGTTTAGCTTGCTTTTCTCAGTTTATTCATTTATTTGTACAAGTCTACTCTGTCACTCGCACATCTGATGTTAATGGGTTCTAAGTTTTGATCTTTAATTTTATTCTTACTTTTTAATCGCTCCCATCTCTGCCCGCCCCTGATTTGCCTTTCTCCACATTTTTTTTCCCGACCCTCAAGGCCTCTACTGCTCTAAAGTCACGTTTTTAGTTGTAAAAACACAAGTGCGTGTAACACCATATATAAAAGAACTTTTACCTTTCAAGCTTAACCCTTTAACTTTTTGTTTTATATATTTTAATTGTTATAAGTTTTTCGTTTTTCTTCTAAAAAAAAAGTATTCATTTTGTTTTAAATTATCACATTAATAAGTGGAATGTCCTGTTAGTTACGTTAGTATTTGATGTATGTAAAATGATTACTGAAATTTTGACTTTAAAATTCATTTTAAGAGTGCAATTTTACTTCTTTGCTATTTATTATTGTTTTTATATTAATTTGAGGTAAGTTCTTTTAAAAAATGATTGTAATGTCTTTGTGTCGTGTGTCATGCTTATCTTTGGGAAACAAGGTCACCGTTGAGATAAGAAGAAACTCATAACAATGGATGCTAGAATGTTCAAAGCTGCAATTGATGGTGTTAAAAGTAATGCTAAATCAAGTGCATGTCTTAAGCAGCAACAAGTATGCAAGCATGAAACAAGCACTAAATGCCAGGGGGAGTTGCAGGGCAGTGCGCATCAGGGAGCAGCTCAGCGTGCATCTCAGTATCAGAAGCAAAACAGAGATACAAGCCTAAGTAATGAAGACTTAGAAGATTTGTTGGAGTCTATTCCTTATCATGATCAGATCATACACTCTATACAAGGAATGATGCCAAGTGGATATACATGTGTCATAGCTAGGTAGTGCTTAGATGTAGTGCTTAGCTGTAACAATTCTCACCATAAAATCCGGAGAGGTAGTTACTCTGTTTTTTGTACATAACTGTGTATATAAGGATAGGTAGAGTGATTTTGTAATTGATTTCATTCATTTTGTATTCATTTTTCAATCAACGAGAAGATAGTTTCTATTTAGAGAGAGTCTTTTTTACATGGTATCAGAGCTCAAATATTCTCCCTAGAATCTTCTTTCTCTTTCAATTTCTTCTCTCAGCTTCGAGGTCCTTCAATGGCGTCCTCAGAAACTGATGCTCCCTCAAATTCACACAACACATAATCCACGCTTGCAAATGCAAATTCCAATGGGAATTGTAATGCTCCTAATCTGTATTTTCTCAGTTCCAATGAAAATCCAGGAAACATACTTGTAACTCAGCCACTGCTTGGAATGCACAATTATCAGTCTTGGTCCAGAGCAATGGTTCTTGCTCTCACTACCAAGAAGAAAATTGGCTTTATCAATGGAAAGATTTAGAAGCCAGATGTTGATTCACCTCTGTATGAGGATTGGGAAAGCTGCAATACCATGGTCCTTTCATGGTTGATCAATTCTATGCACGTTGATGGTCTCTAGCAGCATCATGTATTGTGAAACAGCAAGAGAGATGTGGCTTGAGTTGTAGCATGTATTTTCACAAGGTAATGGTCCTAAGGTGTATGATTTATAGAGGGAACTTCTCACATGTCTCAGAATCACATGTCAGTCACTGAGTATTACACAAAGTTCAAACGATTGTTGGATCAATTGTTGAATTTTGAGCCTTTTCCTGAATGTTCTTATGGAGCAATGAAGATCTTGAATGCTTCGCATAACAAGGCCTATGTCATGAGGTTCTTGATGGGCTTGAATGAGAATTATGAGACTCTAAGAAGTCAAATTCTCATGTTAGAGCCATTCCCTTCAATGAGCAGAGTTTACTCCTTGGTGCTTCAAGAAGAATCTCACAAGCATATTGGTTATGGAGCCACTGGATCCTTTCAGTCAGATACTATGGCTATGTACACCAATTCCAAAGGAAACTCCAATTCTAATTGGAATAAAGGAAATGGTAAGAAGGAGAGGCCTTTTTGCACACATTGCAATATGCAAGGGCATATAATTGATAAATGCTATAAATTGCATGGGTACCCTCCTGGTTACAAACCTAAAGGGAAGTTTGGTGCCAATCAAGCATCATGTAATTTTGTTAATGGTGCAGACAAAGCCATGGTTGTCACAAATCAATGCCCTATTTCCAAGACACAATGTGAGTAACTTCTAGCCTTTCTCAACTCTAGAAGCACTAATTCAGGAGCTGGTTTTGGGGATGCTTCTCATGCTGTAAGTGTAAGTTCTTCTTGCATGTATACTGGTGTAGAAGGGCTGACTAGTATGGCATCTGATGTGGTGGGTACTTCTGCTTCACCCAATCTCAATACCAATGCTGCTTTCATGTTAGGTATAAACTCTAATAAACCTTTTCTTCCTAGTCTAAAGCATTCAGTTTTCTCAGCCAATATTGTAGATATGAATTCCTTTAACAGTTTAGTTTGGGTGATTGACACAGGAGCTACATACCACATGGTGCATTCTTTATCATGTTTTACTACTGTTATAGCTACTATAAACACCTTTGTTAATTTGCCTAATGGCAAAACAACCTTAGTCACACATGTGGGAACTGTTAAGATTTCAGAAAACCTCATTCTTACCAATGTCTTGTGTGTTCCATCATTCAGTTTTAATCTTCTTTTTGTTAGTCAATTGACTAAAACCACTCTTTGTTGTCTAATTTTCTTTAGCAACATGTGTTTCATCCAGGACCTTGCTCATTGGAGCACAATTGGTCTGGGTAGGGAGGTCAAAGGCCTTTATCTACTGCAAGCAAGTGTATCAACCTCATCAACTTGTTTTTCTTCAGCTGGTTTTGTTAATTCTATTGTAAATACTGTTGTTCAGCCAAATATTTGGCATTCTAGATTAGGGCATTTGTCAAATGCCAAGTTGGCTTTGATAAGGAACACTAATGTACATATTGACAATGCTAATAAAGTGTTCAATTGTGACATCTGTCCATTGGCCAAGCAGAACAGGCTGCCCTTTACTATAAGTACTTATGTTTCAAATGAATGTTTTGATTTGATTCATTGTAATTTGTGGGGTCCCTTTTTTGTTCCTACTGTTGCTGGCTACAAGTTTTTTTTAACCATTGTGGATGATTGCTTAAGGTGTACTTGGGTTTATTTGCTCAAGCATAAGTCTCAAACACAATCCACTTTAGAGCAATTTTGCACTATGGTTGAAACACAGTTTTCTAAGAAGATTAAAACCATTAGAACAGATAATGGTACTGAATTCATCATGTCTGATTTTTTTGCTAAAAAAGGCATACTACATCAACTTAGTTGTGTTCAAACCCCTCAACAAAATGCCATTGTTGAAAGAAAACACCAACATATTTTGAATGTGGCAAGGGCTCTCAAATTTCAGTCTAATATTCATTTGAAATTTTGGGGGCATTGCATCTTAACTGCTGTTTACTTGATAAACAGAACTCATTCTTTAGTTTTGTCAAATAAAACTGCTTTTGAGGTGCTTTTTGGTTTTAAGCCAACTTATGATCATTTGAGAGTGTTTGTGTGTCTGTGTTATGCCTCTACTCTTTCAAATCATAGGTCTAAGTTTGATCCTAGAGCTAGGAAATGTATTTTCTTAGGATATCCCTTTGGTGTTAAAGGTTACAATGTTTTGGATTTGACCACTAATACTGTTTTCACTTCTAGAGATGTGATTTTCCATGAAAATGTTTTTCCTTTTTCTGCTTCAGCTTCTGATTTCACAGATCCTTTTATTCTTGGGGTTGATACTACTACTGATGGTGATTTGGGTACTTTTGTCACTCTTGTTAGCATACCTGATGTACCACTTGATTCCTCAGAGTCTTTTCCCATGTTTGCTCATCCTTGTGTCACTAAACCCATTTCAGACTCTTCTCCTCATGATATTTTGTCTAATGATTCCATTTCCTTGTCAGAATCTGTTCCTATTGTTGTTACTAACCCCCTTGCAGATCCACCACAAATCAGAAAGTCTATTAGAGTTCATAAAACTCCAGTGTATTTGCAAGATTATGCTTGTACTGTAGCACTTGCATCACCAAGCACAGTTGCCACTTCTCATCCATCGGGCACACCTTATGACATTTCAACTTGCTTGACATATTCCCATTTGGTTCCTGCATACAAGCCCTACTTAATGAATGTTAATAGGGGTCCTTTAACTCCTCAATATTTCTCTCAAGTTGTTCTTGATCCTTTGTGGAGAGAGGCTATGGACAAAGAGATTCAAGCTCTAGAAGCCACTAAGACTTGGGTTTTAACTCCCTTACCTCCTGGTAAGAAACCCATTGGATGCAAATGGGTGTATAGGATCAAATTGCATGCTGATGGTAGTGTGGACAGATATAAGGCTAGGCTAGTTGCTAAAGGTTATACACAAAGAGAGGGTCTTGATTTCTTAGTGACTTTTTCTCCTGTTGTCAAAACAGTTTCTATGAGGGTTCTTATTGCCTTAGCTTCAGCCAAAGGATGGCGATTACATCAACTTGACATCAATAATGCCTTTCTCCATGGTGATCTTGATGAAGAAGTTTATATAGCCTTGCCACCTGGTTATCACGGTAAGGGGGAGTCCAGTTCTGATTCTGTTTCTGTTACAACAAGTCCTATGGTGTGCAAGCTTTTTAAGTCTCTTTATGGTCTCAAGCAAGCTTCCAGGCAATGGAATGCCAAGCTTTCTACCACAATCTTAGCTCTTGGTTTTGTCTAATCACAAGCAGATCACTCCTTATTTGTTCACTCTAATGGTTCTTAATTCACTGCATTGCTAATCTATGTGGACGACATGGTCATTACAGGCAATGATTTAGCTTGTGTTGACAGGTTGAAGAAGTTGCTAGATCAGAAGTTTGGAATCAAGGACCTTGGTTCACTCAAATATTTTCTAGGACTTGAATTTGCTAGAAGCCCCAAAGGAATTAGTATTAATCAAAAGAAGTATGCTCTTGATATTCTTAAGGAAGCTGGTATGGTTGGTTGCAAACCAGCTAGAACACCAATGGAGCAGCAACTAAAGCTGTCCAAAGGTGATGGAGAGTTGCTTAAAGATGCTGGGCAGTTTAGAAGATTAATTGGGAAGTTAATATACTTAACTTTGAGCAGACCAGATATAACCTATTCAGTACATAGGCTTAGCCAACCAAGGGTTCCACATATGAAAGCAGCCACCAAGATCCTTTAATACCTCAAAGGCAAACTTGGTCAAGGAGTATTTTTTCCTGTAGAGTTAGATTTGCAGCTGAAAACCTTTTGTGATGCAGATTGGGCAGGTTGCCTTAACACCAGGATGTCCCTAACTGCTTATTGTGTTTTTTTAGGTGATGCTCTAATCTCTTGGAGGTTAAAAAAACAAGATGTGGTTTCAAGATCCTCTGCTGAAGTAGAGTATAGGTCTATGGCCACAACCACCTGTGAAATCACTTGGTTATTGTATTTGTTGAGGGATTTACACATACCACATGATAAACCAGCCTTGATGTACTGTGACAACCAGGCAGCATTACATATCTCAGCAAATCCGGTTTTTCATGAAAGGTCAAAGCACATTGAAGCTGACTGCCATATAGTGAGGAATAAGATCTTGGATGGCACACTTAAAACCTTCTATGTATCCACACGAAATCAGATAGCTAATATATTTACAAAGGCACTTGAAGTTGAAAGTTTTATGAGGTTATTGTCAAAACTGGGAATGATTGATATTTTTAGTCATAAGATTCAGTTTCCAGAATATACTAAAGATAATGGAGAAGCAAGAGCTTTGCTCTTGAGGGGGAGTGTTAAAAGTAATGCTAAATCAAGTGCATGTCTTCAGTAGCAACAAGTTTGCAAGCATGAAACAAGCACTAAATGCTAGGGGGAGTTGCAGGCAGTGCACATCAGGGAGCAGCTCAGCGTGCATCTCAGTATCAGAAGCAAAATAGAGATACAAGCCTAAGTGATGAAGACTTAGAAGATTTGTTGGAGTCCATTCCTTATCATGATCAGATCATACACTCTATACAAGGAATGATGCCAAGTGGATATACATGTGTCATAGCTAGGTAGTGCTTAGATGTAGTGCTTAGCTGTAACAATTCTCACCATAAAATCTGGAGAGGTAGTTACTCTATTTTTTGTACATAACTGTGTATATAAGGATAGGTAGAGTGATTTTGTAATTGATTTCATTCATTTTGTATTCATTTTTCAATCAATGAGAAGATAGTTTCTATTTAGAGAGAGTCTTTTTTACAGATGGGAATGACGGTTTCTTTAATGAAGCTGGGGGTGTGAATCTAAATCTTAGGCAGGTGACAGTGGAAGGGAACTCTATTCTTCACGTGGCAGCAAAATCTGGAAATGCACAAATCACAAAAAGCGTCCTCGCGATCGATTGACAATAATCACTTTTGTATATGAAAAATTGGAGAGGCGACATTGCACTACATATTGCAGCGAGGTTAGGGCATTTCTACATGACAAAACTTCTAATAACTTGTGCAAATGACCGAGAAGTTGAAGTGAAAATGGAGCTACTAAGGGCACTAGCAATAGTGGTGCTAAATAGCTCTATTGCTATTTTTAGCACCACTAATTCTTAAAATACATGCTACAGCAATAATGCTATAGCTAAAAAAAAAAATTATTAAACTCTCTCTCTTCACTCATTAAAAAAATATTTTATATTTTCTTTCTTTTTCTCTCTTTCCTGCTGTGAACCTTGTCACCCTAAACCAATAGACAAAAACCCCAATACACAAACACACAGACAGACACAAACCCAAAATTTTCTCAGCTTAGAAATTCAAAACCTCACACATGGATTAGTACTACCACTACTAGTAGTAAACCCCTCTCTAAATGACATCGGTTTTTTTGCGATCTCCAATGGCTTTGATCTCAGGCATTTGCTCATCTTCTCCATCTCTCAAGCCCCAAAAGCCTCTCCTTAGACCAATCCACTCGATCTGACGTGACTCGTTGGTGTTCCCAACTCGCTCACTGCCCAAACTCGCCGATCGGACTCATTCCGTGGCGCGCAAAATCTCCGCCGAGCTATCATTGTTGTCTTCGTCGAAGCCTGAGATTTTGAACAAGAAGAAGAAGATTGAAGCTTTGGAGAAATATCCTCAGGCTCTGTGGAGGAGGTACGTGGATTGGCTGTACCAGCAAAAGGACCTAGGGTGGTTGTTCTCGGTTGGCAATGGTTGTAGATTGTGCCATTGATCGGTTTGTGGTGTTTTTTTTTTTTTTGGTAGTGGGATGTATTATTTTATTGTAGTAGATATATTATTTATTGTGATGTTTATATTATTTTATTGTGTTGAAACTAATTACAAAATAGGACCACACTCTCAAATTCTCAATACACTCACGTTGGTTTTCAAATACGCTAAACCCAACGTTTTCACTTTTTCTTCCCTCACTTTTTTTTCACCTTTATCGAGACTTAAACAAAGTTACTATAAAAAATAAAAATAAAAATAAAAATAAATTCCTACACATTACTTTCAAAAAAGAAACTTCCCACACTTTTGATTTTGTTCAAAATTCAAAAATTTTCTTTTGGTAAAATTTACAGGAACAAAACACCTCACGCTTACTTTTTGTTAAGCCTGTGTTTCTTTAAAAAGAAAAAAAAATTATGGAAGCCTGTGTTCTATTTGAACTCAAATTACTTTTTTTGTTTATTACTCATCACATACAATTTTAAAATCTCAATAAAATAACTGATTATTCTTATCCAAATCAACTTTGAAACCCACTATCAAATTCAAACTTTTCTATTAAAGCAACAATTGCAACAATATATATAGAAAGAATTACACCAACGTGACTCTCTACTCCTTTTCTTCGGTACTATTCATTATAAAAATAAAAATAAAAAAACGCAACAAAAAACAAAAGGTGCTACCACGCATAAAAAAAAAAAAAGTTCTCCCACTAAAATGAAGATGATTTTCCCATGGTTGGCTCCTAAATCCTAATGAGTTTTGGTAAGGTTTTTTTTTTTTATTTTTTTTATTTTTTTTTAAATTTTTTTTAAAACCTTTTTCTTTTCACTTCTTTAAGTTTTACTAGCCTATGAGAGCACGCGCTCACGCACGTGATCAAAGACTCTTCTATTTTTTTTAGTAAAATTTAATAATTTGCATTCATTATAATTTGGGATTATTACATTTTTCAATCACAAAAAATCTAGGGATGTGATAAAAAAATTATTTCATCCACAAATGCATAATCCTCATCACATCCCTAGGTTTTTTTTTTTTTTTTTTTGTTGTTGGTAATGAGAAAATGTAATAATCTCAAATTATAATGGATTCAAATTATGAAATTTTACCCCAAAAATAGAAGAGTCATGCTCGTGCTTAGAGGCTAGTCTTTTTTAATTTAGAGACCAATTCTAAATTTTTAAAAATTCTTTAACAAAATTAACAAAATCAAAACTTAGGATATAAATAAGCACCGTTCTATGCCAATGGTGATTTAAAAAAAAATATATTATAAGTGTATTTAGAAAGAAGAAAAAAAGAAAAAGAAAAAAGACCTTCACCAGTTCGGTATTTCACTTTTACCATCACATCCTAGGTTTCCTTATTTTGAAAAAGTTCAATTAAATCACATTTGGATATTCTTTAAAAAAAAAAAAAAATCACATTAGGATATAGTTATATTTGAATCCAAATTAATTTATCCACATACACAAACTCATTTGAATTCAAATTCAAACTTCTCATAATTATTCTGTCTTAAAGATACTATAAATTAGAATCACGTTGAAATATTGGAAATACAATATTACATCCAAATTTATTTTTAAGAATTATTGCACATTTTTAATTCAATAAATAAAATAATGATATATAAATATGAATGGTATTATTGAACAAATTATAATAACTTAAAAACAAAATTAAAAATAAAATTAAGTTGCGATTAATCCAAACCTTTTACCTTGTTCCTGATTTGCACATTTATCTTGAATATCACCAAAAAATAAAAATCATGAGCATCACATATGCTAGTTGGGTTCAAATTGCACCATACTTTCAAGGTAGCCAATCAATCCATTCATCCCATTAATTTTGGGATCTTCAAACCCTTGAAAAGAACCATTGCAGAACATTGTAAAAGATTGTGAGGAAAATTTAAAAACAAAAAATGTGTATTTTCTTTTCAAAATAGAAAATCATAAATTTTGTCATAATATTTTAAACTTCAATACTTATGTATACACCATCTCCTACTATAAGAGGCGTAATCTGAACCTAAACATTCTGTAATAGAGGACCCAAAACTCAAAAGCAATAGAATTTGCTTAAGTTACATTTACAAACAAAGTTCACACTATCAATGCACCATGATCCAAAACTTGTTTCCCATTTGCATGCTGCTACTACATTTCTCAATCCTCATTTCAAGATATTGCTGAGTATCTTTCCACTTTTTTTTTTTCATTCTTGTTGTTGGTACAAACTAAGAGAGCCATCTTTTAACAAACTCATCCGCTAACTATAACTAAAATCATCAAATTTGGTGAATAATAAATTACTAATACCGCATGAAACTAATAAAACAATTAAAGAAGTGAAAAGAAAAAGGTTTAATAATAAAAAAAAAACTTCCCAAAAATCATTAGGATTTAGGAGCCAACCATGGGAAAATCATCTTCATTTTAGTGGGAGCATCATTTTTTTAATGCATGGTAACACCTTTTTTTTTTTTTTTTCTACGTGCTTTTATTTTTATAATGAATAGTACTGAAGAAAATGAGTAAAGAGTCACGTTGGTGTAATATTGCTTTAATAGATTAGTTTGAGTTTGATAGTGGGTTTCGAAGTTGATTTGGATAAGAATAATCAGTGATTTTACTAAGATTTTAAAACTGTATGTGATGAGATAAAGATGAGCAATAAACAAAAAAGTAATTTGATTTCAAATAGAACATAGGCTTCCATAATTTTTTTTTTTAAAAATAGAACACAAACTTAAAAAAAGTAACTGTGAGGTGTTTTCTTCCAGAAATTTTGCCAAAAGAAAATTTTTGAATTTTGAACAAAATCAAAACTAACGTGTGGGAATATTTTTTTGAAAGTAATTTGTAGGATTTTTATTTTATTTTATTTTATAGTAACTTTGTATCTATCTATTATTTAGTTGGGGTTTTTATTTTGTAGGAGTTTTTGAAAAAAAAAAAAACGTGAGATTAGACTTTAGAAGAAAGGAAACTGAAAAAAAAAGAAACATTTAAGTTTTGATAAAGGGGGAAAAAAAAAAGCGAAAACATTGGGCTTAGTGAGTTTGAAAACCAATGTGAGTGTATTGGGAGTGTGGTGAGTGTGGTTCTATTTTGTAGATAGTGTTTTATGTGGGAGTTAAAAGAAGCATTTTTACCAAACTTTGCCCTTACTTAAACCTAGGCTGTAGGGATATCTTGGAACCAAAAAAATGTCTAGTCTAAATAGGGAAAGCCCCTTATATCATAGTTATTTAACCTGGACTGGACATTTAAGTTTGAGAAATCATAACCTGAATATGTAATTAAAAACTGAACGGTTTTAAACCCCTTAAAAACAACCAGATTGCGTAGCCTAGTTAATTAGCCAAGTTGTTACTTAGTCAAATTAAGCAATTCTAGGTTAAAGCAATCAAATAATCATATCAAGCATATAAAACATATAAAGCAGCGGAAAAATAAATAACACAAGATATGATCATCCAAGAAACCACACGGAAAAAACCTGGGGAGGATTTGACCCACCGATCCTCAAGGCAAAACGGAATCCACTAAGAAAGAATTGAAGTTCTTACAAAAGGACTTACAAGCTCCCCGCTTGACTTCCTAATGCTACCCACCAGTAAAACTTCCTGACACGACCACGCGCAGGTTCCGAATCTACGGACTACTTCTTTCTTTGAATTCCTCAATCAGCTACAAGCACCCACGCTTGATATTCTTTAAGTTTCAAAGGCAGCAACTAAGTTGATCACCAAGATGTTGAAGTAATCTCAATCTTGAAAACCTTAAGCTTTGTGTAAAGGAAAGCTCCTCTAGATCTCACAAGAGATTTACACAAAACAGCAATGTATGAGCAACAATACAACTTGTGCAACTCTTAAAACGTGGCTAGGATTTTGTCTTATATACCTAGGGTCAAAACATAAAACCCTAAACGTTTAAAGAGTTAGGGCTGAGTTGGAAATTCTGCAGAAAACGCATCTGGGCCGATTTTCGATCGATCGAATCTATTCCTCGATCGATCGAGCCAGGCCGAAATGCCCCAATGCATCTGCAGTCACTCGATTCCAACTTTACAATATTTTATCAACTTTGAGCAAGCCTAAACAAGACTAATTACATTGTTTTGATCATGGTTTGCGAACATTACAAATTAGAGTTCTAAATACATAAATTCCTAAACCTTTAGAACCTAACAAAAACTCTCTAAAAAAAGAAAAGAAAATGTAATTAAAAAAAAAAGCATATGCCATTTCATATTCATACTATCAAAAAATTTTTGGTGTAAGATCAATTGTTGATTGTTTTTGGGCCTGACATTTAAATTGTTGTAAACACTACAAATATTTCATTTCATAAATTATAGTAATAAACAACAAACATACATAGGGGGCCTGACGTTTAAACGGTTGTAAATACTACAAATATTCCATTTCATAAATTATAGTAATAAACAACAAACATACATAGAAAGCAGTAGGTAAGAACTAACAAAACATAGATTTTCTCCTGAAATCCAAAACATAGATTTTCTCCTGAAATCCAAAACATAGATTTTCTCACGTAGGGCTCACGTAGGGACCTTGGGTTGATGAAAATACCTCTCTATTCTCTTGAATAGAGTTCCTTTCCCCGCCGGTGGAAACTCGGTAAACCTTCTACAGTTCTTCACTTCCTTTTTCTTTTTCCCTTGTGCCACCTGTTCTCTTATCTGTCATGGAAGACCTTGAGAACTAGTGGGCACGTTTGTCCCTAAAAGCAAAAGAAAGCAGCACCATAGAGCTCCCTCAAATGGTTGAAAGCCATAACCACATCCTTGTCGCGAAACTTTTCACCAAAAGGAGGGTCAACCTGGAGGCCCTCACTAAAACCTTGTGGAGTATGTGGCGCTCAGTTCGGACCTTCGAAGTGCGAGACTTGGGCTCCAACATAGTGCTCAAAACCTTTGAGGATGAAACTGATCCGCAAAAACTGATGGTGCAAGGCCCTTGGACCTTTGACAAATATCTCATCAGTTTATACAAGCCAACAGCGGAGGAATCGGTGGATGACGCCACCTTTGACAAAACCGCTTTTTGGGTCCAGATGCATAATCTCCCCCTCCACCGCATGAATAAAACCACCGCCGAAGCTATCGGAAAAACTTTGGGCATCGTTGAGCACGTCGATGCGTCTGCTACTGGAGAATGCTGTGGTCGTTACTTGAGAGTACGAATCCAACTCGATATCACCCAACCACTGTGCCGAGGAAGAATAGTGAACATCGGCGAAGCAGAACCACAGTGGGTGGCTTTCCAGTACGAGAAGCTTCCGATATTTTGCTACTGGTGCGGACTCCTCAATCACGACGATGAGGACTGTACTCTCTGGTCTGATAGCAGCGGAACTTTGCGCACCGAGGAGCAACAATACGGTGCGTGGTTACGTGCTCCCATAAACACTCTTAAATAGCCCAAAGTAGCCACCGATAAACCTACGCCACAACCCAAACACCCCAGTGGACCACCACGACCCCCTCGCCCCATGCCATCACCAACTGTTGCCGGAACTTCAGCGGCAACAAAACCTAGTACTCTGATAACTCCTATTGTCCCGATACTTGCACCACCCACATTCGAGACCGAACCCGATATTCCGAAACACACCACAGCTAGGGGTGGCAATTTTTACCGATATCTATGAACCTGCCCATTACCCACCTTATTTGGATAAGTCTTAACCCAACCCATTTGAATATTTGGGTTAAATGGGTAAAGACCCATTTGGTTATTTAATTAGATGGGTCTAAATGGATAAATCCACTAATACCCACTAAACCCGTCTAAATTTTAAAATTATAAAAACCCACCGTCCATAGATACCCACTTAACCCTTTTAATGGATATCTCAATTTTTTCACATTAACCGTATAACCTTAGACAATTTCCCTCAAATTTTCTCAATAACCAAACAAAAGTAATTACAAAAAAAAAAAAAAAATTATATTCCTTATCTCTCTCTCTCTCTCGCGTTGCATTGCGTTGCGTGTACACCTGTTTCTCTCTCTGAAGCTTCTCAATTCAATCCCTGATCTCCGATTCACAATCGGAACACAATACTGCGGTGGCCATTGAATCATTTCATCGGTGGATTTGGCATTTGTTGTGCTCAGTGGTTGTGCTCGGTGGTGGTGGTGGTGGTTGTGGACTAAGGTTGATGTGAATGCTCGAATTTGGGAAATCTCTCACGCTCTCTTCCAATCGCGCCAACACGGTTCAGGTTTGTCTCTCTCTCAACTCTTCTTCTTCTTCATTTGATTTTTTTTGTTTGTTTGTGGGTTTGTCTTTATTTTCTATTTTTGTTTGTGGGTTTGAAATGTAAATTACGTGTTTGATGAAATGCTTAGCAGAAGATAATGCTCTCTTTGTTTGTGTCGAACTAAAATGGAGAAATGGGATTTGGGATATAAATCAGCAACTAGTTGTGTAGGTACTACTTTTACTCTAGCATTCTAAACTGATTGTTTGTATAATGATTGAAAAAAAAAAAAAACCACTAGTAATAGTTTACTTTGTTCTGTTAGTGTAGACAAACTCACAAGCTCGGTGAAGGTGGCTTTGGACTCGTTAAGATTTTCAAGGTAAGATTAAGATCCCTCTCTCAATTGGGTTTTGAGTTCTAAGTTAAATAAAGTGATTTTGGTTGATTTGAAATATATATTTGTGATTTTGTTGTTCTGTTAGTGTAGACAAACTTACCTATGTTTCTGCCTTTTGTGATTTTGGTTGATTTAAAATATATATTTGTAGAAATTGTCATTTTGATTGTCTTATCTTTTAAGGTGAACCATGTCTGTAACCGAGGGGATGGATGAATTTGAATAAACAGTTTCAAGTGGTAGCAAAAGAAGTAGGAGTAGGACTTCTGAAGTGTGGAATGATTTCGAAATATTACCTTTATATGAAGATGGCCATCGAAAAGTCAAGTGTAGAAAATGTACTAATATTTTAACGGCTGATAAGGAGAATGGGACTAGTAATTTACATCGTCATGCTAAGAAATGTCATCAAGAAAATGATAGTGTGCCTAACCGTCCTCCCCTTGATCAAGATATGTATCGTGAAAAGATTGCAATGGCAATTATTAGGCATAATGACTCATTTTCATTTGCGGAGCATGAGGTTAACAGAGAGCTTCATATCTTTCTAAATCCTGATGTTAAGCCAATATGTAGGAATACAGCAAAGTCAGATGTTTTGAAAATCTATAAGAGAGAAAGAGAAAATCTCAAACATGCTTTAGAGTTAGTCCCGGGCAAGATTTGCTTAACATCAGATTTGTGGAAATCTTCCACAACGGATGAGTACATGGTTCTCACTGCACACTACATTGATGCAAATTGGGAGTTGCAAATAAGGGTTTTATGTTTTTCTCATACGCCACCTCCTCGTAGTGGTAAGATTTTGGGAGAGAGATTGTTTAACATTCTAAAAGAATGGGGCATTGAGAAAAAAGTATTTACAATCACTTTAGACAATACTTCTTACAATGATACCTTGGTGAATAGTTTGAAGAAAAATCCTTCTTTTAGATCATCTTTGCCTTGTAGTGGTGAGTTCTTTCGTGTTCATTGTGGTGCTCATTTTTTAAACCTTATTGTACAAGAAGGTTTGAAAATTATAGAGCATGCTGTGCACAACATATGTGAAAGTGTTAAATATGTGAGAGGCAATGATATGAGGAAGTTAAGATTTGCCGAATGTCTTCAAGAACTCCCTAATTTAACTAGTAAGAAAGTGCGACAAGATGTGCCAACAGGATGGAACTTGACATATTTAATGATCGAGACAGCTCTTACATTTCGGGATGCATTTCACAATTCGAGTATTGTTGATGGAAGCTTTCGCACTTGTCCCTCAAATGATGAATGGGATAAGGCCGGGAAGATAGCAAAGTTTTAGAAGCCATTTTATGACATAACCACTCTCTTTTTAGGCACTCAATACCCTACTGCCAACTTATACTTTCATGGTGTATGAAAAATTCATTTGCGTATTTTAGAAGAGATGGAAGATGAAGATGTAGTAATTAGTGACATGGCAAAAAGCATGAAAGAAAAATTTGATAAATACTGGGATTGTTACAGCATTGTGCTATCATTTGCTGTAATTTTATATCCTCGGTATAAGTTGCAGTTTGTGGAGTTCAGTTATAGGCGACTTTATGGCACTGATGGGACAAAAATGGTGATGGATCTTTGTGACAAGTTATATTCCCTTTTTGAAGGATATTTGCGCGCCACTAATCATGAAGCACACAATATGGTTGAAAATGCATCTAGTAGTGGTGCTAATGAGAATGTAAGAGATGCTGATATTGCTAGTTTTGATACATTTAAGAGTCAAATTTTTGGTTCAATCAATAGTAAGTCACAATTAGATGTGTATTTGGAAGAGGCCTGGTTTGACCATAACACTCATATGGACTTGGATATTCTTGAATATTGGGAATCACATTGTGGTTGCTCTCCAGAACTTTCACTAATGGCTCATGACATTATGAGTATTCCTATCACTACTGTTGCCTTAGAGTCTGTGTTTAGCATTGGTAGTCGAATTCTTGATAAGTACCGCAGTTGTCTATTGCCACAAAATGCAGAGGCTTTGTTATGTTCTCGCAGCTGGTTGTTTGATGGGCAGGGTAAATGTCTTTTTCATATACTTGTAATTTTTATTAAATTATGCATTCTCCCTTTTTATATTTACTTACTAGTTATTTACTTTGCTAGTTATACCTGATCATGATGACGAGCACCTTGTGGAGGATTTTGAACAATTATACATTTCTAGACACATTACATATAATGATGAGGTTTAGGTAATTTTAATAATTCCAGCTCAATTAGTTCTAATTAAATGCCAAGTATTTTTTTTCTGGACTATTTGTTGTTTTTAATATAGTTCTAATTAAATGCCTGATTTTTGTTGCTATTTGATAGAATTAGTGGACCCCCAAATATGTTGGAAAAGAACAGTTTTTGCTGATGACTCTGCAATTATCACTATCTGCCTTCCAAGACTTCATCTTTGGATCAAGACAACCTATATTGATGTTTGGAAATTCCCATCTCAGAAATTGTTTTCAATGGAAATTCGCATTTCGTATTTGAAACATGACATTGTACTGATTGTGGTGCAACTCGCTCTAGTTTTTGTTGTTTTGAGGCAGGCATGGTTTATAATTGGCATAACTATTTCTGTAAACTCTTAAATATTTGAGGTGACTTAAATCTGGATGTGGGAAACTCCAATATCTTTTAGGTGGCTTTTGAATGGTTCCAAACTATTTTGTGCAGCATTTGGAAGAAATATTGCATGGGTAGAGCCATTACTGTCTAAACTGTATTGAAATTAGTAATTCACCTTGTTTTATGAAGCCTTCAACCGATATACTGGTCAGGCTATACATGATATTTAGTAAATCACATCAACTTAATTCTCGATGCTGACGGGTTAGTCAAATGAAGTTGTCTGGTATTGGCAACTCAGCTGCCAGTTAAATATTTTGTCTCTCAATTGTGCAATTACAGTCTATTCATTTATTTATCATTGTGTACTTTAATTATTCGTGTTGGTCTTTGTTCTTTTTCCTAGAGATATTTGGGATCATTGAATTCAATGTATGACCATTGAACACAACAATTACAATAGTTCAAAATGAATAAGCTGGAACAAAATAAGAAAAAGCTCAGATTTATCATTCTAGGGGTATTTTGGTAATTTTGGATGTCCAAGGGTATATTGGTAATTTTGAAAGTGTAGGGGGTATTTGGGTCATTTTCCGTATTTAAGGGTATTTTGGTAATTTTAGAAGTCAATAGGGTATTCAACTAGTTTTAGAGGTATTTGGATTATATTGGGTTAAATGGGCGGGTTACTAATTAAATGGGTTGGGCGGGTAATGGATAATTAATTTTTATATAAACGAGTCATAAATGGATAAATGGATAATTACACACCCAACCCATTTATGACCCAACCCGCCTATTTGCCACCCCTAACCACAGCCCACCCCGATACGGACCCACCTACTTTTTCGTAGCAAATCACGCACACTGTCCCAACAAAAACGAAAATCTTGGCTGACACTGATCTTTTTAACACCTATATCTTGGAAATTGATAGTGCCTTAAATATCTATCCTTTCCCATCTAAGTCAGCCTCACCACAAAAGGAAACCACCCCATGATTTCTTCCCATGACCATGCGCACAAAATCCCATTAATAACCCAGTCTTATGATAGCCAGCTTTTTGATACTCCAGTCATGCACGTGCAAGACAATATACACGTGCCCTTTCATGGGCCAAAAAAGAAGTTGGACCCAGCCCAAGGTACATGGAAAAGACTTGGGCCTCCACCTGTTGGATCAAAAATCAAACCCGAGGACAAAGCCATGGACCCAAAACATAACTCACCCTCGGCTGGACCAAAACGCAAGCCCGTGGAACAGTCCCATGCACATGCAACGTCCATTGACAAGAAGCAGAAGCTTGAAGATGACCCACGTACTTTGAAAAAGTTTGACACAGACAATTTAGGATCGGCGGTGGCTGCCTAGCAGCACTGCCGGGTCCAATGAATGTATTAAGTTGGAACTGTCGGGGGCTTGGGAACCCCTAAACAGTTAACGCTCTTAAGAGAGCATGGAAAAAAGAAGCTCCCATCTGTGTCTTCTTAATGGAGACAAAACTTTCCACAGATCAGTTGGACGCCAAGAAACAAAGCTGGGACTACAATCAGGGTCTTGTGATCTCTAGTGAGGGTTAAAGTGGTGGCTTAGCTCTTCTGTGGAAACTGGCTACAAAGGTACACGTCAAAAATTTTTCACGTTGGTTTATTGATGCTCATGTGTTTTATGAAACAACAGGAATATGTTGGAGGTTGACAGGTTTCTACGGGCGTCCTAAAACTAGCAAACATGAGGAAACTTGGACTCTCCTTGAATCTCTCGGTCAAACAAATCACCTTCCCTGGCTCTGCATTGGTGACTTTAATGTGATTACAAGCCAGCCTGAGAAAGCGGGTGGTTGCCTATGACCAACACGCCAAATGGATCGTTTTCACACTGCCATTCACCATTGTAATTTCATTGACCTTGGATATGTTGGCTCTCTATTCACATGGTCCTGAAGCCACCCTGTTGAAGGTCATATTCATATCAGGCTGGACTAAGCCCTGGCCAACATGACCTGGAAGGCGCTATTCCCTAATGCCATTGTCGATCATGTTCCAATGTCTTCTTCGGACCACTCCATGCTCACCATCCAGATATAGCCCTCTAGACCTAGACAACCACGATCCTGACCTCTCTTCCATTTTGAAGCCATATGGCTTCAAGACCCACTGTGTGCCGATATCGTCCAAGAAGCATGGCATGAAGGTCTCTACAAGCCGGATGGTGCTCCAATCACCAACTGTCATGCTAGCTGCCGTGACCGACTAACTGCTTGGAATAAACGTGAATTTGGTCACGTGGGGAATATGATTGCAAAGTTGAACCGGAAGCGTTAAGTCCTTGAGCGTCATCCTATCAGTAATAATACTGAAATCCAGGAGGTATGTGCGTCTTTGAACTGATGGTTAGATGCTGAAAATACAATGTGGCACTTGTGCTCGCGAAATTTGTGGATCATTGATGGTGAAAGGAACACTCCGTTCTTCCATCAGAAAGCATCAAACTGGAAAGATAGAAACTCCATTCGGGGCATTTGTGATGCAACTGGGCAATGGCAGGAGGATGATCACACTACTGAGAACATCATTTTGGATTATTTTGAGACCATCTTTCGCTCCAATGGGCCTACTGATACCTTAGTCCTGGTTGATGCAGTCCAACCTGTGGTCACAGATGAGATGAATACCTTTCTCACCCGGACTTTCACAGCTGAAGAAGTCCACAAAGCTCTCAAACAGATGTGTCACCAAAACTGTTTTGGATTTCTTGAACTTGGATATTATTCCTCCAAATTTTAATGAAACACATATTGTTCTCATTCCAAAGACAAAAAATCCCATGAGAGTGACTCAATACAGACCGATAAGTTTCTGTAATGTTATTTCTAGACTCACCTCCAAAGTCATTGCTAATCGGCTGAAGTGCTTCCTGCCCCATATTGTAAGTGAAAACCAAAGTGCTTTCATGTCTAATCGCCTCATCACAGACAATATTATTGTTGCCTTTGAAACTATGCACCACCTTAATAAAAAAGGAGTGGTAAGATTGGTGAGATGGCCTTAAAGCTAGATATGAGTAAGGCCTTTGATTGTGTTGAATGGGGCTGCCTGGAGAAAATTATGCAGAAAATGGGTTTCAATGATAAGTGGGTGAAACTTATAATGCAATGTATTACCTCTGTTACATATTCTGTCATGATTAATGGGAAATCTTGAGGTCACATAATCCCGTCTAGGGGTTTGAGACAAAGGGACCCAATTTCTCCCTTCTTGTTTCTTTTCTGTGTAGAGGGACTCTCAGCTCTTCTAAACCGATCTGTAGCTGCTGGACAACTTCAGGGTGTATCGGCTTGCCCACTTGGACCGAGAATCTTTCATCTATTCTTTGCTGATGACAACATCATTTTTTGCCAAGCAACACCGGAACAATGCAGTCATCTTGAGCATCTTTTAACTATATATGAGCAAGCCTCGGGCTAATAGCTAAATAAGGAGAAGACTGCTATTTTCTTTAGCAGAAATACCCCATGGGACACACAAGAAGAGATAAAACTTTGCTTTGGAGCAGAGGTGATCAGACAACATGAGACTTATTTGGGCCTACCATCCTTAGTGGGCAAATCCAAAAAACACACCTGCAGAGCTTTGAAGGAAAAGTTGGACAACAAACTCTTGAGCTGGAAAGAAAAGCTGTTATCCCAAGCAGGTAAAGAAGTTCTCATCAAGGCAGTTGCACAGGCCATTCCCACGTACACAATGAGTGTCTTCAAACTTCCAAACTCCTTATGTGATGAATTGGTTGGGATGATTTGAAGATTTTGGTGGGGCCAAAAAGAAGGTAAAAATAAAATGACATGGCTGAGTTGGGACAGGATGTGCACACCAAAGGAAGAAGGGCGATTGGGTTTCCGGGACCTCAAGGCTTTCAACCTTGCTCTTTTAGCTAAACAAGGCTGGCGTTTACAGATGAACAGCAACTCATTGGTCCATAAAGTACTTAAAGCCCGTTATTTTCCAAATATAGATTTCCTACATGCGGAGTTAGGCACGAAACCATCGTTTGCATGGCGAAGCATTTTGGTTGCTCAGACTGTTGTGTAATCGGGCTACCGTTGGCAGGTAGGAGATGGTAAGTCCATTGGAGTGTGGACGGATCGTTGACTACCAAGACCCTCCACCTTCCGTGTCCTCACACCCTCGACCTTACTGCTTGTAAATACTACAGTGGATTCTCTCATGGACTAAGAAAGTGGTGAGTGGAATCTAAACCTGATCAACCAGGTTTTCTTCCACGAAGATGCCACATCCATCCTAAGCATTCCTCTGAACTGCCACAAGCCAAAGGACTGCATGATTTGGGCCTTCACTCCTAGGGGGCGTTTCACTGTCAACAGTGCATACAAAGTTGTAAGGACCATCACCCAGCTTTCTACCTCAGCTGAGACATCTCAGAGCAATGAGCAAGCCTGGTTTTGGTGCCACATTTGGAATTTGCACATACCTAACAAGATAAAAAATTTTACATGGAAAGCATGCAACAACATATTTCCCACAAAAGCCAACCACTACCATAGACGGGTTATTGACGACCCCACCTGTGAGGCTTGCACACTAGCACAAGAAACGGTTGGGCATTTATTTTGGGAGTGCAATGTTGCTAAGGAACTTTGGACCCTCTCGGACATACCACTGGAGAGAATTGGGATCATTCATAGGTCTTTCATGGACCTCATCTAGTATCTACTCTTCAAACAGCACATGGACACCACACTTATCGAACTGGTAGTCACAATAGCATGGAGTGCATGGTTCAACGGAAACAAAACCTGCTTGGGTGAAGCAAGACAAACTTTGCAAGAAATTCAGAGATGAGCTTGCTCCATATTACATGACTTCCAATTGGCACACCTACAGCCCACTCAGCTCAAAGAAGCCATGGATGGCCGTTGGGTCCCACCTGTGTTTCCCTGGTACAAGGTCAACGTAGATGTTGCAATCTTCTCTCAGCTTGGCATGATCGGTGTTGGTGTGATTATTAGGGACCACCTTGGATCTGTTGTCGCAGCCTTAAGCAAATGCCTCCCTCTCTCGTTGGATCCTTTAGAGGCAGAAGCAAAGGCAATGGATGAAGCCATTGTTTTTGCATGGGACATAGGAGTCAGAGATGTCATTTTCGAGTCAGATTCCATGCTGGTTTACCATGCTATGGAGAACCGCACGGACGTCCCGGTCTCTATCTCTACCGTGGTTTCAGGTTTCTGTTCAAGACTTCCTGCGTTTCGTACTTTCCAATCATCCCATGTGAGGAGACAGGGAAATAGACCAGCTCATATTTTAGCTGCCTTTGTGAAGATTATTGACTCTTTTGTAACTTGGATGGAAGAGTGTCCACCTTTCCTTGCATCTTCGGTTTCGCAAGATGCTATGTACTGTTTCGCTACTTAATAAAATGAGAGTATTTCTTATAAAAAAAATTACAATTTAGTGATTTACAATCATTAATTTTATACATAGAAAGGTTAATATAATTAAAAAAAAATCTATTAGACTTTTAGTTTTAATTTATAGTATTTGTTAGTAAAGTTAAGGTCAGCTAAAGCCTAAAGCAATAAACAAATTCAAAGCAACAAAATAGTCAACTCAAAGAAGAAACAATTGTCACAGTGTCACACACTCACACTGTACATGACAACAAAAATTAAACAAAAGATGCTTAAACTTAAAAGCAATCAACAAATAAAGTAAAAAAAAAAAAGATAAAAAAAAAAAAGATAATTGGTGGCATAGAGTCATATGGTCCTACTTACATGGTAATTGGTGGCTAAGTACATTTATTTAGACTTCAAAGCACACAAAATTGATGCACAGTAAGAGCTTGTAGCGGTAGGTTTGGAGAATTGTGAAAACCGAAAAGCAATGGTACACGTACAAACTACAAAGTGCAAATTTGTAGGGAACAATGTTTTTTTTTTTTTTTTTTTTTTAATTTTTAATTTTTAATTTTTATAGGTTTTCTCTAGTTTGAATTACCATATTATCACACATTTAAACAATAAAATAGTCAATAAAGTGGACCTATTAATGTAATTTTACAGAATTCACAAACCTGGCCGGGTTAATAAAACCCAACCGGGTCACACGGGTTGCTTAAAACCCACCGGGTTGCACCGGTTTTGATCGGGTCATGTATTGTTCTGATCCAATTGATCACCTAGCCTAGTCTATGCGCCGAGTCACTGGTTCAGCAGGCCGGGCCGAGCCGAGTTTAATAACACTACCTTAAATAGTAGTATAGATACTATTTGTAACAGGATTCTCCTCTTTGGACTGAACTTTTATATAGTTCAAAAATATCCCTAGACCCAACGTTTAATAGAGACAAAACTTGGGGATAATCTGGTAAAAATATATTTCAACTTCACTTAAAATACCTACAAAATAGGATACTCACCTACTAATCAATGTTTTTAAAATAAACTTATCCAAAATTTAAAAAAAATTAAAAAACTAGACCAAAAGAAAAAAAAAAAAAAGTCTCAACAAATGTGTAAAGCGAGTATAATGAGGCTAGTATTTGTGTGTGTGTATATATATATATATATTAAATATTGAATTTTAATCTTTTTTTAAGATTTAGATTTAGATTTATTTCTAAAAACAACACTAAAATTTTATATGACATGTGAAACGTACATGCCAACCGCTACTATTAATTCATGGGCATGAGGTGGATTGATTTTGGGAACCAACAACCAAGTTGGAGTTCTTGGGTGGGTGCTGTTCATCTCATATCGGTGGGTGCTGTTCATCTCATATCACGAGCATTAATGCGGTTGGCATGAGTTTGGATTTATTGGAGTGGTGATGATATGGGCCCAGAGTTTTACTTGGCTCCAGAGTCCAGACCTGCCAACAATAATAAGTTTGTATTTAATATATGTGGGACATAAAACCAAAAACATAAATGGAGAATTGTTGTTTGTGAGAAAAGTCTTCGATCAGAGGAATTGGTCACACTTGGTCTTCTGGTATTAGTCAATTGTTAGGTTTTAAAGACTTAGGATTTAATGTATTTAGAACTCTAATGTGTAATGTTGGCAAATCATGATCAAAACAATGTGTTTAGTCTTATTTAGGCTTGCTCAAAGTTGATTAATTATTGTAAAGTTGGAATCAAGTGGCTGCTGAAGTATTAGTGACTTTCGGCCTGATTCGATCGATCAGAAATTAGACTCAATCGATTGAAAGTCACTTATCAGCAAAATCAGCAAACGTAAAAAGGCCATAACTTATTCGTTTGAAGCCCAAATCGCGAGCCGTTTTTTCCAGTATTTAAAGGACATCATAAGCTAACCCTAGGTAGAGTTTTGAGAGCTTTTTAGAGAGATTAGAGTGCCTCTTGTGCCTCTTTGGTATTTTAGGGTTTTGTACCCAAACCTCTCTAAGGTTGTTGCTCATATTGCTGTTTTGTGTAAATCTCTTGTGAGATCTTTGAGGAGCTTTCCTTTACACAAAGTTTAGGGTTTTCAAGGTGGAGATATTATCAAAATCTTGATAATCATTCAGTTGCAGATTCAAGAACTTAAAGATACATAAGCGGGGGTGCTTGTACTTGATTGAAGAGTCCAAGAAAGAAGGAGTCCGTGGATTCGGAGCTTGCACGTGGTCGTATCAGTAAGTTCTACTGGTGGGTAGCATTAGGAAGTCAAGCGGGGAGCTTGTAAGTCCTTTTGTATGAACTTCGATTCTTTCATAGTGGATTCAGGTTTGCCTTGAGGATCGGTGGGTCAAATCCTCCCCAAGTTTTTCCGTGTGGTTTCCTAGGTGATCATATCTTGTGTTCTTATTATTTCCGTTGCTTTATATGTTTTATATGCATGATATGATTATTTGATTGTTTTAACCTAGAATTGTTTAATATTGACTAAGTAACAACTTGGCTAATTAATCTAGGCTACGCAATCTAGTTGTTTTTAAGGGGTCTAAAACCGTTCAAGTTTGTATTTAATATATGTGGGACATAAAACCAAAAACATAAATGGAGAATTGTTGTTTGTGAGAAAAGTCTTCGATCAGAGGAATTGGATTCAGTCAGACTTGGTCTTCTGGTATTAGTCAATTGATATAGTTATATAGGTTTATCGGCAGCATGCTGAACATATGGTGTGGTAGTATAGGTTCGTTTGGATAGAGCTTATTTTGGTGAAATTGAAAACTGAAAACACAGTAACAAAATAATTTTTAAATGTGTGAATAGTACCATGGAACCCATTTTTAAAGAAAAAGTTGTTGAAAAGTGATATTTGTGGGTCCGTGAACAGTGCACGAGTGCACTGTTCACAGTTGGAAAGTCAACATTTGCGGCTACTGTTCATGAACCGTAGTCGTAACAGCTCCTGAAACGCTGGAAAAAAAAAAAAAAAGGGTCCGAAACGTTGAATAGAAAACGCAGACGCAACATTAAATTCAAATCTGGGCGACGCCATTAGCTTTGTTTCTCCTTTTCATGTTTGTTCCCCTTTTTTTTTTTCTTTTTTTTCTTTTTTTAAATTCTGTCTCTTTTTGTCAATTTTTTTTAGAGAGTTTCAACCTGGGACGTTCACTTCTGATGATAATTTTTTATCATCAGACCAAGATACTAATCAATTTTTGGTGTAGGTTGGGATTGAACCACAAATCTCTTATTCAACTCTTAGAGACTTTACCAGTTGAGCTAATTGGAATCCACCATGTTTATTCCATTTTTATTTTTATTTTATCCCGTCTCTTTTTGTCAAATTTTTTTTTTGGAGAGAATTTCAACTTATGGCATTCGTTCTTGATAATGATAATAACTCTTTATCATCAGACCAAGATACTAATCAATTTTTAGCATAGGCAAGGATTAAACCCCAGATATCTTATTTAACCATCAGAGACTTTACCAGTTGAGCTAACTAGAACCCACCTTTTTGTTAATTTTTCGATTGGTTGCTTAATTTCTCAATTGCAATAGGAATTTTTATAGTAACGTGTAGGAATTTTTTTTTATAGTAAGTTTGTATCTACCTACTATTTAGTAGGAGTTTTTATTCTATAGGAGCTTTTGAAAAAAAAAAAAAAAAACCAAAAAAAAAAAAAAAAGTGAGATTAGAATTTAGAAGAAAAAAAATATTTAAGTCTTGATAAAGGGGGAAAAAAGAGAAGGAAAAAAAAAAGTGAAAATGTTGGGCTTAGTAAGTTTGAAAACCAACGTGAGTGTGTTGGGAGTGTGGTGAGTGTAGTCCTATTTTGTAGATAGTATTTTACATGGGAAAGAAAGAAGCATTTTTACCAAATTTTGTCCATACTTAAACATAGGCTGTAGGTATATTTTGGAGCCAAAAAAATGTCAAGTCCAAATAGGAAAGTCACTTAAATAGTAGTACTAGTCTCTGAGCACGCGCTCATGCACATGCTCTAAGACTCATTTATTTTTTTGGTAAATATTAATAATTTGCATCTATTATAATTTAGGATTACTACAATTTTTAATCACAAAAATACCTAGGGGTGTGACGAAAAAAATTATTTCATCCAAAACACATAACACTCATCACACTCCTAAGCATTTTTGTAATTGGAAGATATAGTATTCCCAAATTATAATAGATGCAAATTATTAACTTTTACCAAAAAATTAGAAGAGCCTCCAAGGCTAGTGAACAATGAAGGATTTGATACTGCTAATATAGATAAGTATAAGAAGTTACGAGCAGTTAGTTTTTTTTTTTTGGATAAACTTGAGGATGTTTTTTATTTATTTTTAATTTTGATAGGAAGATAAACGTGAGGATGATTTTTTTTAAAGGGGGGGGGGGGGGGAAACAACAACAACATAGGGTTGTTTAGCTTGTTTTTCTATTTCTTAAAAAAAAAAAAAAATAGTAAACATATAGTTGCTTTGAAGAAGTGGGTTAGTGGGAGAGTGGTCCTATTTTGTAGGAAATGTTTTAGTTAAGAGTTAGAGATATATTTTTACAGTGTTATTTCCAAGTTTTTCCCCTACTTAAATGTAGGCTATAGGGGTGTTTTGGAACCAAAAAAAAAATGTCCAGTCCAAACAAGGGAAGTCCCTTAAATAGTAGTGTAACGGCAAAGAAACGAGAAATTATCTTTGTAGTATTAAATGACGATACTGTTTGCTATCACAATAAATTTCTTTTGAGATGGGAAGTCAAGTCTGTTTGATAATATCCAATACAAAGACTAAGAAGGCTTATGTCATAGAATTGAATGAGAATTGGTATTCATTTCATTAGTTTACAGCTTGAAAACTGATTAAGAAAAAGCACAAGTGTTGGTCCTCAGGTTTAGTCCGAGGATGAGGTTACAAAATGGATGAACTCTCTCTTTCTTTTTCTTTTTTTAATCTCTCTCTCTCTCTCTCTCTCTCTCTCTTTCTCTCTCTCTTTTAGATCTTCTTCTTGCTTTATATATCAAGCTACAAGGTATCTGGATCTTACACTTGGAGGGTTGGGATCAAACTCCTAGGTTTCTTGTCCCATATGGAACATACCAGCAAGATTCACACTAAAATCTTAGCTGTGCTTCCACTATTCACGGTCACTTCCTCATTAATGCGGCAAGAGAAGTGGTTGCCCTATATTCAATGCGGAGGAGATGACTTCTACACTCTTCTTCCTTTATCTTTCTTGTACTTCGTGTCAAGTTAGCTTTCCTTCCTTTCTGGCGGTTTAGCTCTACCCCCCTTATACAACCAATGCTCACCCCTCCGAGGTCTGAGGTATGACTTTGGAATCTCTATCAGGTAAGTTACCCCAATTTCCCTTCCAACCACGAGATCATCACCCTGGATCATCCTTTCAGACTTTAGCTCCTTGGAAATAATCCTGACCATCTATTCACTTGTCCTGGAATCCTCGTCCCCCCACAATAGCCCCCCCAGAACCTCATTTTTCATTTCAGACCTAGAAAAGTGAGGTTTTGGTTAATGAGGACTACTTGTTGTAACACGCTTGCTAAGGGTTCCCACGTGAATGCGTCCTTTCAATTGATTATGACACGCTCTTGACGCTTTGGAATTCACAACTCCATAATAAATGCAACAGGTGGCTTACTGTTTCCCACCTTCCACGGTGAGATCACAATCAAACTGTTCTCAATCCTCCATCAAAAGGGGTGGGAAAGTTACCGCTCCTTTTTTATGTCTGATATATAAGGAGACAGGAGATCCTTATCTCCATTTCACCTCCCCAGAAGCAAAAAGACAACAAACACACTCCTTACTCCTGATAACTTCATCCGAGGAGTCCCTCTTCCCCGAATTCGTAAGTGTACATCTTTGTTAAAAGAGCTCTTCCCTTTTTCTTTCATATTAGGAGATTTTTTCCCTTTTCCCAAATGTGTAGATTCTCTAGTTTGGTTGATACTCCCAAACTATAGGATTCTTATGCCTATTCCTCCTCCTCCCAAACTTAAGGCATAAGAATCCTATAGTAACCTATAGCAATGTGTTAATATAACATTGCAACTTAGGCATAAGAATCCTCATTGAAGGGGGCATGAGGATTCGCATGGGTAGAGACACTAGGGATTTTTTAAACCTTTTTAGACTTTGCCCTACCCAATGCGTTTCAAACATGTTTAGGATATTAGGTAGTGTAGAAGCTTTGAACGAAAAGTTGGGTATGTCCCTCACCCATCACGACGTAAACTGGGTGTATAGTTGCCAAAAGGGTACCGATGTAGGGTATTACCTAAAAACTAGGGTTCCTGCCGTTAGGCTAATTTCTTGCCTCCCCGAGACGAATAAAGGCATGGACGAGGACTTTCTCATCGTTTCAAGGGAATCGCATGACGGACTCCACTGCCCCACCAAGGATGGAACTCCAGGTGGGATGGTTTAAGGACATTAAAAAAATTCTATGTTAGCTTAGGAAATATCACAAATAGTTTACTTACATGCATGCCATTTTATTATTTCATTTATATATATATATATATATATATATATATATATATATATATATATATATTTTTATACTAAATCTTTAGTCTATTTGGCCTACAGACTGATATAAATTCTCAATTCATTTTCCTTAGAGAAAAAAGCTACTACCAAGAGACGAAGCTTGGTGAAACTTCGATTTATTGAATCGAGTTTTGAGGTCCGAGATCTTCCTACACTGGGATGGTCAACTCCATGTAGCTCACGTTATTCTGGGCTTTAAACCCATCTCCAATCGCTTCCAAGTGTTCAAGCACGTAATCAAGGCCCGAGACCCTCGTCTGGCTCGAGTTGACGTGGCTATTGAAGGATTCCTTAGTAAACCTCCTCTAGCGGGAACACAATTGGTCGAGCTTCCTACCTTTAAGGACCCTCAACCAATTGTTGAAGAAATTACATCTTCAGGCGAAGAAGCTGAGAGAGAATTCGAGGATAGTACTTCAGAGGAAATTACTGAAAGCCCCATTCGAGACGAGGACTTTGAGGTCTTCTATCGCACAGACGAGACCGAGGAGGAAGCATCCAGCCCACATCTAACTATAGCTCTCGTTAGTGAAAATCAAGAGGCAGCCGAAGTACCTGATGCGATGGTGACAGAAAAGAGATTGCCAGACTTACTCTCCTTCTAGAATCCCATGCAGGGACTATTACTCTTGAAGTCCCTATAGTTCCTAGACCTCTTATGCCTATTCCTCCTCCTCCTCATCCACAAATCGAACCAGTTGATAAAAAATGAAAAAAAGGGACAAAAAAGGAGGTAAAGGCACCATTGAGGAGGGCGAAGTCTAGGAGGAAGCTCCCCTGGAGCCAACCAAGGTGGCCAAGACGAGTCGAGCCTAACAAAGGAGAGGAGAAGAAAGCTCAGAAGCTATTTCAGAGCGTTGATCTTGGGTTTCAAATTGGAGCCCCTCCTTTGTACTGGATGGCTCACCTCTCCGTGAGGATTCTCCAATCCATAATTTCGACAATGAGAGAGTAGGCTATATGGCTAATGCAGTGGTGTAAGCGCTTCTTCTCCCTAAAGACATGGACAAACTTCGAAACTTGAAGAAGCATAAACTATTTCTCTCCATAAAGAGGGACTTAGCTCTGGTAAGACCTCTTTACATTCATTCCTCTATTTCTACAATTTCATTATTATAGTCTTGTCAATTTCCTAACTCTTATTTTGACTATTTACGCATAGGCCACCCGAGCGGCACATGTAGCAGAAGAATGGGTTGATTAAGCCCTTCGTGATCAGAAAGAAGAAGAGTCCAAACGTCACACAGGGCAAAAAGTCTTTGGCCCAAAATGATAAGAAGCTAAAAGAGACTCTCCATAAGCTATCAGAGTGCGATAAGGCTAGAAAGAGTGCTAAGACTTCAATAGAAAGCTCAGAGAGGCAAGCCCAATAACAGTTTCTACACTTGAGAGAGGAAGAGAGCCAGCTTGCAATTTCTTAAACAACCATTTTCGAACTGAAGAAAGAGCTAAGCTAGAAAAACGAGGAAATGGATAAGGTCGAGCAAGCTACATACAACTAAGGGCAAAAGGAGACTGAGTCCCATCTTAAGTCACAAATCCCCGTGGTATGTCGCAGCTTTTGCCTTCAGACCTAGGTCGAGTCCCTTATCGCTGCTGGGGTAGATTCTGCTTCCGAGTTAAGGAATCTAGAGATAGCGTTCTACCCTTCAGCAATTATGGCACGCCTAGCCATTCAGTCGCACCCAACCACTCAACCTCCTGTCAGCACTTCTGGTCCAATGCAGACAAGCTCTGTCGAGAACCCTCCTCCTAAGTCCAGTACTACTGCCCCTGCTTAATCCAAACTAGGTGAACAACAACCAAGCACTCTTGCCCCTGCGAAAGCCAAACCAGTTGAACAACAACTAGGCACATTGCCCCTGCCCCACAGCCTAGCACAACTATCCCTCAAAGCACTAAAGTGGTGACCAAGGTGTCCTCAACAGAAGAAGGTTCCTCCATATCTAAAGTGGCTCCTCCTGCTCAAACTCCAACCGCTGAGATACAACCCCACAAGGAAACAAGGACACAAAAGACTCCTGAAGCCTAGGGAATGTATTAGTTGGACTATTTTTCTTTTTTTTTTTTTTTTAAATTTAGAGGGCATTTTATCTTTATTTACTTTCTTTTTTGTATGTACCCTTCTGAACCTTATTTAATGAAGAACTTTTGTTAGATCCTCGTTTTATTCACTTATACTTATATTTTTATAATTTCATATCTGTTTACGATGCCCATATAGGTAATGAACCTGGTACCTACCCATACATAGTTAAATGTTCAAACAATACCTAAGTGTTAATTTTCCCGAGGTAGATGATATGAGGAATTGAACCCAACCAAGGTTCTGTTTAACATTAAAAAAAAAAAAAAAAAAAAAAACAATATAAGTGTTAATTTACCCAAGGCAGGTGATCCAAGGAATCGAACCTGACCAAGGTTCTGTTTAACATAAAAAAAACAATCTAAGTGTTAATTTACCCAAGGCAGGTGATCCAAGAAATCGAACCTGGCCGAGGTTCTATTTAACATAAAAAATGATCTAAGTGTTAATTTACCCAAGGCAGGTGATCTGAGGGATTGAACCTAATTGAGATTCTATTTAACACAAAAAACAACCTAAGTGTTAATTTACCCAAGGCAGGTAATTCGAGGAATCGAACCTGGCCGAGGTTCTGTTTAACATAAAAAACAACCTAAGTGTTAATTTACCCAAGACAGGTGATCTGAGGAATCGAACCTGTCCGAGGTTCTGTTTAATATAAAAAAAAAAAAAAATCTAAGAGTGACAACAGGAGTGTAAAAATACATCTGATTGCATATAATATATGATTCCTTATGATACTGTTGGACTAGAAATAATATTTTCATAAATTGTTCACATTCCATGGACGAGGTACAACAAGTCCATCCAAATCTTCTAGCCTATAAGCCCCCACTCCTACTATTGAAGTTACTCGATAAGGCCCCTCCCAATTAGGGCCTAATTTTCCCTAAGAAGGATTCCTTGCACTTCCAACAACCTTTCACAAGACCAAATCTCTTGGAATGAAAGCTCTAACTTTTACCCTTTTCTTAAACCCCTGCCTAAGCTTTTGTTGATATTGTGCCAATCTAACTGCGGCCACTTCCCTTAGTTCTTCAGCCAAATCAAGGTTATGGGCAAGGAACTTTTCATTTCCATCACCAAGGGGCTGGTTAGACCTCAGAGTTGGGAATCCTATATCTGTAGGAATAACTGGCTCAGATCCATAGGTCATGGAAAAAGGGTTCTCACTTGTGGATCTTCTAGGTGTTGTGCAGTAGGTCCACAGAACATGAGGTAACTCGTCCACCCACTTTCCCTTTGCATCTTCCAATCTCTTCTTCAAACCGTCCATGATAACCTTATTTATGGCCTTTGCCTGCCCATTACTCTGAGGATATGACGAAATAGAGTATCTGTTCTTTATTACTAATTCACAACAGTATTTCTGAAAGGCTTTGCTATCAAATTGATGTCTGTTATCTAAAACAAAAATGCTCCAGACCCCAAATCTTGTAACGATATTTTGCCATACAAACCTTTTCACATCTTGATCTCGGATGTTTGCTAGTGGTTCAGCTTTCACCTACTTAGTGAAATAGTCAGTAGCAACAAGAAGATACCTGCAATTCCCTGTGGCTCTAGGGAACGGTCCTACAATGTCCAAACCTTATTGGGCAAAAGGCCAAGGGCTACTTAGTGGGTTCAGCAATCCTTTTGGCTGATGAATGATAGGAGCATACCTCTGATATTGGTCACATTTCTTAACATATTTCTATGAGCATTTCTACATGCTCGGCCACCAATATCCTTGTGTCAAAGCTTTGTGAGCAAGTGACCTACCCCTTGTATGGCTACGACAAATTCCTTTATGTAATTCTTCTAACAACATTTCAACTTCCTTTGGATGAACACACAACAAGTATGGTCCCGAGTATGAGCGTTTGTACAATTTTTGGTCTTTAGAAAGCCAAAATCTTGGTGCTTTTCTATGAACCTTCTTCGCCTCGGCCTTGTACTCAGGTAAAATCCCATCCTTCAAGAATGCAACCAATGGATCCTACTAGCTAGGGCCTATCCTTGTAAAATTAATTCCTATTGGAGGCAGCTCATCATAAGCAGGTGACGCATAACTCTTAATGAGTACGATTCGAGGAAGATTTTACCTACTAACCGTGGCCAGAGTTGCAAGTTAATCAGCATGGGAATTCTTGCCTCGAGGAACTTGTTCAAGCATAAAGGAATGAAAATCCCTTGACAATCGCTTAACTTGCCTAAGTACTAAAGCATCCTCAGATCCTTCGCCTCGTATTCTCCCTGGACTTGTCCAACTACAAGCCTTGAATCACAATATGCTTTTAAAGTCTTGCCCCTAAGCTTTTACACGACAACCAAACCTGCTAATAAAGCTTCATACTCCGCTTCATTATTTGTTTCCAAAAACCCAAGCCTAAGTGACTTTTCCAAAGTAATTCCACCTGGTGAAATTTTCATAATCCCTATTCCTAACCCTTTCTTGTTAGCTGCGCCATCCACGAATAACTGCCAGGTATGCTAAACTACTATAGTCTCCACATGCACGGGCTTTTCAGGTCTTACCCCTTCCTCCAAGTCTCCCAGCTCCTCAGTAAACTCTGCCACTAGGTCCACTAGAACTTGGCCCTTCACAGATGTTCGAGCATATACTTGACATCAAATGCTCTGAGCATGGCTCCCCACTTGGCCACTCTCCCCGTATAATCTGATTTTCGGAGCAATGCCTATAAGGGCAACTAAGTCAGAACAACCACATGTGCACTTGAAAATAATGAGGCAGCTTCTTGGTGGTATGAATGATAGCAAAAATTACCTTTTCCAAGTGAATATACCTGACCTTGGCCTCTTGTGGGGATTTATTGACATAATATACTGGTTTCTAAACTCTTTCATCTACATGTACCAAGACTAAACTCACTGCATGCTGAGCCACAGCCAAATAGGCATATAAAACCTCCTCCTTCTCTAGTTTGGAGAGGACTGGTGGATGGGCCAGATATGCCTTCAACCCCCGCAAAAGCCCTATCACACTCTTTAGACCATGTAAAATCCTACCATTTATGCAATAGTTGGAAGAATGGTCTACACCACTCTGCAGATCTTGATATAAACCTGTTGAAAGTCGCTATCATGCCAGTGAAGCGCTAAACTTCCTTCGAATTCCGAGAAGGATGCAAACCATGAATGGCCTTAATCTAGTCGGGGTTAACCTCAATCCCATGAAGGCTTATCATGTAGCCTAGAAACTTCCTTGATCCAACTCCAAAGGAGCATTTTGAAGCATTCAAACATAACCTGTGTTTCCTTAAGATTGCAAAAATGTCACCAAGGTTTGACAAATGGTTGTCTCTTCTTTACTCTTTACTACCATATTATCAATATAGGCTCCATATTTTTCCTTAACCGACTTTTGAACATTCTCGTCACCATTCTCTGATATGTCGACCTAGAATTTTTTACCCTGAATGGCATTACTCTATAATGGTAGTTCCTTGTCGGAGTGAGGAAAGTAGTTTTCTCTTGATCCAACAATGCCAAAGGGATTTGGTGGTAACCTTGGAATGCATCCAGGAAGCTCATTCTCGGATGTCCAAATGTTACATCCACCAACTGATTTATTCTGGGAATCGGGAATGGGTCTTTCGGATAGGCCTCGTTGCGATTTGTGAAATCTACACAAACTCGTCATTTTCCCGACTTCTTCTTCACCGCCACCGTATTGGCCAACCACTTAGGGTAGAAAACCTATTTGAGTGTTCCAGCCTGTTTGAGCTTACGGACCTCGTCCTTTACTACGTCAGTGTGTTCTTTAGATGACCAACGAGGTAATTGTTTCTTCGGTGTTACTCTAGGGTTAACGTTCAGATGATGACAGATGAACTCTGGATCAATCCTTGGTGCTTCATATGCATTCCATGCAAAAACGTCAAGATTATCTTTCAAAAACTCTATCAACTGCGCTTTGTCCTTTGTTGGGAGTAGAGACCCCACTTGAAAATATCTGTCTATATCTTCCCCAATAATGACCCTTTCCAACTCTTCACACAATACTGAATTGTCCGAGGACACTGGCGACCCAAGCTGTGATCGCTACAACGTTAGAACCACTTTGGAAGAACCCAACTCAGTAACGTGGTGATTAACCGCTGCCACCATGCATTGTCTAATTGTTGATTGACATCCCACCAATTCAGCCACCCTTCCATCAGTGAGATGCTTCACCTTAACGTGCAATGAAGAATCGACTGCCCCCATTGCATGCAACCACGGTTTGGCCAAAATGGCAGTGTACAGTGAAAATGCATCCACTACAATAAAATCCACGCTTACCATCTATCCCCAGTCAAAACGGGCAATCGGATCCAATCCGTTTGGGATAGTGATGTTCCCATCGAATCCAATCAGCGGAGCGTCATACTGGTCCAAATCTTCAAGTTTGAGCCTCAGACCTTTAAATAAGTCAGGGTACATTATCTCAGCCCCACTGCCTTGGTCAATCATCACCCTCTTAACATCATACCCCACTATCTGCAAAGTCACCACTAAAGCATCATCATGTGGTTGGATGGTTCCTAACTTGTCATCTTTAGAAAATCCTATGATTGGTTGATCCGAGACTTTACACCTTTTACTCGAGGCTTCGCCCTCAGGGACTTCCACCTGTGTTGATACCAACATTAACCCATTAGCTAGGTGAGACTGCTCTTTCGAGGTTGCAAAAATAACATTTATTGTCCCCAAGGATGCTTGAGGTGCACCGTTATTATGTAATCCATTCCCAAGTTGATCTACATGATAATTTGACTGTTGAAAAATTGTTTCAATTTGCTAGCTTTAACTAAGTGATTGAAAAAGGCTTGCAACGTCCTGCAATCCTCGATCGTATGACCTCAATCCTGGTGATACTGACAATATAAGCTTTGATTTCTTTTAGCAGGGTTTCCCTCTATCTTGTTTGACCATCTAAAATAAGGCTCATGCTTAATCTTATCCACAACTTGATATATCGGCTCCTTAAACACCGAATTCGCCATTTGGGGAACTGCAACATCATGGGATGCTTGATTGTAATACTCCCTCCTCGGTCGAGAAGACGAGAACCGGCCTCCCAAATCATCCCTCCGATCATTGGTAGAAACCTTACTTTTACCCCTTGTAGAACTTTGATTATCCTCAATCCTTTAATGCTCTTCAATGCGATCCATCAGTTGATCCATATTCTGAGGTGGTTTCATGGTAAGTGACTTCCACAAATTGGAATTCATAGGAAGACCCACTTTGAAAGTCCGCAAAGCAACATCCTCAAAATCTCCGTCAATTTCGTTATAAACCTCCCAATAACGATCGGAGTAAGTCTTCAATGTTTCTCCCTTTCTCATTGACATTGAAAGTAAAGAATCCAAAGGTATAGGAACTCGGCTACAAGTCAAGAAACTTGCCCCAAAGGCCCTGGTTAACTCCTCAAAAGAGTGAATCGGCCCTTCCGCTAGAGTGTCAAACCACCTCATTGCCACTGGTCCAAGGCTGGAGGGGAAGACCTTACACATCAAACCTTTATTCTTGGAGTGAATAGCCATCGTCTGGTTAAAATGGCTCACATGCTTAACCGGGTTAGTCCTACCATTGTAGATGGTAAAAGTAAGCTGATTGAAGCAGCGAGGGAGCTCAACTTACTCAATACGTTGAGAGAAAGGAGAGTGAGATATTTAAAGGAGAGCTTTACCCATGGCATCATGCCCTTGACCCTTGCTTGGTGGGGTACCATATTTCTTACGATAATGCCTCCATCCTGAAGTAAGCCGGGATGATGATGTGAATGACTCACTAGGTGGAGTCCTACTCCTAGGCCAATAACTTTCATCATTGCCAGAACTTGAACACTGGCCTGAAGGAGAAGTCCTGTCATTTCTCCTATGAGTCCTGTGTTGAAGACGTCTACGGAACCGATCTAATTTTCTTTCCAAATCATCCACTTCGTCATCAAGCGACTGATGGCTAGCCTCCTATTGCCTCGTTCGCCCTGAAGAAAAAGATGCTCCCTAACTATGTGTATGAGCGTCATGGCGATCTCTTCTCCGTTCTAAATTGACAAAGTCATCCTTGCGCTCGGAGCCAACAAATCCCAACGAGCTGCTTCTCCCTTGACCAGACATAGCTAAGAAGTCACACAAGGATATTCAAAGAGACTTCCTACAGACAGAGCCAATTGTAACAGCAAAGAAACGAGAAATCATCTTTGTAGTATTAAATGATGATACTGTTTGCTATCACAATAGATTTCTTTAAAGATGGGAAGTCAAGTTTGATTTATAATATCCAATACAAAGACTAAGAAGGCTTATGTCATAAAATTGAATGAGAAATGATATTCATTTCATTAGTTTACAGTTTGAAATCTGATTAAGAAAAAGCACAAGTGTTGTTCCTCTGGTCTAGTCTGAGGATGCGGTTACAAAATGGATGAACTCTCTCTTTCTTATTTTTTTTACTCTTTTTCTCTCTCTAATTTTTTTTTTTTTTTTTTTTTAGATCTTCTTCTTGCTTTATATATCAAGTTGCAAGGTATCTGGATCTTACACTTGGAGAGTTGGTATCATACTCCTAGGTTTCTTGTCCCATCTAGAACATACCAGCAAGATTTACACTAAAATCTTAGCTGTGCTTTCACTGTTCATGGTCACTTCCTCATTAATGTAGCCAGAGAAGTGGTTGCCTTGTATTCAATGAGGAGGAGATGGCTTCTACACTCTTCTTCCTTCATCTTTCTCGTACTTCGTGTCAAGTCAACTTTCTTTCCTTTTTGGTGGTTTAGCTCTATCCCCCCTTATACAACCAATGCTCGCCCCTCCGAGGTCCGAGGTATGACTTCGGAATCTTTATCAAGTAAGTTACCTCGATTTCCCTTCCAACCACGAGATCATCGCCCTGGATCATCCTTTCGGACTTTAGCTCCTCAGAAATAATCTTGAACACCTGTTCTCCTATCTTGGAATCCTTGTCCGCCCACAAGTAGTATTGAACAATGAAAGATTTGAGTTTTCCAAAAAAAAAAAAAAAAACAATGAAGGATTTGATATTGTTAATTTAGATAAGTATAAGAAGTTAAAAGCGGTTAGTTTTTAAAAAAAGAAGAAGTTAAAAACAGTTTAAATTGTAATAAAATGTGTATATATCTATTTAGTTTTTTTTTTTAGGGATAAACTTGAGGATGTTTAAAAAAAAAAATTTGATAGTAAGGTAAACGTGAAGATGATTTTTTTTTAAGGAAAAAAAAAAAAAAAAAAAACAACAACAACAACAGCAACGTGAGGTTGTTTAACTTCTTTTTCTTTTTCTTTTTTTCTTTTTTTAAAAAAAAAACACTAAATGTATGGTTGATTTGAAGAAGTGGGTTAGTGTTAAAAAAAAAAAGGATAGAAGGTCTAAATTGAATAAATTTGAAACTTAGTGGACTCATTTAAACGAAAGTAAAATTAGATAATTGAAATGGATTTCAACCAAACGTAGAGGGTGCAATTTGCATTTTAGTATTTTTCAAATATTAAATGTGGGGTCATAGAGCCTAGTGATATATATCCACCTTTTGCACTGGACCTAAGGCCCATGCCGAGGCCCATAATCACATATGAAGAAGACAGTAGAGATCATGGCAACCCAGGAAACCATGCCAAGGACAACTCTGTCATCTGCTAACCAAAGCCGAGGTAGAAGAAAAGTGATTCACCGACAAAGACAGACTTCCAAAGCACTCCAAGGATAAAGATAAGTATAGCAAGTAAGCACACTAGAGCATGGAGGTAGAGCAATTCCAGGAAAAGCTGCTGCCTCCACATTAAATGCTCCACAACTAACACTCTGGCCGCATTAATATGGAAATGATATCTGAGCAGTAGCTTTTCAAACACACAGCTACTACTTGAGAGCTTTGGGAGGGGGTTGATGTGACAAAGACCAACAATAGCAGAATTGACCTGCACTTGTATGGTGGAGATGAAAGAGGGAAGTAGTATATAAGGAAGAAGGCGCTCTAGGAAAAAGAATCAGAGATTTTACCAGAAAAATGCTGTAGCAATCTGAGCCAACTTTGTAATCATTGTCATTGGCATGCAAGAAATAATAGGTTGAAACTCCTCGAACTAGTGTCGAGGATTAAATTGCTTGCCCAAATCCATATTTGTTACTTATTCATTCTTTAAATCATCTTCAATTATTGTTACACTCATTAAAGCCCAGTTCTTCTACCCATTCTTTACAAATTTATTGTATAGGGCTCGCTGGGCTTGGATTCACTTATCCCTTAGGAACAGTGCTCGAACTCAGTGCCTACATTAAAAATTTTCAATTATATATGTTGGAAATTTAGACCCCTTAAAACCACCAGATTGCGTAGCCTAGATTAATTAGCCAAGTTGTTACTTAGTCAAATTAAACAATTCTAGGTTAAAGCAATCAAATAATCATATCAAAAATATAATGCAGCGGAATAATAAATAACACAATGATATGATCACTCAGGAAAACCAAACCGGTAAAAAACCTGGGGAGGATTTTACCCACCGATCCTCAAGGCAAAACGGAATCCACTAAGAAAGAATTGAAGTTCTTACAAAAGGACTTACAAGCTCCCCGCTTGACTTCCTAATGCTACCCACCAGTAGTAACTTCCTGACACGACCACGCGCAGGCTCCGAATCCATGGACTACTTCTTTCTTTGTATTCCTTCAATCAGCTACAAGCTCCTCACTTGTTTTTCTTTAAGCTTTAATGGTTGCAACCTTGTTGATCATCAAGATGTAGAAATAATCTCTACCTTGAAAACCCTAAGTTTATGTGAAGGAAAGCTCCTCAAAGATCTCACAAGAGATTCACATAAACAGCAAATATGAGCAACAAAGACTTAGAGAGGTTTGGGTACAAAACCCTAATAAAAGGAGGTACAAGAGGCACTCTAATCTCTCTCTCTTAAAAGTCTCAAAAACGTTCTAGGGTTTCCCTTATATATATAAGAGTTTTACTTGAATCCCAAGACGTTTAAATAGAGTTTGGGCTGAATTGGAACTCTGCAAAAAAATAAATCTGTACGTGGTTCGATCGATCGAGTCTAATTTTCGATCGATCGAGACTTACAGATTTAGTCCAATAAATTCTGCAATCACTCGATTCCAATTTTACAAATAAACATACTTTGAGCAAGCCTAAACCTAGACTAAATGTTTTGATCATGGTTTGCCAACAAAATACAAATTGAAGTTCTAATACATTAATTCCTAATTTCTTAGAACCCAACAATATAGGACAACAATTGCATCATCATACAATAAAAGTTGGATTATAAAGCTAGTGGTTACGCTCTCATTAATTATTAAAATAAATTTATCTTATTAATTATTGGAATAATTTATTTAGATTAAACTCAATTACTTAAGTTTCATTAAGGCTGAAATTCTCCTCTAACTAAAATTCTATTACCAAAACTTTCAAAAAAAATTTAAATAAAATTTAACATTTCTTTTTTCTGTAACAAATGTGTACACTATAATTAAATATTAAATTAATTTGTCTTATTAATTATTATTATTAAAGCTTACTTTAGGTAAAACTTCATTACCTAGTTTTTTTTTTTTTTTTTGGAGAGATATTACCTAGTTTTTAAGAAGTTTAAAATTCTATTCCAACTAAAACTATATTACCAAATTTCAAGAACTTAAAAAAAAAATTTCATATCTATTTTAATTATCTTAATCATCTGTCCATGATTTTTTTATTCTAATATATATGTATTACAATCGTTAATTAATATTGGAGAAACTCTAATAACGTTTCAAGTAGCTCATTAATTTGTAAGATAGTTTCGATAATATTTGTAAAATATGTTCTTTCTTTTACATTGAATTTTGAATTAGTTATTTCAATCGCATATGATAAATGATAAAGGATAGTTTAATTTAGGTAGATTTTTATTATATAATTTTCAAGAAATTTAAAATTCTAATCAAACTAATTTTTCTTTTTAGTTTGAAAATACTTTGATTTTGTTAGCCCTTTTTTTTTTTTTTTTTTGAGAGAGTTTCAACTTATGGTATCCGCTCCTAACGATAGTTCTTTATCATTAGACCAAAACATCAATTAGTTTTTGGTGTAGGAGGAGATTGAACTTCAGATATCTTATACAATCATCAGAGACTTTACTAGTTGAGCTAACTGGAACCCACTTATTAGCCTAGCTTAGTTCATAGAAACTCTAAATTTCTTCACACACATATCATAAAGTAACAATAAACTATGCTGACAACAATATTCTGCCAAATGACTCTGCATTTATTAGTAGTAATGTGTAACTCCGTGTATAATCACGGGTATAATTAAAAATAATTACAATTATACGATTCAAAAAATATTTTTTTTTAGAAAATGTTGAAATTATACATGTGGTAGCTTACACTTTTTTTAAACCATAGATTTTTAAAATATGTAATGGTTTTTCCTTTATATATATATATATATATATATATATATATATATATATATATATATATATATATATATATATATAATTTTAATTTTAATTGGATTTAGATTTTTCGATTTTTGCATCTAATAATTCGCTTGCCATAAAAAGAAATGGACATGTGATGCAAAATTGAACTCCAATTTAAATCCAATTTTAAATCCAATTGAATTTAGACTTTTCGATTTTTACACTTAATAATTCGTTGGGCACAAAAATTAAAAATAAAAAATTAAATAGGATACATGGCTCACAATTAAACTCTAATTGAAATTCAATTTAGATTCTAATTTGGTTTCTTTGAGCTTTAACTATTAATATATATATATATATATATATATATATATATTTCTTCACGCATATCTATCGACATTACCATTCTTTTGCAACTTGATCTTTTCTTTAACTTTCTGTAGATTTTGTGGGTAAGTTGATAGAAGCTTGTCCATCTGCAATTGTAGAAGCGGATGACTTTGGCTGGATTCCTCTTCATTATGCTGCACATTTTGGCAATGCAAAATTTGTCAATCTATTTTTGAAAAAGAACATGTCCCTTGTTTACATAAAGGACAAGGCAGGCATGTCTGCTTCACATTTCAGCAAAAGAAGGGCGTGTTGACGTAACAAGAACACTTGTTACAGAATGTCCATATAGTTGTGAATTGTTGGACAACAGAGGTAGGACAGCTCTTCATCTTGCTGCAGAAAGTGGAAATAGTAAAGTGGTGAAAGTTTTCCTACAGACATTGGCTTCTGAGGATCTCATAAATCAGCAAGATAAGGAAATAAACACGCCTTTTCATCTGGCTGCCATGGAAATGCGTTATGCACTATTGATGATGTTGGCAAAAGACAGGAGAATCGATTGGATGGCTATGAACAAGGCAGGGATGAGTACAGTTGACATTATTCAATCAGATAAACGATCGACTTAAATCCGGAAAAAAGGTAGGTCCTGTAAATTTTAAACAGTAGACTGAAGAAAATTGATGCAAAATTATAGTTTTATAAGAAAAAAAATGGTTAGAATAATATGATTAAATGATTAAATTTACTATTTTCAGCAACTTTAACTTTTGGAAGAATTGGTAATTTAGCATGGTATTAAAGCAAGGAGATCTTGAGTTTGATTTTTGTCCTCTCTGCTCTCCCACACATAAGAGAGTGTTAGAATATTTAACAAAATTCCCTCACACTTGGAGAGGTAAAATGAATAGAATACAAAGAAATTTAAAGAAAAACATTTATATTCTTTTGTTTGGAGTTTTCTTCTATTTTCTCTCAAAATTCAATTTTTCATTCTCATCATTGGGAGAAATTTGATGGAATGAAATTGAATTTATTAAAATTTTGATTGAAATGTCCACGATACCCTTATGTGTTTTACAAATTTTATGTAATACCTCTTTCTTATTATTTGCCTCACTTTACCTGATCATACCTCATAATTTTGTCAATACTTTAATTTGTGTACCTAAATTTTTTTTGTCTTGCTTTAGTTTATTTATTTTATGTACTTTGATAATTGGGGAAGGGGAGATTCTAATTCTAAAATGTCTTCATTGGAAACACCATTAATCCACAAAGATTAAAAGCGATCACTTTATATTTGTAGACCCTAAAGTTGATCACCTTAAGTATTTTTAGGACCAAAAGTGATTATTTTAAGCTTGTTAAAGATTAAAAATGACCCCTTTTAAACTTTAGCTACTAAAATTGCTTTGGGGCTAAATTTAAACAGCTTAAAGTAAATTTTGGCCATAAAATTTAGAGTGTTCTTGTATTGATTTTTCAAAATCCCAAATTAGATGCTTTGTCATTTATATGTATGATTAGGGAGATTAAGATTCTCAAGAGTTTTTTTTTGGGGGGGGGGGGGGGGGGTAATTCTATTGTTTTCTAAATTATATCCATTCATTTTGATTTTTTTTTTTTAATTTAGAATACTAAATATTTTTTAACACACACACACAGGGAGAGGGGAGAAGGTCTTAAAGAAATTTATAGTGGTGTATATCCAAAATGACCTATTTTGAAATGAATGAGTATAGGAGTATAGGATTTTAAGAGGAGTCATGCTTAGGAACACAATAAAAGTTCACAACAATTTCTGTATGTTTTTAGACCCCTTAAATTACAATTGGATTAACCTAGTTAACAAGTCAAGTTATTACTTAGTCCAAATGCAAGATCTAGGTTAACACAATCATATAATCATATCAATGTAAAGTGCGAAAAATAAAGAACACAAAGATATGATGACCCAGAAAAACCAAATTGGTAAAAAACCTGGGGATGATTTGACTTAACTATCCTCGAGGTAAACCTGAATCCACTATAAAATAATCAAAATTTTACAATAGCGACTTAGACCACTAACATTCTATTGCTACCTCATGTAGAAAAACTTATTGACACGACCACATGCAAGCTCCGAGACCACGGACTCCTTCTTTCTTGGATTCTTCAGCAAGTACAAACACTCCTGCTTGTGTATCTTTAAGCTCTTTAGTGCAACAACTGAATGATCATCAAAGCTAAACAAGGTACATAAACATGTTATGTAAAGATAATATGGCCAACCTTGATTATAAATCCAAGATGTGAAATACAAAACACAAAAATCTTTTTGGTTTTAAAAATTTATGACCAAGAACAAAAAGCACACATTATGCTAAATGAACAATGCAATGCTATGCATGATAGTGCTTAACTAAGCTATAGAGAGTACACAAATAAGAAATATCAATTTCTTAATTAACCCTTGAGTACATGTACAAATTAGTACATACTCACACAAAATCAGAAATAGCTTAGCACTTATATAGCACATGCTATTCAAGTTTCTCCACAATGTCAAGCATGTTCTAAATCAAGAGAGAGATATCATAATTCATGTAATCCTCAAAAAAAAAAAAAAAAAAAAAACAAAACAAAACAAAAAAAAAAACAAAACAAAACAAAACTCAAAATAAAATATTTTTGTCTTTTTGAAAATTTTCAATGTTTTTGGATTTTTTTTTAATTAAAAAACAACCTAAAAAACAAAACCACGAAAAACAGAAACAAAACATGTCTACAATTAATTGAAAGAATTAAATCAAGGACAAGTAAACAACACTCACCTTAGAGAATCTTTTCTCACCCATATAGCACGAGTCTTTGGCTTTGTAGATGAAAATCCATGAGAAGCAGAGTGTATTTGAGGGATTACACCAGTCTTCTAAGAAAGACTAAAATCTCACAATTTCCTTTCACAAGCCAACAAGTTTAAATTTTTCAAAAGCATGTGAAACAATTTATATAGACTTATGGCAGGAGAAATATTATCACATACCTAGATTGAAATACAAAATTTTTTAATTTCAATTTATGACAATTAGGACGAATGTGATCGTAGACACCATAAAAGTGACAAACAGGAACAAATTTAGGAACATCAGTATTCCTAACAACAAATCTAGTCTCAGATTTTGGTTTTTGCCTCAACAAAGAACAATTTGGTCTAATATGACCAACAACACCGCAAAGATGACAGGTAGGCACAAAAACAGATTTATTATGCTCTCTAATAGTAGGTTTAGACATAGGTTTAGAAATTTCATCGTCTACATCAGAACTTTTACCTTTGTCTAACCTAGGAAAATAAGCCTTTTTTTTATTATTCCTTTTGAAATGAGGGATATAAACTTTCTCAATTTAGGCTTAAGAGAAACAGCAACATTTCTGTCATCAATAGCAGGCTTAGTACTAGTCAAATTTTCAATTTTAGCTTTAGATTCAACTAACTCTTGTTCCAAGCTTTTCATCTTCTCATCTTGAGAGGAAATTTGATTTCTCAAAAATTCATTCTTTTTATTAGATTAATCTAATCTAACAATCAATTCCTCTTTTTCAAGATTAGCCAATTTTAACTCTTCCTTGAATTTCTTAACAATTCTCATAGATTTCAATAAGTCCTTACGGAGAGTTTCATAGGCATCAATAAGTTCAATAGAAACAACAGTGTCCTTTTTATTATCATCACAATAAAAAACAGTAAGACACTTAAAATTATCCATGACAATAGAGGTTAAGGATCAGCTCTTAGATCAAAAGATCTAAAATAAAAGAGCTACCCGCTCTGATACAATTTGTATGTTTTTAGACCCCTTAAAATACAATTGGATTAATCTAGTTAACAAGTCAAGTTATTACTTAGTTCAAATTCTAGATCTAGGTTAACACAATCATATAATCATATCAATGTAAAGTGTGAAAAATAAAGAACACAAAGATATGATGACTTAGGAAAACCAAACCGATAAAAAACCTAGAGAGGGTTTAACCTAACTATCCTCAAGGTAAACCTGAATCCACTATGAAAGAATCGAAGTTTTACAATAGCGACTTAGACCACTAACATCCTATTACTATCTCATGTAGAAAAACTTATTGACATGACCACGTGTAAGCTCCGAGACCACGGACTCCTTCTTTCATGGATTCTCCAGTAAGTACAAGTACTCCCGCTTGTGTATCTTTAAGCTCTTTAGTGCAGTAACTGAATGATCATCAAGCTCTTAATGAAATCTCCTTCTTGATAATCCTAAGCATGTGTGAAGGCAACCACCTCTTAGATCTCACAAGAGATTCACACACAGAGCAAATAGAGCAACCTTAGAAAGCTTTTGGGTACAAAACCCTAGATCTACGAAAGAGGCACAAGATGCACTCTAATCTCTCTAAACAACACTTAAAAACGTTTTAGGGTTTCCTTTATATATAGGAGTGTTTTACTTGAAAGTCAATACGTTTAAGTAGAGTTTGGACTGAACTGGAATTCTGCAGAAAAATAAATCTGCATGTGGTTCAATTGATCGAGTCTAATTTTCGATCGATCGAGCCTTGCAGATTTAGTCCAATAAATTATGTAATCACTCGATTCCAATTTTACAAATAAACATACTTTGAACAAGCCTAAATCTAGACTCAATATTTTGATCATAGTTTGCCAACATAATACAAATTGAAGTTCTAATACATTAGTTCCTAATAGAACCTAACAAATTTCAAAACATTCTCAAATTAGTAATACAAAAAAATTTAATAGCACATATGGTGGGTTCAGGAGTCCCGGAGAGACACATCCTTAAGATCACCCATAGGAATGATAAATGTAATCTTCGCTGCTCAGGGGAGGACGGGCTCATGCCCTTCTAGGGTGATGTCTGTAGCTCGGCTACCCACCGATGACACTGGCCCAGAGCCAAAAAGACTCAAAGTGTATCCTCATTCGGTCTTGAGTTTCTTCGAGGAAGAAAAAGTTGGAACCATCCAACCCCACGACAATGTGTTGGTAATCACTCTTCGGATTGGGGCTACGACGTGAAAAGGGTGATGGTAGATGATGGTAGTGGAGCCGAGATCATGTACCTCGATCTCTATAAGGGGCTAAAGCTAAGACCAGAAAATTTGACACCCTACAACTCCTCCTTGATGAGTTTTGATGGGAAGATTGTCATGCCAAAAGGCCAGATTAGACTACCTGTGCAAACCAGCCCAGAGCTAGTGGAGGTCGACTTCATTGTGGTGGATACTTACTCCTCTTACACTACCATCGTAACCAGACCTTGGCTTCATACCCTAGGAGCCGTTGCCTCCACCCTGTAATAGAAGGTGAAGTTCCCTTTCGAGGGCCGGGTCCTAGAAATTCGAGGTTGCTAGACTACGACAAGAGAGTGCTTGGTGGCTGCCATCTCATATCGGCCTAAAGCGGAGTCCTCGACCCTTGTTGAAGAAAGTTCATAGCAATCAAAGACCTTGGCATCGCCTATTAATACACCAATCGGGGAAGCAAAATGTGAGGATTTAGAAAAGGTGATCATTGGCGATGACTTGGAGAGGTTTTTCCAGGTGGGATCTCAACTTCCCCCTCGGGAAAAGGAGGGGTTGATAGGGTTTCTCAGAAAAAATGTTGATGTGTTCGCATGGGACGCTTATGATACCCTAGGAATTGATCCGAACTTCATATGTCACCACTTAAATGTAAATCCATCAGCCACTCCCAAAAAACAACCACCTCGGCGCCCATCCAGGGAGCACACCAACGCTGTCAGGGACGAGGTAAGAAAGCTCAAGCAAGTAGGGGCTATTAAGGAGGAATTCTACCCTAAGTGGTTGGCTAATGCCGTAGTTGTAAAGAAGAAGAGTGGGAAGTGGCGAGTTTGTGTGGACTTAAATAAGGCGCGTTCGAAAGACTCGTTCCCCATGTCTCGGATAGACCAGTTAGTGGATACAACTGTAGGCCATCCTCGGATGAGCTTCTTAAATGTCTTTCAAGGCTTATCAAATACCACTAGCCCTGGGTGATCAAGAAAAAACGGCATTCGTGACTCCTATTAGAAATTACCACTACAAAGTGATGCCCTTTGGTTTGAAGAATGCGGGGTCTAGCTATCAAAGGATGATGACTAGAATGTTTGAGCCATAGCTGGGCAAGAGTATTGAAGTCTACATAGACAACATGATGGTAAAGAGCAAAATGGTGTCCAAGCAAGTGGGAGACCTCAGAGTCATTTTTGACATCTTAAGGAAACACAAACTGCGTCTCAATGCCTCTAAGTGCTCATTTGGTGTCGGGTCTGGCAAATTTTTAGGCTATATGGTAACTCATAGGGGAATTGAGGTGAGCCCAGATCAAATCAAAGCAATTCATAATCTGCAACCTCCTCGGAACCCCAAAGAAGTCCAGAAACTCATTGGAATGATCGCAACCTTGAATTGGTTTATTTCCAGATGACGGAGAGGTGCCGACCTTTTTTCCTCTTGATGAACAAATGGAAATGATTTGAGTGGTCCGAGAACTGCACTTTGGCCTTCTAGCAACTTAAGGAATACTTATTCTGGCAACCGATCATGTCCAGCCCTGAGGCCAACGAGGTTTTGTTCGCCTACATTGTAGTGACCCCTCATGCTGTAAGCTTGGTGTTGATACGAATTGATGGTGGCATACAACGGCCTATCTATTGTGTGAGTAAATCATTACATGAGGCCGAGGTGCGTTATTTACCATTGGAGAAGGCAATTTTGGCAATAGTGCATGCCACGCGAAAACTCCCTCATTACTTCTAAGTGCACACAGTTGTTATTCTAACTCAGTTTCCACTTAAGTATGTACTCTGAAGTGCCGATTACACGGGAAGAATTGCCATGTGGAGCACAGTTCTAAGGGCTTTCGATATCAAATACATGCCTCGAACTTCTGTCAAGGGCCAGGTCCTTGTTGATTTAATAGCTGAATTTGTCAAACCCCAGATGGAAATGGTAGCAGAGGAGCAAAACATGGATGGAAAATTGGTCGACAAAATCTTCGTGCGAGGACCCTCACTCTAGAAAGTTTATGTTGATGGCATAGCAAACCAAAGGGGGTCCGGGGTGGGTCTGGTTCTAATATCTCTTGAGCAGATTACCATAGAGAAATCATTGAGATTAAGGTTCTCGGCCACAAACAATGAAGCCGAATATAAGGCTTTGTTGCAAGGGTTTACCTCGAGTCATCCTTGCTGAGGACTTGTGCAGAGCAGATGGAGTAAAGAAGGACATGGTTCAGGTCCATCAAGTCAGAGTAGGTCCGAGCTAGATGGATCCTATAATGAACTTTCTTAAAGATGATTCACTACTTGAAGAGAAATCAGAAGCTAAGAAAATTCGAAGAAAAACTCCTCGGTTTTGGCTGTCCGAGGATCACAAGTTGTACAAGCGCTCCTATTCTGGGCTCTATTTGCTATGTATACATCCCGAAGAATCAGAATTACTGCTCGAGGAATTGCATGAAGGAATTTGTGGGAGTCACACAGGAGGAAGATCTCTGTCTCACAGAGCCATCACTCAGGGATATTGGTGGCCGAGTAGCAGAAGGAAGCCCAAGAATATGTCAAAAAGTGTGATCAATGCCAAAGGTTTGCCCCAAACATCCACCAACCGGGAGGGGTCCTCAATCCTCTCTCCAATCCTTGGCCGTTTGCTCAGTGGGACTTGGATATTGTAGGCCCTTTCCTTAAAACGATAGGAAATAAGAGATACCTATTGGTCAGCATAGACTATTTCACCAAATGGGTCGAAGCCGAGCCCCTGGCTAACATCAAAGATGTGGATGGTAAGAAGTTTATCTAGAAGAACATCGTTACTCGATTTGGGGTCCCTCATACCCTCGTCTCGAATAACGGTCTTCAATTTGATAGCAAGGCCTTTAGGAGATATTGTTGTGACCTGGGAATTACAAACAGGTATTCCACTCCGGCCTACCCCCAAGGAAATGGACAGGCTGAGGCTGTTAATAAGGTCATAATCAATGGACTGAAAAAGAGGTTAGATGATGCGAAGGAAAGATGGGTGGAAGAATTGCCACACATCTTGTGGACATATTGGACTACACCACGTTGGTTAATAGGAAAGACTCCCTTTTCGATGACTTATCGGGCCGAGGCTGTCATCCCCCTAGAGACTAGCTTCCCAACGCTGAGGATGATTACCTTCACTCCGAGCAACAATGATGAACTACTAGGAAAGAGTTTGGATTTAATTGAAGAGAGAAGAGAAAAGGCAATGATTCAACTAGCCTATTACCACAAAAAGCTTAAGCAAGGGTATGATGCCAATGTGAAGCTACGGCCACTAGCGCCAGAAGACTTGGTGCTGAGAAAAGTTTTGGGTAGTGCCAAGAATTCGGCCTGGGGAAAGCTGGGGCCCAACTAGGAAAGGCCATGTCGCATCACTTCAGTAGCAAGAATAGGTGCATATTATTTAGAAGACTTAGATGAGAAAGTTGTACCCCGCCCATGGGATGTAAATAACCTAAGAAGGTATTATTATTAATGAAAGCAATTTTGTTTGCACTCTAATTTATTGTAATTGCGTGCCATGCAGTTCACTACTATCTAAGTAATAGACAGAACCAAGGTCTTGCATGGCTCCTCAGACCACAAACCTTGGAGAAACTAATAACTTCTGGCAACTATCTAAGTATTAGACAGAACCAAGGTCTTGCATGGCTTCTTGAACTACAAACCTTGGGGAAACTAATAACTTCTGGCAAATATCTAAGTATTAGACAGAACCAAGGTCTTGCATGGATCCTCAGACCACAAACCTTGGGGAAACTAATAACTTCTGGCAACTATCTAAGTATTAGACAGAACCAAGGTCTTGCATGGCTCCTCGGACCACAAACCTTGGGGAAACTAATAACTTCTGGCAACTATCTAAGTATTAGACAAAACCAAGGTCTTGCATGGATCCTCGGACCATAAACTTTAGGGAAACTAATAACTTCTGGCGACTATCTAAGTATTAGATAGAAACAAGGTCTGACATGGCTCCTCGGACCACAAACTTTGGGGAAATTAATAACTTCTGGCAACTATCTAAGTATTAGACAAAACCAAGGTCTTGCATGGTTCCTCAAACCACAAATCTTGGGGAAACTAATAACTTCTGGCAAATATCTAAGTATTAGACAGAACCATGGTCTTCCATGGATCCTCGGACCACAAACCTTGGAGAAACTAATAACTTCTGGCAAATGTCTAAGTATTAGATAGAATCATGGTCTTGCATGGATCCTCGGACCATAAACCTTGGAGAAACTAATAACTTCTGGCAAATGTCTAAGTATTAGATAGAACCAAGGTCTTGCATGGCTCCTCGAACCACAAACCTTAGGGAAACTAATCACTTCTGGCAACTATCTAAGTGTTAAACAGAATCAAGATATTGTATGGATCCTCAGACCACAAGCCTTAAGGAAATTAACTACTTTAGACATTTATCTAAGTGATAAACAAGACCCTAAATGGAGCCTGGCTCCTTATATCACCTGCCCGGTCCTTATTCAACAAAGATGCAAACAAATGTCCGCCCATAAGCATCACTTAAAGCATTTCAAGGTACATTGGGCTTATCTTTCCTTTATAGTCAATACTATAGTGTCTCCTTGAAGTTAGTAAGTTTATAAAGAATATGCCTTTGCACATCCTACCATAATGTATAAATTTAGAAGTTGGAGGTTTTATTTTTATAAGTATTGTGAACTTAGCATCTTTAGCCCATTGTGGCAACCAATTCAGAAGGAATGGGATCTACATTATAAACTTTAATTCTTTTGTGGCCCACCCAGTAGAAGGCGAATTGCATTACGAGATTATTCAATTATCAATTAAATCCTAAGTTAAAATTTACATTGTGGACTTAGTATTTTTTGATTGTCCGTTCAATGAAAGATGAGTCACACTACTAGGATTACTCAAATGTATGAAACATATAAGCAAAGGGCCTTATCATTGGAAAAAGTGCACTCATTCCATTGCAAAAAAGGCAGTTTCATTACAAAAAACTCAAGTACACCTAAAAAAAAAAAAACAACAACAACAACAGTAACACAAATAAACAGAAACAGCCTATTTCTTTAGCTTTATAGTCAACTTGTTCTTGGAAGGCTACTGAGAGGCTGTGTCAAAGGCTACAGAATCCTGGTGTGGAGGAATGACTTTTTGGGGCACAGCAAGGGAGGCCAAGACTAACTCCATTTTCTCAGAGGCCACCTTCTTGGCAGGAGGAGCTTGAGGGTCAGCTGGAGACTTCATCACATCCTGGGGTACTTCTTGGTTAATGATTTTCTCTTTTTCACACACCCCAAGATGCTCAGTATCCTTGGCAGGAGTGTCATTTGGAATAGGAACATTGGTGGCATTGTCCTGACCTGCCTCTGCCACTTCGGGGGCAGTATCGGCCTCAGAACTGGCAGGAGCAAGGGGGTAATATACGTTCTCTGCTCTCCTAAGTTTAGATGAAGCTTCAACCCCAGCTTGGTTGAAGGCTTCGGCCAAAACTTGGGAGTAGTAGAGCCTGCATACCCCTGGAACTTGGGCTTCGAGATTGGCCTCAGTCTCGGCCACCCCTGTCTCATAAGCTTCCTGCTCGACCTGCTCTTTAGTCTCTTTTGCCTACTCCTTAGCTTTCTCTGCCTCCGCTCGAGCTTTTACCGCCTCGTCTCTGGCCTTCTCCATAGTAATTCTACTATTTTTTAAATTATATCCATTCATTTTGAATTTTTTTTTTTTTTAGAATACTAAATATTTTTTAACACACACACAGGGAGAGGGGAGAAGGTCTTAAAAAAACTTACAATGGTGTATATCCAAAATGACATATTTTGAAATGAATGAGTATAGGAGTATAGGATTTTAAGAAGAGTCATGCTTAGGAACACAATAAAAGTTCACAACAATTTCTGTACATTTTTAGACCCCTTAAAATACAATTAGATTAACCTAGTTAACAAGTCAAGTTATTACTTAGTCCAAATTCAAGATCTAGGTTAACACAATCATATGATCATATCAATGTGAAGTGCAGGAAATAAAGAACATAAAGATATGATGACCCAGGAAAACCAAACTAGTAAAAAACTTGGGGATGATTTAACTTAGCTATCCTCAAGGTAAACCTGAATCCACTATGAAATAATCGAAGTTTTATAATAGCGATTTAGACCACTAACATTCTATTGCTACCACATGTAGAAAAAAACTTACTGACACGACCACGTGCAAGCTTCGAGACCGTGGACTCCTTCTTTCTTGGATTTTCTAGCAAGTACAAGCACTCCCGCTTATGTGTCTTTAATCTCTTTAGTGCAGCAACTGAATGATCATCAAAGCTAAACAAGGTACATAAACATGTTATGTAAAGATAATATAGCCAACCTTGATTATAAATCCAAGATGTGAAATACAAAACACAAAAATCTTTTTGGTTTTAAAAATTTATGACCAAGAACAAAAAGCACACATTATGCTAAATAAACAATGCAATGCTAGTTCTTAACTAAGCTATAGAGGGTACACAAATAAGAAATATTAATTTCTTAATTAACCCTTGAGTACATGTACAAACTAGTACACACTCACACAAAATCAGAAATAGCTTAGCACTTACATAACACATGCTATTCAAGTTTCTCCACCATGTCAAGCATATTCTAAATCAAGAGAGAGATATCATAATTCATATAATCCTAAAAAAAAAAAAAAAAAAAAAGAAAACTCAAAATAAAATATTTTTGTCTTTTTGAAATTTTTCAATATTTTTGGATTTTTTTTTAATTAAAAAATAACCTAAAAAAAAAACCACCAAAAACAGAAATAAAACATGTCCACAATTAATTGAAAGAATTAAATCAAGGACAAGTAAACAACACTCACCTTAGAGAATCTTTTCTCACCTATATAACACGAGTCTTTGGCTTTGTAGGTGAAAATCCATGAGAAGCAGAGTGTATTTGAGGGATTACACTAGTCTTTTGAGAAAGACTAAAATCCTGCAATTTCCTTTCACAAGCCAACAAGCTTAAATTTTTCAAAAGCATATGAAACAATTTATATGGACTTATGGCAGGAGAAATATTATCACATATCCTAGATTGAAATACATAATTTTTCAATTTCAATTTATGACAATTATGACGAATGTGACCGGAGACACCACAAAAGTGACAAACAGGAACAAATTTAGGAACATCAGTATTCCTAACAACAAATCTAGTCTCAGATTTTGGTTTTTGCCTCAACAAAGAACAATTTGGTCTAATATGACCAACAACACCGCAAAGGTGACAGGTAGGCACAAAAACAGATTTATTATACTCTCTAACAGTAGGTTTAGACATAGGTTTAGAAACTTCAGCGTCTACATCAGAACTTTTGCCTTTGTCTAACCTAGCAAAATAAGCATTTTCTTTATTATTCCTCATGAAATGAGGGATATAAACTTTCTCAGTTTTAGGCTTAAGAGAAACAGAAACACTTCTGTTATCAACAGTAGGCTTGGTACTAGTCAAATTTTCAATTTTAGTTTTAGATTCAACTAACTCTTGTTTCAAGCTTTTCATCTTCTCATCTTGAGAGGAAATTTGATTTCTTAAAAATTCATTTTTTTATTAGATTAATCTAATCTAACAATCAATTCCTCTTTTTCATGATTAGCCAATTTTAACTCTTCCTTAAATTTCTTAGCAATTCTCATAGATTTCAATAATTCCTCACGGAGAGTTTCACAGGCATCAATAAGTTCAATAGAAACAACAGTGCCCTTTTTATTCAAATAATCACAATCAAAAACAATAAGACACTTAAAATTATCTATGACAACAGGGGTTAAGGATCAGCTCTTCTAAAACAAAAGAGCTACCCGCTCTGATATCACTTGTACGTTTTTAGACCCCTTAAAATACAATTGGATTAACCTAGTTAACAAGCCAAGTTATTACTTAGCCCAAATTCCAATTCTAGGTTAACACAATTATATAATCATATTAATGTAAAGTGTGGAAAATAAAGAACACAAAGATATGATGATCTAGGAAAACCAAACCGGTAAAAAACCTGGGGAGGATTTAACCTAGCTATCCTCGAGGTAAACCTGAATCCACTATGAAAGAATCGAAGTTTTACAATAGTGACTTAGACCACTAACATCCTATTGCTACCTCATGTAAAAAAACTTACTGACACGACCACGTGCAAGCTCCAAGACTATGGACTCATTTTTTCTTGGATTCTACAGCAAGTACAAGTACTCCCGCTTGTGTATCTTTAAGCTCTTTAGTGCAGCAACTGAATGATCATCAAGCTCTCAATGAAATCTCCTTCTTGATAATCCTAAGCATGTGTGAAGGTAACCACCTCTTAGATCTCAGAAGAGATTCACACACACAGCAAATAGAGTAACCTTAGAGATCTTTTGGGTACAAAACCCTAGATCTACAAAAGAGGCACAAGATGCACTCTAATCTCTCTAAACAACACTTAAAAACGTTTTAGGGTTTCCTTTATATATAGGAGTGTTTTACTTGAAACCCAATACGTTTATGTAGAGTTTGGGCTGAACTGGAAGTCTGCAGAAAAATAAATCTACATATGGTTCGATCGATCGAGTCTAATTTTTGATTGATCGAGCCTTGCAGATTTAGTCCAATAAATTCTGCAATCACTCGATTCTAATTTTACAAATAAACATACTTTGAGCAAGCCTAAACCTAGACTCAATGTTTTGATCGTGGTTTGCCAACATAATACAAATTGAAGTTTTAATACATTAGTTCCTAAAGTCTTAGAACCTAACAATTTCAAAACATTCTCAAATTAGTATTACAAAAAAATTTAATAGCACATATGGTGGGTTCATGTGTGAGGTGATAGACTAATTTAGAAATATAGTGAAATTTTATTGAACTTTTCTTGTATCCCTAACTTTTTTTTGGACGTTTTTATTCCTTAAGAACTCTATATAGTTATTCTAAGAACTTTAGAGGATCCTAATCAGGTTGCAAGATCCACACGCTTGTCCCAAAATGGAAAATAAACACTTTAGAGCATTAGCATCCATTGTGTTGAAGAGAAAAAAAACCTAATCTGGAACACCAAAAAAGTTACTTTATTTATTTTAATAGACCACTTAACAATACATCCTATATCTCATCTACTATTTTAACATACAACATATTAAAATAAAATACAACAACCCATCAAAATAATATACAACAACCAACTACAAAAACCCATAGCGACCAACCACAAAAATCAAACACCACCATAACCAACTACAAAAATCATCACCACAACCATATTGCAATAACCCTGCATAACCCACAGCCACAAACTCACCACACACACAAAAAAACACCCATAGCAAACCCATCTCAACAACCACCAAAGGTCACGGCCCCAGAGCAAAAAAAAACTCTCAACCACCGAAATCAACCCACCACCACAGCAATTGGCCATGAGGGTTGCCTGGTTAGAGAGAGAGAAAGAGAGAGAGCACACAAGATGGAGATTGTTTTTTGTGATTTGGTGTGAAAAATAGCATTGGGGGTGTATTATTAAGGTATAGAATTGCTGCTACACTAGTGAACTGATGAAAGTTACTAAAAATGGACATGCAACTTAACAACAACTGCCGCTGTACTAATTGAGTGACAGTGTCCTAAGAATTTCCCTTCAAACACTCGCAGACAAAAATCATGTCAAAGTTGAGTAGGAATGACATTGGACTGAGTCTGGAACGAATCGTTGACAGACAGACTATGGAAGTGCAGACTCTTGATATAGAAGGACACGGACAATTAATTCAAGAAACAGATAGAAATGAGTCTGCAGCTACAGAGCTCAGGACTGGGATGGGTGCAGCCAAAGGACAATTAATTCAAGAAACAGACAGAAGTAAGTCTACAGCTGCAGAGGTCAGGACTGGAATGAGTACTGCAGCCAACAATAATGCCGAGCAAAATGAAGAAAACGATATAACCCTTGATAGAAAAGAAGCAGAAGAAGAAAAAGAAGAAGAAGAAGAAGAAACACAAGAAGCTATTCGGAAAATGGCCAAGGTCAATTTCTTGGTATCCACACTCATTGCAAGTGCCACCTACGCAGCGGTCATCCAGGTGCCTAGTTATACGACAACAGTAAAGCAATTTTAAGCAAAAATAAATATTTCGTAAGATTTCTGTCTTTCAATGCCCTGGCTTTTGTGTTTTCACTGCTCTCAACGCTCTTCCAGTTCTGCATTAGGCATATTAGAATTTACGGTGCCTTCACTACCTTATACGCAGCGCTCTGTCTAACATGCACCGTATCTTCTCTCGTCTTTTTTGGCGGTGCCTTTTTTTGTGCTATAAGTGCAGTCTGGACCGAAGGATTTTCTGTTCTTATAACCGGGGACCAAAAAAGGCATTTTTTTAGCTTAAATTCTGCTATAATCATTCCTTCTATATTCTTTATAATTGTCTTTTTTATATTTAACAAAAATACCTTGTACCTGTCTTCAAAAAAAAAAATAAAAACCTTGTCCCTACTCTCTCGTAATATTAGTGGCCTCCGGAGGTTTGGTTTCATTACATGAGGTGTTACCTGTAACGTGTTCAAATATTCATCGTGTAATTGGTGGGCTCAAAGAACCTGCAGTTAATTGTCCCGGTCTTATATATCCTCTCTCACTAGTATGATTTCATTCCAGCGAGCCTTCTGCATAACCAACGTGGTCTTTTTCCCGCAACAACACAGTTCTCTGGCCGGCAGATTGTTTTATACTTTTGTGTATCTTTTATCTGTATTTGGATTTAAATAAGAATGTCCATTGCGATTTGCTGCATCGGCCTCTATGCAATTAATTGATTGTTTTTACTTTTTAGTTTGTGAACAACTTGTCATTTTTCAGGAGATTATAAATATGGTTGTGTTTTACATTTTGATGTAATTTTGATCAAGGTTATACACTTATACTACTGATCAATAGCTTTATTAGAATAAAGGTAGAATCAAGGTGGTAGGGGTAATTCTCTCAACCTTGCAAAAAATTCCCCTCTATTTTGATATTTTTTTATTTATTCCTATAATATTTTATGTTTTTTTTTGTTGATACATACATACATACATACATACATACATACATACATACATACATATATATATATATATATATATATATATATATTAATACAAGATAAAAATTCTACTCTAGCATAATCTAATTGTATATATATGTGAGAGTCCCTTCAAGAGACTTGAATCCTAGTCATTATCCCTCACACCCCAATGGTGATATATCTCTTTTATATATTAAACAATTCAAACCTCACTTGAAAATATGCAAAGAAAATGTTTCCTATTTTATCAATGTTCATTTATGTTCAAAAGTTATACCCGAAGGGTTTGACTTACCTCCATTACTTTTTTAATTGAACACAATGACAAGTGGTTGTGGGTTTTAATTTTCACTTTTTATTTAGTTAGCGGGTGATGTGGTAGTTTCTCATTAAAATAAAAGGAGATTCCAATTAAAAAAGTACTGGAGGTAAGCCAAACTCATACTAAAAAAGCAAAGATAAATTAAAATAAAATATAAAAAAATTAATTGAAAAGGAAAAAAAAACATAAAAAGATATTGTTACTGTTTAAAAGAGCTTAAATAATAATTTATTATTTTTCATAAAAATGAGTGATGTAGGGACCAAATTTGAACTCCTAGCCCAAAAGGTATATGGACTTAGGCCTAAAAAGCCCAAAACAATAAATTTGTAGAAAATGAGTTGAAAAACTGGGCTTTAATGAATTAAGCAGCAAGTAAGCAGATCTTGGTGACAAAGAAAGGAAGGTAACAAATTTACACTAAGGAAAAATATCCTTGGCAATGTCCGAGGAAACTGGTTCCTATAAATTGCTTTTGAAGTTTGATTACAAGTTTGATGCTTGATTGCTACAGTGTTTCTCTTCTCAATTCCCCCCTCCCCCCTCCCCACTTTCTCCAGGGGTCTCTTACATTATTTATCCCCTTTTCAATAATCTTGGCCCTCTATTTGTTGATCATTTAAGCCACTACTTGAGTTCTTGTCACATCGGACACCCTCTTTGGCTTTCTATGAATTGGGATAGTTAAGGCAATACTGTTCAGGGGTCTTCTCCACATAAATGCAGCCAGAAAGTTAGCAGCAGAGCATTTAATACGATGACAGTAGCTTTTCCCTAGATACCTCTAAGCCTTCATCCCTTTTGTACATTTATAATACACGTTCCTATCAGTGGAACCTCCTGGAAGGCCACTCTGATCGACAGGATATACCCTTGATCTGTGTTTTGCTCATCCGAGGAGACACTCTTGATCGGACCACATTTCCCAGCCTTTCTGCTTGTATCTTACTCATGGGATCTTAGGCTTGACACCCTCACTACCGTTTATTCATCCTCGGATAAACTTACGTCCTTCGCCAAGGTCCAAGGCCTAATATATAAATTTGGGCCCTTATCCTTATAATAGTCCCTCAAAACTCCGATTTTTCCCTCTCATTCGAGGAGAAAAAGTTTGTTTTGATTCCTTAGGAGTTAAAATTGTTTATTCCTTTAATTTACACATGTGGGAACGCCGTTTTACACTCCCCATAATTGTTATTGATGCTTTGGAGCCCGTGATGCATCATTAATTGCTCCAGGCGGCATTTTGTTCCCTGCATCCAACAGCGAAATGCAGATCCTACCGCTGACATTTCTCCTCGAATTTTGGGCGGGATTACTCCCACTTAATTCCACCCCCTATATAAGGCACCTAGGGAAATCATTTCTCTTCATTTTCACAAGTCTTCAAGCTCTCCAAACACCCGTGGCTCTCAAACCTTCAAGACTTCCTAAACTCTTAAGGTCTACAAGCCTTTTTCTTTAAGAATTTCATACTTTAAAAAAGTACCAGAGGCACCATTTGCACCAATTCTTGTAAGTTTCTCCTTTTCTACTATCCTTTCTCCTCGGCCAACCTTCTCGGCCTTCCATTCTTCATCTCCTCCTCTCAAAAACTTCATCCATTTCCCCTTAGTTTCACTAAATGGGTAGGTTTAAGCACCTAGTAAATTCCCCCACCGCCATGGAGGGTTTTAGGGCTAAGTATCACATCCCGTAGGGAGTAGCCCTGCGATATTGTACCCCAAACCAAATTCTTATAGATAGAAAAGAAGGTGAAGTTGTCATTCCCATGATCGCCTTTGTGGAGGGAGGAATGACACTTCCAATGGGTAGGATAACTAGAGATTACCTAATCAACCACAAACTATGTCCTCACCAGTGCGCCCCCAACCTGTTTAGAGTTTTAGGGAGTGTAGATGCTCTGAACGAGCAGATGAATTTAGGGCTCACATGGCACGATGTCGTTCACATGTATAAGTGCCATTCCCTTAAAAGCGCGGGATTTTATCTCAAGTCCTAATCTGACATTGTTAGACTAGTATCATGTCTTCCTAAGTCCAACAAGGGCTTGAAGGATGATTACCTGATCATCTCCGGGGAGTGGCACAACGTTCTTCACTGCCCAACTCGAGAGGGAGAGCCAGGTGGGGTACCCTAGGATTAGGTCCCTCGACGGGGAATTTAGCCTTTTTAGCTTTACTTCCCTTCATCTTTATCACTATGCCTTTTTCCAATGATAAATTTCATTGATCTAACCATGATTTCCTCCTCAGATGTTTTTGCAGATAAAAGGCACGTAGCGCCCAGGCTCAGTCTGAGTCTGACCAACATTGAAGCTCTCAACTATTTGCTGAGGTCCAAGATCTTCATATGCGAGGACAGACAGTTGCGAGCCGTCCACCTGATCCTGGACTTTGAGCCCATCTCGGAGATATATTAAGAGATAAGCCACGCCATAAGGGCAGGTGACCTGAGGTTAGCTCGAATTGACGTGTCACGCCCAAACTTTCTAGCTTAAGAAGATCTTCCACCAGTCGTACTGTCACTCCAGCGGGTTTTGCCTGAAGTAGCGGTAGCACCAGAGGAGGAGGTTGCCTTTTCACGCCTATCACTCGAGGAGGAGATAGACAAATTCCACTTTGACGAGGATGAGGAAGTAAGGGAAAATCCTATAATCCAACTCCTTAATTCTGAGGAGGAATTAGACAGGCAATCTGTTGCCCATTCTCCTAGGCTCATCATTGCCCATGTAGATCCAGTTCCAAGGAGGACGAAGAGATGGATATCAATCCAAGGAAAGAATTGAAGGGTCTCCTCGCCATGAGGAATAAAGGGGGGTCGTCCAAAGATGCCCCCAAATCCCAAGTTCTTGCCAATCTCCCACCTCCCCCTCCTTTCCCTGTGACTTCAATCGAACTGCTTCATAATCCTAACCTGAAGAGGAAGAGGAAAGTGCAAGAAGTGCATGAAGTGGACGAGGGGCGAGATGGTTCCTCCAAAGGGGGCGAAACAGCCCAAAAACGTTAGAGGCAAACGAGCTTCCTCTACAGACAGCAGGGAGGACCCCTTTGGTGCTGAAGTGCATTGACAGCAACACACCTAGGCTCCTCGGTTGGAGCTGGATGGTGCCGCCATCCCATGGGATGCTACATTTTGGAGCTTCCAGGGAGGGCACCCAGGATACACTACTGAGGCCCTAGAGCAGCCTCTTCTCCTCCCCAGGGATATGGACGCTCTTAGGCGTTTCAAGCAGCCCGACCTCTTCCTGTCCCTGAAGAGGGACCTTGCCATGGTAAGCAGTCTAACAAATCTTTGAATTAAATGCCGATTTTTATGTTAACAGATCTAACAAATCTTCCTTCGTGATTTTTATGCAGGTTACCCAGCAAGTTTTTGTGGCCGTGGAGTGGGTCTGAGACGACCGCAATGAGGCTAGGACTGAGGCCCACTCCCGTGCTAAGGTTGAAAAATCCCTAGGGGCCCTTAAGCAAGAACAAGCGGAGTTGTCTAACAAGTTGATCGAAGCGGATAGGGCCCATTCAAGTGCCGAGGCTGGTTTAAAAACAGTGGAAAGGCAGGCCGAGGACCAGTGCCAAAAACTGCACTTAACCAAGATAAACCTGGCCACCGAAAGATAGATGGTCTTGGATCTCAAGGCGGAGCTGTAAAAGGCCGAGGATGCAACTCGAATGGCCAGTGAAGCTTTTAAGGTCGCGGAGACGACATCCTATGAGCATGGGGTGCAGGAAACGAAGACCCAATTGGCAGAAAAGGTGGCCAGAGTGTGTAGAGACTACTACGCTGAGTCATGGGTAGTAGCGCTCGACCGAGCGGGAGTCCCTGCAGACTCGGAACTGAGGAAGGCCGAAAACATCTTCTTTCCAGAGGACATCCAAGAAATTCTGACGACGCTTCCTCCTCCCAAGCAGCTCCCAACCACCCAAGCCCCTTTTCCTGATGCTGAAGTCTCTGAAGGGGCTGGAAAGGGTAAGGAGACTCAGCCACCGATGAAGGCCAAACCCTCTGAGGATGCTCTCACAATCAGGGATGTGGTCTCCCAGGCTAAGGATGTAGAGCTTAAATCTAAGGCTGGGTATTCTCAATTTGAGAAAGTTAATCCTAAGAAGGACCCTCCACAAGCAAAGGCCTAAATATAGGATTTCCTTTTTGTAGTTTTCTTTGTGTATATCTTTTTTGTAATGGCATTCTCCCATTAAACATAATGTATTCCCTTTTTTGTTTAATGAAAGTGCTTTTCTTTTTATCTCTCGTAACTTTACTTTATGTGCTTTGAAGCTTATTGTTGTTATAAATAGCATTGAACTACTGCTACTTGTCTTTAATAAAAACTAACAACAATACATTGCTAATAATTTGAGTAGTTTGATCAAGCACCAGCAATAAAGGGGTTTACCACATACTTGCATTAAGAATTGAACCTTCTGTAATGAAGGTTGACTCTAGTGGAGATAAATATATACTTTGTAAAACTTTGTAAAACGTAAAAAGGGACAGACAACCTTCACCTCGCTTGTCACTTAGATAAATAAATAAGGACTTCAACTTACTCTAAGCCATCAATCCGTGGAGTTGTGTATAATTCTGGGGTTGTTCTGACACTTGGGAAAAATGAAAAGATGTCATGAAGTGTTTAATCTCTCCAAAGCATATGGTCCGAGGATCCAGGCATGACCAAAGTTCCGTTTAAATACTTAGAAAGATGTCATAGAGTGTTAATTACACCAAAGCATGTGGACGGAGGATCCAAGCCTGACTAAGGTTCTGTTTAAACATTTAGAAGATGTCATAGGGTGTTAATTTAATCAAAGCATATGGTCCGAGGATCCAGGCATGACTAAGGTTCTGTTTAAACACTTAGAAAGATGTCATAGGGTGTTAATTTTCTCAAAGCATATGGTCCAAGGATCCAGGCATGACTAAGGTTCTATTTAAACACTTAGAAAGATGTCATAGGGTGTTAATTTCTCCAAAGCATGTGGTTCGAGGATCCAGGCATGACTAAGGTTCTGTTTAAATACTTAGAAAAATGATAATGGAAAGTATGATGTATTTACACGATAACTGAGCATATGACATATGAAACTTTCATTAATAATAATATATTTTCAAGTTGTTTACATTCCAAGGTCGTGGTTTTACATGTTTGTCTAGGTCTTCAAGGAAATATTTTCATATACCAGCCATCGAAGTGATGCGGTATGGCCCCTTCCAGGTGGGCCCTAGCTTTCTCCATGCTGAGTTCTTTGTAGTACTTAGAACCTTTCTCAACACTAAGTCACCAGGTGCTAACGGTCTCAGCTTCACATTGGCATCATAACTTTGCTTGAGCTTGTGTTGGTAATATGCCAATTGGACCATTGCATTTTCTCTCTTCTCTTCGATTAAGTCTAAGCTTTTCTCTAGCAGTTCGTTGTTATTGCTCGGATCAAAAGAACTTGTTCTCCGTGTCGGGAAGCTAGTCTCTAGAAGGATAACAGCTTCGGCTCCATAAGTCATTGGGAAGGGAGTCTCCCCTGTTGACTTGCGAGGTGTGGTTCAGTACGTCCACAAGACATGTGACAGTTCTTCCACCCACTCTCCCTTCGCATCATCCAACCTCTTCTTGAGTCCGCTTATTATGGCCTTGTTAACAGCTTCAGCTTGTCCATTCCTTTGGGGATAGGCTGGGGTAGAATATTTATTCGTGATTCCTAGGTCACAACAGTATCTCCTAAAAGATTTGCTATCAAATTGAAGACCATTGTCCGAGATGAAGGGACAAGGGACCCTGAATCATGTGACAATGTTTTTCCAAAAAAATTTCTTAGCATCCACGTCCCTGATATTCGCCAAGGGTTTAGTTTCAACCCATTTAGTGAAGTAGTCCGTGCCGACTAGCAAGTATCTCTTGTTTCCTGCTGCCTTGAGGAAATGGCCTACAATGTCTAAGCCCTATTGAGCGAATGGCCAAGGGCTGGACAAAGGATTAAGGACTCCTCTCGGTTGGTGTATGTTTGATGCGAATATTTGACACTAGTTGCACTTTTTTACATATTCTTGTGCTTCCCTTTGCATATTTGGCCACCAATATCCTTGAGTGATGGCTTTGTGCGGCAAGAATCTTCCTCCAGTGTGGCTTCTACAAATCCCCTCATGCAACTCCTTAAGGAGTAATTCTGTTGCCTCGGGGTGTATGCATAGCAGGTATGGCCCAGAAAAGAAGCGTTTATATAATTTTTGGTCCTCGGACAGCCAAAATTGAGGAGCCTTTCTCCGTACCTTGTTTGCTTCTAATTTCTCCTCGGGCAGGATATCCTCCTTCAAGAATAATACCATGGGGTCCATCCAGCTAGGCCCTACTCTAACTTGGTGAACATGGACCACCTTTCTCTTCACTTCTGTGGGTTTGTAAAAATCCTCTACAAGGACGACCCGAGGCAAGCTCTGTGCCTCGGAGGTTGCAAGTGTGGCTAGGGAATCAGCATGTGTGTTTCCACTTCTAGGAATATGCAACAGGTTGAAAGATTTGAACCCTGATTGAAGTGTCTAACCTGACTCAAGTACCCTTGCATTCTTTCATCTCTCACTTCGAATACTCCTTTCACTTGGCCAACGATCAATCTTGAGTCCGAGAACATCTCTACAGCCTTTCTGCCCATTCTTTGAACCATGGTCATTTCCATCAATAGAGCCTCGTATTCAGCTTCGTTATTTGTGGCCAAGAAGTCCAGCCTTAATGATTTCTCAATGGTAATCTTTTCGGGGGATACTAGAACTAGCCCCACTCTGGATCCATTTCGATTTCCTGCCCTATTTACATATACTTTCCAGGATTAGGGATCTTGTTGGGAGATCATGCCAACCAATTTTACATCCATGCCGTGCTTTCCTGCTTCTACTCCCAACGAGGAGTCAGCAAACTCGGCTACTATATCCGCGAGGACTTGACCCTTGACAGAGGTACGAGGCATGTATTTGATGTCAAAAGCCTCTAGGATTGTGCCCCATTTAGCAATCCTCCCTGTGTAATTAGCGTTTCGGAGTAGAGCTCTGAGCGGAAGCTGAGTTAGGACAACAATGGTGTGTGCTTGGAAGTAATGGGGGAGCTTGCATGTAGCATGTACTACCGCTAAAATAGCCTTTTCTAGTGGTAAATAACTGACCTCGGCCTCATGTAGTGATTTGCTCACATAATAAACTGGACTTTGGATGCCGCTATAAACTTGTATCAACACTAGGCTTACAGCATGTGAGGCCACAGCAATATAAGCGAACAGAACCTCGTCCATCTCAGGACTGGACATGATAGGTGGCCGAAAGAGATAATCCTTAAACTGCTGGAAGGCTAAAGCACATTCCTTGGTCCACTCAAATCCCTTCCACTTATTCATCAATAGGAAGAAGGGCTTACATGTATTCGCTGACTGAGAGATAAACCGATTTAGGGCAGCAGTCATTCTGGTAAGCTTTTGAACTTCCTTGGGATTTTGAGGTGGTTGTAAACCATTGATTGCCTTAATCTGATCGGGGTTAACTTCAATTCTGCGATGAGTGACCACGTACCCAAAAACTTCCCTGATCCGACCCCAAAAGAACATTTAGAAGCATTGAGTCGCAGTTTGTGTTTCCTCAGAATTTCAAAAATACTCCCAAGGTCTCCTACGTGCTCGGACACCATCTTACTCTTCACCACCATATCGTCTATATAGATCTCAATACTCTTGCCCAACTATGGTTTAAACATTCTAGTTATCATCCTTTGATCGGTAGACCCTGTATTTTTCAAACCAAATGGCATCACTTTGTAGTGGTAGTTTCCAATAGGTGTGACGAAAGCTGTCTTTTCTTGATCATTCAGGGCTAATGGTATCTGGTGGTATCCTTGAAAGGCGTCTAAGAAGCTTATCCGAGGATGGCATACGGTTGCGTCCACCAACTAGTCTATCCTAGGCATAGGGAAGGGATCCTTTGGGCAAGCCTTATTTAGATCCGTGAAGTCCACATACACTCACCATTTTCCACTCTTCTTCTTCACCACTACGATATTGGCCAGCCACTCAAGGTAGAAAACCTCCTTGATAGCCCCTGCCTGCTTAAGCTTTTTCACTTCATCCCTAACAGCTTCAGAGTGATCCTTGGACGAGCGCCGAGGTGATTGCTTCTTGGGGATGATAGATGGGTTAACATTTAAATGATGGCAAATGAAGCTTGGATCTACCCCCGGGGCTTTGTAAGCGCTCCATGCGAACATATCAGCATTTCTCGTAAGAAACTCTATTAGCTTTTCCTTCTCTAGAGGAGGCAGCTGAGCTCCGATCTGAAAAAACTTCTCCGGATCATCACCAACAACAACCGTTTCTAAATCTTCACATTCCACCTCCACGGCTGATCTATTGACAAGTAAATCTGGAGCTTTTAATTGCTATAAGCCTTTTTTAGCGGACTTAGCTTCGGGTTGGTGTAAGATGGCAGCCACCAAGCACTGCCTAGCCGTGGATTGACTCCCAACAATCTCTTCAATTTGGCCGCCCGACGAATATTTCACCTTCTGGTGCACGGTAGAAAAGTCAGCTCTTAATGTATGAAGCAGGGCCTGGCCACAATGGCCATGTATAGGAATAAGCATCCACCATAATGAAGTCCATCTCCACCACTTCAAAGCCGGCCTGCACGAGTAGTCTAACTTGGCCCATTGGAATGACAACCTTCCCATCAAAACTCACCAAGGGTGAATCGTAGGCAATTAAGTCCTCGGGTCTCGAGTTCAGCCCATTGTACAGGTTGGGGTACATTATCTCAGCACCGCTGCCTTGGTCCACTATTACCCTCTTCACGTCATACCCCCCAATCCTGAGCATGACCACCAAAGCGTCATTATGGGGCTGTGTGGTTCCAATCTTATCCTCGTCCGAAAAACTTAGTATCAACTGGATATTTACTTTAGCCTTCTTCTGCTCCAGATTGGTGTCCTCGGCAGACAGCCGAGCTATAGACATCACTCTGGAAGGACAAGAACCGGTTCTTCCGGGGGCAGTAAAGATGACATTTATCGTACCCAAATGTGGCCTTGAAGAAGTATCTCTCCGGGGCTCTGGATTTGCTTATCCCTGCAGACCACTAGAGTGATGCAAAAACTGCTTCAACTTTCCTTCTCGGACTAGCTGGTCTAGATGATCCCACAAATTTCTACAATCCTCCATAGTGTGTCCTTGGTCCTGGTGGTACTGGCAGTAAAGGTTCTGATTGCGCCTCATAGGGTTTCCTACCATCTTATTTGGCCACTTAAGGAATGGCTCATTCTTAATCTTCTCCAGAACCTAGTGCACCGGTTCTCGGAATACCGCATTAACCGCCTGAGTATTGGCAAGCCCTGGTTGCTCAGCAAAGTCCTTCCATGGTTGATTGTTATTGTATCGGTCCGACCTGAAAGCCCTCCTCTCCTGAGGGATAGCCTTAGCCTTACCTTTCCCCTGCTACTGGTCTTTCTCAACCCTCTTATACTTGTCAATCCAGTCCATGAGTTGGCGTATGCTGGTGACAGGTTTTCCCGTTAAAGACTTCCTTAAACCGTGCTTGGTTGGGAGGCCGACCTTGAAAGTACTTATGGCAACGTCATCAAAGTCGCCATCTATCTCGTTGTACATCTCCCAATATCTGTCTAAATACGTTTTCAGGGTCTCTCCTTCTCGCATGGACAAGGACAGTATGGAATCTAAAGGTCAAGGAACTCTACTATAGGTAATAAAACTAGAGCCAAATGCCTGGGTGAGCCTCTTGAAGGAATCTATGGAACCCGCCCTTAAACCATCGAACCATCTCATTGCCACGGGTCCTAAACTAAAGAGGAACACCTTGCACATCAAGGCTTCGTCCTTGGAGTGGACAGCCATTCTTTGGTTGAAATGGCTCACGTGCTCCACAGGATTTGTTCAACCATTATAGATGGTGAACGTTGGCTGATTGAATCGCCGAGGAAGTCTTACCCCTTCAATCCTACGCATGAAGGGTGATCTGGTAATCTGGTTCAACGCCTTACTCATAGCGTCATTTCCAAGGCCTTTACGAGGCAGGCTCTTATACCTACGTTTGTGATAGTGCTCCTCATCATAGGAGAAAGACTCGCTGGGTGGGATCCTTGACCTTCGTCTATAACTGGCAGCCTCTCAATCATCGAAGGAAACGTCGGAGTTGGAGGGGGTTTGCTTTCGCTGTGCTCGGCACAGCTTTCTCTTCAAATGGTCAACCTCTAGTTGTAGGACTCTGGAATCCTCCTCACGAGAGAGATGGCTTTTACCTCGGGGCTAACTCTTACCGGATTGGATAGTTTGCACACTCCCCTCCCGATCCCTTCTACGTTCAAGGTTGATAAAAAGATTTTCACGTTGGGATCCTATAGATTCTGTCTGGTGTGAACTTGAACCTACCATGGTTGACCGTTGCACTCATTATCACCCAAGTAATCTTCCCACAGACGGCGCCAATTGTAGGGACCAGATTTGAACTCCTAACCCAAAAGGTATATGGATTTAGGCCCAAAAAGCCCAAAATAATAAATTTGTGGAGAATAGGTTGGAAAACTGGGCTTTAATGAATTAAGCAGCAAGTAAGTAGATCTTGGTAACAAAGAAAGGAAGGTAACAAATTTACACTAAGGAAAAATATCCTCGACAATGTTCGAGGAGACTGGTTAATATAAATTGCTTATGAAGCTCGATTACAAGTTTGATTCCTGATTGCTACAGTGTTTCTCTTCTTAATTCCCTCCCCCCCCCCCCCCCACTTTCTCCAAGGGTCTCTTACATTATATATCCCATTTTCAATTATCTTGGCCCTCCATTTGTTGATCATCCAAGCCACTACTTGAGTGCTTGTCACATCGAATACCCTCTCTGGCTCTCTGTGAGTTAGGATAGCCAAGAAGCACTGTTTAGTGGTCTTCTCTACATAAATGCAGCCAGAAAGTTAGCAGCAGAGCATTCAATGCGGTGGTAGCAGCTTTTCCCTATATACCTCTGAGCCTTCATCCCTTTTGTACGTTTATAATACATGTCCCTATCAATAGAACCTCTTGGAAGACCACTCTGATCGACAGAATATACCTTTGATATGTGTTTTGCTTATCTGAAGAGATGCTTCTCCTCGGACTATCTTCCTTAGCCTTTTTGCTTGTATCTTACTCATGGGATCTTGAACTTGACACCCTCATTACCGTTTATCTGTCCTCAGACAAACCTACGTCATCGACTAAGGCTCAAGGCCCAATATATAAATTTGGGCCCTTATCCCTACAAGTAGTAAGTAATAAAATTTGAAAATAATTATATAATAAATTTATCAGTAATTTCATATTGTTTTCAAGTCAATATCTGTTTTTTTTTTTTTTTTTTTGGTTGCTCCTGTCAATATCTAAAACTCTTAGATGGAGAAAAGGTTACCATATATGGTTTAAAATTTAAAATTGTTACGATCTAATTATTTTGAGAGTTTAACGTAAGTTGTACTCAAGGTATAGGTCTAATAATCATTGCATAAAAATTGTTTTTTATTTTTATTTTTGGAGAAGGAATTACATAAAAATTGTTAAGGTCTTTATTTTCCCCCATTCCCATGTGGCTTCGTACCATTAGGCAACACCTGCCACTGCATCATATATATTTTATAAAGGAAAAGAATCGGTTTTGGGCTCAGTTTATTTAAATCCCAAAACAACCAAAAATTCATTCAATTACATGGATTGGGCTTTTGCTAGATGTTTCTCATGGTTCACATTTCTCTACTTCGCGGAACGGGCTCACAGCCCACATATTTTTCTACACAATGGATTGGGCTCATGGCCTATATTTTGATGACATAACTGGGCATGAAATATTATGTTTGTCACGTATTTTCCTCCTTAATCCATATTCACTATTCATCCTGTTCCTTTTTCTTTTGGGTCAACAACTACTCATTCTTGTCGGCGTTGACATTATCCACGCATGAATATTTTAATATAGTAAGCGTGTGTTTGCTATTGATTTAAAAATCAGTTTTTTTTTTTTTTTTTTTTTTACTATTTAGCTTAATTTTGCTACTATTTATGAGTCTCATTACATTTTTTGTACTATTTATGAGTCTCACTATACTATTTTAGCTACTTTTTAGCTTTATTTATAGTACTTTCAGTAAAAAGTTTTCAATTTCAGCTAAATAAGCTGTTCTCAAACGGACTCTTCAGTTTACTCTTTATTGGTGTAAACGGTGAAAACTGGGGAGATCTTTATATGAGGTGATGTGCTTCTTCTTCTTCCAGTCAAAGATCATCTTTTGTTTCCTAATTATATCAATACTTGATATATAGACTTGCTAACATATAGGTGGTAGAAGCATTTGGACAAATGGGAATTAAATTTGGAAAAGAAGAAAAAAAAAAGAAAAAAGAAGAAGTCAAGAACATAGTTTTTTTCTTTGGTTGAAATACAAGCAGAATTGAGTTTTGATATTTCATTATATATCTATAGCTATTGATTTCTTTAAAATTTTATCTTCTACCCATTTTTTATCTTTCAAGTTTTCCCCCTTCATCCATTCTTAATTTCTTATCCTTTTTCTTGTGTTCAACTATGACCCTGTTTAAACATTGTCCAACAGAAATACGGATGAAGGTTTGATTTCTTGGAATGGGTCACGGAAATTTGAAGGTTCAATTTCTTGGTTTGGGTTTGATTCAATTTCACGGTAGTGCCATTGCTAAGTGCTTGGTTTTTTGTTTGATTTTGTTACGTTCTTGTACTTGTTATTAGGAGTTTTGAACATGAGTTCCAAATATTGTTTGGTACTGATGTTTAAATAATAGTTTTTATTGATTAAAGTATACGTATTTTCACAATACTTTTTGCAACTACACGTATTCCTGCAACATTTAAACAATATTATTAGAAATCTCTTACCAAATGGGCTCTTAATTTTTACAAAATCATTGTTTTCACTTGGTTGTGTATGTGTTTTTTATTTTTTATTTTTTATTTTATTTTATTTTTTTAAGAAAAGAGAGAGACATAAAATGTGAGTTAAAATACTTATATACCCTTGTTTTTAACTAATATTGATTACGGGAGATAAATGGAACTTATCTTGAGTGGTTAAAGTGACATTTTTTAAATCTTGGGTAGACAAAGTGATTTCGCGCTAAACATCTACTGCAATTACCCCAAATTTTATATATATATATATATATATAAAAGGATTCCCGGTTTGGTTTTCAACATTTTGCTTACTAAAATTATCTCATACAAATTCTTAAACTCTCTAAAATACCCCTATCTTTTAGTTAAATAATTTTAAATTAAAAAACACAAATTGATTAAAAGAGTAATTTACTGTTCCTAAGTTTTAGATTTTTTTCTTTTATTTTCTCCATTCGGCCTAAAACTTATGACATTATCTCTATCTTATTTTTAAACATTATTCTACGTTACCTTACCTCTTTTAAAAATAAAAAAATTACACATGGTTATTTATATATTACTTTTAAACATTATAACATTAAACCAAATAAATAAATAAAAGAGTATTATTGCAAGTGCAAAGCACGTATGACGAGTCTAGTATATATATATAAGAGGATTCCTCTCTTTCAACTGGATTTTATGTGATTCAAAAATACTTTCATTAATGAAGGGTAGCTTAATTTAGAAATAGAGTCATAAATATCAAATAATGAATTTTATTTTGAATTCAAAAAGTGAATTCCTTAAATTTATGATTTTTTTCTCTTCACGTTTAAAAAAGAAATTACAATTACAACTTATTTCTAAAGTTTATCGTTTTTATTTGTTTGAAAAAAAAAATTATAAATTATGATAGATGCAAATTATTAACTTTTATTCAAAAAAATAAAAGAGCTTATAAGCACGCGCTCAATCCATATAGACACGCATACATCTTCGTTCAAGGCGTGTTCCTTTCTGACGTCCATTTTGTCGTGTTCCCATTTTTGGTAAATTGTCGTGCTCCCTTTTTTTATTTTTTATTTTATATATATATATATATGTATATATATATATATATATATATATATATATATATATATATATGTATGTATATATATATATATATATATATATATATATATATATATATAAATGTAGTGTTTTAGCCTTTACGATCTTCGGATTTATTTCTACCAGAAAAGATCTTTGGATTTATGTTATACCCGAGGTCAACAAGCTTACTACCCACGTTCCTAGTGGGATTATCTTATATATATATATATATATATATATATATATATATATATATATATATAAGTGAAAACCTAGTGGGATTATCATACTCTTATTTCATAGTTTAATGTATATACGGTTTATTAACATATGCTTTTACAATATAAAAAAATGACAAATTTTCTAATTTTTTATAAAAAGGTTTCTAAAATAAATAAATAATATATATTCTAAGGATATATATATATATATATCACAATTTTTCCATACTCTAAGAGTACTTAATAATTTTCTTATATTGCGTTTGTGTTAGTTCTTATCTTTGGGATATAATCGTTGAGATATAAGAAGAAACTCATAACAATGGTTGCCGAAATGTTCAAAGCTGCAATTTATGCTGGAATGTTCAAACTTTTTAAGGTTGATTTCATTTTTCTTGTTAACAAATGAATCGTCCCAATTTAATTATTGACTTTTTTTAGGACGTTTAAATGTTTCATTTTTCTTATTAAAAAAATGTTACCTTTTGTTATCATGTGATGCATAAAAATGTTTGTTGTGATGCACAATTGCTTATTAACAAATTAAATCGTCCCAAACTAGATTTTTTTTTTTTTTTTTTTTAATTCGATTCTTATTCTCTCTCCACATAGGCCTTCAGTCAAATGATTATTATTATTACTATTATTATTATTTTAAGCCGTGCCTTGATGTATAAAATTAGAAGAATACTATGTCATTAATATTTTCACAATAAATTTTAAGTAGTATGTTGTTATTGGTTGTTAATTGTTATAGCAGGTGGATAAAAAAATATTTAAGTTATAGATTCAAATTAAATCCGATAACAACTTATCACCTATGATTTGTTATGAAAATATTGTGGATGTAACATTCATCATAAAATTATATTCTTTGGTTGGGACCTCACCCTACACCTCAAACACGGTTGCCTCATCCAAGGAGTGTTCATTCTGACACCCTTTCTATTGAGTTCGGTTATTTTTATTTTTATTTTTTTTTGGGTAAATTGTCGTGTTTTAATTTTTTATTTTGTACCATAGATGTGGTGTCTACTTTTTTATTTTTTATTTTTAACAAAGATGTTGTCTAACATCTCTGTTTAAAAAAAAAAAAAAAAAAAAAAAAAAAAAAAAAAAAAAAAAAAAAAAAAAAGATGATGTCGGACATGGTGTCTACTTTTTTCCCTCTTTTTCTTTTAGGGTATATTTGATTGGGGTGAAAACAGGAAGGATGGAAAATAAGGTGAAAAATGGCATTTTTCACTATTTGGTTCAGGAGAAAAAACAAGAGAAATAGAAAATAGGAAGGAAAATAATCCCTTCGGGCCCACATTTTTTTATCCTCCCAATTTGGGAGGAAAATGAGGAGGAAAAAGTGCTGAATGATATAATTTACACAAATATCCACACTTTAAGTTGCATTTTTTTTCCTTTTCTCTTCCCTGGGCAGCAACGTTGCCCCTCTTTTTGCATTTTTTTTTTTTTTTTGGGCAACAACATTGCCAGTAATGTTGCCCCTTTTTTTTGCTTTTTTTTTATTTTTTATTTTTTAGGGCTTGGGCATGATAGTTTATTTTTATTTTTACTGGATGTGATTTTTTTTTGAACATGTTTTTTTATTTTTATAAAAAAGTTTGGGCGATTGCTCTTTTTTGTGTGGTTATTTGTCACTTTTTTTATATGTTAATTTGGCATCATTCTTTACCAAGGGTATATAAGTAAGTTTATTCAAACTCATTTTTTCCATCCCTCAACTTTTCCACTTCCAACCAAACAAAAAGGAGAGAAAATAAAATCTTTTCTATCCTCCCACTTTTCTATCCTTCCACCATTTTCTATCCTCCCACTTTTCCACCCCTCAAACCAAACAGACCCTTAAGAAGGAGAAGCAGTGTCTCCTTTTTTAAAGAAAAGTGGTGGTGTCTTTTTTTTTTTTTTTTTTTTTAATAACTTTATCCCTTTTTTTTTTTCTTCTTTAGGAAAGTGTAGTGGTCTCTCTCTCTCTCTCTCTCTCTCTCTCTCTCTCTCTCTATAAAAACTATTATTAAACTGAACAATGTTATATATACAAAAAAAAAAAAAAAAATTCATAATATTTTTCACACAAGATGAATTAGCAAGCTTTAACTAGATAACTGGTGTATTTTTTCTAGAAAGTGATCAATGTCGTCGTAATAATATACTAGATAATTGGTGTGATTTGAGAATTTTAACAAAGTTATTTAAGTTCTTAACATTTATATCAAATTTTTTTAAAATTATTTTTAATTACTATTCGATTCATAAACATATTTGTTATACATTATTTAAAACTACAAAAACTTAAAATTTAAACTACAAAAAAACTGGAAATTTAAACTGTGGGGCCAAGGGATTAGGCAACCCCAGTCCGCTTCGTACTAAGTCCAAGGCCTATGCCGAGGAGGAAGAAAACTTTCGAGGACAACGTGAGAAGGTCCGAATCACCTAGGATGACCGCCGAGGACAACCATGTCCTCGGCCAACCCCAACCAGAGGAGGGAGGGTCAACGCCCCATCACAAGTAGCCTCCCCGAGCACCCCATGAGAAAGGATGAGTATAATGTGCCGATCATGGGAGGACGGTGGAAGAGCAAATCCAAGACAAACTGTCATCTCCACATTAAATGCCCGCCGTTGGTGTTCTGGTTGCATTAATGAGGAAATGACCCCTGAAAACTGCAGTCTTGGTAGCTGCAATTTACAAAAGGATGGAAAAACGGCTGATGAGACAAGCATTCAAGTAGTGACCTGCCTGGTCAACAAATGTAGAGTTAGGATTAACTGAAAGAAGGTATATAATGTAAGAAGTCCTCCAGAAAGAGGGGGGAAAAAGGCAAAAAATACTGCAGCACTTGCATGACCCCTGTAACCAAGCATTGAAAAAGCAATAAGAACTTCCAGCTCCTAAGAAGAGGGCCGAGGAACCATATCTTATGCTTTAGCTTATATTCTTGTCGCCCAACCCATATACTACCCTGTTTAGCCGTCGCAATCTTTACCAGGGCTTAGTTCTTGAACCCATACTCTACAAATTTATTGTATCGGACTACCTGGGCTTGAGCTCACTTCTTCCCAGGGGCACTTTCCTTGCCGATGTGGGACTAAGATGTCAAGCCTTACACTACAAGGTCAGCCCTTGGTGGGGTGAAAATCCTGAACTCCCGTGTCGCATGGGAAAAACCCCCGCGTCGCATGGGAAAAAAGCCCAGTCTCTACATAAGCATTTAATTGATAACATATCTATTGATTTTTAATTTTCTTGAAATTTTGTAAACATAGAGGATATAATAAAAAAAAAAAAATCTAGTAATAGATTTATTATAACGCATATTCATTCAAAAGAAATAAAAATGAGTTCAAAAGGTTTTTAATTTGGAGAAAAACTGTCTTTTTGAACATATCACGTAAGAATTCAAATGATTTAAGACCATGTTTGGTTTGAATAATTACTCAATCTCAATTTTCATAACTAAGTTCTTATAACTCAAAACTCTAATCCATATCTCATATCTTATTCGTTATTTTTATTTTAACTCATTCCCAACTTTGTTTGGCTAAAAAATTGGACTTAGTTTTCAACTTAAAAACTCAACTTTAGCTCAAAATGGTGGAGCCCACACATCTGATTGGGTCTAAATGGTCATCCCTCATTACCCACGTAAACATACTCTCTTCCTAGTTGAGAGTTGAGACAACCCACTAAGTACAGAAGAGGCAAAACCCAACACCCAATTAAAAAAACCTAGCCACCCGGCCTCCTACCACCACTAACAACCCACAAATCTACCAATTGGTACCCTCAAAAACCCAACCCATCGCCATTTTTTTCCATCCACCACCATAAAAATCACAAAAAATCAGACACATCCACCATTGCAGATCCACTCACACCTTCAACGCTGCAACAAATTACTCCATAAAACATACAAACTCTAACATCAAATTCCAAGCCCAAAAGGACAAGAAATTGAGAAAGAAAGAAATAAAGGAAGAAAAGAGAAAAAAAAGCTAAGAAAAGAAGAAAGGAAGAAAAAGAAAAGAGAAACCAAGCCCACGATCCAGCATGGAAAAAAAAAGGAAGAACAAAGAGTGTTGCATGTCTATCTTGATGTGGGCTTGACATTGATATTGAGATCATCTTGACAGGAAATAGTTATTCCATGTGAATAACTATTCTTTAAGGTGAGAAATAATGATTAATTTTTTAAAAATAAATATATTTCCAAATATACAAATTTTCCATCTGCACATAGTAATTATAAATGTGGGAGGGTTTCATAGTCTCAGCCCCCAATTAGCAGGTATTGTCCGCTTTGACTTTGTGCCTCACGGATTTGCTCAATCGACCCCCTTTAGACAAACACTACTTCTTACACCCGGCTAATTTCCGCTCAATTTTTTCCAAAATGGGATTCCAAATTGAAAGGGAGTTATGCGAAGCCCCCAACGGCATGCCAAGATAAGACATAGACAAAGTTCCAACTCTATAGCCCAAAATTTCAGTCAGGGCATGCACATCATCAACCTCCCCAAGATAAGACATAAGACATAACCTCCCTTTTGACTTATGTTTTAAGCCAAAAGGTCGAAGGGAACAGATTCAACATGAGGTGTAAAGGAAATCACTACAGGCTTCAATGTGATATGTGAGCAATCAATTTAGAAATCCTTGAGAATTAATCTTGATACAAACTAGTTTCAAACACAAATGAAAAATTAAACCACAGGCCAAGAGAGAGGGGTTAAGAGTTCAAAACCAAATTAACCACGTGATATCTTCTATTTCAAAGAGTCCAAATTTTGAAACAAAGACTAAAGTTTTAACATCAATCATAGAAATGAAAGTATGTCTATACCAAACAAAAGTTTGCAAAAGACTTTAAAATGACTTTTAGAATCCATAAAAATATACAATTTCGCATTCAAAAGTCTTCTCTTTACTCGAGGTTTGCAAAACATCTAATGAAGTTTTTCGATCTTACAACAATAACAAAATTTTGTAAGAAAAAGAAAATCTTATACACAAGTCATGTGCAGACAGGTTTCTGAATCTAAGTTGGAAATTCACTTTATAATATTTTAAGGCAATCACACACAAAGACTATGAATATATATATATATATATATATATATATATATTTAATTTGACCAACATTTTAAGGCAATCACACACAAAGACTATGAATATATATTTAATCTGACTAACAATCAGAAAGAGCATGGAACCTTAAGACCAACCAAACAATGATATGCTAGTTTAATAAATAATGACAAAAGTCCAAAGAACCCTTTTTTTTATTATAAAAAGCTCCAAAAATCCATAAAACTATTCATGTGAGGTTTAACATATTGGAGAGAACATGCATTTGAAATAGGTTTGGGAAAAACCCCAACTAGCATCAAATAAAAAAAAAAAATACATCATTCTTTGAGGTGACAAAAATCATAGCATTATCATAGGAAGATCAATCCGTGTACTTTTACCATATAAGAGCAATAAACATCCCAAGAGAGGATACTCAAAATCTGGAAACTCAACAACTAGGAATTTCAAAGAGGTTGTTTAAAACGCATTTTTCTTTAAAACTACTTTTAGAGAAAAATAATTAACATGATAGCACCATACTTGATGGTTAGTGGTTTGATAGACATCACGTGAGCTCAACGGGATCAAACAATTCCTCTAACCATCTATCATGAATAAAACTTGTCAAAGTATGCTAAAGATAGTTGGTAAACAACTAGTCGAGCCACTGGTGGCCAGCAAGGTTCGACCAAATTGCACCACCTAAAGTCAGCATAACCAACAATATTTGCTAACGGCAAATTGTCTTTAACAAATTCTCAAAATTTATAAACATGAAATTTAAAAACTTGATTTCTTTTTGTCTGCTCAAAATCATAAATAATAAAAGTCTATTCAATCTAAATAATCCAAAAAAAAAAAATTAAATAAAAGAAACCAGCAACCGAAAATCTCATCACAAATGTTAATGTCTTTGTGGATAGCTTATTTTTATTCGTTTATGTAGTTTTAAAAAATAATAAATAAAATTGTAGTTATATATATTAAAAAAGAAAAGGTAAAGTTTTTTTAAATGTATATAATCTAACAATGAACGTAAGTTTAATTTTAAAATTATCCAAACACATGCTTAATGATATAGTATGGATATAAATTAAGGAAAATAAGAGATCTGAGGTTCAATTTCCGCATACATAAAAAACTGATTGGTGTCTTGGCCTGTTAATAAATAGTTATTATTAGAAGTGGACGTCATAGGTTGAAAACTGCTAAAAAAAAAGGAAAGTATTTGGAGCATCAAATATTGTACTTGACAAGTCATATAAAACAAATATTTTCCATTCATATAAAAAGATGGAACAAAAAAATATGAAGGAAACTATTGGGAATCTAAAATAAAAAGGAAAACATGGAAGAGAGCCATTTTCTATCTCTATTTCTCTATACTCTATATGTTTGTGTCAAAACACACACACACACACACACACACATATATATATATATATATATATATTAAATTCTTTTTTTTTTTTTTCCATAGAAAACATATAAAACATTTTTTTTGTTCTTATAAAACTTTGAAGCTACCAAAAATAGTGCTATCTTTGTATTTAATTAGTGTAGCACCTAGAACACAAGGTATGCTTTAAAATTCTTCTATAACAAATAGAAATTGTATTCAAGGCTTCAACAATAAGATGCTGGAGTTTTAATAAATTTTTAATTGCTTTAGATAAAATGTGAATAGTATAACTTTGGTGGCTGAAGATTAAAGAAGCAAGCAAAGACGAACACCGTGGCTATTTTACGCGTTTAAATGTGAAATGATAAAAGTTGATCATTTGAATTTCTTCACTAGATTACTTGAATTTTCTTAAGATAACACGCTAATAAATCATGTTGGGAGAGTTGTATTTTTAAGAGACACACACAAAATAAAATAAAACATACTATAAAAATCCCTTTGTAACATATAGTTAATATGCTTGTAATATTCCTCGCATGGTGGTTTAGGTTGTGTTTTTTTTGGGTGACCGTAAAATAGGCTGTTTGGTTGGTTTGGAAAATTGAATTTTCCGGAAATCATTTTCATTTGACCCAAAAAAAACAGCTTTGACCACTGAAATCATTTTCAGTCCCTATTTTCACTTCAAATTGTTTCCGGAAAAAGAGAGAAAGAGAGAGAGAGAGAGGGAGAGGAAGAACCCAGCACCAGATCAAGCCAGAGATGTCGCCGGCGAACCTCGAGCACCGCGCTGATCTCGCCTTCGATCGCACCGCGCGATCTCGCCACGAACGGCGAACCCCAAACCCAGAACCCATCGAGTCGCACCGTCGATCTCGCCACGAACCCAGAACCTATCTTCGATCGTCGATCGTCGATCTTGCCACGAACCCAGAAACCATCACCTTCGCACCGGCGAACCTAGAACCTAGAACCCATCGAGTCGCACCGTCGATCGTCTTCACCACGAACCCAGAATCCATTGCCTTCGCACCGGCGAACCCTAAACCCAGAACTCATCGAGTCGCACCGTCGATCGTCTTCGATGCGAACCCAGAACCCATCGCCTTTGACCGGATTTGATATATTTTTTTTCTTTGGTTTTGTTTCTGCTTTTGATTGCGTTTGTAGTGATTTTGAAATTTCGTGTAATAAAATTTGTTTGGATGCTGAGAAAATAACCGAGAAAATGTGAAAATTTTTTCGGAAAATAGCATTTTCAGAATACAACCAAACACATAAAAATATTTTCCACAACAATTTTCATAATACAACCAAACACATGAAAATATTTTCATTTTCGGGAAAATAGCATTTCCGAAAAATATTTATTTTCTGGAAAACGTTTTACGGCAACCAAACACAGCCTTATACTCTGATTTAAATTACCAGTGTACAATATACAAAATTCAGGTAATTGTCGGTCCACATGCAAATTTTTTAATTAACTTCTTTAGTTTATTAGATCACTAACCGTTACAGTAAAGCCCCACAATTAATTATTCTTACTTTTACTTTTATTTTTTTTCTAATACATTTAAAATTAAATATGAGGGTGTATATATATATATATATATATAGTCATGGTATTGGCATGAACCAAAAACGACAATGCTAAAAACAGGCCTTTTTTTTTTCTATTAAAAAAAAGAGCCGATAAATTTGTTTAAATGGGCCGGCTTACTGGTTATATTACTTTTATTATTATTTTTTTGGTAAACAGTTTTTTTTTTTTTTTTTTTTTTTTGAGGAACTGGTAAATTGTTAATTAGTTATTATTATTAGTTTATTATAAAAGTAATAATCTATGACGTATGGCCGCCTCTGAGTTACGCCTGAGGTATTATATATTATTATTATTGTTTTAGTAAGAGAAATAATGGGACAAACATGGATAACGTTAAAATTTTTATTCGTTGAAGTATGTGTGTAAAACCAATGGTTAATTATTCAGCATAAAAAAAAAAAAAAAAATGGTTAATTGACGTTTCTTTGAAAAAAAAAAAACAAAAAGAAGGTTTGATTGACGTGGTAGACTTGCAAAGACAGATACAAAATTGACAGCCAATCTCCAAACTCCAAAGATATCCATATCAATGAATGGAAAACACAAAGGTGGGGACGTGGAATTTCTTTTCGCAAGACAAAGTAGAAATAGAGTAGCTCACCCAATCATATCATTATTTATGATTTTGTTGTCGTGTGCACATTGGTTATATGTCCCCCTACTTACAATGCTTTTTCATTAATATTGAAGTCGATATTCTATTACATACTTTTTTTTTTAGCAACAACAATAAACTGATATCCTGGATTCCTGATATGTGGTGTTAATTTGACGAAACCTTCACTCCACATACTTTTCAAAAAAACTACCATTGGTAGCTTTCGAATATAGGTCAGTGAATGTTTTGCATACCGTGCCCATATTTTTATATGTTTAGTACACTGATGCACGTGATAGTCACACTTTAAAATATCGTCTACAATTTTTTGTTTTCACAAAATGTAATAAACAAAGCGAAATCTTAGCCCATAGCATTTCAAACACAAGATTCTCAAAATTTAAATGAGCTTTATGGTAAGCCATGACTAGCTTTTGTACAGCATTAGAATAATGAAAGTGTGAAACATGTTACAGAGAGTCAAACTGAAAAATAAAAGTTGCTTTACTTTTTTGCGTACCTTCTGCAGATGGCACATGGTGAGCTGTCATGTGTCTTTGTCATACTGGAGACATTAATGATAGTGAGGTACATTGCTGATGATAATTATATTAAATGGATAAAGTTCATGAAACATTTATTTTCTCTTTACCGTTCACAAGGGGCACTAGAATATTGGATATGTATTTCAGAATTACACGAACATGACATAATACGATCGATGTGATCAAGTGGCAAATCTTTTTTTTTCTTGGGTTGGCAATTTATGCTCGGTTCTTTATTTTTTTTTTGTTATAAGATTATCAGAATATAAAATCTATGTACCTCTACAAGAAAGAGGACAAAGATAGCATGCGGTAATAGGTTACTTGAGTGGGTTGCACTGTGCATCACTATGAGGATGATATTATATTATAGTATGGTAATGGAACAGTGAATTATTTGTATATCCCTAACAAAGGTAGTATTGTATCGTGTGGTTGAAAAGTTTCATTATTGTCCTACAGTATGTATTTTAAATCATCTGTGAAAGCTCGAAAATGTGTTGAAAACACACGAGCGGTTTAGACCCCCAAATTCAAATTACGGCTTGGTTGATTTTACACTAACTTACTAACAAGTGCGGAATAGTGTAAACACAAGCGTATAAACAAACCACTACTCTAATCCATAATTTAAAGCAACTCAGCAGTAAAAAATGAAATGAACAAGAGTAGGGAAGAAGGATGCAAACACAAATAACACCGAGACGTGTTATCGAAGAGTAAACTGAAGAACTCGGCGAAAAACCTCTCCGCCGCCCTCCAAGCGAAAATCGATCCACTAGACAATCAGTTGGGATACATGGATTAGCAAAAGACCCTCCAAGCCTAGTCTACCCGATGTACTTAAGCCCTCCAAGCTCCTACTCCAACAAGGCTTCTCGGAACCGTGTCTTGTCCTAGTTATCCGGATCCCGCAACAAGCTCCATGTTGCATCTGCCATTCAAGGCTCCTTCCTATGCTTCCCAGCAGCACCAAAACGTCACTCAGCACTCTCAAAGGTGTGTCAAGTGTTTGGGCTATCAACCTCTCAAAGATATGGATAATGGAGAGGGAATGGTTGAGGAGATACCACAAGCAAATTGTTTAGAGAAGGTGGGGAAGACAATCTCTAATTACCAATGTGTTTGGCTAGGGTTTTTCTCTCTGAAGCATTCCTCAACAAATGTGGGTAATGATGGTATATGTAGGAGGGGTGCAAAAGGTGTGACTCAAAAAGTACAGGCTGGCAGAACAGCTAGTCTCGCGGGTTTCTCGCGGGAAGGCCTTACCCGCGAGATACTCGCGAGACACAGTTGTCTCCACCTGGCATGACTCTTCGCATTCCAGCATGTGCCTGGCACATGTTTCACTTCGCGGGAAGCTTGGTCGCGATATACCCGCGAGATACCCGCGAGACTTCTTCACTTCTCCAAATGCTTGAGTCTTCAACACTCTTTCTCTCACACACCCCTTACATCAAGTCCCACAACAAATACAGGGTTTTAAACGATTGAACATAATTACAATCAAATTTGGCACGGAATAAAAGCCAACAAATACACAGTTGTAAATTACAACTTTACAATCTGCAAATTTTCTATCGAGTTTCCATGAGATTAAGAGATTGACAGCTTCGGCCATTTGGCTCTCACAACACAGAGAGCATTTTTTATTTTTTATTTTTTATTTTAGCATATGGGCATTAGACAAATGTGTGGCAAAAAGAGCATATGATGACGATTAGCTAGACAACGAAATAATGACAAAGAAAATTAGGCCATTTGACAGCTTGGTCATCGAGTAGCAAAGAGAGAGAAAGAGAGTTTTGAATTGCACAACAAAGATTAATTAGTGGGTCACTTGATAGCTTATTAGTAATATTAATTTCATATATAGTTTTGATCAAAATTGAAATAGTCATAATTGAAGCATATAAGAACTATAGAAAGGAAATAAGGACATGTGCTTTCCAAGGAAGAGTTTTTAATCAATATTTTAAGCTGTTTTCATGTCCTGTACATGTAAATTTTATGCGCATGCTAACTACAATATCATATTACCATCATTTTTTTGAGTTGAAAAAAAAAAAAAAGTGACAATCATTTCTTTTATATATAGAAAAATCACATACGATTTAATTTTTCTGGCTCAAGAAATTTACAAATGTAATGACCTATGAAGTTACCTTATAAATCAGATTTGCCTACAATATTCTCACATTGATTCCAGTTGACACAAGTGCTCCATTAATGTAATCAAAACTATTACTCGAGCAATGTTTTTTTTTTTTTTTAGGCTGAATAGGCACTGGACTTCTATAAGGGGGGAATAATAGATTTTGGGACACCATACTATATGGCATGAATTTAATGAGAAATAGAACTCACAAATAATGAGAAATTTTGGATATCAGAAGCACTTGAAGGTGGAAATCTAGTGAAGTGGTTTGAACAATTTGAAGGCATGTCATGGGGTTTGCAAGATTTTTATAGGATGTCATAATTTTGTAGTACTAAATGTGAAGTACAAAAGATGTACTGCATCATTTACGGGACTTTCCAATAGTTAATATTCCTTTGTTCCACCAAACCATAGCATTTTAAATCTTGTATTGTCTCAGTTAATACCTTGCTAAATTAGTAAATTTTATCCTCAGAAACTAGCAGTATATACGATGTATAGATTGAATAAAAATGGTACATATATATATATATATATATATATATATATTAATGAAAGAATTTCATTAGTATCATTAAAATTGAACAGTAAAATAAATAATAAAAATAAAAGAAAAATATCGTAAGTTCCTTTTCTAGTACTAAAAATGAAAGGGAAAGAGAGTTGAAGCAAGCTTAAAGTACATAATTTTATTATAGGCCTACCACCTATCACTACACGGTCATAAAACATTCAAAACATTTTTTTTGAAACTAACCTAAATTTATTCAAAACATAAGGAGCCAAAATACAACAATCACCATTTAGGGCCCTATCCTTTCAAGCGGGAAACATTAACAACAGCTATCAGCCTACATATCACAGAAACCTCCAAAAGCATTTTACAAAAGCCACCTCCCCAACACACGAGGAGTTCTAATAGCTACTGATCTGCCTTTAGACATTATTGTTACTGGTGTAGTCACAAAGCTAATGGTTGAGCAGTGTTTATTACACATATTTATAGACACATACAAAGACATAAACTTGATCGTTTGGAAATTATGACTTTATGTTATGAATTCAGTTGTTTTTTTGCGTTTATGTAAATGTGTGTGCAATAGCGCATGTGTAACATCTTTTTCCCCTAATGATTTATTCCCGTGAATTGAGCTTCTACAGAGAGAAATATTACGTCCTTGGGCTTAAATGTGTTGTAAACCTATGGTTTTTGTAAGTTGGGACTTGCAGTTCAAGTACTCCATGTAAACATGTACTTTTTTTTTTTTTTTTTATTGGCACCAGGTGTCCGGAGCAGAGAATATTGTCATTGGATTAGACTATATTCCCTGTAAATAATTTATAATACACAGCATTGTGCTATGTATATCGATTTAATTTACTCTCTTTCCACATGTTTGGCACTCTTGTTGAATTTAGAGTGCCGATATTGGCAATCTAAGTGCTGATCAGCACTCTATTTTTTTTTTTCCGAGGAGAAATTACCATTTGATCTTTACATTTTGGGTCACTTTCAATTTGGTTTTTACTTCTTCTTAACAATTAAATTAATTTGGTTAATGTTATTTTTAACTTGCTGTCAAGTTAGTTCTTACCATCAAGTCACAACGAAAAATGCCTAAATGGCGCACGATGTGCACCGTTAGCACACTTGAAGCTTATGTGGCTACTAAAATAATAATAAAAATTTATATCTAACATTTAAAAAATATTGCGTCACCATTGTAGACACCTTATTTTACACCCCTTACAACTCGAGCCCCCGTTCTTCAATGACAATATCATTAAATGGTCCATGAATGGTCAAGGGCCTAGCTAAAGAAACTCTTTAAGTTGAAGGAAGTTTTGGTGCTTTAAAAACCTTGTAAAACCCTAGCCTTATGTATGCATGAACATAACCCGCATAAGCAGCTTATCGAGCCTGTGTATGTAGGTGAAACTGGCAGAGTTATGTAAGGAATGTTTATGAAAAAAAATGTATGCAGAGCTAATCCCACATCGCTTGGGAAGAGCTTTATGGCACTGCTTGACACTATAAATGGCATCTTAGACGTTTTTCCCAAAACACAGAAATCACTTTAAAAATAGTGATTCAAGTGGGAGTTTTTCTTTAAAACACTTCTAAACTAAAGTTTTATTGGCTAAGACTATATATTGGTCTAAGCCCCTTAGTAAAACATTTACTGACCCTTTTTAAGTGTCTGTTTTATAGATTGGCCGAGGGAAGTGGTCAAAATCAAGCTCTAGGAGCATTTTATTTGAGGTAATTTTCTTGTCTTTCCTCTATTTTTTATTATGTTTTATTGTTTTAATTTACTGCTTTGTAACTTAGGTTTATTTGCTTATTGGTTAGTAGCATTCTTGGTTAAGTTTAGATGTAATTTAGGCTGAGTGTTGTATGCTGGGTTCTAGGTTGGGTTACGTACGCAAGTTCATCTTTGTGTACGCATGCGCATGCAGGCTTAACCTAGAATACCCATATTTGTCTATTTTTCAGTTTTGATGCATTTTAATTAGTTTTATTCCATGTTTTAACTTCTATGTTTGTTTAGTATCACATGCCTAGGCCTTTAATAACATCTCTTACATGCTTAACTTGTTTTAGTTATGGTTTGAATACTTGAATGTCAACATGAACATGCATTTATGTATGGATGTGTTGTGAAGCAGTGAGGTAAGTACATGCATATGAATATCAACATGCATATATGGACATAATGAATATGGTATGAATATGATGAACTTGTTAGATGTGTGATATGAATGCTTTGATAGGATGATGAACATGTACTGATGAGATCCATGTTGCTGCCATATGATGAGATGAAGTGTGCTTCTTGCCATATTTTGATGTATGCTACATGATGATAAGGATGAGATGTGATATGATGTGGATGCATGTGGATATATGCATAGATGTATGCTTGGATGTTGTATGTCATAAAACTAGAGTGTGTGTATGCGCGCACATGTTTAGGGTAGCCCCTTAGAGGGTTCTTTCATATAATTAGTATATGGAACAAAATGAGTAGAGGTCGGCCCATGGGCTAGGCAAGATTGTATGCCTAACACCTTCCCATTCCTGTGTACCTTAACTCCAGACTTAGGATCTAGATATATAAAGCCCTTCACAAGGGGCCTAACATTTAGTTCCTAAACCTAAGCCAGATGGTGACTCCCACTAAACCCCTTGTCTCCTGTCCACTTGGTTGAGGTGTATTCCCTAGAATATGCAATGTCATGCACAGAAAAGAGGGGAACCCACGGACAAGCACTTATTCCGACAAGCATCTAAATAAATAAATAAATAATAATAATAATAATAATAATAATAATAATAATATCTTAATTTTGAAGGAAAAATCATAATTAAAAAAAAAAAAAAAAACCTCAATCTCAGTCCCAAGAAGATCAACAACAATAATACCACCAACAAAACCCACAATCTCATTCTTAATCCCCCCAATCTCTAGTTATGTGCTTGTTAAAGACTTCTCTTTCTGCTTGTTTTTCGCATTCTTTGTGTGTTCTTCCAATGTTCTTTTGTTTTTCAAAGATTAATGGTAAAAGTTCTTCGGGGTTTTAAAGCTTGAATCCGATGAATTTTTGATGGATCAAAGTCTTGGAAGTTTCTAGAGGTTTTGAAGCTTGATTTGAATAAAACTTTGAAACTTGGAATGATGATTTGGATGAATGTTCATCATATTTGTAGATTTGTGGTGGAAGTATTTCGGGACTTTAGAGGCTTGAATCTGTAGAGTTTCACTATTTTGTAGTATCTTGGAGTTTCCAGAGGCTTTGAGGTTGAGTCAAGTGAACTTTGAGATCTAGAAAAATTATTTGAATGATTTCTCTTTAAATGTTCTTAATTTTTATTCAAATGTTGAAGTTCTTGGAGATTTTGGAGTTTGATTCTAGCAAAGTTTTGAGACTTCTGAATATGTTCATTGTGACTCAAGAAAACCTCTATTTATAGGAGTCTTGGGGTGGTGTGATGACACATGATTAACTCTAACTATTGACACATATCATAATTTAAATGGATGGACTTTTATGTTTTGTTCTCCAAGGAACATATGACATTATTTGATTAGTAAAAGTGTCTTTGTTTAAAATAACACATGACAATATTTAATTAAACTGCTCATATCATTTTCAATTAAATATCAACACATGTCGCTTTCAAAAATAAAACAAGAAATATCAACACATGTCGAAGTGTGATTGGCTTTTAGGTATTGTTTATAATTTCTATTAAATGAAACTTGGATTATTTCCATTGGTCTTTGAATAGTGACAATGAAACCCACTAAGTACCATGTGGCATCTTGTAATTGGTCGCTTTGAATGTATTATGTGGACTTGATGGTAAAACGTTGTAATTTGTGATTGGTGAAAAAAATTTCCTTTCTACAAAGTAATTCCTTATTTTCTAGGCTAAAAATGCGAATTTTGACATTTTAGTATCCAAATTGGTATTTTGACACTAATATCGAAGTTAGACAAAATATGTTATCGAAATTTTATATTAATATAAGTAGATATATCACGAAGACATATTTTCATACAATCGTACAGGGTTTCCCACTATTTTTCTAGAAGTACTATTCAAACCACCTCAATTGCATAATTATGCTTACTATAATTCTTCAAAGACCTCATTGAAATCAGGTTCTACTGTTTGAGGCCTTTGACATTAAAATAGTAAATTTTCCAGCATTAGGAACAAGTAGGCAAATTAGCCGGGGGTGGCCGAATGCTTGTTGCGTTGGTGGTCCCATTCTTCACTATGATGACAGTGTTCATACCCCAGCTTGCATGCCTTTCCAGATGACAATGCATAAACCATACTCCTGAAGAATATTATAAATGTCAGTAATAATAGAAAGTTTAGGGACACAGGTTTTGTGCTACAATAAAGCTGTCACAATTTTAAAGTGGTTGATTGTGATTAATGGATAAAAAAAAATGAGTAAATTTACGTGGAAGTGATTGTCTAATTACTCACAGTCGACCACTTTATCATGTCATGGAAAAAATTTTCAAAAATAATGTGGTCATAAGCGCATTGATGTATTATCATCATATGCACATACATTTATCATTCATCGTGACTAATGAGAGAGAGAGATAGAGTACCGGGATTATTAGCAACAAATCTAATAGTACCCCATCCATTCTTAGGAATTCCAAAGGTATTGATTTCTGGTGGATCAATCAAGTTATAAGTCTTGGGGGAAGTGGTTTTGTTGAAGTTCCCATAACCTGTACCAAGCAAATAGAAGCTAAAACCATGCAAATGCATAGGATGATTCTCTGGAGTCTGAATACTAGTTCCTTGGAACACTATCTCCACCCTTTTACCATACTCTATTATCTTTGCCTTTGTTCCTGTGCTTGGGAGTAGTAAGTCATCATTATCTCCCGTGAAGTTAAAAAGAGAAGGTGGCCGATTTGGGAAATTACTTTCATAAACGTTGGACAGATTCCTGTAAAATGATTTTGAAGATACAATAAAATTGGAGCAATATTTGAACATAACATTTTTCACAACTGTTTACATAATTACTTTCACCATTGACACATGTTTATATATATATATATATATATATATATATATATATATATATATATATATTATGTATCAATCACATTAGACAATAATAATAATTGTGATGTTTTCTTTAAAAGAATATTATATGCCTATATTTTTTGTAAACATTGTTTCTAGTTATAAGCAGAACTACCAAATTAAGGGGAAAACTTAAGTACATTATATTAAGTTCTTCAATTAAATTCAAATCTCTAGTTGCATTGATCATTAAAACACAAACAATGTAATCATTTCCAAAGACAATTCATTTTAAAAATCTAACATACAGATACTACACCTAAGATATATACTTTCTTTTAAGTTTTACCCACAAATTAATACTAACAACCTAAGTATGGTAGTACCAACCTGTAGTATGCTTGTAGTATATCAATTTTTGGGGTCGAAAAGCTTATGTTGTTTAAGCTAGCTGCTAAAATGGAATTATTTGGACCTCCACACACAGCTTTATCACAAGGTAACTGATTTACAGAAATTGTGATAAACATCCGTACATCAACTTCAGTTGGGACACTAATTGGGTGATCTTCGCTCGCCAAAGCTCTTATGCGAGTTGTGAAGTTGTCAACAGCAGACGTGTCAGTAATATTAGGAAGGGTTGTTGGAAAGGAAGGAGAGGATGGAGGAGTATAATTGCCTGTGTACTGAAGAATTGCTGTAGTGGTGGAATTGTCAAATGGAGCAGTAGACTCAAAGAAAGGACGAGCAGCTATGTAATAATGGCTTGGAGACTGGTTTGCTGTGACCAAAATGTCCATTGTTTGTCCTGGAGTTATAATGACATAGCTAGTGTTTATGGGTTTTAAGTATGAAGCATCTTGTGCAACAACTGTGAGATTGTGATGTGCAATGGCGAAGAACATTTCTTCATTCATGCCGGCGTGGATGAGGCGGAGAAGATAGGTCTTTCCTTGAATAACTGGAAGTCGATATGTTGTTGCTGAAGCATGAAAATATGATCAATTAATTGTAGTTTAATTAAAAAAAGGGGTTAAGATGGAGTTATAACTGGTATAACATTACGTAATGATAGACAACATAATAACTTTTTATTGGAATAAAATTTTGAAAATCCGACCTTGACATTATATTTTCCCATCCCAATATTCTTAACACATTGCATATCAAATTTCATATAACTAAAATTTTATTGACTATTTGATTAAAGAACCTATCTTTTACACTTAATTTTAAAATATAAAAATCTAAATATTAAAATATTTGATATATGACATAGTTAGTGATTTCCATTTCTTTAAAATTTTAGCAAATATGTAATGTATAAGAAAAAAAAAATGTAATTCAACAATAGCTTTGTCAAAATTGATATTCAATAAAATATTTTGAGTAATGTAATTTGCACACAACTCTTAACACCATATCCAACGTTTTCCAACTATCAGTGGTAGGTATCGTTTTTGCATTCCCTCCAAATAATGGAATCAGTGGTAGGTATCGTTTTTGCATTCCCCCCAAATAATGGAAGAAAAATCATTTACAAGAGCATTTATTTATTTTTTTTATAAGAGAAATTATTGTTGCTAACACCCGGATGTAAAGCATTTCACACAATTTTTACACTTTTATGCTAGTAATCCATATTTTATACATGATATGAAAGAGTGTAGACATAGAGCAAGTGTGCGATTGGCCCTTATTTGTTTTCGCTTTTATCTCAGTTTCTTCTGCAAATTATCTAACTTTTAGTTTTTTGTCACACATTTAATATAAAAATTACCAAAAACTAAATACATTATGCAAATAAGTTACCGCAACTAAGTTATTCCCAATTGCACTTGTAAGGTTGAATTTAATCAACCATGTGTTAGCTTTATTCCGTACCAAATTTACTTGTAATTTAGTATGTAGAAACCCTGTATTTATGTGGGAATAATGTAAGGGTTGTGTGTGAAAGAGTGTGAAGGAACTCAAGTTGTGTGCATTCAAAAGGAGTCTCATAACTAGCAAGTCGCCAAAGTGGCATACGTGTGAAACATGCAAGAAGCTGAAGGGTCACGACAGCTGGAGCATTACAGGACAAAAAGTATAGTCTGGCCTGGTAGTTAACTCACGACTCATTCCAGTCGCGAGGCCGAGTCGCCAGAATACCCTGTTTTGCTGAAAACCAACTTTTCACATTCCATCTCATACCCTACTATAAATACCCTTATACACACGAAATGTAATGTGCTGAAAATGGAGCCTATTGAGAGAAAAACCCTAAGAAAGGTCTCTACAACACACCCACCCTATTAGAGAGAGCTACTCATTCTTAGAGAGAAATATTTGTAGTCTCTTCTCATTCTCTCTCCCATTGTTATACCCATTGAAAGTAGATTTGTACCCAAATACTACCCACACCCATTTAGAGTGTTGAGAGTGTTTTTGGAGCTTGGGAAGCATTGGAAGATGCCAAGGATGGTGGATGCAATACGGAGCTTATTATGGGATCCGGAAAGCTAGAGAAAACAAGGTTAGGCATAACCTGCTGGTAGCAAGAGCTTAGAGGGCTCAAGTACATTGGGTAGACTAGGTTTGGAGGGTCTTTTGTTATTCATGTACTTCAACTGGGTATTGCTTATATTTCATATTCCGCACATATATTGTTTGAATATAAGCTTGCTTTGGTAATTTTGTAATTAGGGGTCTAAACATTCATTAGTATTTTATACGCTAATTGAACATTCAGCACTAATGTGGATACAGTTGGATGCGAAACAATCAAAGCTCTTTTATAAAAAAATTTTTATTTTTTAGAAATTTCTTTTCCCCATGATAAATTTGGAAAGAAATTCATACCATTAGAGCAATTGTTTGGATATCCTGGTTGGCCATTAAGAGTGTAGGCATCTGATACCTCTGGATCAGCACCGGTTGCTGTAGCATTATCGATTAATTCCTTCACATCTCCCTTATACCATTCCGCTGCAATGTATAAAAAGGAAGATTTAGATGTATAAGTACAAACTTAGCATACATTTAATTTCCAGTTAATCTTTTGCAATCTTCCTAGTTATATGGTATATATATACCATTATATCCTCTCTGAAAATAAGTTATGGCCACTAGCCATTACTAAATTATACCCAATATAATTACTTCTTCAGCATAGGGCTTTAGAAATGGATAAGAGGTTCCATTTTTAGGAGAGATAACAATTGCGCCGTGAACTGTTGCACGAGACCAGTCACTATGGGCATGCCACCAAAGCGTTCCTTCTTCATCAGAAAATACAACCTCATAAGTGAAATTTTTTCCTGGTTTAATTGGACACTGGGTAATATTTTCAGGACCATCTGACCACGGATTTCTTGGCTGCTTAACTCCATGCCTATTTTTAAAAATAAAAAAGAAGTGTTCATCAGCTTTATGAGTTTTATTCCATATAATTGTATCATTCGATAAATTATTTAAAGATCTAACGGATAAAGCAGTAGGATCTCAAGTGTTAATTACTACAGTTCCAAAAAAATAAAATATTAATCTCCAGCCTAATTTCATTTTGGACATCATGCATGAGGTTATTCACTATTTTTTATACATTTAAATCTTTATATAATGAATGTATTTTGACTTTTTGTTTACTTTTTAAATGTTATTTTTTCAAATCACATTTTCCCACCTCACAATTTTTAATATATATATTTTTTCTTTTTAGGGTAAAATATAGTTTACACCCTAAGATTTGGTCTAATGCTAGCTAGATTTAAAATTTTTCAAAACTAACTAACTTGGTTCCTAAACCTTTAGGTTTGTTACGCATTTTTCTCCTTTTTCTTACAGTAGTTAAGGAATAAGTTGGTAAGTTTTGTAAAGTTTTGGACTTAGCTGGCATTAGCCTAAACTTCAACGGTATTAACTGTATTTTACCATTGTTTGAATATAGTTTTTAAACTTTAAAGTTACAAACAATACCAAATTATATTAATCTAAACTCTAAAACTAATTAAAACCTTTTGATTTATTGGACAAAGCAACCCATGAAATTAGGGCAAAGATCCTGTGTACCAGATCCATTAGAGTTATGATATTTGTCCACTTTTAGCTAGCATCTTGAAATTATACATATAGTAAAATGTAAACTAAAAGTTCTAATAAAGAGATGATATCATGCAACATCATGCTTATAACACACAGAGGTAAATAAGACATACTGTGAGTGTAATGACATAGTCAACCATGAGAGCAGGGACGGACCTATAGTAGGGCAGAGGGGGCCATGCCCCCCCCCCCCCCCCCAAAAAAAAAAAAACTAATATATGCATATAAGCTAAAAATTTAAATTTTGGCCCTAATAGCACCCCCATTAAAAAAAAAAAAAAAAAAAAAAAACTGGTATACAAAAAATTAAGATTTACCCTTAAATATATATATATATATATATATATATATATATATATATATATATATATATATATATAAATTTGTCTCTCCTCCTCTAAAATATTTAGATATTGACCTACAAGAAAAGAAATAAATAAATAAAATTCATGCCACTTTAACTACAAATATATATATATATATATATATATATATATATATATATATATATGGACTAAACAAAAATCGCGCACAAAATAAGAAACACTTATTTTGTATGTTATACTTTGTTGATGTGTTTTATAATGTGAAATGTTTAAGAAATACTTATTGTGTATATAGTATTTTGTTGAATATAAAATCAATATTAGTTTTTATTTTCATAAATTTTTTTATTTTTATTTTAAGTTTTGGCCCCCCTAAGTACGAATTCTGGTTCCGCCCCTGCATGAGAAAGATAGATTGATCATTTACCAGTGAATAGTCACGCCATATTTTCCGTTATTTTGAACAGTGACAAATGCTGTGTCCCCTTTTTGAACACGAAGGATTGGCCCCGGAAATTGACCATCTACTGTCAGCATGCTCTTGGTGGTACATAGCCTGGTAAAATTCGTCTCCTTCAGCTGCAACCAGAAATGGACATTGATATGAGAAACACAAATTTTCAATTTGAACATATATATTAACTTAAACAACATATTTCAACATAAATGAAAATAGTGTACTTCTCTTTCCCTTTACACTGGTCACCGCATGTTTTTCAAAAGCATCTGCTTTTATGATAGAAGGGAAAGTTGGATCTTGTCTAAGGTATGTTTGGATAAGTTTCTTTTTTTATGCGTACCATAGTAGGTTGTAAGTGACACTTACTATGTAGGTGTAATTATGGACTTCTGAGGCCGTGCAAAGCGGCAGTCCATCCAGATACAAGAACCCCAGAAAAGCTAAGATCAATACTACCTTCTTCACTCCCATTTGTGCAAACTACTCTTACCACACATAAAATACACTACTCTCAGTCTCACTCATAATCTCTTTTCTCTTTAGGTTTCGAGTCTTTCGACCAAGGTTTTAGGATCTATTTATAGAAGTATAAATGCACGGAAAGAAACAGATGCATGTACAAATTGATAATACTCAAGATTGTAATTTTAAAATTTTGAGTAATTTTGATTTTTTTTTTCTCCCAAAGTTTCAAATTTTAATATGTACCCCTTGAATTATGAGTTATGTATAGTTCAGATTTAAGTTGGTTCATCAATATGTCACGATTAAATGTCTGTTAAGTGTCAACTAACTTCAAAATATCGTCATTTTAAACTCTATTAAAGGCATGTAAAATGTTATTTTGAGTAAAATTTATTTTTATATCTTTAAAATTTGAGGTAATTTTGATGAGAAATGCTATGTTCATAACATTTTCACAATTCCTTCACAACAAATTTTAGGTGGTAAGTTGTTATTGGTTGTTATGAGTGGGCAAAAAAGTACTTTAAGTTGTGGATTTAAATTAGAACCAATAACTACTTGCCACATATGATTTGTTGTAAAAATATTGTGGATGTGACACTTTTTATTTTGACTATACCTCTTATAGTTCTAAAAATTATACTCATAAAACTGTGTTTTAAGTTAATGTGACATTTAACAAATATCTAATTACTTAAATCCAAAATACATCTAAACTTAGGGTATGGATTCAAAATTTAAAATTTTAAAAGAAAATTTTAAATTAAGTCACATATGAACCGTGTGGGATATTCTTTCTTTCTTTCTTTTTTTTTTTTTTTTTTTTTTTTTTTTTTTTTTTGTGTAGTAGAAACTGCGTGGGACATTCTGGTAACATTTGGATACAACGTCTCACCCTTATGTCTGCGTTGTCCATCCTTGCTGGGACCCATGTGTACTGTGCACGTGTTTGTCCATTCACGCATTCCAGCCACTGTACACTGTGCACGTCTCAACATTTAGTTGCGTAAACAATTTGTCCATCTTTGTTGGGACCCATGTGTGCACTATTTGTCTTATTTTAATATTATTCGCTACAGTATTTTTTGTTTTTAGCTTTCAGTTTTTAGCAAAATAAGTGGTATCCAAACAGACCCTCCATGTGTCGGCATTTTGTCTTTCAGCTGTGAATTAGCCTTCTCTTCCTTCGAGTGTACGTACGAGGGGCCCCCTACACCTGTCCGAAGCCAAGTGGATTAAAAAAAAAAAGGGAATATCTCCTTTCCTCCAAAATATTGGTTAGTTTTATATATAACTATTTTACAAGACTAAAAAAATACCAAAAGAAAGTACATATTTTAAAAAATATAATCAATAAAAATTAGAAAAAATAATTTTGATATATAAAAATAATATTTTACACCTTAATTTTTATAGGTTGATTCGAGTTAGCTCTGTTTTTTAGAGGTTTTAAATTAAATCTTACATTTAGTGTGCGTTTGGGTTAGGATTAAAAATTAAAATTATTTCACTATTTAGCTTATTTTTGCTATTATTCATGAGTCTCGCTGAACTCTTTGGCACTATTCATAGGTCTCACTGTACTATTTCAACTAACTTTTACATTTATCTACAGTACTTTCAGCAATTATTTTTCAGTTTTAGCAAAATAAGCAATATCCAAACACACTCTTAAAAAAAAAAGTTTCAATTTAAACTTATATATCTATACTATCTATAAATGGATTTTCCTTTTTGGACTGAACTTTTATGTAGTTCAAAAATAATTCAAAACCTTAGGTTTAACCAAAAAAAAAAAAAAAACATGAGGACAACTCGGTAAAAATATATTTCTAACTCCACTTAAAATGTCTACAAAATAGGACACTTTCTTATTAATCCATATCTTCAAAACAAACTTATCCAAATTTTAAAAAAAAATAATAATAAAAAAAAGCCTCATTACGTGTGATGAGGCTAGTTCATTTATAATAACATTGGAAAAAAAAACTTAGAAACCATGCTGCATCGTTCATTACATATAATATCATACCAGTTGTATTCTATTTTGTGAAATCTCTATAGGCATCTTTGTATTATGTGTTAAAAAGTTTACTGTGGTAAATATATTGCATACTGATGCTTTGTTTGGTTGGGAGGATAGGAAATATGTATTTTATTCATCATGTATATTCGATAAAGACTAGAAAAGTGAAAGAATGAAGTATAAATCACATTTTCCTTCCCCCATTTATAATGTAAAACTCCTATTTCTTTTAAAGTGTACTTTTCAAAATTACTCGGGACAAAATGAGGGATTTTGGAAGTCACATTTCTTTTAATATTACACCATTTACCACAGCTTAGTGTAGCGGTCTATTATAAGTAATAGACAATTACTTTCACAAGGAGCTCATACACTTTTTTTTTGTATCACTTATAATCAACAACGGTAGAGTTGTAGCAAAAATTGTGTCCTAAAATTTCTCAAAATTGAACTAAAGGATTGATGATATATATTTTTTTGGGAGAAGAAGGGGGAGCGGAGGATTGATGGAGTTTGGTGGAACTTTTATGATCTTTTAAAGCATACCATATTATTGTAGTACAAAAGGTCAAGTACAATATATTTACTACATTTATGATTTACGTGACTCATTGATATATAAATCTTGTCACTGTTAGTACTACTTCGGATTAAATGGACATTTTGCTCAAAATATATACACTATTTATAAATTTTTTGTAGGAATTGTTAATACCAATTAGAACCTCTTTCCCTCTCCCTTTTGTGTGTGTGTTTGTTTCTCAAAAAAAATTAGGACCTACTCAACAACTTTGAGGGCCTTAAGCTAAAATTTTAAGTTGGGCCTTTTTATATTTAAATATTAATCAAATAATATATATTGAATTTTTTTTATTTAAAATCTATTTTTCTTGCTTTTTGAGATGCAAAATTACTAATTAAATTTTTGTAATTTTTCTAATGCCGTGACTACTTTAAAGTCTAAACCTGCACAAATAAAAATTAATTTATTACATGGTTCGATAAATTAATGTCACTATAATACAAATGAGTTGATATGATACACATCAAATTATTAATTGATATAATAATTTATAATAATTGATAAAGTGAGAAAATGTGTTGTTTGTGGGCTGCACTATGCAGTGCGCAACTGTGTAGTGCAGCTTGTGCTGCTGTACGCCCATGCAGTGTAGATGTGAGATGTCTAGCCTATACCCCTATGGCTAAGTGTAAAAACAAAAAATGTGTCCTATCATAGCAAAAAATGGTCCAATTATGAGAGGGGCAAAAAAGGGTCCTATCATAGTAGAATTTTGTATCAATATATTGTATCAATATTTTCCCAGCTTGTCCCACTAAAAACGTGTACCATCAATCAATTGTGCAGTGAAATAAACTAAAAATAATAATTAATTTAAGTTAAATTAATAGAAGACTCATCATCTTCATTTTCTGAGAGATAGAAAGGGGAAGAAGATTACCTCTGGTATGCTTCCCCTTTTCAATTTTTAATTTGCTATGAGTTGAAGGGAATCAACAAAGAAAATTTTCAAGTTAAACTGAGTTTATGGAAAAAGATCAAGAATCAAGATGAAGATGAAGAAAAGAAATGTAAGAATATAGATGGAGAGGTAGAGAGATAGAGAGATGAGAGATTTTTCTTTTGTTTTTGAAATTTATAATCTCTATTTTAGCATATTTCAAGACAATTATGTTGTATTATTAATGAATTTGTTTGGTATTAATTTTGATTTTAGCATATTTCAAGAATGAGTTAATAAATTTGTCTCCTAAAATTTAATTTTGTTAGTTGAAGTTTGACCTTTTTTAATCTTCTACATTATAAGATATTATAAGGCCTTTTTAATGCATTTTATTGACAAATAAAAGTGCTTAATTTTTTTTAATTAAAATATATAAATAAATATATTATATATATAATTTTTTTTTACAAGTGGGGGCCTTCTTTTATTTGAGGGCCTTAGGCGATTGCATCAATTGCATCACCTATTAAGCCGGCCCTTATTCCAATTTTGGGACCGATTTGGCAATTTCCTAGTGAGAACACATGATTCAGGAGAAGTAGAGTCACCAAGTCATAAATACACTATTTTTTTTTTTTTTTTTTGGGATAAAAAGAAAAATATTTCTATAGTAGAGCTTCAAGTTAAGCTATTACAACAGTATTAACATAAAACATATGACGATTCAGTCAAGCTATTGTACCTTAGAGAGAACCTACCTTGAGGTTAGAAGCAAATGGTTTTGACTGTTTCCCTCAATCAATTGTGCAATAACTCTACCATGCAAACAAAAAAAAGCACGGACAAAGCTTTCTCCCAAGGATGAGATCTAAAAAGCACAGACACAAATAAGGGTAGGGATATGACATGGTGACATGAAAATTATTAAAAATTTTATATATACATACTTCAAAGCTATAAAATTTTTTTTATAACAAAAATATTATTTATTTTTAAATAATTGTAAAAAATTATTTAAGAAGTACATAAAAGCCTAACCACTAATAATATGTACATGTATCTATTGTCTACCTAGATAATGAAAAAAGAATTGTAAAATTTGCAAGTTTAACTCCGTGGCAGTAGCTTGATGGGTGGTGGACTTTAACTCATAAAATACAAAAATTGAGAAGAAGCAAGAAGAAGAAGGTGAGTTGTAGGGTTACTAGAGCAGAAGAGGAAGAGAAAAGAGAAATAGATCTAAGAAGCTAGGTTGAAGAAGAAGATCAACATGAGAGACTATAAGTCAGTACTCAGAACGGTGTGTTTTATTATTATCTTTTTTTTTTGTGTGGCACCGGCCAAGTTGGAATCATGACATCGCCATGTCACTATTGTGTTAGTTATTTTTCAAAAAATTTTAAAAAAAATTTCTAGGACATGTGTGTAGCCATGTCTAACATGTGTCTCGTGTCCCATACGTGTTGGTCATAGACACGACAGCCTAAATGACGTGTTTGCACTTTCTAATATGAAATCAACTTTGCAATTGTACAACATTTAGCCAAACCCACCAATCACTAGGATATGATATTCCTGTGTTAGCTAATGAAAAGAATTATATTTACGTTAAGTTTAACAAGATATATGAGGAGTTTGAAGGATTTCATTGCAAACTAGTTTGAAGAGAAACCTTATCCCACTTCCCACCACACCTTAATCATCGGCATTTTCATGTCTTATTTAACACTTCCATCCAAATAAACAAAAACACTATGAAAGAATTGAAGTTTGTACAATAAGACTTAGACCACTAACATCCTATTGCTACCTCGAGCAGAAAACTTACAATCATGACCACGTGACAGCTTCGAGTCCACGGATTACTTCTTTCCTTGATCCACTGCAACCACAAGTACTCCCACTTGTGACTTTGAGACTCCACTCAAAGGTTTCAGATCTCCTTTAAATTCTTTATGCAGCAACTGAAGCGATCACAAAGTTCTTGACATGAATCTTGATAACCCTAAGTGTGTATGAAGGTAAACACCTCTAGATCTCATGAGAGATTCAACACACAGCATAATAACAACCTTTAAAATGTGGCTAGGGTTTTTCCTTTTATACTTGGAGTAAAATATAAAACCCTACACGTCAAACCGAGCTTGGGCTAAGTTGGAAAATCTACTGAAAATTAATCTGCACAAGGTTTGATCGATTGAGCCTTGCAGATTTAGCCAATAAATCCTGCAATTCAATCGATTCCAACTTTACAAATAAATACACTTTGAGTAGCCTAAATCTAGACTCTAAGTTTTGATCATGGTTTGCTAACACATTACAAATTGAAGTTCTAATACATTTAGTTCCTAAAGTCTTAGAACCTAACAAATATTATTCAGCAAAAAAAAATCAAGTTTAATATCAACTAAATACAAAAATGAAGGAATAAATTTGCAAAAATTTAGTAACCTTGATTACAAAAGTAGTCACTAAAATTTAAATAACTTTCAAACATATTCCATAAATTAAAAAAAGAAGGTAATATTGTTAATCCTTTAAGTATATGGCATAATTGCATAAACAAACAAATAATTTCAATTTTCAGATTTTGTTTTTCAAAGATGGCTAATTATAATTAAATTATATAATTATATAATTAGAATAAAAATTAAAATGAAACTTTATTTATTTTATTGATACCAACTATTACTTTCTAATGTTTTTAATGAAAATGTTCAAAGTTAAAATATAGAATCCTTGCTGTTATGACTATCAATTTTCAAACAAATATATACGTTTTTTAAAATTTTTTTAAAGTTTTGAAAAATAAATAAGGATAGAATCATAAGGTGCAAAACACATCATTGAAGTTTTGGGATGTTTAGATTTAATTTTGCCCCCAAATGTTCTATGTTGTTTGGATTGTTAACTATTTGTAAGTTTTTTTTTTTTAATTTTTTTTTTTTGGGATGTGTCCATCACATCATACTATCACATTTACTAGTTGAACCAATTATATGGTAACACATTTTATTAAATATTCTATGTCATTATTTAAACTTAAAAAACTTAAAAATAAATTAAAAATAAATCTTTAATTAGACAAGCTAATACATGTCATAAGCTGATGTGGGATTTAATGGACACATCAACCAAAAAACTAACTGAGGATTAACAATCCAACCAACATAAAACATTCTAAGAGACAAAATCAAAATTTTGAAATATTAAAATGTAAAATTTAAACAACCTCAAACTTTAAAAGCATATTTTACATTTTACATAATAAATAATTTTAAAGAAGTGTTGCGTGGGTATCCCGCACCGAATTTTACCTCTCTTCTTATTTTGCAAAAATAACTTTATACTATACTCATATAACCTATAATCATGCATGCCAGCTGCGTTCATCGAAAGGTCGCTGAAATATGTGCAATGTGCATTGTATTGTTAACTGTTATGTAGTGTATCTTTCACGATACAAACAAGTCTCATATGTCCTTTTATGCCTACTCAAACAAAAAAACAAAAAAACTTTATTCTCTTTGTCCAAAGTCCAAACCCTGTCCTTTCTCAAAAATAAAAAAAGTCCAAACCCTGTCAAATCCATACACACATCGAGCATTAATTAAACGTTGTCTGATAAAAAATGTGAATTCATACGTAATGATTTTCAATTCCCATTTTTATCTTATCTTTTATTTTTACTGTTTTTAGTCTCTGTTTAAAAAAACGCCATTCATTTTAGTCATTTTTGTCAATGCTTAACAACAAAGTCTTACGTGACAGACGAAATTATTAAAATAATAATAAAAATTTTTATTTTGGCATTAAAAAATGCCATGTAAGCATCTAAATTAAAAAAAATTAATTTATTAATTTTAACTAAATTAAAAATTAAAAACAGAAATAATAACCAAAAATCATATTAATTGAAATCTAAGTATATCTTGAACAAGAATAACAAGAACACAAACCCAGTTCTAAGAATACAAAATTAAAATCTAAAAATCACAAACCCACAAAATAAGAACAGAAAATTAAACTAGAAATCCACATAAGAACACATGCCCAAATTTTCTAGCATTTTCTTGCCCTTTCTTGCAACCAAACACAAAAACACAAACACAAACTGATTTCTAGGAGGAACAAAAACACAAACACAAACTCAGCAACAGATCTTCACTGGCAACCAAACACAAACCCAGCACTGTCCAAAGTCCAAACCCTGTCAAATCCATACACACATCGGGCATTACCTAAACGTTGTCTGATAAAAAATGTGAATGCATACGCAATTATTTGCAATTTTCGTAAATGTGGGGGAGGGGGGGGGGGGGGGGGGGGTGGTCCATTTTGTCACTCATTAATTCTGGTTTATAATGGATATGACTTTCCCCCACACAACAAAATAAATAAATAATATCAATCTTTTCACAATCTTGTCGACAACAACAAAAATTTATCCTTTCACGCAAACGTTTAGATATTGTATTGGTTTGGTAGCGTTGCATTTTCAATGTTGTTGTTGTTGTTGTTGATTTTTTTTTTTTTTTTTTTTTTTTTTTTTTTTTTTTTTTTTCACGCGGTTCAGGAGACAATTTATTGTTTTTGAGACAAATGTTACTGTTCACATACTGTTTATGAGACCCACAACCACTTTATTTAGAAAAAAAAATTAAAAATGGGTCCTATACACTATTCATATATTTGAAAATTATTTTGCTATAATATTTTCAACAACAATAAATTATATCCAAACGGACCATTGTGTGTGTATGTGTGGTGTAAACAATCAGTTTACTTTAATATTATTTTTGCCATTTTCTCTTGCTGCTGCTTGTTTGTTTTGCACGTCTGCATTGTCAGGATAAGTATGTGATATTCATTTTTATTTTATTTTTTTGTTTTTATTTTCTTAATTAGGTATGATTAATGTATGTGATGGTTATTTTTTTTTTTTTTTTGAAAGAGTATGTGATGGTTATTGGTCTTTAGGGCCCAAAGAAAAGGTATGTGGACTATAATTATTTTAATTATCACTTTAATCTATAATGTTTGTTTTATGTATGATCTCTAACATTTCAAATATGTTAATTTAATTCTTAACATTTTCATACTATGTCAAAATAATTCATATTGTAAAGTGGTTGATGAAAAAAGCCAATGTACGGAAATATTTCGTGCTGCTTGAGTTGTGAAGTAAACAGCTACGTAACCTTTCTTTTTTTAATAAAAAAAAATCAATTAAAATTTTGGCTTTTATGCCCAAATATGAAACCTCCCTCTCTCAATCTTCTTCATGGACATTATCTCCCTCTTTCTTGTCGTTCTAGCGTCAACTTCATCCTTCCTCAACCATCACCTACATGCTACACCTGCTTCCTCCTTCTCAAGAATCATATGTAAGCCACTTCTTTTTTATTTATATGAACTCTATACTGAGAATTATCTCACATGCAAATCTTGCCTTTATCTTTTGAAGTTTTTAGATAACCTGGACTATTAACATTGGTCTCTCTAAATTTTCTCCCTATTTTAAGATATTAACCTATTTTTCTTATTTTAGCTAACAATATTCAAAAATACCCACATAAGATTCCTTATTCCATATTATATTTCATTAAAATATTATTTATTTACTTATTTATTAAAACTCTTACTTTTCAATACACCAACTTTTTTATTTTTTTAGGCACCAGGATACAAAAAAATAAAAAATAAGGATCTGGGGAATGAACAATGTTTCCCTAAATATAAGGAAGCACAATGTTATTTCAAGGAATATGTAAGGAAGCCAAACCGTTTGAAATATTAAGAATTATTTCGACACATTTTTTTTTTTTTTTAAATATAGGATAGAAATTTTCCTCTAACTTAATCTAAGTGTATATGTGTGTGAAGTTCCCTCCAAGAGAGTTGAATCCCGACCCTTGCCCCCCACACCCCACACTCCACATACACTTATACTCGTGGAATGACTATCACGCCAAGGATGCGTGGTAGTAATATAACACAATGTTAGTTTCTAACATTTAGGGGTTAATTCTCATTTTGACACATAGGAAAAATGTTAGAAACTAAAATGGTAATTAGCCCCCCTTTTTTTTTTCTTGAATGACATCGAACTATATATACATATGTTGATAAAAAGATAGAAGTCATTAGTGATTAGACTATGGTTTTGTTTTCTTGTAAAATTTGTTGGAACCATGGACTATAATAAGACTTCTCATATAATTTTCTTAACATTCGAGAATTTTAAATTTTTTCCTTCAATTCCTGCCATTTAAAAGAATACAACATAAATGACTAAAAACATTTTTTTCAAAGTATCAAAGACATTATTCAAAGCATCTTGACTGTAAAATTACTTCAACAAATGAATGTTTTGAAAGACCAAATCCAAGTCACTTTCCATTTTACGAGTCCTTAGAGATTGAATACAAAAATTTTCCAAACTATGAACAAGTAGGCAAATTAGCTAGAGGTGGCAGAATGCTTGTTTCCGCGGTGGTTCCATTCTTCACAATGAGGACCGTGTCCATACCCCAGCTTGCGTGCCTTTCCAAATGACAGTGCATAAACCACACTGTAAGGTTGAATTTAATCAACCATTGTGTTGGCTTTATTCCGTGCCAAATTTGCTTGTAATTTAACAATTAGCAACCTCGTATTTAGGTGGGATTCATGTGAGGGTAGTGAGTGAGAAAGTGTGAAGAAATGCTCAAGATTGTACAAGGATGCAGAGATTCGCGGGTGACTCGAGACTGGTAAGCCACCAACTGCAGCACATGAGTGAAGCATGCAGAGAAGATAAACAGTTATGCTAGCTGGAGCACTACAGGACAAAAAGTCCAGCCTAGTCGTTTTATTAGCTCGCGACTTGAACTCGCGACTTAGTCCAGTCGCAAGGCCAAGCCGCCAGCCAACTCTGTTTTGGAAAAACTGACTCTTCGCATTCCAAACACACACCCCTATATATAGACCCTTATGCTCACGAAGTGTAGAGAGCTTCCAGAGAGAATTTTGAGAGAGAAACCCTTGAGAAAAACAAGATTGATTCATCTACAATCTTCACCTAAGAGACTCTTCAAATTCCTCTACTCTCACTCTCTCCATTATTACATCCTTGAGAGGTTCTTAGGCAAATCATTTTCTCACCATACCCATATCTGTGTGAAGGCTTTTTGGTGCTTTGGGAAGCAGTTAGGAAGGGACCAATTCATATTGTTTGATGCTATAGGCAATAGCGAAATCCGGTAAGCTAGAAAAGACAAAGGTTCGGCGTAACCTCGTTGGAGCAAGAAGCTTGGAGGGCTTAGATACACTGGGTAGATTAGACTTGGAGGGTCTATTGCTGTTCATGTATCCCAACTACATTTTCTAGTGGATTATTAACCGCTTGGAGGGCGGCGAAGAGGTTTTATGCCAAGGGCTTCGGTTTCCTCTTCAATAACACATCGTGTGTTGTCCTTGTGTTTGCATCCCTCTTCCCTTTATCTTTGCCATTTAATTACTTTTGTGGTTGTGATTATTTATGGTTTAGATTGTTTATTAATTCTGTTATAAGCTTTTGTTCATTTTTTTGCACATACATTGTTTGATATTAAGCTTGAATTGGTAATTTATTATTTGGGGTCTAAACGTTCAAGGTTATTTTATGTTAGGACATATATGTTCACATGTTAAGAACATATGTCATACTATTTATGTAAATTGGCTAATCCTTTGACAAAACGCACTCTACTTGTAATTGGGTAGTTCTAGGTGTTTTTAATACTTCAAGAAATAAAGTTTCAAGATCAAGTGTTGAAGTCATCAAGTCTGTCCAAGAAAAAGCAAGCTGAAGTGCACAGTTTTTAAAGCTCGACACCTGCTATCTGTCGAGAATTAAAAAGTCAGATTTTCTGTTCTGATTTTCTTGAGATCTGTGAGTATGTTTTTGGGCCTTCTTTTCTTCTAACCCTAAACATATAAATGGAGTGTTTTAAGAGCCGTCAACATAGACACAAGTTGAAAAAGTATTGAGCAATCCTTGTTCAAGCAAATTGTGTTCAAAGACGAAGTTCTTGACCTAGTTCATCTTCTTTCAAGAAGTTGCTGTGTATTTGCACCATAGGGTTTTGTAACCAAGCATCTTCGTGTTATTCATTATAAAGGATGAACTGAAGAACTTTGCAGCCAACCTCCCTTTCTAAAGTTGGTGTTTGAAGTCGTGTACTGGGATCCACGCATCTGGTTAGTCACGTATTTAGGAGCCGTGCATCAAAAAGGGGAACTGTCACTACAGATCAAGTCCAATTGGGTATTGGGGTAAGGGTTCAACTGTAGGTTGGTAAGGTACTTGGGATTCCTTTACTTGTAACCGCTTGATTTGATAATAGTGGAGTTTCAGGAGTGGTGACTTGAAAATCACCCGGTGGGGTTTTTGCCGTTAGGGTTTTCCCCATTCGTGAATAAATCACCGAGTTATTTATTTTTCCGCTGCATATTTAGTTTTGGTGATTTGTCTGTGCTGCCACGCGTTTGCATGATAAATTGATTAATTAATAACTTGACTAAATTAATTAATTAGTTTAAATCACAAGGGGTCATTCAATTTGTGGCCTATTATTTTATACACATTTTGAACATTCACACACCCCTGAAAAATAGATATCATCCATGTTATCCAAAAAGTGGTGCACTAATTGTATTTTGAGAGAGAGAGAGAGAGAAAGAGAGAGAGATTACCTGGATTATTAGCAAAAAATTTAATCATAGCCCATCCATTCTTAGGAACTCCAATGGTGTTAACTTCTGGTGGATCATTCAGATTGTAAGTACTTGGGGAAGAGGTAGCATTGAAATTTCCATAACCTGTCCCAACCAAATAGAAGCTAAAACCACGTAGATGCATTGGGTGATTCTCTACATTCCCAACGTTTGTCCCTTGGAACACTATTTCCATTGCTTCCCCATAATTTATCAACCTTGCCTTTGTTCCTTGGCTTGGCGTATAACGGATTATTACCCACATCTCCTGTGAAGTTAAAAATATAGGGTGGCTGACTTGAGAAATCACTTCCGAAAATGTTTGTCAAGCTCTTGTGTATAGTTTCAAAAATTGGAAGAGTGTTTGGTACATGCACTTAAAAACATGTGTTTTATTGCTGTTTGAAAACATGTGTGGAAATATGTGTGGGTAAAAATACGTGTAATATTATTTAAAAACTAAAAATATGTGTTTCAGTTGCTATACCAAATGGGGCCTAGGTAATTTTCGTTAACAAGCTTCAATTACAATCATTTTGATTCTCAATATAAAAAAACAAAAAAACAAAAAATTGAAATCATTTTATAATATAGTGATACTTGCACATTCTCCTGGAAGCGAGATTTATGGAACTAGGACGCTACTCTATTATTTGCTATAAAAGAAAAGTGATTTCTACAGCTCCTCGTAACAATAACAATAAGAATTATAATTTGTTTTTGTTCTTTTCCTATTATTATTAGTACTTTTGCATATAATCATTTCACGCTAAAGCAAACAAAATATAAAAAGTCTCTACAAATTACAATACCTCCATAGATTTATTATATTAGTTTTCTCAATTAAATTCAAATACATACATGATTATATTAATTACTAAAATACAGATATTATTTTTTTTATAAAGACAATTAAATTTAATATAGTAAGATGTTAAATTTAACTTGGAAACTTAATTTACTGTACCTAAGTTTTAGCAATATTTTAATTTAATATATCATATTTTTCATGCTTGTACTTTAAGCCTTCTCGGTAAAAGATTTTGTTAAGCAAAAAAGGCAAGAGAGAAAAAAATAAAATAGAGTGGTGTAGTACCTATATCAATGGATGGCGTCACAAAACTTACGTTATTTAAGCTTGCAGCTAGCCTATTACCATTTGGACCCACACACGACGCATTAGCACAAAGTATTTGGTTTACAGAAACTGCGATGAAAATTTGAGTGGTGATATTTTTGGGCACATTAATTAGGCGTTCAGCACTTGCCAAAGATCTTTTGCGAGTTGTGAAGTTGTCTGCAGCATCCTGATCAGTGACATTACGAAGGGTCGGATAGGGAATAGAGGATGGAAGTGTATAATTGCCTGTGTACTGAAGAATAGCTGATGAATTGGTACCATCAAATGGAGCATTGGAGTCAAAGAAAGGAGTAGCAGCTATGTAATAGTGAGTTGGAGACTGGTTTGCTGTGAGCAAAATATCCATTGTTTGTCCTGGGGTTATCATGATGTAACTTGTGGTTACGGGCTTTATGTATGCACCATCATGCGCCACAACTGTGAAGCTGTGTTTGGCGATTCCAAAGAACATTTCTTCATTCATCGCTGCGTTTACTAGACGGAGAAGATATGTTTTTCCATACTCAACTGTAAGTTTATATGAAGTATCTGCATCATGAAATTATAATGATCAGAAAATGATGTGCAAGTTCTTTTCACTTACATTGCTGACCAATATTAGCTGACAACAACAAGCTCATTTCATTAAGTAATAACATTTTTAGTATACAATGATATTTCATACCATTAGAACAACTGTTTGGAAATCCTGGTTGTCCATTGATAGTGTAAGCATCTTTTTTGATAAACTGATAGTGAAAGCATCTGATAGTGTTAGATCACCGCCGGTAGCTGTGGCATTGTCTATTATCTCTTTCACATCTCCCTTGAACCATTCCCCTGCGACAAGGTTAAAATTTAGGTATATAATACTTGGGCTTTGATTGATGGACTCTCTTTATACCGTCTCCATACATATCATTTGTAATCATGTGTTATACATTAACATTCTTGAAAAATTTGAACACCTAATGTGAAAATAATCAAAATATAAACATTGTGTGTACAAAGTTTATATACAAAAATGTGGAACAATATTTCCCATAATACTTCACTTTAGATTTTATATAGCTAGGACATGCAAGGGCAGAACTAGACAATTTAAAATAATAATAAAAAATCTATTAATCCTTCATATAAAAGACTATAAATAAATAATTAAAGTTTCTTAATTTTCAACCTCTCCTTGAAAATTTTGAGTCTTTAGAAAAACTAGATACTTTAAATTCAAATGTTCAAAAGGTTGGAACTTTCAATTAAGCAAAACTCATCTTATAAAATGAAAATAAAGCTATAAATATATACTTGGGACAAAGGATGATGGGAGGAGAAATAAAGGCAGGGCATAATGAATGTACTAATTTTAGGATATGTTTGATATACAATAATAGATCATGTAATGAAATGGTTATTTATGTGTAATAATTATTTAGTTATTTGGTTGCATTTTTATTATATGAAATAGTTATTTCTTAAATTACGAAATATATATTTCTATTGTTTACAAATTTATGACAATTTCATAATATGCTCTAATATTTTTAAACAAACACTAACATATGTGTATGCATTCATGTAGACATGTATATTAATTAAATTATGATAATATAGTCTAGTCTTTCCAAGCAAAAATTCCTCATCCTACACCTCAAAATTTCCCAATTATTAAGGTATTTATATGTTATATGCTATTAACATGTTTGAATTTGGCGTAGAGTTATTGGACAAATTTTGAAATATGGGGAAAGCTTTCAAAATTTTTCACAATTTTTTTTTTCAAAAGCTAACATTGTTTGTTATAATTGGAGCAAAGCAAAATTAGTGTTAGTGGTGTGTAAGGTTGAATTTAATTAACCATCTTGTTGGCTTTATTCCATGCCAAATTTGCTTGTAATTTAGCAATTATTTACCCTATATTTAGGTGGGAATCATGTAAGGGTAGTGTGTGAGAGAGTTTGAAGAAATGCTCAAGATTGTACAATGAAGCAAAGACTCGCGACTGGATCTCGCAGGTGGCTCACGACTGGCAAGTCGCCAGAAGTTGCACACGAGTGAAGTGTATAGAGAAGCTGAACCGTAGTGCCAGCTGTAGCGCTACAGGGCAAAAAGTCCAGACTGGCCATTCAGTTAGCTCGCGGCTTGAACTCGCGACTCAGTCAAGTCACGAGGTCAAGTTGCCAGCCAGCTCTATTTTGGAAAAATGACTCTTCGCATTCCAAGCACACACCACTATATATAGACCCTTATACCCACGAAATGTAGAGAGCTTCCAGAGAGAATTTTGTGAGAGAAACTCTAGAGAAAAACAAGATTGACTCATCCACAATCTTTACATAGAGACTCTTCAAATTCTTCTACTCTCACCCTTTCCATTGTTACATCTATGAGATGTTCTAGGCGAAATCCTTTTCTCATCATACCCATATCTATGAGAAGGCTTTTTGGTGCTTTGGGAAACAATTAGGAAGAGACCAATGGTTATAGGTTGATGTTATGAGCTATAGCGGAATTCGGTGAGCTAAAGAAGATAAAGGTTCAGCGCAACCTTGTTGGAGCAAGAAGCTTAGAGGGCTTAGGTACACTGGGTAAATTAGGCTTGAAGGGTCTTCTGCTGTTCATGTATCCCAACTTCATTATTTAGTGGATTATTATCCGCTTGGAGAGCGGCAAAGAGAGGTTTTACACCAAGAGCTTCGGTTTCCTCTTTGAAAACACATCGTTGTGTTGTTCTTGTGTTTGCATCTGTCTTCCCTTAATCTTTGTCATTTAATTTCTACTGTGGATGTGATTTTATTTGGTTTAGATTGTTTATCAATTCTGTTATTAGCTTATGTTCATTTTCCGAACATATAATGTTTGACATTAAGCTTGAATTGATAATTTTGTATTTGGGGGTCTAAACATTCATAGTGTTCTACACACATATTGAACTTTCAATTGCTATTAGAGCAGGTGCACTCTTTGTGGTTTAAACACATTAGTGCAATCCTTGACCCCGTATTGAGTTGGACCGGTCTCAATCTTTAAATGTTCCACAATTTTTTTATGGTAACAACTATGCATTTTGGAAAGTTTGGATGAGGGCATTTTTGTGTTCTATTGATGATACTATTTGGGATGCTGTAAAAGTAAGTTGGACTAAGCCAGAGGCTGCTAAATCCACTTGGGATAAGGCAGCTCTTGCGGCAGCTAATGCTAATAGTAAAGTTTTGAATGCTATTTTTTGTGGTGTTTCTCCAAAAGAGTTTCACAGGATTTCACACATTACTGTTGCCAAGGAGGAATGGCAGATACTGGAGATCACTTATGAAGGAACGAAGAAAGTAAAGGACACCAAGCTGCAAATACTGACCACTCGATTTGAGGAGCTCAGAATGAGTGAGGACGAGTCTTTTGACTCTTTCTATAGCAAGCTGAACGAAGTTGTCGTCGGCAAGTTTAATTTGGGAGAGAAAACGGAGGATTCCAAGATAGTGAGGAAGATCCTTCGGTCATTGCCGGAAAGCTTCCATGCCAAGGTGACAGCGATTGAAGAAAGTAAGGACCTTGATGATATCAAAATCCAAGAATTGATTAGCGCACTTCAGACGTATGAACTGTCGTTGCCCATATAAAAGAAGAGCAAATCTCTTGCTCTTAAGACAATTAATGAAAGGGTGGAGGTTCACGACTCATTGGATGAGGATGTTATCGATAAAGATGTGGCATACCTTGTGAAAAACTTTCGGAAATTCTTGAAATTCAAGAACAATGGAAAATTTGGTGATAAAGGGAAATTCCAAAGCTTAAGAAAGGAGAAAAAGGAATTTAAAAAGAAATATGGAAAGGAATCCCAATCTACACAAGGAATCACTTGTTTCAAGTGCAACGGGCATGGACACTTCAAGAAAGAATGTCCCAATTATTTAAAATCAAAAGGCAAGGCATATGCCACAACTCTCAGTGACTCGAATTCATCAAATTCTGATTCTGAAGAAAGCTGTGATGGAGAAGGGAATTACTCCGGATTTATGACTATTGCACATGTTGAGTCTTTGGAGGACTTGAATTTACTTGTGCAAGAACTTGGGGAGCATAGTGATGAAGAATCCATGGGAATTGTGGAAGAATCGGATGCTAAAGAAGATGAAGATACAGCTGGTCTTCAAGAAAACTACAATTCACTCCTTGAAAAATCAGGAGAATATGCACGTGTGCCCAAGGCAGCCATAAAAAAAATGAAGAAGGCAAATGAGGACTATCGAAGTCTCCTAATGTGACATAAGGAGGCCAAGTGTGAGATAGAGACGCTGAATGGAGAGCTGACCAAAGCTTACACAAAGATAAAATTTCTTGAGCATAAGGTGGTTCAAGCCAATGATAAAGTAGACCGAATCTCCTCCAAGAAGCTGAATGAAATGCTTGCTAATGAAAAACCATTCTTCGACAAATGTGGATTGGGATATACTGGAGAAAGTAGTTTAGCTGTCAAAATCACCAAGGAAGTGAAGTTTGTGATAGCCAAAGAATCGGTAGTGGTTGCCTCTACTCTTGAGAAAGTGGAGGATGAAAGGAAGAAGAATGTGGCTGACCAATGGGTGTTGAATAAGCCTCATAATCAATCAGTGGTTAAACCTGAAACTAGAGGGAAATCACTTCCAAGATCCTAAAGAGGTTCGAGAACGACCCACTTTTGCCATCATTGTGGATTTCAAGGACACACCAGACCAAATTGTCATAAGCTTAGAGCATTGGAGAATGCAAGCGATCAAAGGTCAAGAGGACCAAGAAATGACAAGAGGACTTCAGCTGTTGAGTCGTCAAGAGGTCGAAATGGTGATCCCGATATGATGGACGTGATGAAGATAATCGGTGCATTCACCACTTGCTTGGAAAGCTTCACTAGAAGGTTTGAAAGTCCTAACTCTCGTACCCAATCCTATAGGGATATCACCCCAAACGCACGTGATGTGTGGGTGAAGAGGGGTACTCATGCATAAGCATCACAATATGTCCATGCATTAATACTTCCTATGTTTTGTGAATATGCTTGGTTGTGTGCTTTTTGCTAGTTTGAGTTGAGAATTGTTTGTTTGTTTTTGCTTTAAATGTTTTTACATTGTTGTTTTTTATCAATCTTTTTCTTACTTTTGTGTCAAAAATACAAAAATACATTAAAAGTAGAAAACCCAATGTTTGATCGACATTGTTGAGTTTTGTCTTGTATCTTTGTACTAATGACTTTGTGCATCTACAAGCGTAGCTTGTTCCCTACGCACTCATATCATTGTAGGAGAACTCTTGACATCTATGTGATTGTTGTAAATAGATCTTCAACCTTGTCATGAATGATTAGTGAATGGTTTTATTGATCTTGAGACATGTAGAGACTTGTGCCTATATATCTTCCCACTCTTTATTTTACTGTTTTTGCTTAAAGAGCTCACCAAATGTAAATTTTCAATTGAAAATAGATATTGAGCTGCAAAAGCCTGCCGCACATACTAGTATTTGACTAGGAAAAAGGAAAAGCGACCAAAAATAAAATGTATGATGCCCAAAAAGCCAAAGGATATCTCATCAAATTAAAATATCACAAATTTTAGGCATCGATCTCACAATGAGATGTAATGATTCAAAAAGATCAAATGATATGTTGTATATGGAGCCAAATGAAAAGCTTCAAAGTTATGTTATCAAATTTTGTGGGAGGCCATATATGCATATTTTTATAATTGAGATGGGTCACATTATCTAGTGCTAATTGTGTATGTCTTGGTTAAATTGATCATTGAAACTTCACATTAGACTAAGGACTATCTCATTTTTGGTACCCACACACATCACACATGTCTATGTTCAATAAATGTCATATTCATTTATGTGATTGTACTTGATTAATGAGTCTACTAGCAAGGGTAAAATGCTCTTGCAAAAATTCAAATATCGTCGCAAAATGTTATTAGTGAGGGCATATGGCCTTTGAAGGCCGTTGTATTTGCTCTTGTTGCTAAAAGAGATTTTGCGGTCATATCTTCGCAAATATATAATTTATGAGGGTAATCCACCGTCATTACAAAACAAATCTACCCTAAAAAATATATTACCAAACGATAAGAAAAGACGACAACTTATTTTTAGTAAGGGGAAGCAGTCATTGTTAACAACTATTTGCGATGACCTTTATACCCTCGCAATTAGTTATGTGCAAATTCCAAATTGACGGAATACCTTTTACCGACAAATAACGGCATCGCTAAAATTTATTTGTGAGGACTTTTAACCTCTCGCAACTTATTTTTAGCGAGGGGAAGCAGTCGTTGTTAATAACTATTTGTGAGGACCTTTATACCCTCACAATTAGTTATTTGCAAATTTCAAATTAACGACGAGACAAATAATGTTGTTGCTAAAATTTATTTGTGAGGAATTTTAACCCCTTGCAATTAGTTAAGAATAATAGTGATGACATTAAGCTATCACTATAAAGTTATTTATGACCAAATTTTTATGTCATCAGTGATAATATTTTATATAATTTTTGAAATATTTTATTATTTATTTATTTTTATTTTATTTTATATCATTTTTGTTTAACTATCATATTACAATAGTACAATAATTACTAAAAATTGATACAATAGTACAATACTTACTAAAAATTGATTTATCAAAAGATAAAAATTCATATAAGTTCAAACTTTAAAATATAGAATATACAAAGAAATCTTGAAATTAAACCTTGTTTTAAACTTAAACAACTAGAATTATGACAAAATCTATATTAGTCATCCTCTGAGTCACCCTCCAAGCTGTTTTCGACCTCCTTGTTATTGTTTGAGTTGTCCTCTTCATCTCTGCTAGTACCATCCTTAAAATAAAATAAAAATAAAAAAAATAAAAAAAGCATTAAACATGAGTTAAAATGAAACAATTAAAGTGAATTTATATTTGTATCAATGCTTCAATAAATAAGTACACATATTACTATATCAAATCTAATCATATAATAATATATCATAAACAACAGTAATAACTTTTTTTTTTTTTTTTAAGTTAACAACAATAATAACTTAATTTGATTACTTAAACCACTATCAAAATTAAATATAAATTAAAATAATATAACAATTCCGGATTTATGTGCAACAGCCAACAAGGCCCTCTACACAATCCAAAGCTTGAAGTTAGGAAAAATATATCTTGGCCCTTGAAGTTAAGAAAAGTGAAACTTCAAGTCCAAACCTAGCCACTGGTTACAACAGGTTCACCCAATGCAAACCTTGGCCAATACTATTAATTATTGTTCGTAGTAATTTTGTCCTAAAACTAAAAGATAGGATAGGCCAAACCATCAAAAAAGGATGCTTCTATGATGGTCTTGCAAGAGAAAAAAACACACCAAGGCACTTCATGAACATCAGGGAGAGACCCTCAACAATGCAGAAGACAAGGGGTTTAGAGCTGTGGTTTTACTAGTAGAAACAAAACAAGAAGCAATCAATGTAAACATATGGAAAAAATCACAAAGTTTTGTTTGGTTCTTATAAATGTTAATTGTTTTGTACCCAGAAAACAAAACTTTTTGGTAGGAAAATTCGTCAAGAAATTTTTTTTTTTTTTTGGATAAGTAAAAAATTTTTTATTGAAGACGAAAATTTTTTTATGTTTGCGATGATGAACACAAAGTATCTTTAAAAAATTACAAGAAGGTCATACAAAAAATCTAAAAGCGTTTTGGAACTCAAAAATAGAGGTAAAATGTGTAAAACCCCATGCCCGAGAGCAAACAAACAAGGTACGAATCAACAGGGATTTCATCTGATTGAGAGACCCCCCAACATCCTTGAACATACAACTATTCTGTTACTTCCACACTATCCACATCAAGAATGTCGGCACCAAATTCCATACTTTCATTGAAGAAATGGTAAACAAATTTGATTTGGCACAATTAATAAACCCACAAAGGCAAAAGTTGATGGTTGTCCAATACGGGTTTCTTTATTTATTTTTTTAGGTAAGTAAAGCCTAATAGAAATTCAAACAGGAAACTTAAGCAGAATCTTAAATTATTTATTTTGATGAGAAAGTTAGAGCAATGAATCTCAAGAATTCTATTCTTGAAGTAAAGATTTAGTCCTCAAATCTTAGCCTATCCTAGCTTGGACATGATGATTCATTTTAGTTCTTAATAATTTTAAGTTTGTGCAAAAAAGGTCCTACAGTTAACTCTAACATAAAATTTTTCTTTTTTATCTCCAAATGATTGTGAAACATAGACTAAATGTGTAATGTCTCAAATAATTCTGAAAAACTCTGAGCAACCAAACACTAATAGATGTTAGAAAGAGAGAAAGAAGTACCTCAGGGCTAGACTGGGATTGCTTCTAAGACATATCGAGCTTGCCTTTCTCCAAGGTAACCGCACCAAATGCACCGTACTGCCCTTTCATAACGGGACTCGACATAGAAGAAGAAGAAATAGCCAGTGGCACTACCAAGCAACGCTCCAATAAACTCACAGAGGAGGAGGAGGAGGAGTCTCCTTCCACCACTGCCGACAAAGAAGAAGAAGAAGAAGAAGAAGAAGAATAAATGTTAATCTTCAAGAGGCAGTAGTGAAGAGGTGGTAATGATTGAGCGGCGGTCACTCTTATGTGTGATCCATGGGATGCCTGCTAGTATCTTGTCGTTAAAAGAGATTTTTCAAAAATCAAGGTGAAAAAAATGGATTTTAAACAAAATTTTAAAGGATGTATATTGGATTTTTTGGTCAAGGTAGTCAAAGTTTTTCCTTAGGGGATAGGTATAGGGGCGCAGAGGCGGCCTAACATAATTTGGGGCTTAAGACAAAAAATTCATGTGAAGCATTTTATATGTAAATATTAATTAAATAAAATTATTTAATACTAATCAAATCAAGGTTAATTTGATACAATATTAAATACTTAATTTGAAGAATAATACCAACTTAACTAATGTTAACTTCATATAGAGAATTTAATATCATTGTGGACACTTTTTCTTGGTGCACTAAGTCCCTCTCCTTAGTCAGCACTGATAGTGCTTAGCATTCTATGAGGAAAAGATAGCTGGTGTATGAGTGGAGTCTCAAGACTCTTAACCCTTGGAAGTTTCTGAAGAATTAAACATATATAAAAAAAAAAATAAATAAATAAATATTTAACTCCCTCTTGTTTAAATGTTTGAAAGGAAATGAAGTGATCATGTTTGGGATTTAAATGAGAAAAAAAAAATATAATTATTCTTATTACTAGCCAATGTCCCACGCGACACACGTACACTCTATAAATTCATTTTTAAAAATTTGATAAAGAATTATTTTTACATGCTATAATATTTAAGAAAAAAATTCTAATTAGATTACACATCATTGTAAAGAAAGCAAATCTAAATTATTATGATTATTATAAGTAAGAATATGAAATTCTTTCTTAAGTGAATTGAAAATATTAAATTATATCCACTATGTTAAGTGCACTATCAATAATGTGCCCTAGAAAATAATGTGTCCACATTCCACAATTACACATAAGGCCATGCACCTCTAGAAAACAAACATCACCTGTATGAGTAGCTCAGTTTTCAAACGCCTACTTGCTTCATGCTCACTACGTCCTTCGCCACCACATTGACTAATGATAGCATCAATCTGTCAAAAAACACCTTAACTAACTTCTCTAAGTCACCTGTAATGTCATATAAGCAAATATCCATTCAACCGCTACATGAATTAAGTTTTTATAAAGAAAAATGCATTACAAATACTATAAGTTTGTCCTTTTTCCCCCTTTTTTTTATAAGCCCTTTTTTCCCCTTCTCCTAAAATCAGTAGAGCAAGAAAAAAAAAAATTAAGAATGGGAGAAATCAACAATGAAGGGCACCACATCTTTATGATGAGGTTGCACCACTTTAATACACAATAAGTGGGGCAATTTTAGACTACAACCATTTTTTAATTGAGGACACCTTACTTGAAAGTTGATATAAAGCGAGAAAAAGGAGAGAATTTTTGAATTGGGTTAATGATGCGGAACTCTTTACATGTTATAATGATTAATGACTTGACATTTCACAGCAACACAATATAAAATCCAACTTTTTTTGACAAGTAATGCAATTCTTATTGATATCAAAAAAGAGAATCGCCCAAGTATACGGGTAGAGCCGGAGACCACACAATCAATCACACAAATTACACAAATCTATGACATCTTAACAAAACATAAATACAGACTATGCAAAACTGAGCAATGGAAGCCATGAAAAGTGAGTATCCAACGTTTGCTTGTATAATATAATTTATGGTCAAGAAAAGTGAGCAATGAAAGCCATGACTATTTATTTATCTTTTGCTAATCAGCTAGTTGGAACTCTTTTTAAGTATTTGAATATTAATCCCTTTGTTTCACACTAGATAATTACTAGGATAAATTCTAAAGAATAAAAGGTTGGTTAAATGCTAAAGGGAAAAGTCAAAATGAAGACTTCATGCTCAGAATGAGTTTGATGAATCAATAGTACAATCCTGGGGTCTCCTGACAATTATTGCCATTGCATTACACTAAGCTCTAAAGTATGTGCAGAGACAAATGCACTGAAACATGACCGCACACACTTGTTGGGTGTACATAATAGATTGAATGTATATGAAAATAAGGAAAGCTTCCAGCAATGCACAAGGGGAGACACTCTTGCATAGAAATAAACATATGCTTCTCAAAAAGTTTTGGCCTCTTCTAAACTTATTAGTTCTTACGTCCTGTCTATGATATTTAGGAATGCTCTAGCAGGAAGAACCTTCAAAGTTTAGTAACAAAATTACCAAAGTGCAAAATGCAGCATGAAAGAGTCCATTTTTAATATGGCCAACTAAATAATTCCAATCAAGATTCTAACAATCAAATACACAAAATACAATTTCTGCTCCCATTAATATAAAGACACAACCACAAAGACCTTAAAATATACAGATAAAAGCTTAACAAACTCAACCAAATGGATAATTAAATTTTAAAAGCAAAAATGCCAGGTTTTATTTAATATTGTTCAGAAAGAGCATTAAAGATGAAAACAAAACATTGTGGGAGCAAACACAACGACCAATGGGCCATTACTACAGTGCACACAGCACATGTGCCCAATAAGGGTGCATTGGCATGTGAAGCTAAACTATGTTTCGTATTGGCGTGTGAAGATGAGCATCACCAACTTCAAGTATGGACTTAACTACACACAGTGGACCCTTGTTGTTCAGCATCCAAATCTCAACAATGTCACTCAAGTTTTTAGCTTTAATTACCAGCTGCTCATGCCATACAAATCCACAAGTAAGCCCAACATGACTCTTTAACAATATTGTGAGGCATCGAAAAATAAGTGAAACAAACAACCAAATTTTGGAAATTGTCTTTTATTGCACAACTAATGCTTATATTGCTTATATTGTTCCACTACAAATTCTCTTTTAATCTCTGTTAATTGACACAAAAGAGAGCCTCATGAACAAAACAAAACAACCAGCTGAGACCAGCGGCAATGCAGCACAAGTTTAACAGAATTCCAAAAGACTCAGGTTTATTCCAAACTCCAAATAGAGTGACACGCATAGCTAAACTCTAGACTCAACAAAACATAAGAAGATAGCCTTGAAGAGTCAATTTAGCTCCAAGCACAAACAGATGCAATGTGGACAATCAGGTACGGGGTGGGAAAAATCAAACCCAAACATCACATATCAAGTCTAAGAGGGATTTCATCGAACATGTGGAATGCAATAAAAACAAATATGTAGAACCGTGCAAATTTTAATCTATAGTCAAAGAAACCCCAAAATTCAAATTGGGTCCAATTTAGTATCATAGATACAACAGCAAACAACTAAACACATATTGCAGGATTTGAATATTTATATGAGCTTACCAATAAAATCTATTGTCACCCAATTCATTGTCAAATAACCTCATCATTGAAAAACCAAAAAGCCAAGACAAATATTGTATGAAAAAACAAAAATAAAAAGTGCTAAATAAATAAAGAGTAGAAGCTATACCGTTAGGGGTGTGTCAGGCGGCTGAGGGAGGAAAGGAGTTCGAGGATGGCCGCGATGGCTATGTTGTTGGAGGTGGTGGTGTCGGCGGCAGAAGGCAAGGCCGACGGAGTGTGAAGGAGAGTGAGGAAGGGAGTGAGGGAGAGTGAGGTTATCGGAGGACTGTTGGACCCGCGGCGGGGAGGACGGTGGTGGCTTGGAAGTCTGAGCAGTGAGGATACGGAGACGAGAGTGAGGAAGAATGAGGTAGAGAGTGTTTGGGTGAGGCTCGGTAGTCCGATGGTTTGATTTGTGAGAGCGTAAAGAAACCCCAAATTTTTACTAAGTGTTTTGGTGGGGACCGAAGAGTTTTAGAGGGAATTCAGAATTTTTATTGTGACAACATTTTGACCTATTGTGACAACATTCAGAATTTTAAAGCTGCTACAATAAAGAAAGAGTGAGCTAAGGTTTATTATGATGGAAATATAACTTGTTGTGGCAAAAACTAAGCCCGCCTTAATAGCTCCTTAAGTATTTTTTTAATAAAATAATATTTAATACTTGAAATTAATAAAATATAATTTAATAATTAAAAAAAATATAATTTAATCCTACAAATTAAAATATATATAATTTAATACTTCAAATTACTAAAATGCAATTTAATACTACTGTGTGACCAAGGAATTAGGCAACCCCGGCCCACTTTGTACTAAGCCCAAGGCCCATGCCGAGGAGGAAGAAACTTTTGAGGATAACGTGAAAAAGTCTCGATCGCCCAGGAGGACCGCCGAGGACAACTATGTCCTTGGCCAACCCTAACCAGAGGAGGGAGAGTCAACACCCCATCAAAGGCAGCCTCCCAGAGCACCTCAAGAGAAAGAACAAGTATAGTGTGCCGATCATGGAAGGACGATGGATGAGTAAATCCAAGACAAACTGTCACCTCTACATTAAATGCCCATCGCTGGCGTTCTAGCCGCATTAATGAGGAAATGACCCCTGAACACTGCAACCTTGGTAGCTGCAACTCACAGAAGGATGGAAAAAAGGTTGATAGGACAAGCACTTGAGTAGTGACTTGCCTGGTTGACAAATGTAGGGTAAGAATCAACTGAAAAGAGATATATAATGTAAGAGGCTCTTTTGGAAAGGGGGCCCTTTTTCAAAAAGAAAAGGGAGGAGGAGGCTAACTAGTCCTCACTGGAAGGGAGCTCACCAAATTGAGCCAAGAATAAACCTTCTTCATTAAACTTGGTCCACCTCAGTTTGGTGGCTATGAACGTCATACTAACCGCTGTCTATTCGCTAGAACCCAGCCCTTGAACCTGCTCTCTACAAATTCATTGTATCGGGCTAGCTAGGCTTGAGTCCACCTCACGAAAAGGAAAAGTGCACAAACCTAGTCCCTACAACTACAATTGTCAATAATATATAATTTACTAATTAATAACAATATAATTAATACTTCCAATTATGTAAATATATTTTAATACTACAAATTATTTGAGTATAATTTAATAATTAATAAGATTTAATATAATACCTCAAATTAATAAAATATAATTTAACACTACAATTTAATAAAATGAAATATATTAATTAATAGAAATATATTTTCATAATTCAATTTAACAAAATTTAATTGAATTTAACACTTCAAACTAATTTAATATATTTTAATTTAATACTTCAAATTAATAAAATATAATTCCTCACTACAAATTACTAAAATATGATGTAATAACTAGAAAAAAAAAAATGTAAGATGAGACTGGAGAACCAGTCTCATTATTTTAAACTACTAAAACTTGAATATTGACAATTGATTGATAACATGGATATTAATTTTTGATCATATTGAAATTTTATAAGTATGAAAAATATATGAATATAATGTAATCTAATGGTAGATTTGTCAAAATTCACATCAAATTAAGAAATATAGGGTTGGGTTCGAGTTACACCTGACGTAACTGTAAAAAATGTTATACCACCCAATAACATATTATTGAATTCATATTTTGAAAATCCAACCGTTGGATTACAAGCTCTATATGTTCTGAACATGCATACTAATTTTCATGTTAATCGGATGTAATTTACCATTTGATCTATAGACTAATCTTTCATGAATTATTTTAAACTACAAAAACTTGAATTTAAACAATTAAATGATGACATGGAAATTAATATTTTATCACCTTAAAATTTTATAAGCATGAAAAATATATAAATATAATGTAATCTTACGATAGATTTGTCAAAATTCATATCGAATTAAGAAATATAGGGTTGGGTTCAAGTTACACCTGATATAATTCTAAAAAATGTTACACCACCCAATAATTTATTATTGAATTCATATTTGGAATATCCAACCGTTGGCTTACATGCTCTATATGTTCTGAACATGCATGCCAATTTTCATGCCAATCGAATGTAATTTATCGTTTGATCTATAAACTCATCTTTTATGCATTATTTTAAACTACAAAAACTTGAATTTAAACAATTGATTGATGACATGACAATTAATATTTGATTACCTTGAAATTTTATAAGCGTGAAAAATATATGAATATAATGTAATCTATCGATAAATTTGTTAAAATTCACATCGAATTAAGAAATATAAGGTTGAGTTCAAGTTACACATGATATAACTCTAAAAAATATTACATCACCCAATAACTTATTATTGAATTCATATTTTGAAAATCCAATCGTTGTATTATATGTTCTACATGTTCTTAACATGCATGCTAACCGAATGTAATTTACTATTTGTTCTTGTAAGGTCCAAATTTGGTAGACCAAGGCCAAACTTTGCAGACTGTGAGCCCAATGAACCCAGAACAATAAATTTGTAGAGAGTGGGTGAAAAAGCTGGGCTGGTTATGGATTTAGCAACGATTCACTTATGCCAGTAAGAATAAAATGATGTAAAAACAATTGTAGAGTGGATCATACTCAAATCCGAAGAAGCTTAATATTTATGGAAAGATGAATACAATTCTCTCTCTCACTCCTTCTCCTTTTCTCTCAATTTCTCCGTCCCCCATATCTGAAGGCCTATTCCATTTATATATCATCCTTCTTTTTCATCTTCATCGCACACTTGTTCTTCATCCAAGCACTCACTTAAATACATGTCATATCAGACGTCTACTTTAGTCTGCCGTGAGTGGTAGTAGCTGAGGTTGCACTGTTCAGGGGTCTTCTCCACATAAATGCGGCCAGGAAAGTTGCTGCAGTGCATTAAATGCGGTGGTAGCAGCTTTTCCTTTTAGATATTTCTCTGTTCTCGTCATCTCTAGGCATGCCCAGAGCTTGTTCATATCGTGGAGTTAGTTGGGAAGCTCGCTCAAGCCTTCGGTATATATGCTTGATCAAGTTCCCTTGTGATCCGATGAGGGGGACCTCTTCGGACCAATAGGATTATCTTCGGACACAGCCTCTCATTCATTTCCAGGTGCATTTCCTCCATACGGGCTCATTTCTAATCCCTTTTCTCTCTTCGGACACATAGTGAGACTCAAATTGGGCCCTAGGCCCAATACGTAGCGTTGGGCTTTTACACCCACAATAGCCCCTCAAAATTTTAATTTTTCCCTTGCGTCTGAGGAGAAAAAATAGGATTTTGATCTACTGCAAAATAAAAGCTTTAAAATCCCTAAACATTTGAATCCACGCGTGTATGTGCATAGATTTAGGCGTTTCATCATTGCCACTGTCGTTGCAGCGTTTCCAAGGTGTCATTAAATGCTCTAGGTGGTGTCTTGTCTCTAGCATCCAACGGTGGGCTATTGATCCAATGGACGTGATTTTTTCTCTAAATTTGTGCGGGATAAATCCCACCATTTCATCTGTCCCTATATAAAGCCCTAAAAGGGGTTATTTACTCTTTTACCTTACAGATTCTCAGACTCTCAGCGAACTCAAGCACTCACGCCCACAAAGCCCTTTCTGCCATCAACTCCAACTCTCCCCAAAATCTGCTACGATTTCTCTACAAACCTAAAGATTATTCTTCAATTTAATTCTGCGTAAGTTCCTCACTCGAGACTTTCATCTTCTCTTCGGCTTGCTTCTTCGGCCCTTGGATAGTCGCTCCTCAGTCACTGTTTAACGCTTTTCCCTCTATTCTAACTGAAATGGGTAGATTTAAATATCTAGTGAATAGTTCCTCCCAGATGGAGAAGTTTAGGGCGACATATCGCATACCCCAGGATGTGGGCTTGAGATATTGTTCTCCGGAAGAGTTAATAACAAATCGAGAAGTGAGCGAAGTTATAATCCCCATCATCGTCTTCCTAGAGGGAGGAATGACCATCCCCATGGGTCCCATTACCAGAGACTATCTCTAAGGCTATAGGCTTAGCCCTGAACAATGCGCGCCTAACATGTTTAGAATTTTAGGAGCAGTTGATGATCTGAACCGTCATCTAGGACTGGGACTCACCTGACTCGATGTGGTACACATGTACGAATGTCGTACCAAAAAATGAACGGGATACTATCTTAAATCCCGATCCGATTTCGTCAGGCTCATCTCCTGTCTTCCCAAATCTAACAAAGGAATGAAAGACGACTATCTGATCGTCTCGGGCGCGTGGCATGACGGACTTCATTGCCCAACCGAACCAGGAGAGCCAAGTGAGATATCCCAAATTTAGGTTTCCTAACAATAGATTAAGGGTTTTTGCTTTTAATGATTCGGCCTTCTCTTTCTATCATGTTTTAAGTTTTCTGACTAAGTTTTATTGTGATGTTAACAGATAAAGATCACGTTGCTCCTCGGCTCAGCCTTGCAAACACCGCAGCGCTTAATTTCCTTCTTCGGTCAGAGATTTTCGCAAGTGAAGACGGGCAACTTAAGGCCGTGCACCTTATCCTTGGATATATCCCAAAGTCAAAAGATTTTCAGCCAATCAGCAACACGATAACACTTGGGGATCGCCGCATTAACCGTATCAACGTTGCTCGGAAGGATTTTTTGGCTCCCTTTGATCTTGCTCCTGTGCCATACCCAAACCCACAGGGCATCCCATTGCTCGTTCAACCTATTCAGCAGGCTCCTTTTGATCCGGCAGCAGAAGGAGAAAGAGTTGCTTCTTCAACCCCTTCACTTGACGAGCAGATTGACAAGTTCAGGTTTGAAGGGGAAGCTTCAGAAGAGGTTCAGATTTTGAACGCCGAAGAGGGAATTAATAGGCAATCTGGTGTTCTCCCACAGAGAATAAACGTGCCAGACGATTCTTCTGAGGAAGATATGCAGAGTTTGAACGATCTGATGAAGAATATAGGGTCGAAGTCTGTGACCAAAGAGGTTGGCACATCTCAGCCAATGGTCACTCTTCCTCCTCCACCTCCTCAGGCTCCTTCGAATCTTGGCCTGAAGTCGTTGCCGGATCTGAAAAAGAAAAGGACTACTACCGATACTGAAGAAAGGGAGGTGGTGCCTTCAAAGGGACCCAAGCAACAGAAAGTTGCCCACGAGACAAGGAACAAAAGGGCTTCGTCTACTGAGAGTAGAGATAACCCTCTGGCAGCAGACGTACGCCGAGGAGCTCGGATATGGTCCCCAAAGTTGACATTGGATGGTGCTGCCATCCCATATGACACTTCCTTTAGAAATTATGCTAGAGGGAGAGCTGGTCACATTGCAGAGGCGTTGGAGCAACCTCTGCTCCTTCCAAAGGACATGGAGTCCTACAGGCGTTTTAGCTAGCAAGAACTCTTTCTATCCCTTAAAAGGGATTTAGCCATGGTAAGCGAATTGACCCATCTTCTCAACTTTAAGATGTTTGTTTTCTGCATTCACTACTTTTCTTTGCCTTACATAAAAGAAAAAATTCGTATTTTGTCATGCAAATTGCTCAGCAAGTATATATGGCTGAGGAGTGGAACAAGAAAACCCATGTTGAAGTCCAAGCGGAGGTCCACTCTCGGATGGAGGCTGAAAAAGCATTGGGCAACCTAAAGGATGAGTGTGTCCGTATATCCGAATAGCTGAAAGAGGCGACCAAGGAGAAAAAGAGTTTGGAAGCGGGCCTTAAGAATGCTGAAAGGCAAGCCGAAGACCATCGCCAGAAACTGTATACAACTAAGATCAACCTGGAAACAGAAAAAGCGTTGGTGAAGGGTCTTCGGGCCGAGCTTGATAAAGCCAAGGAGTCTGCTAAGTTGGCCAAAGAGGACGCTCAATTAGCCAAGGAGGCGCTTGAGGCTGAAAAACAAGCTGCCTACATGCTGGGGATAAAAAAGACCCAAATAAGGCTGACCGAGAAGTTCGCGAAGGTCTGTAGGGAGTACTGTGACACAACATAGGGCAAAGGCCTTGATGCGGCTGGAGTCCCCCCAGAATCTGCCTTGAGGCAGCTTGGGAGTGTTTACTATCACCCAGATATCTGCGAACTGCCAGAAACCTCGGATCCTCCAGCTGCAAGCCAGAACCTTCCAGGCCCTACTGAGGCAACCCAGGCATCTGGCCAAACTGGTGATGTGGGCAAACCGTCTGAGAATGTACAAGGGTCAGATGCTACTGCTCAGCCTGGCCAGACTACTGACCCATTGCCTCAAAAGAAGACTTAGACGTTTAGGAGTTTTATTAGTACATTTTTTTTTTTTTTTTTTGCTGTTGTTGTGTTGTGTTTTTTTTATTTTTTTATTTACTTGTAATAGTTAGATTGTAAGTTATTTGCTTTTGATCAATGAAATGGTTTCCTTTTTACCTCTACTGCCATCACAGTACATATCATGATGCAATATTACTGCAAATAGCAATAGCTTGAAAAATGAGAATCACTTAATAACATAATTTTGACTTAAGCATGGCTAGGAAGGCCTTGTGATAATAACAACTGCATTGGAGTGTTAATTAGCGAAAGTAACTTGGTCCGAGGACTATAGACATAGTTGAGTTCAAGTTCAAACACTTAGGAGAATTGTAAACCTAACCACCATATCACGCTGATGATGCAGACAATCTAAGTCAACACTTGAGAGAGCTGTTCGTATGAGAGTTGCTTAACAAAATGAGTTTCACTTAAGCTTAAGCCCTTATAAGAATTATAAACGAGTGTTAACTAACCCAAATCATCTGGTCGGAGGACTACAGGTATGATTGAATTTAAGTTTAAACACTTAGGAGAACTGTAAACGAGTGTTAACTAACCCAAATCATCTAATCCGAGGACTACAGACATGATTGAATTTAAGTTTAAACACTAAGGAGAATTGTAAACGAGTGTTAACTAACCCAAATCATCTGGTCCGAGGACTACAGACATGATTGAATTTAAGTTTAAACATTTAGGAGAATTGTAAACGAGTGTTAACTAACCCAAATCATTTGGTCTGAGGACTACAGACATGATTGAATTTAAGTTTAAACACTTAGGAGAATTGTAAACGAGTGTTAATTAACCCAAATCATCTGGTCCGAGGACTACAGGCATGATTGAATTTAAGTTTAAACACTTAGGAGAATTGTAAACGAGTGTTAACTAACCTGGTCTGAGAACTACAGGCATGATTGAATTTAAGTTTAAACACTTAGGAGAATTATAAACGAGTGCTAACTAACCCAAATAATTTGGTCCGAGGACTATAGGTATGATTGAATTTAAGTTTAAACACTTTGACGAATTCTTAGCATAACAAAATAGCATATTGACTGAAGGAAGAATTCATTTAATAATAATACATTTTGAGGTTATTTACATTTCAGGGTCGGGGTATTATATGATTATCTAGATCTTTTAAGAAATACGCTCCAATACCAGCCCTTGAAGTGATACGATATGGTTCTTCCCAATTTGGTCCTAGTTTTCCCCAGGCTGGATTCTTTGCAGTACCCACAGCCTTCCTTAGCACCAAATCACCAGGTTCTAAAGGTCTCAGCCTTACGTTGGCGTCGTAGCCTTGCTTGAGCTTTTGTTGGTAATGTGCCAGTTGGACCATTGCATTTTCCCTCCTTTCTTCAATTAGATCCAAACTCTTTTCTAGTTGCCCATCGTTGCTGATCGGACTGAACGAGCTAGTCCTATATGTTGGGAACCCAATCTCCAAAGGTATAACAGCTTTAGCCCCATAGGTCATTGAAAAGGGAGTCTCCCCAGTAGACCTGCGAGGCGTAGTTCTGTATGCCCAAAGTACATGGAATAATTCTTCCACCCATCTACCCTTCGCATCGTCTAGCCTCTTCTTTAATCTATTAACTATGATTTTGTTAACAACTTTTGCTTGCCCATTTTCCTGGGGATAAGTAGGGGTGGAGTATCTGTTTGTGATTCCCAGTTTGCTACAATAACTCCTGAATGCTTTACTATCAAACTGAAGACCATTGTCCGAGATGAGGGTATGAGGGATCCCAAACTGAGTGACAATATTTTTCCAGATAAATTTCTTTACATCTACATCCCTGATGTTAGCTAGAGGTTCAGCCTCGACCCATTTGGTGCAGTAGTCCATGCTGACCAGAAGGTACTTCTTGTTTCCTGCAGCCTTAGGGAATGGGCCCACGATATCCAATCCCCATTGAGCGAAAGGCCATGGGCTGGATAGTGGATTAAGGGTGCCACCTGGTTGATGTATGTTCGGCGCAAACCGTTGGCATTGGTCACATTTTTTAACATATTCATGGGCCTCTTTTTGCATATTTGGCCACCAATAACCTTGGGTAATAGCTCGGTGAGCTAAGGATCTACCTCCAGTATGGCTCCCACAGATCCCTTCATGCAATTCTTTTAGTAGTGACTCAGCTGCTTCAGGATGCATGCACAATATGTACGGACCTGAATAGGAACGCTTATACAGTTTATGGTCCTCGGACAGCCAGAACCTAGTAGCCTTCCTCCGAACTTTGTCAGCTTCCCCTTTTTCTTCGGGCAAGACATTGTCTTTCAAGAACTTAATTATAGGATCCATCCAGCTGAGGTCGGCCCTGATATGATGAACTCGGACTGCCTCTTTTCTTAACTCCGTAGGTCTATGCATGTCCTTAATGAGGATAACTCTTGGTAACTCTTGCACCGAGGAGGTGGCAAGCGTGGCCAAAGAATCAGCATGCGTATTACCACTTCTAGGGATGTGCAGTAGGTTAAAAGACTCAAACTCTGACTGCAGGGATTTAGCTCGACTCAAGTATCCCTGGATTCTTTTGTCTTTTGCCTCAAACTCACCTTGCACTTGACCAACGACTAATTTTGAGTCCGAGAACACCTCAACTGACTTTCCTCCCATCCTTCGTACCATTGTCATTCCCATCAATAGAGCCTCATACTCTGCCTCATTATTCGTTGCCAAAAAACCCAGCCTTAATGCCTTTTCAATGATAATTCTCTCTGGGGATATTAGCACTAGTCCTACTCCTGAACCTCTCTGATTTGATGCGCCATCTACGTACACCTCCCAGGGTAAGGGGCCTCGTTGAGAAATCATGCCAACAGATTTTCCGTCTAGGTCCAGTGTTGGTGTTACTTTTTCTAAGTGGGGCTCCGTGAATTCGGCCACCAAGTCCGCAAGGATCTGGCCCTTGACTGATGTGCGAGGCATGTATTTGATATCAAAAGCCTCTAGGATCGCGCCCCATTTGGCAATCCTTCCAATTTAGTCGACGTTTCGGAGTATGGCCTTGAGTGGGAGCTGGGTGAGAACAATAACTGTATGGGCTTGGAAGTAATGAGGCAGCTTCTTCGTATCGAGCACCACAGCCAGGATAGCCTTCTCCAGTGACAAATAACGAATTTCAGCTTCATGTAGTCACTTACTTACGTAGTAAACTAGTTTTTGCACGCCACAGTCTGTTCGTATCAACACCAAGCTTATAGCATTAGGAGCTACAGCAATGTAAACAAACAAGACCTCATCGGGTTCAGGACTGGACATGATTGGAGGCCGAGCTAGGTAGTCCTTAAGTTGCTGAAAAGCCACAGCACATTCCTCAGTCCATTCGAAACCCTTCCATTTGTTGATCAACGAGAAGAAAGGTCTACATCTATCTGCTGATCTGGAAATGAACCTATTAAGGGCAACAGTTATCCCAGTCAGCTTCTGAATCTCCTTGGGGTTCTGAGGAGCTCGTAAGTTATTGATGGCCTTTATCTGATCGGGGTTAACTTCAATTCTCCTGTGCGTCACCATGTATCCTAAGAACTTGCCTGACCCCACACCGAATGAACACTTGGATGTGTTTAAGCGCAATCTGTGTACCCTTAGGATTTCAAAAACATCCCTGAGATCCCCAATGTGCCCGGCTATAACCTTGCTCTTCACCACCATGTCATCAATATAAACTTTCATACTTTTACCCAACTAAGGCTCAAACATTCTGGTCATCATCCTTTGATAGGTAGCCCCTGCGTTTTTCAGGCCGAATAGCATTACCTTGTAGTGGTAATTCCCCACAGGGGTTACGAAAGCTGTTTTCTCCTAATCACCAAAAGCCAGTGGTATCTGGTGATAACCTTGAAATGCGTCCAAGAAACTCATCCGAGGATGTCCAACAGTAGCATCAACTAGTTGGTCTATCTTCGACATGGGAAACGGATCCTTCAGACAAGCTCTATTAAGGTTAGTGAAATCCACACACACTCGCCATTTTTCGCTTTTCTTCTTTACCACCACAGTGTTAGCCAGCCATTCAGGATAAAAAATTTCCTTAATTGCCCCTGCTCGCTTGAGTTTCATCACTTCTTCCCTGACCGCATCTGCGTGTTCCCTTGATGGACGCCGGAGTGGTTATTTCTTGGAAATGATGGTGGAATTAACATTTAGATGGTGGCAAATGAACTCTAGGCTTACTCCTGGGGTTTCTGCGGAGTCCCATGCGAATACATCGATGTTGGTTTTGAGAAACTCTATTAGCTCTTTCTTCTCTTGAGGAGGCAGCATTGATCCAACTTGAAAGAACTTCTCTAGGTCATCATCAATAACTATCTTTACCAAGCTTTCACACTTTGCCCCTTCAGCTGAGGCTTCGGTGTCCAGCACCGAAGGTTTTAACTGCTATAAACTCTCTTCGTTATGGGCCGAGGATTCAGCCTGGGGTTTGTGCTGGATAGCTACCACTAAACATTGCCTGGCAATAGATTGATCTTCTCGGATCTCCTCGACTTGCCCATCGGATGGATATTTGACCTTCTAATGAAGAGTGGAGGAAACGGCCTCGAGTGTATTAAGCCAAGGTCTGGCCACAATCGCGGTGTAGGGTGAGTAGGCATCTACTACTATAAAATCTACCTCCACCGTTTCAGAGCCGGTTTGCACAGGTAGTCTGATCTGGCCCTTTGGGATGACCACTTTGCCGTCAAAACTCACTAAGGGGGAACTATAAGGCGTTAAGTCTTCAAAAGTTAAGTGCAACCCTTTATAAAGATCTGGGTACATTATTTCTGCGGCACTGCCCTGATCTACTGTCACTCTCTTCACATCATATCCACCTATTCTGAGAGTGACCACAAGAGCATCATCATGTGGCTGTATAGTTCTGATTTTGTCTTCATCCGAAAAGCCCAAAACCGGTTGAACCTCCATCCTATGTCTCTTCGGCTCTCTGTCAACACTTCCCGAGGGCAGCTAAGTAACTGATAGTACTTTGGATGGACAATACCCTGTCCTCCCTAGTGCGACAAAGATAACATTTATCGTGCCCAGAAAGGGTTTTAAAGAATCATCTCTCCGAGACCCTGCGTTTGCCTGGTTTCCCTGACCATAAGAGTGGTGTAAAAGTTGCTTTAACTTTCCCTCGCTGACAAGTTGATCCAAATGGTCCCATAGGCTCCTACAGTCCTCCGTAGTATGTCCATGATCAAGATGATATTAGCAGTAGAGATTGTGGTTGCGCCTTTCAGGGTTTCTGACCATCTTGTTCGGCCTCTTGAAGAAAAGCTCATTCTTGATCCTCTTTAGGACTTGGTGCACTGGCTCACGAAACACAGCATTGACCGTCTGAATGTTCGCTGAACCCTATCCGACCCAATCCTTCCTCGACTTGTTGTGGCTCTGCCGGTCCAACCTGAAATCCCTCATCTCCTGAGGGATAACCTTATCCTTTCTTTTACCCTGTTGTTGGTCTTCCTCAATTCTTTTATACTTGTCAATCCTATCCATCAACTAGCGTACACTGGTAACAGGCTTGCCCGTTAGGGACGTCCTCAAGCCATGTTCAGTGGGAAGGCCTAGCCTAAAGGAGCTGATGGCCACCAGGTCACAATCTTCCTCCATCTCGTTATACGTTTCCCAGAATCTATCCGAATACGACTTCAAAGTTTCACCCTTTCTCATGCTGACGGATAATAGGGAGGCCATAGACTGCAGAACTCTGCGACATGTGACGAAACACGACCCAAATGCTTGAGTTAGCTCTTGAAAAGAGCTTATAGAGTTCGCTTTTAAACTATCGAACCATCTAATGGCGATCAGTCCCAAACTGGACGGGAAGACTTTGCACATCAGGGCCTCATCTCTGGAGTGAATGGCTATTCTCTGGTTGAAATGACTCACATGTTCCACAGGGTCTATCCGATCGTTATAGATGGTGAATGTCGGCTAGTGAAAATGTCGAGGAAGTCTTGCATTTTCGATGTTACACAAAAAAGGGGACTTGGAGATCTGATCCAAAGATTTACTCATAGCATCGTTCCCTACACCCCCATGTAATGGGCTCCAAGGTTGCCTCTCACGATGGTGCTTCTCCTTATAGGAAAAAGACTCGCTGACTGGCGCTCGAAACTTCTGCTTGTAAGCCACGTCCTATTCATCGTCAGAATATTCATCGGAATACGAGGAAATGCGTTTCCTCTTTGCATGGCGCAGCTCCCTCTTTAGCCTTTCAATTTCTAACTGCATGTTTTGATTTTTCTCTGCATGGGACATGTGGCTTCCTCCATGCGACTGGCTTCGATCATCATGTGCGGTGTGTACGCTACCTTCACGATCCTGCCTCCGTTCCAGATTGAGGAAAGGATCCGCATGCTGAGATGCCTTGGACTCTGCTGGTCGTTGCCTTGGTTCAGCCATTTATGAGGTGTTGCTTCCACCTTTGCTCAAGCTTTTTCCCACAGACGGCGCCAATTGTAGGGTCCAAATTTGGTAGACCAAGCCTAAACTTTACAGACTGTGAGCCCAATTAACCCAGAATAATAAATTTGTAGAGACTGGGTGAAAAAGCTGGACTGGTTATGGATTTAGCAACGATTCACTTATGCCAGTAAGAATAAAATGATGTAAAAACAATTGTAGAGTGGATCATACTCAAATCCGAAGAGGCTTAATATTTATGGAAAGATGAATACAATTCTCTCTCTCACTCCTTCTCCTTTTCTCTCAATTTCTCCGTCCCCCATATCTGAAGGCCTATTCCATTTATATATCCTCCTTCTTCTTCATCTTCATCGTACACTTGTTCTTCATCCAAGCACTCACTTAAATACATGTCATATCAGACGTCTACTTTAGTCTGCCGTGAGTGGTAGTAGCTGAGGTTGCACTGTTCAGGGGTCTTTTTCACATAAATGCGGCCAGGAAAGTTGCTGCAGTGTATTAAATACGGTGATAGCAGCTTTTCCTTTTAGATATTTCTCTGTTCTCGTCATCTCTAGGCATGCCCAGAGCTTGTTCATATCGTGGAGTTAGTTAGGCCTTCGGTATATTTACTTGATCAAGTTCCCTTGTGATCCGATGAGGGGGACCTCTTCGGACCAATAGGATTATCTTCGAACACAGCCTCTCATTCATTTCCAGGTGCATTTCCTCCATATGGGCTCATTTTTAATCCCTTTTCTCTCTTCGGACACATAGTGATACTCAAATTGGGCCCCAGGCCCAATATGTAGCGTTGGGCTTTTACACCCACAGTTCTATAAACTCATCTTTTATGCATTATTTTAAACTACAAAAACTTGAATTTAGATAATTCATTGATAACATGCCTATTAATCTTTGATCACCTTGAAATTTTGTAAGCATGAAAAATATATGAAGATAATGTAATCTAACGGTAGATTTGTTAAAATTCACATCAAATTAAGATATAAAGGGTTAGGTTCAAGTTACACCTGACGTAACTCTGAAAAATGTTACACCACCCAATAACTTATTATTGAATTCATATTTTTAAAATCCAATTGTTGGATTACATGTTCTATATGGTTTTAACATGCATACCAATTTTTATGCCAATCAGATGTAATTTACCATTTGATCTATAAACTCATATTTTATACATTATTTTAGACTACTAAAACTTGAATCAAGACAATTGATTGATGACATGGATATTAATCTTTGATCACCTTGAAATTTTGTAAGCATAAAAAATATATGAAGATAATGTAATCTAACGATAGATTTGTCAAAATTCACATCGAATTAAGAAATATAAGGTTGGGTTGAGTTACATCTAACGTAACTCTAAAAAATGTTACACTACCCAATAGCTTATTATTGAATTCATATTTTAAAAATCCAACCGTTGGATTACATGCTCTATATGTTCTGAACATGCATGCCAATTTTCATGCCAATCAGATGTAATTTACTATTTGATCTATGAACTCATCTTTCATGCATTATTTTAAATAACAAAAACTTGAATTTAAACAATTGATTGATGACATGACAATTAATATTTGATTACCTTGAAATTTTATAAGCATGAAAAATATATGAATGTAATGTAATCTAACGGTAAATTTGTCAAAATTCACATCGAATTACGAAATATAGAGTTGGGTTGAACTTATATGTGATGTAACTCTAAAAAATGTTATATCACCCAATAACTTATTATTGAATTTATATTTTGAAAATCCAACCATTGGATTACATGTTTTATATGTTCTTAACATGTATGCCAATTTTCATGTCAATCAGATGTAATTTACTATTTGATTTACAAACTCATCTTTTATGTATTATTTTAATGGGAAGAAATTTTTATTCACTTTTGAGAGAGAGAGAGAGAGAGAGTACAAAAGGCTAAAATTCTTGAATTTTAGGCTACCATTTTGAAGTTGAAAATGCTATCATTTTTTTATGGGTACAATTGTTTAGAAAATAAGGACAGACCTTTCTTATGTACGATATATATATAAAAGGTTTTTTTTTTTAGACTGTAAACAAAAGGTTCATCTAAGAATACAAAGTTATGTATGTTTATATGTTTCTTTTTATTTTTCTTTGAATTTTAGAATTACTTTTATCTCCAAAAAAAATTAATATTTTAATGATTTTTTGCGAAGGTCAATCATGGCCCGCACAAATAATTTAGTATTAGTAAGGGCATATTTTTAATCTACACAAAAAATAAACTTTTTGAAAGGGATTTTTATTGTCTCTCGGAAATAATTTGGTGGGAACATTTCCCTCCAAAATTTTTGACATTTTAATAATTATTTGTGAAGGGTGATCCTAGCCCTCACAAATAATATGGAGGGAAAATTTCCCTCCAAAATATTAGTATTTGTGATGGCTATAACACATAATTGTGACAACTTTTCTTGTTGGTCATAAATATTTCACATTTTACCAAGTATTTGCGAAGGCTTTATTTTGCCATCACAAATAAGATTTTTTGAGAGGGCTTTTTGGGTCCGTAAAAAATTCTTGGTCACTAATGGGCATTTTTCTTGTAGTGAAATCAACAGTAATATTGTACGTTTTTAGACCCGTTAAAACATAAGTTGTTTAACCTAGTTATTTAGCCAAGTGATTATTTAGATAAATTATTCAGATCTAGGTTAACACATTCAAATCATGTCATGTAAATAGTGCGGAAATATAAAAAACACACAATATGATAACCCATGAAAACCAAACTAGTAAAAAACCTATGGAGAATTTAGCATAGCCATCTTCAAGGTAAAACAGATTCACTATGAAAGAATTGAAATTTGTACAATAAGACTTAGACTACTAACGTCCTATTATTACCTCGAGTAAAAAACTTACTACCACGATCACGTGACAACTCCGAGTCCACAGAATACTTCTTTCCTTGATCCACTACAACCACAAGCACTCCCACTTGTGACTTTGAGACTCCACTCAAAGGTTTTAGATCTCCTTTAAATTCTTTATGTAGCAACTGAAGTAATCACCATGTTCTTGACATGAATCTTGATAACCCTAAGTATGTATGAAGGTAAACATCTCTAGATCTTACAAGAGATTCATCACACAGCATAACAACAACCTCTAAAATGTGGCTAAGGTATTTCCTTTTATACTTGGAGTAAAATATAAAACCCTACATGTCAAACCGGGCTTGGGCTAAGTTGGAAAATCTATAGAAAATTAAGCTGCACGAGGTTCGATCGATCGATCGAGCCTTGCAGATTTAGCCAATAAATCCTACAATTCACTTGATTCCAACTTCACAAATAAATACACTTTGAGCAGCCCAAATTTAGACTCTAAGTTTTGATCATAGTTTGCTAACACATTACAAATTGAAGTTCTAATACATTTAGTTCCTAAAGTCTTAGAACCTAACAAACTTCCCCTTTGGCAATCTGTGACAAAACACATCACAAAACTAAAATGCTCAAAGTTACAAACAACCCTTTAAAAATTAAAAAGCCCAAAACAATTCAACCTAACTACTATCTATCAGTTGCCAGTGTAGACAGCAACAAGACTAAATTAACCTGTATATTCCTGAAACACTCAACAAACACATAAACGCATGTGTGGAAAATACAAGTAAAACAAAATAAATTCTTAATTTCACAAAATGGAAAATAAAAGACATATACCATGAATAACCCCATAATATAAATCAATAACCAATGTATCACATGTGAAACAAGAAACAATAAAAGAAACATAAAACATAAAACATAAAAGAAAGTATCTCCACCCATAAGAAATAAATACATCATGAGCCAAATAAAAAGAAATACATAAAGCTCCTAGATATACAATCTAAAGATCCAAAAACTCCATAACTCCCCCTATCTCCATCAATATGTACTCCCCCTTGTTGTGATGAATTGCCAAGGGCAATCAAGGCTCATCATCAAAAGGGGGTGGTGGAGTAGACCGTTGAGCACTCATCAAATCAGCACGCAAAGCCTGAAACTTCGTGAGCACATCCACCAAAATCTGTCCATGCGCCACCTGAACGATCATGACAGTATCCAACATACTCCGTAGAGAAGCATCACTCGATAAAAAAGGTGGAGGATCAACAGCGGCGGTAGGATCGACATATTCCTCAGCAGTGGGGTCACTTGAAGAAGGAGGCTGAGATACAGCACATGTGAAAGACTCTACTCTAGGGCATTTAGAGGCTTTCATCTAAGCTGCTCTTTGCCTAAGAAAGGTGGCACCTATGAGAGCTATAATATGTATAGGCTCAAACTCGAGAAAATCCTCTAAACCTAAATGTAACAAAATCCTATGGATAAAAACAGGGAAGAAAAGACCATGTGATTTAGAACTACTCCTATGAACCTCAACCAAAAATCAAATGAAAAGAGTAGGAAAACTCATAGAAGCATCAATCATAAGGGCATACAAAAATACACATCTCTCAATAGGAATGGTGTGCAAGTGAGAGATAGGCCAAATAGAATGACAAGAAATTTGGAAGAACAAATAATTGAGCTTAGTAAGCCCATAAGAGGTGACACGAGGATCGGTACCCCACTGAATGGAAGTACCAGTGATGTAGGGCATAATATCATCAAGAGGAGGGGTCTCAGTGTATGGATACATAGGCTGCTGTACCAAAGGTACACCAAGAGCCATGGCCACTACAGAAGGTGTAATGACATACTCTTCACCCCTTATCCAACTCATCACATATTGGATGTTGGAATCATTGGAGTGGACAGAAAGGTTCGAATAGAACTCTCTAATCAAGGCAGCCGGAGGAGGATCTATATCCAAAAGAGGCAACCAACCCCTACGCTCAAAGATCCTACATATCTCCAGATCTAACTTATCTAGTATGACCTTATGCTCAGCCCAGATTAACCTAAATATGTTAAGCTTTTCATAGGTTTCTTGGTTTTTCTCAAATCTAAACCTATCATTCTCGAAAGCAGGGGTAGAGGAAGTGGTGGTTTTCTTATTTGCTCTAATTTTCCTGACCATAATGCTAAGAGATTAGAGTGAAAGGAAAATAGAAACAAAGAAAGAAACACAAGGGCAGACTGCATTAGAGAGGGTTAGAGCACAAAAATCTTAAAATAAATAACAATCTATATGATGCATGTAATGAATGCACATATTATGCATGCTCTAATGCATTGAAATTTGTTCAAATTTACTTCGTAAACCATCAATTGACTTGAACATAGAGTTTTATAGCAAAAACCCCAAATTTTGAAAAACCCTTTTTCAAAAAGTAAACCAAATTGATCAATTAAACATTACACTAGTTAAACAACATCATATAATGTCATAATCAATCAAAAACACAAATCAATTTCATCAATTTTAGCCCAATTGAACAAAATCCCCAATTTTTTAGAGTTTCAAGCCGTTGAATTTCAAATTTTTCCCAAATCACAAAATTAATCAAATTAATGCATGGGAATCAAGTTTATATCATCTAGAGACAAAAACCCAATGATCAAATGTGAATGAAAACAACCCAATGTTCAAAAACCCCAAAAATTATGAGTTCGAAAATTTCAAGTAAAATGCATGAAAATTGTGAATAAAATGAAAAAGAAAGAGTAAAAGAGACTTACAAGCACAAGAAGACAAAAACCCTTGAGAAATTTGAAGAAGGAAACGACAAATTTGGCTTAGATTGGATCGGTCGAAGAAGAATAGTGTAAAAAGCTTTTTGAAAAATTTGAAAAGTGTGAAGAACACGTGAGAAAAGCTTCTTTAAAACACTTTTAGATCGAATTTCGATCGGTCGAAAATAAGATTCGATCGATCGAAAAACATATTCAATTGATCCATCATCAATTGAGCACCAATCGAGCTAGGTAGATTGTAACCAAAATTTTTTATTGCATTTTCGATCGGTCGAGCAACAGCTTCAATCAATCAAAAATCTGGAAAAGTGAATTTTTTGAAAAACGAAGCAAGTTAATGCAGAAACGACTCAAAACACATTATTTCATAAATGAAATGCATGAGTATGAGTTTAAAAGTTTTCCAAAAACACATGAATTCAACCCAGATCTTCCAAAAACAAGTTTTTCACTCAAATTGTCCTAAAAAACACAAACATTAAACACATTTTGCATTAAAATCAAGGAATTTTTAATTTTGAATGGCCACAATAAGATCACACACAATATCATATACTAAGTTTAGCAAAGAATAACTCGTGTAGTGTGTGCAACTAGCAATAGTTTGAGATACATGTGAGGTGATATGTAGATAGTAGTCAATCACAATTTCTACAAAATTCATCACATAAATTTGAAAGAGACTTTCACCTAAAGAGTTACATCATATAACTCTCACATCTCCTAGAAAACATGCTTGCAATCATGTAAGTTTCTTATTTTACCTCATAATGTACACACCAATTTTATTTCATTGTGAATTTATTATAGCCCAATAATGTACACACCAATTTTAGAATTAATCCGAGGCTACACCTTATGTTCTTTTTGTGCATGTGCTACACTTTTTCGAGCACAAAATCTTATGATATGCACTAAGGTGTTCATGATTGGCTAATAAACAGTGGTGAGATGGTTTTTTATGCCTTTCTCATTAAGTTCAAGTCCAAACAATCAAAAACATGTGATTTCAAGATTTAGATCAAGTGATCAAAAACTATAAACAACTCCCACACAACATGCACTAAAAAGCTACAACCAACAAAGTGCAATAAAATAAGCTCATCCAAGCTAAACAAGGTACATAAACATGTTATGTAAAGATAATATGGCCAGCCTTGATTACAAGTCCAAGAAAAATAATGCAAAACACATTTTTCCTTTTTTTATTTATTTATTTAAAAAAATAACAAAAACAACCTATCATGAAATGCATGAATGTTATGCAATGCAAATCCTAAAAAAAAAACAAAAAAACAAAAAAAAAAAAAAACAAAACAAAAAAACAAAAAAGAATGGTCACAAAGAGTAGAGAGATGAAGCACAAGGACCATGTCAGAAAGACTCAATTAGATTGAACCTTTTGCATCAAAAACTTTTTTGATGCAACTCTTGCATTGGAGTTATTATTCATATTAGAATGATGTGCAACTCTAGGATTGGAATAAAGGTTTAACGCCTTTACTAACTTACCAATAAGTACACCATAGGATCTTGTGCTTGAGGCATAAGTACTTTTGGCTTATTTTCTTACTTTGCAGCTTACAACTTGAAATAGTTTGGATGAATATGTCCAGTCTTTCCACAAAAATGACAAACCCATAAAGGTCTATCATGCAACTTATCCTTAGGAACAAGAGGATTCTTAGGCTTAGACTCTTTAAAATCAACCCTAATCTTCCTAGGAGGTGGAGTATCTTCTACTTATTTGACAATCTCACTCTTAGGGGGCTCAGAAGAAGAAACAAAGTTTGTGGAATGAGTTTCAGACACAGAGATGCTATCTTCAAAACCTAGACCAGTTTTGTCTATGGGAGACTTCTGAATACTCAACATGTGTTCAAGTTTAGAACTAGCAGACCTATTTGTTTGTTCTCTTACAACAGATAATTTTAGTTCCAAATTCTTAACTTTATCAAGCAACAGCATGTTTTCAGTCTTCACCTTATTAATCATTTCATTAGCATCAAACAATTTTCGTAGCAAATTTTTCTTATCAAGTTCAAGAGAAACAATTTTTTTCAAACCTATGTCAACATTCATAGCATCCTTTGCAGCAACCTTGCAAAACTTATTATAGGCTTCTTGCAAATCAGCATTCTCAAAGAGTTCCCCATCAGAAGGGTTCTCATCAACCACAACACTTTCATCAACTATAGCAGTAGCTGTGAAAGTAATGAAGTTTCCATCCTCATCATTACCAGACTCATGATCAGAAACTTCATCATCACTAAGGATTACAGCCATAGCTTTACCCTTTGATCTCAAAAATGTAGAACATTCTGATTTCACATTACCATACCCTTGACAACCAAAACATTGTTGACCCATGGAATTATTAGAGGCTTGACCTACTTTCTCTTTAGATTTATTAGTATTGTTCACTTTAGTGGGTTCATTCCTCTTAAAATTCCTAGATTCAGCATTGTTTTACCTCTTGCCATTCTGTTGTTGTTCCTAAGAAAGTTTCTAAAGTTTTTGGCAAGATATGCAATCTCTGTAGAAGAGAGTTCATCATCAAATCCATTACTATCAACATCATCATCTGACTTACGAGCCATTGATTTGGATTTATTTGTCTTAGGTAGGTCTAGCTGATAGGACTGAAGAGATCCTACAAGCTCATCAACAGGGATAGAGTCCACATCCTTGCTTTTAATAATGATAGTCACTTTGGGTCTAAAGTCCTCAGTCAATGATCTAATTATCTTCCTAACAATCTTAGGTTGATCATAAATTTCACCCAAATTACAAGTAGAATTAACAATATCATTAAGCTTAGCATAGAATTTATCAAAACTTTCATCATCAGACATCCTAATGCTTTCAAATCTAATTGTTAACTACTGCAACTTATTGATCTTAACTGCCTTTATGCCTTCATGCACAGTTTAGAGAATATTCCATGCAGTATGAGCAATCTCAACATTAGAGATTCTCTTGAATTCCTCCATAGAAATAGCATTAAAAATAGCATTCATGACTTTGCTATTAAAAGCGGCTGCTTCTTTCTGAGAAGTTGACCACTTGCTTATAGGAGTAGTCGGTTTCTTCCATCCGTATTCAACGGAGTTTTAAACTCTCTCGTCAATAGATTTCAGGAATGCTTTCATCCTTACTTTCCAGTAGGCATAGTTGTTCCCATCAAAGTGAGGTGGGATCATAAGAGAGTGACCGTGTTCCATGACAACAGGGCTCAAGGATCAACTCTTAGATCAATGGATCTAAATACAAGAGCTAACTTACTCTGATACCACTTGTACGTTTTTAGACCCCTTAAAATACAAGTTGTTTAACCTAGTTATTTAGCCAAGTGATTACTTAGATAAATTATTTAGATCTAGGTTAACACATTCAAATCATATCATATAAATACTGCGAAAATATAAAGAACACACGATATGATAATTTAGGAAAACCAAACCGGTAAAAAACTTGGAGAGGATTTAACCTAGTTATCCTTAAGGTAAAACAAATCCACTATGAAAGAATTGAAGTTTGTACAATAAGACTTAGACCACTAACATCCTATTGCTACATTGAGTAGAAAACTTACTACCACGACCACTTGATAGCTCCGAGTCCACGGACTACTTCTTTCCTTGATCCACTGCAACCACAAGTACTCCTACTTGTGACTTTGAGACTCCACTCAAAGGTTTCAGATCTCCTTTAAATTCTTTATGCAACAACTGAAGCGATCACCAAGTTCTTGACATGAATCTTGATAATCTTAAGTGTGTATGAACGTAAACACCTCTAGATCTCACGAGAGATTCAACACATAGCATAACAACAATCTCTAAAATGTGGCTAGGGTTTTTCCTTTTATACTTTGAGTAAAATATAAAACCCTACACGTCAAATCGGGCTTGGGCTAAGTTGGAAAATCTACAGAAAATTAATCTACATGAGGTTTGATCGATCGAGCTTTGCAGGTTTAGCCAATAAATCCTGCAATTCAATCGATTCCAACTTTACAAATAAATACACTTTGAGCAGCCTAAATCTAGACTGTAAGTTTTGATCATGGTTTGCCAACACATTACAAATTGAAGTTCTAATACATTTAGTTCCTAAAGTCTTAGAACCTAACAAATATTATTCAACAAAAAAAAAAAAAAAATCAAGTTTAATATCAACTAAATACAAAAATGAAGGAATAAATTTGCAAAAATTTAGTAACCTTGATTACAAAAGTAGTCACTAAAATTTAAATAATTTTCAAACATATTCCATGATTTAAAAAAAGAAGATAATATTGTTAATCCTTTAAGGATATGGCATAATTGCATAAACAAACAAATAATTTCAATTTTCAGATTTTGTTTTTCAAAGATGGCTAATTATAATTAAATTATATAATTATATAATTAGAATAAAAATTAAAATGAAACTTTATTTATTTTATTGATACCAACTATTACTTTCTAATGTTTTTAATGAAAATGTTCAAAGTTAAAATATAGAATCCTTGATGTTATGACTATCAATTTTCAAACAAAAATATACTTTTTTTAAATTTTTTTTAAAGTTTTGAAAAATAAATAAGGATAGAATCATAAGGCGCAAAACACATCATTGAAGTTTTGGGATGTTTAGATTTAATTTTGCCCCCAAATGTTCTATGTTGTTTGGATTGTTAACTTTTTGTAAGTTTTTTTATTTATTTTTTATTTGGATGTGTCCGTCACATCATACTATCACATTTGCTAGTTGAACCAATTATATGGTAGCACATTTTATTAAATATTCTATGTCATTATTTAAACTTAAAAAACTTAAAAATAAATTAAAATAAATCTTTAATTAGACTAGCTAATACATGTCATAAGCTGAGGTGGGATTTAACGGACGCATCAACCAAAAAACTAACAGAGGATTAACAATCCAACCAACATAAAACGTTCTAGGAGACAAAATCAAAATTTTGAAATATTAAAATGTAAAATTTAAATAACCTTAAACTTTAAAAGCGTATTTTACATTTTACATAATAAATAATTTTAAAGAAGTGTTGCGTGGGTATCCCACACCGAATTTTACCTCTCTTCTTATTTTGCAAAAATAACTTTATACTATACTCATATAACCTATAATCATGCATGCCAGCTGCATTCATCGAAAGGTCGCTGAAATATGTGCAATGTGCATTGTATTGTTAATTGTTTTTTTTTTTTTTGGTTAACATATTGTTAATTGTTATGTAGTGTATCTTTCACGATACAAACAAGTCTCATATGTCCTTTTATGCCTCCTCAAACAAAAAAACAAAAAACTTTATTCTCATTGACGAAAGTCCAAACCCTGTCAAATCCATGCACACATCGAGCATTAATTAAACGTTGTCTGATTAGAAATGTGAATGCATACCCAATGATTTGCAATTCCCATTTTTATCTTTATCTTTTATTTTTACCGTTTTTAATCTCTGTTCAAAAAAATGCCATTCATTTTTGTCATTTTCGTTGGTGCTTAACAACAAAGTTTTACGTGACAGACAGAACTATTAAAATAATAATAAAAAATTTTATTTTGGCATTAAAAAATGCCATGTCAGCATCTATATTAAAAAAATTATTTTATTAATTTTAATTAAATAAAAAAAAATTAAAAACAGAACTAATAACCAAAAATCATATTAATTGAGATTTAAGTGTGTCTTGAACAAGAACAATAAGAACACAAACCTAGTTCTAAGAATACAAAATATAAATCCAAAAATCACAAACCCAGAAAATAAGAATAGAAAATTAAACTAGAGATCCACATAAGAATACATGCCCAAATTTTCTAGCATTTTCTTGCCCTTTCTTGTCAACCAAACACAAAAACACAAACACAAACTGATTTCTAGCAAGAACAAAAACAGAAACACAAACTCAGCAACAGATCTTCACTGGCAACCAAACACAAACCTAGCACTGTCCAAAGTCCAAACCCTGTCAAATCCATACACACATCGGGCATTAATTAAACATTATCTGATAATAAATATGAATGCATACACAATTATTTGCAATTTCGTAAATGTGGGGTAAATGTGGTGGGGGGGGGGGGGGGGGTGGGTGGTTCCATTTTGTCACTCATTAATTCTGGTTTATAATGGATACGACTTTCCCCCACACAACAAAATAAATAAATAATATCAATCTTTTCACAATCTTGTCGACAACAACAAAAATTTATCCTTTCACACAAACGTTTAGATACTGTATTGGTTTGGATACAGCATTTTGTAGCGTTGCGTGTTCAATGTTGTGTTTTTAGTTTTTTTTTTTTTTTTTTTTTGTGCTTTCACGCAGTTCAGAGACAGAATTTACTGTTCATGAGACAAATGTTACTGTTCATGAGACCTACAGTCACTTTACTTAGAAAAAAAATATTAAAAATGGGTTCCACGGCACTATTCATACATTTAAAAATTATTTTGCTATAGTATTTTCAGTAACAATAAGTTTTCAGCAAAAATAAGTTGTATCCAAACGGACCCATTGTGTGTATGTGTGTGTGTGTGGTGTAAACAATTAGTCTACTTTAAAATTATTTTTGCCATTTTCTCTTGTTGCTGCTTGTTTGTTTTGCGCGTCTGCATTGTCAGGATAAGTATGTGATATTCATTTTTATTTTTGTTTTGTTTTTATTTTCTTAATTAGGTATGATTAATGTATGTGATGTTTTATTGGTCTTTAGGGCCCAAAGAAAAGGTATGTGGACTATAATTATTTTAATTATCATTTTAATCTATAATGTTTGTTTTATGTATGATCTCTAAAATTTCAAATATGTTAATTTAATTGTTAACATTTTCATACTATGTCAAAATAATTCATATTGTAAAGTGGTTGATGAAAAAAGCCAATGTACGGAAATATTTTGTGCTGCTTGAGTTGTGAAGTAAACAGCTACGTAACCTTTTTTTTTTTTTTTAATAAAAAAAATCAATTAAAATTTTGGCTTTTATGCCCAAATATGAAACCTCCCTCTCTCAATCTTCTTCATGGACATTATCTCCCTCTTCTTGTCGTTCTAGCGTCACCTTCATCCTTCCTCAACCATCACCTACATGCTACACCTGCTTCGTCCTTCTCAAGAATCATATGTAAGCCACTTCTTTTTTATTTATATGAACTCTATACTGAGGATTATCTCACATGCAAATCTTGCATTTATCTTTTGAAGTTTTTAGATAACCTAGACTATTAACATTGGTCTCTCTAAATTTTCTCCCTATTTTAAGATATTAACCTATTTTTCTTATTTTAGCTAACAATATTAAAAAATACCCACATAAGATTCCTTATTCCATATTATATTTCATTAAAATATTATTTATTTACTTATTTATTAAAACTGTACTCTTACTTTTCAATACACCAACTTTTTTATTTTTTTAGGCACCAGGATACAAAAAAAATAAAAAATAAGGATCTGGGGAATGAACAATGTTTCCCTAAATATAAGGAACCACAATGTTCCACAATGTTATTTCAAGGAATATGTAAGGAAGCCAAACCGTTTGAAACATTAAGAATTATTTTGACACATAGGGCAATATAGCACAAATTTTTTTTTTTTTTTTAATATAAGATAGGAATTCTACTCTAACCTAATCTAAGTGTATATGTGTGTGAAGCTCCCTCCAAGAGAGTTGAATCCCGGCCCTTACCCCCCACACCCCCACACTCCATAAACACTTATACTCATGGAATGACTATCACGCCAAGGATGCGTGGTAGTAATATAGCACAATGTTAGTTTCTAACATTTAGGGGTTAATTCTCATTTTAGACACATAGGGAAAATGTTAGAAACTAAAATGGTAATTAGCCCCTTTTTTTTTTCTTGAATGACATCGAACTATATATGCATATGTTGATAAAAAGATAGAAGTCATTAGTGATTAGTGAAATAAAAAAGAAATAATTGAAATCATTTTATAATTTAGTGATACTTGCACGTTCTCCTAGAAGTGAGATTTATGGAACTAGGATGCTATTCTATTATTTGCTATAAAAGAAAAGTGATTTCTATAGCTCCTCGTAACAAAAACAATAAGAATTATAATTTGTTTTTGTTCTTTTCTCATTATTATTAGTACTTTTGCATATAATCATTTCACGCTAAAGCAAATAAAATATAAAAAGTCTCTACAAATTACAATACCTCCATAGATTTATTATATTAGTTTTCTCAATTAAATTCAAATACATACATGATTATATTAATTACTAAAACACAAATACTATTTTTTTATAAATACAATTAAATTTAATATAGTAAGATGTTAAATTTAACTTGAAAACTTAATTTACTGTACCTAAGTTTTAGCAATATTTTAATTTAATATGTCATTTTTTCATGCTTGTACTTTAAGCCTTCTCGGTAAAAGATTTTGTTAAGCAAAAAAGGCAAGAGAAAAAAATAAAATAGAGTGGTGTAGTACCTATATCAATGGATGGGGTCACAAAACTTCCGTTATTTAAGCTTGCAGCTAGCCTATTACCATTTGGACCGACACACGACGCATTAGCACAAAGTATTTGGTTTACGGAAACTGCGATGAAAATTTGAGTGGTGATATTTTTGGGCACATTAATTGGGCGTTCAGCACTTGCCAAAGATCTTTTGCGAGTTGTGAAGTTGTCTGCAGCATCCTCGTCTGTGACATTAGGAAGGGTTGGATAGGGAATAGAGGATGGAAGTGTATAATTGCCTTTGTATTGAAGAATAGCTGATGAATTGGTACTATCAAATGGAGCATTGGAGTCAAAGAAAGGAGTAGCAGCTATGTAATAGTGACTTGGAGACTGGTTTGCTGTGAGCAAAATATCCATTGTTTGTCCTGGGGTTATCATGATGTAACTTGTGGTTACGGGCTTTATGTATGCACCATCATGCGCCACAACTGTGAAGTTGTGTTTGGCGATTCCAAAGAACATTTCTTCATTCATCGCTGCGTTTACTAGACGGAGAAGATATGTTTTTCCATACTCAACTGTAAGTTTATATGAAGTATCTGCATCATGAAATTATAATGATCAGAAAATGATGTGCAAGTTCTTTTCACTTACATTGCTGACCAATATTAGCTGACAACGACAAAAGCTCATTTCATTAAGTAATAACATTTTTAGTATACAATGATATTTCATACCATTAGAACAATTGTTTGGAAATCCTGGCTGTCCATTGATAGTGTAAGCATCTTTTTTGATAAACTGATAGTGTAAGCATCTGATAGTGTTAGATCACCGCCGGTAGCTGTGGCATTATCTACTATCTCTTTCACATCTCCCTTGAACCATTCCCCTGCAAGAAGGTTAAAATTTAGGTATATAATACTTGGGCTTTGATTGATGGACTCTCTTTATACCGTCTCCATACATATCATTTGTAATCATGTGTTATACATTAACATTCTTGAAAAATTTGAACACGTAATGTGAAAATAATCAAAATATAAACATTGTGTGTACAAAGTTTATATACAAAAATGTGGAACAATAATTTCCCATAATACTTCACTTTAGATTTTATATAGCTAGGACATGCAAAGGCAGAACTAGACAATTTAAAATAATAATAATAAAAAATCTATTAATCCTTCATATAAAAGACTATAAATAATTAATTAAATTTTCTTAATTTTCAACCGCTCCTTGAAAATTATGACTCATTAGAAAAACTAGATACTTTAAATTCAAATGTTCAAAAGGTTGGAACTTTCAATTAAGCAAAACTCATCTTATAAAATGAAAATTGAACGGTTTTTTAGATCCCTTAAAACAACAATTAGATTAACCTAGTTAATTAGCCAAGTGATTAACTTAGTTAAATTATGCAAATCTAGGTTATCACAATCAAACAATCATATCAAGAATATATAAAGCAGCGGAATAATAAATAACACAAGATATGATAACTCAGGAAACCACACGGTAAAAACCTGGGAAGGATTTGACCTAGCTATCCTCAAGGTAAACCTGAATCCACTATGAAAGAATTAAAGTTCATATAAAAGGACTTACAAGCTCCTCGCTTGACTTCCTAATGCTATCCACCAGTAGAACTTACTGACACGACCACGTGCAAGCTTCGAATCCACGGACTCCTTCTTTTTTGGATTCTCCAATCAACTACAAGCTTTTCCCTTGTTTTTCTTTAAGCTCCAATGGCAGCAACCTTGTTGATCATCAAGATGTAGATAATCTTTACCTTGAAAACCCTAAGTTTATGTGAAGGAAAGCTCCTCAAGGATCTCACAAGAGATTCAAAAAAGGCACTCTCTTTTCTCTCTAAAAGCTCTCAAAAAACGTTCTAGGATTTCCCTTATATATATAAGTGTTTTACTTGAACCCCAAGACGTTTAAATAGAGTTTGGGCTGAATTGGAACTCTGCAGAAAAATAAACCTGCGCGTGGTTCGATCAATCGAGTCTAATTTTCGATCGATCGAGCCTTGCAGATTTAGTCCAATACATTTTGCAATTACTCGATTCCAATTTTATAAATAAACATACTTTGAGCAAGCGTAAACCTAGACTAAATAAACTGTTTTGATCATGGTTTGCCAACATTACATATTAGAGTTCTAAATACATAAGTTCCTAACTCTTTAGAACCTAACAAACTCCTCCTTTGGCAATCCGTGACAAAACACAAATTAAAAACTCAAAGTTTACAAAGTAAAAGCCCATTACAAAAATAATGCTCATAACAACAAATCCAACCTAACTACTATCCATCAATTGCAAGTATAGACAGCAGCTTAATTGAATCAACCTGTATATTCTTGAAACACTCAACAAACGCATAAACGCATGTGTGACAGAAAAACAGTAAAACAAAAATATGCAAACTAACTCTCCCCCTAAGTTAGATACATCAAAAACTCTGTTAACTCCCCCTAAACAGAACAAACAGGTCATCTATGTCTCCCCCTTTTTGTCACGTATTGACAAAGACAACTCATACAAAGAGTAAACAGTCAACATACGCAATAAAGGATAAGAGAAAATAGAGAATCAAGTGGACACAAAACAATTCAACTCTATAGAAAATAGAGACAACTCCTCCTATGAAGAGCAACAACTCCCCCTAAGAACCACAAAGGTTAAAAAAAATTCTTCTCATATAAAAATAGGAAAAACAAAACAAGTTTTGGGAAAACAGTTTTGGGGAAACATAAGGAGGTGAGGAGGGGGGGGGGGGGGGGAAGGAAGACACACAAACCAAAGTTAAAAACTAAGGTGAGGATACACGTGAAGAAAAAATATTCTCTCTTTCAATAAAATGCAAACATGACACTATGTGACCCATAAATAGTTGCATGAATAGAGAAAATTTTTGCACATTGATTATCCATCATATTTCTTAAGAAAATAATTTTTACAATTCACACATAAAAATAGCATATACTAGAAAGTACAAAGGATTCAAAAATTAATCAATCAATAATCAAGTTGAGTTCCCAATTTAGCAAAGTGTATGCATGTTATGTGTGAAAACAATGAGAGATATGACTGCAAAACTGCATGATGGATACAAAAATCAATGTAATGCATGTGAATCCTAAACACAAATGATGCATGAAAAAAAATATGTCATGATGCATGTACTAATGCAGTAAACCAAAGTTCAATTTAAGGTCAAATTAACAAAATTGGCTTGAGCACGGAGTTTCTAACGAAAACCCCAAAAATTTGAAAACCACTTATTGAATTTTTGAACAAAAATGATGAATTGAGCATCACATACCACAACACAGAGTATAATGCTTAATTACATCAAAACAACAAGCCAATTTCATCAATTTCAACATAATTGAACAAAATCCCCAATTCGGATACATTCAAGCTCTAGAATTTCCAATTTCTCAAAGTTTAAACACATTTTGCATTATGATCAATGAAATTTTAATCTTGGATGGCCACAACAAGATCACACACAATATAATGTACCAACTTTAACAAAGAGTAACTTGTGTAGTGTGTGCAACTAGCAAAAGCTTGAGATACATGTGAGGTGATATGTGAATAGAAATCAAATACAAAGTCTACAAAATTCATCACATAGAATTTGAAAGAGACTATCACCAAAAGAGTTACATCATATAACTCTCACATCTCCTAGAACATAAGCTTGCAATCATGTAAGTTTTTTGAATTTGCCTCATAATATACACACCAATTTTAATTATATGATTTGGCATCAAGTCTAATAGTACACACCAATTTTAAGCATTAAGCATGTGAGGTGATATGTGCTACACTTTCTCGAGCACAAAATCCTACGATATGCACTAAGGTGTTCATGATTGGCTAGTGAACAGTGGTGAGATGGTTATTTATGCCTTTCTCAAAAGGTTCAAGTCTGACAGTCAAAAACATGTGACTTCAAGATTAAGACAAAGTGATAAACACCATAAACATCTTTCTCACACAACATGCACTACAAAGCTCACACTAGTAGAGTGCAATAAAATAAGCCCATCCAAGCTAAACAAGGTACATAAACATATTATGTAAAGATAATATGGCCAATCCTTGATTGTAAATCCAAGATCTATAATACAAAACACAAAAATCTTTTTGGTTTTAATAAACTTTATAACCACTTGTTGTGATTTTGAAAAAAAATTTATGACCAAAAACAAAAAAAAACACACATTATGATAAATGAACAAATGCAATGCATGATAGTGCTTAACTAAGCTATAGAGGGTACACAAACAAGAAATATTAATTTCTTAATTAACCCATGAGTCCATGTACAAACTAGTACATAGAGTCAAAAATAGTTTAGCACAAACTATTCAAATTTCTCCACAATGTCAAGCATGTTCTAAATCAAGAGAGATATCATAATTCATGTAATCCTCAAGAAAAATAAAACAAGACTCAAAATAAAATATTTTTGTCTTTTTGAAAATTTTCAATGTTTTTGGATTTTTTTTAATAAAAAAAAAAAAAAAAAAAAAAACAACCAAAAATAAAAACAAGACATGTCCACAAACTATTGAAAGAATTAAATCAGAGACAAGTCAGCAACACTCACCTTGGAGAATCTTTTCTCACCCATATAGCACGAGTCTTCGACTTTGTAGGTGAAAATCCATGAGAAGCAGCATGTATTTGAGGGATTACACGAATCTTTTGAGAGAGACTGAAATCTTGCAAATTCCTTTCACAAGCCAACAAGCTCAAATTTTTCAAAAGCATATGAAACAATTTATATGGACTTATGGCAGGAGAAACATCATCACATATCCTAAATTGACATACAGAATGCTTAAATTTCAATGTATGACAATTAGGACGAATGTGACCACGAACACCACAAAAGTGGCAAACAGGAACAAATTTAGGAACATCAGTATTCTTAACAACAAATCTAGTCTCAGATTTTGGTTTTTGCCTCAACAAAGAACAATTTGGTTTAATATGACCAACAACACCACAAAGGTGACAAGTAGGCACAAAAACATATTTATTATGCTCTCTAATAGTAGGTTTAGACATAGGTTTAGAAACTTCAGCATCTACATCAGAACTTTTTCTTTTGTCTAACCTAGCAAAATAAGCCTCTTCTTTATTATTCCTCTTGAAAGGAGAGATATAAACTTTTTCAGCTTTAGGCTTAAGAGAAACAGAAACACTTCTGTTATCATCAGCAGGCTTGGTACTAGTCAAATTTTCAATTTTAGCTTTAAATTTAACTAACTCTTGTTCCGAGCTTTTCATCTTCTCATCTTGAGAGGAAATTTTATTTCTCAAAAATTCATTCTTTTTATTAGATTCATCTAATCTCACAATCAAATCCTCTTTTTCAAGATTAGCCAATTTTAACTCTTCCTTGAATTTCTTAGAAATTTTCAAAGATTTAGATAATTTCTTACGAAGAGTTTCAAAAGCATAAAAAAAATCAACAGAAACAATAGTGTTCTTTTTATTCAAAACATCACAAACATGAGCAGAAAGACACTTCAAATTATCCGTGACAACAGGGGTCAAGGATCAGCTCTTAGATCAAAAGATCTACAACAAGAAGAGCTACCTGCTCTAATACCACTTGTACGGTTTTTTAGACCCCTTAAAACAACAATTGGATTAACCTAGTTAATTAGCCAAGTGATTAACGTAGTCAAATTATGCAAATCTAGGCTATCACAATCAAACAATCATATCAAGAATATATAAAACAGCGGAATAATAAATAACACAAGATATGATGACCCAGGAAACCACACAGTAAAAACCTGGGGAGGATTTAACCTAGCTATCCTCTAGGTAAACCTGAATCCACTATGAAAGAATCGAAGTTCATACAAAAGGACTTACAAGCTCCCCGCTTGACTTCCTAATGCTACCTACCAGTAGAACTAACTGACACAACCACGTGCAAGCTCCGAATCCACGAACTTCTTCTTTCTTGGATTCTCTAATCAGCTACAAGCCCATCGCTTGTTTTTCTTTAAACTCAAATGGCAGCAACCTTGTTGATCATCAAGATGTAGATAATCTCTACCTTGAAAACCCTAAGTTTATGTGAAGGAAAGCTCCTCAAGGATCTCACAAGAGATTCACACAAATCGCAAATATGAGCAATAAAGACCTTAGAGAGGTTTGGGTACAAAACCCTAGATACAAAAGAGGCACTCTCTTTTCTCTCTAAAGCTCTCAAAAAACATTCTAGGGTTTCCTTTATATATATAAGTGTTTTACTTGAACCCCAAGTCATTTAAATAGAGTTTTGGCTGAACTGGAACTCTGCAGAAAAATAAACCTGCGCGTGGTTCGATCGATCGAGTCTAATTTTCGATCGATCAAGCCTTGCAAATTTAGTCCAATTCATTCTGCAATCACTCGATTCCAATTTTACAAATAAACATACTTTGCGCAAGCGTAAACTTAGACTAAATAAACTGTTTTGATCATGGTTTGCCAACATTACATATTAGAGTTCTAAATACATAAGTTCCTAACTCTTCAAAACCTAACAAAATAAAGCTATAAATATATACTTGGGACAATGGATGATGGGAGGAGAAATACAGGTAGGGTAGAATGAATGTACTAATTTTAGGATATGTTTGATATATAATAATAGATCATGTAATGAAATGGTTATTTATGTGTAATAATTAATTAGTTATTTGGTTGCATTTTTATTATATGAAATAGTTATTTCTTAAATTATGAAATATATATCTCTATTGTTTACAAATTTATGACAATTTCATAATATGCTCTAATATTTTTAAACAAACACTAACATATGTGTATGCATTCATGTAGACATGTATATTGAACTTACATATGTGTATGCACTCATGTAAACATGTATATTAACTAAATTATGATAATATTGTCTAGTCTTTCCAAGCGAAAATTCCTTATCCTACCCTTCAAAATTTCCCAATTATTAAGGTATGTATATGTTATATGCTATTAACATGTTTGAATTTGGCGTAGAGTTATTGGACCAATTTTGAAATATGGGGAAAGCTTTCAAAATTTTTCACAATTTTTTTTTTCAAATGCTGACATTGTTTGTTATAATTGGTGCAAAGCAAAATTAGTGTTAGTGGTGTGTAGGGTTGAATTTAATCAACCATCTTGCTAGCTTTATTCCATGCCAAATTTAATTGTAATTCAGCAATTAGTAACCCTGTATTTAGGTGGGAATCATGTAAGGGTAGTGTGTGAGAGAGTGTGAAGAAATGCTCAAGATTGTGCAGTGAAGCAGAGACTCGCGGCTGGATCTCGCAGGTGGCTCGCGACTGGCAAGCCGCCAGAAGTTGCACACGAGTGAAGCATGCAGAGAAGCTGAACTGTCATGCCAACTGTAGCACTACGGGACAAAAAGTCTAGACTGACCATTTAGTTAGCTCGTGGCTTGAACTCGCGACTCAGTCAAGTCACGAGGCCAAGTCGCCAACCAACTTTGTTTTGAAAAAATGACTTTTCGCATTCCAAACACACACCACTATATATAGACCCTTATACCCCCGAAATGTAGAGAGCTTCTAGAGAGAATTTTGAGAGAGAAACCCTAGAGAAAAATAAGATTGACTCATCCACAATCTTTACATAGAAACTTTTCAAATTCCTCTACTCTCACCCTCTCCATTGTTACATCCTTGAGATGTTCTTGGACAAATCCTTTTCTCACCATACCCAGATCTGTGAGAAGGCTTTTTGGTGCTTTGGAAAGTAGTTAGGAAGGGACCAATGATTATTGGTTGATGCTATGAGCTATAGCGGAATCCGGTAAGCTAAAGAAGACAAAGGTTCGGCGTAACCTCGTTGGAGCAAGAAGCTTGGAGGGCTTAGGTACACTGGATAGATTAGGCTTGAAGGGTCTTCCACTGTTCATGTATCCCAACTTCATTCTTTAGTGGATTATTGACCGCTTGGAGGGCGGCGGAGAGGTTTTACGCTAAGGGCTTCGGTTTCCTCTTCGATAACACATCGTTGTGTTGTCCTTGTGTTTGCATCTCTCTTCCCTTAATTGTTGCCATTTAATTTCTGCCGTGGATGTGATTTTATTTGGTTTAGATTGTTTATCAATTATGTTATTAGCTTATGTCCATTTTCCGCACATATAATGTTTGACATTAAGCTTGAATTGATAATTTTGTATTTAGGTGTCTAAACGTTCATAGTGTTCTACACACATATTGAACTTTCAATTGGTATCAGAGCGGGTGCACTCTTTGTGGTTTAAACACCTTAGTGCGATCCTTGACCTTGTATTGAGTTGGATCAGTCTCAATCTTTAAATGTTCCACCATTTTTTTATGGTAACAACTATGCATTTTGGAAAGTTTGGATGAGGGCATTTTTGTGTTCTATTGATGATACTGTTTGGGATGCTGTAGAAGTAGGTTGGACTAGGCCAGAGGCTGCTAAATCCAATTGGGATAAGGCAGCTCTTGTGGCAACTAACACTAATAGTAAAGTTTTGAATGCTATTTTTTGTGGTGTTTCTCTAGAAGAGTTTAACAGCATTTCACACATTACTGTTGCCAAGGAGGCATGACAGATACTAGAGACCATTTATGAAGGAACAAAGAAAGTAAAGGACACCAAGCTGCAGATGCTAACCACTCGGTTTGAGGAGCTTAAAATGAGTGAGGACGAGTCTTTTGACTCTTTCTATAGCAAGCTGAACGAAGTGGTCGTTGGCAAGTTTAATTTGGGAGAGAAAACAGAGGATTCCAAGATAGTGAGGAAGATCCTTTGGTCATTGCCAGAAAACTTTCGTGCCAAGATGACAGCGATTGAAGAGAGTAAGGACCTTGATGATATCAAAATCCAAGAACTGATTGGCTCACTTCAGACGTATGAACTGTCGTTGCCCACACAAAGGAAGAGCAAATCTTTTGCTCTTAAGACAATTAATGAAAGGGTGGAGGTTCATGACTCATCGGATGAGGATGTTGTTGATAAAGATGTGGCATACCTTGTGAAAAACTTCCAGAAATTCTTGAAATTCAAGAACAATGGAAAATTTGGTGATAAAAGGAAAGTCCAAAGCTCAGGAAAGGAGAAAAAGGAATTCAAAAAGAAAGATGGAAAGGAATCCCAATTTACACAAGGAATCACTTGTTTCAAGTGCAACAGGCGTGGACACTTCAAGAAAGAATGTCCCAATTATTTAAAATCGAAAGGCAAGGCATATCCCACAAGTTTCAATGACTCGGATTCATCAAATTCTGATTTTAAGGAAAGCTGTGACGAAGAAGGGAATTACTCTGCATTTATGACTATTGCACATGATGAGTCTTTGGAGGACTTGAATTTTCTTGTGCAAGAACTTGGGGAGCATAGTGATGCAGAATCCATGGGAATTGTGGAAAAATCAGATGCTGAAGAAGATGAAGATACAGCTGGTCTTCAAGAAAACTACAATTCACTCCTTGGAAAATTAGGAGAATATGCACGTGTGGCCAAGGCAGCCGTAAAAAAAATGAAGAAGGCAGAGGAGGACTATAGAAGTCTCCTAGTGTGACATAAGGAGACCAAGTGTGAGATAGAGACGCTGAATGGAGAGTTGACCAAAGCTTACACAAAGATAAAATTTCTTGAGCATAAGGTGGTTCAAGCCAATGCTAAAGTAGACCGACTCTCCTCCAAGAAGTTGAATGAAATGCTTGCTAATCAAAAACCATTCTCCGACAAATATGGATTGGGATATACTTGAGAAAGTAGTTCAGCTGTCAAAATCACCAAGGAAGTGAAGTTTGTGAAAGCCAAAGAACCAATAGTGGCTGCCTCCACTCTTGAGAAAGTGGAGGATGAAAGGAAGAAGAATGTGGCTGACCAACGGGTGTTGAATAAGCCCCGTAATCAATCAGTGGTCAAACCTGAAGCTAGAGGGAAATCACTTCCAAGATCCCAAAGCACGTTTTGCCTTGTACCTTTGTTTGATCAACATTGTTGAGTTTTGTCTCAAAGCATGTTTTGCCTTATACCTTTGTACTAATGGCTTTGTGCATCTACGAGCGTAGCTTGTTCCCTATGCACTCATATCATTGTGGGAGAACTCTTGACATCTATGTGATTGTTGTAAATAGATCTTAAACCTTGTCATGAATGATTAGTGAATGGTTTTGTTGATCTTGAGACATGCATAGACTTATGCCTATATATCTTCCCACTCATTATTTTACTGTTTTTGCTTAAAGAGCACACCAAATGTAAATTTCTAAATGAAAATAGATATTGAGCTGCAAAAGCCTGTCGCACATACAAGTATTTGACTAGAAAAAAGGGAAAGCGACCAAAAATAAAATGTATGATGCCCAAAAAGCCAAAGGCTATCTCATCATATTGAAATATCACAAATTTTTGGCATCGATCTCACAATGAGATGTAATGATTCAAAAAGATCAAATGATATGTTGTATATGGAGCCAAATGAAAAGCTTCAAAGTTATGTTATCAAGTTTTGTGGGAGGTCGTATATGCATATTTCTATAATTGAGATAGGTCACACTATCTAGTGCTAATTGTGTATGTCTTGGTTGAGTTGATCATTGAAGCTTCACATTAGACTAAGGACTATCTCATTTTTGGTACCCACAGACATCACACATGTCTATGTTCAATAAATGCCATATTCATTTGTGTGATTGTACTTGATTAAATGTGTTTTCACATGCTCAATCTTTGTTAATCAAACATAAAAAGATTTTTGAGTGTTTTAGTTATTTTTGGAAAGTATTTTGTTTTTGCAAAAACTGTCAAAATCTTCAAAAACAGTGTTGGCCTATTCTGGCAACTCAGTCGTGTGTTGATCTAGTCGCATGCCCCAGTCATGAGCCCATACAGAGATTTTTCACGACTCATTGGCGGGTCAATGTCCCAATCGCGAAAAATACTTAGAAATTTTTTTTTCAAAATTTAGGTTTTTATGTTTCTCGCGGTTCAGTGTGGTGACTTGTTCACAGGTGGAAGATCCAGTCACGAGGGGTACACAGAGATTTTCGCGTCTTACCTCGCGACTCTCTCACGGGTAGACCTTCCAGTCGTGAAAAACACTTAGAAAATTTTTTCAAAATTTTGTGTTTAAGTGTTCTGGTGACTGGCCTTGGCGACTTGCATGTGACTTGACTCAGTCGCGAAAAATGCATGTTTTGCGTTTTAAAGGCAGTTTTTAAAACTTTTAAATTTTCCCTTGAACTTTTGTGACTGTTCATTGTCTTTCCCATTTCAACTCTCTCTCAAACTCACTGTGTCACTCTCGAAAAACCTCCATTTTTTGCATCTTTTCAACCTCAAATCTTCAAAGAAAAGGTATGGGCTTTCTCGTCCTCACTACATATTTCATGTTTTGAGCTTTATTTTCTTGATTTGTGTGTTGTTATTGAGTTTTGAGAAATATAGTGTTTCGAACATGGGTTTGGTTTAGTTTTTTGAGTAAATTTGATTGAGTGTTGGTGATATTGACTGTTAATTGCTCATCTCATTTTTTTTGGTGTTTGTGTTCTCTGTTGTGTTTCATGACTGTGTTCATCGGTGCATATCATGTTCATGGTAGAATGTCACAATGACAGTTATTTGTGATTGTGTGATGTCCAACTGTTCATTGATTACTTGGTATTAAGTTGTAACTGAACAATCATCATTTTTGAACACCTGTTACATTTACACATATACACTCCATCAGTGTTGATGTTGTTTAATTGGTGCTGACTTGGTTCATGTTCTATGATTGAGTGAAATCTCTCTTTGAATTTCATTTTTTTTTTCAAATCTAATCAAATTGATCTTTGTGTCATGTGGTGTTGTACTTGGTTCTTTGCTGTGTGTCTGTTCTTTTGCAAATGTCTCGCCAATCCTCTAAAGGAAAAGATATTGTAACTGATGTTCCATCATCCCTTGTTGCTAAACGGGCTAAACTCTTGTCTCAGTCATCTAAAGTCTCTAATAATGAGAGATTTAGGACCCCTCTTGATTCACAGACCCACTCAAGCCTTTTTATAGATGGTCCTAATATTGTGGAACGTGTAGCAAAATTTGATACCTTGGGAACAACATTTATCCCTAGGATTTTTGAAGCAAGAGATTGGGCTGATCTGTTCAGAAATTTTGAGGACTCAGTTGATGAATTAGTTAGGGAATTCTATTTTAATGCTAGATACATTGGAGTAGAGTTGAAATGTTGGGTAAGAGGAACAGAATTCTCTGTCAATATAGATTACATTGCAAAGGTTCTTCACATCACCAGGCCAGAAAATTTGGACCTCACTCCATATGATGACAGATCACTTCAGGTACAAGACATTCTCCAAGTTCTTGGGCTTGATCATGAAGTTAGAAGTAAAGGCTCATCTATAGGCACTGCACAATTTACGCCTGAACTGACGACCCTAAAACTGATTATGTTTTCCAACCTCTACCCACTGTCTAACACCACTTTCATCAATCTTGGAAGAGCAAAATTTCTGTGTAATCTCATTACCGGAGTACCGATTGACATTTGTGCTCACATCTTTCAGACCATTGGGAAAATAGCGACACGATCAGCAACACGAATATGTATTCTTTTCTGTAGTCTCATCATGAAGATCATGCTTCGTGAAGGTGTCCATCCACCATCTGATCGAAAAATTGTGCTGCGCTCTCGACCAATATCCATGATAACTCTTCAAGCCAGCAAGAGTCACTGCTCTAAAGCACCTAAGAGTGAATCATTCACCCATGCCACTCCATCTGGTCATGATTCTGCTACACCTGTGCATATTGAGACTGTTTCTCCCATTCCTTCTAAGATGCAAACAACTGGCACTCCATCTGCACTTAGCTCTTAAGTCGACAGGGTAAGCACTTTGATTGAGAGTATGTCTCAATGGATTTCTAGTTTAGAATGACTTTTCTACTCCACCAACAACTAAGTTCAAATGCGTCTCATAACCATTAAGACACAATTAGATGCTATTCAATAAAAGCTGGAAGAAAGTCTTTAGCTACTTGTGACAAAAAGGGGGAGAGAGATAGCACACAATAAGGGGGAGAGCAACACAAGAAGGAGAAGTGTGCATACTACAAAGGGGAGTTGTTTGTCTTATTTATAGCTAGTTGTTTACTATTTTTATGTATACTCTACTATTGCGGGGATATGGTTCTGTTAGTTTGGTTTAAACTCATGGTTGTTTGTGTTAAAACTTTTGAAACTTCTTGGCTCATTGGTAGTATATAAAAGATGTCTTATTTTGTTATGGTACATTTGTAACTGTTGCTTTTGTAAGCTTTTAAGATTTGTACCCATGCTTTGTAGCTTAAGTACTTGTTGTTATGCTATGCACTACTTTAAGTACATCACTCTTGTGCCCTTTTTTGGATTTTGTATCCTAAATGCAATTACTTTGAGTTGTTGCATTGGTTGAGTGTTGGATATGCAAATGATTCTTTACATTTGAGCTTATTAGCTTGCATGTCCAGATGTTCATTCCTTGTGTGAATGAGCATTATGATCACTATTTATAGTGATTTTTCGTTTTAGGTCAAGTCATGGTTTATTGCTTTATTCCATTTTGCTTGATCGCATTGTGCTTGCTTCATATGCATTACAAATTTTCTGCATACAATGATCAAATTGTATTGTTGTGTTTCAAGAGATACTTGTTCTTATGATTCAAGAGCTTCACAGATTCTGGTGTTAGGTGTGAGTGAGTTTTGTTCAACTATTCGTAACTCATGCGTTAAGTCTAGAGTTTGTTGTAGGGTTTTGTCACGGAATAGCCAAAGGGGGAGATTGTAAGGTTGAATTTAATCAACCATCTTATTGGCTTTATTCCATGCCAAATTTGCTTGTAATTTAGCAATTAGTAACCCTATATTTAGGTGGAAATCATGTAAGGGTAGTGTGTGATAGAGTGTGAAGAAATGTTCAAGATTGTGCAGTGAAGCAGAGACTCGTGGCTGGATCTCGCAGGTGGCTCGCGACTAGCAAGCCGCCAGAAGTTGCACACGAGTGAAGCGTGCAAAGAAGCTGAACTATCATGCCAGCTGTAGCACTATAGGACAAAAAGTCCAAACTGGCCATTTAGTTAGCTCGCGGCTTGAACTCACAACTTAGTCAAGTTGCGAGGCCAAGTCGCCAGCCAGCTTTGTTTTGGAAAAATGACTCTTTGCATTCCAAACACATACCACTATATATAGACCCTTATACCCACGAAATGTAGAGAGCTTCTAGAGAGAATTTTGAGAGAGAAACCCTAGAGAAAAACAAGATTGACTCATCTACAATCTTTACATAGAAACTCTTCAAATTCCTCTAGTCTCACCCTCTCCATTGTTACATCCTTGAGATGTTCTTGGCAAAATCCTTTTCTCACCATACCCATATCTGTGAGAAGGCTTTTTGGTGCTTTGGAAAGCAGTTAGGAGGGAACCAATGGTTATTGGTTGATGCTATGAGCTATAGGAGAATCTGGTAAGCTAAAGAAGACAAAGGTTCGGCGCAACCTCGTTGGAGCAAGAAGCTTGGAGGGCTTAGGTACACTGGGTAGATTAGGCTTGAAGGGTCTTCTGCTGTTCATGTATCCTAACTTCATTCTTTAGTGGATTATTGACTGCTTGGAGGGCAGCAGAGAGGTTTTACACCAAGGGCTTCAATTTCCTCTTCGATAACACATCGTTGTGTTGTCCTTGTGTTTGCATCTCTCTTCCCTTAATCTTTGCCGTTTAATTTCTACTATGGATGTGATTTTATTTGGTTTAGATTGTTTATCAATTCTGTTATTAGCTTATGTTCATTTTCCGCACATATAATGTTTGACATTAAGCTTGAATTGATAATTTTGTATTTGGGGGTCTAAACGTTCATAGTGTTCTACATACATATTGAACTTTCATGGTGGATTCGTATTAAAGTAATTTTGTTCCGATCTTTACTTGTCACCGCATTGTGTAGTGAAAAAAAAAATTTGTGTCCCTGGCGTTGCTCTTACCAAGTATGAGTACTTGTTTCGCAGCAGGCTCAAGAAATGGATAAGTGGTATTAGACTCAGGTAAAACAACAATGGCACCATGGACTGTGGCACATGTCCAATCACTATGTGCATGCCACCACAGAGTTCCTTCTTCATTTGCAAATATGACCTCATAAGTGAAATTTTTTCCTAGTTTGATGGGACATTGTGTAATGTTCTCAGGACTGTCTAACCATGGATTTCTTGGTTGTTTCACTCCATGCCTATAAAAATGGTTAAAAGTATTCATGAGTTTTCATGGTATTTGTTGATGAACACTAGATGACACATCGTATCATGCATTGTGGTATTGATAACTTATGTATAAAGTTGTACAATATCTACATGACTTTATTTTATTATTATCATTTTTTTACAATAAGTGAGGGAGGGGAAAATAAACCCAAGTTCTCCTCATTAGGAAATTGAGATAATATCATTTAACTATAAGACTCTAACGTCTTGACAAATGTTATATAATTTTGTTGTTTAGTTAAAAAAACAGCATGTTTTTGACATTTTCTTGGATGAAACTTGAGCCCATCATTATTTATTTATAGCATGGCAACTGAATAATGTCATCGGCTTGCGTATATGTATCACTTTCTTTCTATTTCTTTTGTATTTTTAGGGCTGCGTTTGGCATTGGTTGAAAAATGCAAATTTTTTTACTATTTAGTTTATTTTTGCTACTATTCAGCTTATTTTTGCTACTATTTATGTGTCTCATTACACTTTTTAGTACCATTTATAGACCACACTATATTATTTTAGCTAACTTTTAGCTTTATTTACAGTATTTTCAGCAAAAAATTTTCAGTTTCAACTAAATAAGTTGTTCCCAAATAGACTTTAAGAGTGGCTAATGGAGGAGCCCTTGGGTCAACTGGGGAATTGGCCCCGGCCATCCAAAATTACACAATAATAACTAATAATTTATTGAAGTAGAGTCTTGTTAACTTAACTAAGGTCTGTTTGGATACTGCTTATTGCAGAAAACTGAAAACACTGTAGCAAAATAATTTTTAAATGTGTGAATAATGCCGTGCAACCCAGTTTTAAAGTTAGATTTGCTGAAATCCGTACTTGCGGGTCCCGTGAACAGTGCACGGGACCCACAGAAAAACGCCAAACGCAAGGAGAGAAATAATTTCAGTGCAATCCAAACTCAACCCTAGTTAACTTTCTTAATAAACAATTATCATGAAACCATAGGTTGAAATTCTATTGAATCTAAAAAATATATGTTAATTGACTATTATCATGGAACCATAGGTTGAAATACAGTGAAATCAGTGATTTTTTTTTTTCTTGTCTATTTCATTTTTTGGTAAACAAAAAAATAGAAAGAAAAAGGAAGCAATACTTTTGATCAAACAGAAAAAAAAAATAAATAAATAAAATAAAATAAAAGAACAATGCTATTTCCATTCAAAATTGATATCATTTCTTCTCTATGCAATAATGTTTTTCCTATTTTGTGAAAATTCATATATAAAAAATTAACTTAAGTTTACAAGTTCATTAATTTTGTCTCTTTTTAAAAAAAAATTTATAAACTTTTAACTGTTAAATTCAAATATATATCATACGGAGAATAACTTTGCTGTTTTGGAATCAAATCCCAACTTTGTCCTTAAGAGTTGGGGGGAAGTGAAATCGAACATGTATAAAGGACCCATCACTTCAAATGTTAGTTTGATCCAACATGCATGAGAACACATTTTAAATAAAATAAAATAAAATCTATATGTTTTTAGACCCCTGTAAAACTAGATTGTTTAACCTAATTAATTAACCAAGTGAATACTTAAGGTTATTATTCAGATCTAGGTTAAAACAATAACAATCGTATCATATAAAGTAGCAGAAATATAAAAAACACACGATATGATAACCTAGGAAAACCAAATCGGTAAAAAACCTGAGAAGGATTTAACCTAGCTATCCTCAAGGTAAAAGGCAAATCCACTATAAAAGAATTGAAGTTTTACAATAGCGACTTAGATCACTACCATCCTATTGCTACCTTGAGTAGATAACTTACTACCACGATCACATGACAGCTCCGAGTTTACAGACTACTTCTTTCTTGGATTTATAGCAACCACAAGTACTCCCACTTGTGTTTTCTTTAAGCTCTTTATGCAGCAACTGAAGCAATCATCAAGCTTTTGACATAATCTTGATTCTTGATAACCCTAAATATATGTGAAGGTAAACACCTCAAGATCTCACAAGAGATTCACATACACAGCACAAACAACAACTACAAAACGTGGTTAGGGTTTTTCCTTTTATACTTAAGGCAAAACATAAAACCCTACACATCATACGAGCTTGGAATGAGTTGGAAAATTCTGCAAAAAAACAATATGCACGAGCTTCGATCGATCGAGTCTAATTTTTGATCGATCGAGCCTAACAGATTTACACAGTAAATCCTATAGTATACTCAATTCCAACTTTACACATAAACATACTTTGAGCAAGTCTAAAACAAGACTAAACATTTTGATCATGGTTTGCCAACATTATAAAATGAAGTTCTAATACATTTAAACCTAAAGCCTTAGAACCCAACAAACTCCCCCTTTGGCAATCCAAGACAAAACACATAATAAATAAAATGCTCAAAGTTACAAAAATAGCCCATTACAATAAAATTTCCCAACAAGAACAATTCACCCTAACTACTATCTATCAGTTGCAAAAGTAGATAGCAGCACGACTGAATCAACCTGTATATTCCTATAACACTTAACAAACACATAAACGCATGTGTGGAAAATACAAGTAAAAACAAATAAAATCTTGATTTCACATAACATAAACTACAAGACATATATCATGAATAACCTCATAAACATAAATCAATAATCAATGTAACACAATCTGAAACAATAAACAAAAATAGAAAACAAGATGTCTCCCCCTATCATATACAACTCTTAAATGAATAAAGACATCAAAATAAATACATCATGAGCCAAAATAAGTACAAAGTGAAGCACCTAGATACAATCTAAAGCTCAAAAGCTCCAAAACAACAAAAATCTCCCCATAACTCCAACCATATGTACTCCTCATTTTTGTCACGAATTGTGAAATGGCAATCAAGACTCATCATTAAAAGGAGGTGGTGGAGGTGACCGTCTAAAACTCACCAACTCTGCACGCAAAGCCTGAAGCTCCGGGAGAACGTCCCGCAAAAGTTGACCATGAGCCGCTTGAACAGTCATGACAGTGTCCAACATACGACGAATGCTGGAATCATCCGAAGTAGAAGGTGGAGGAGCAGTAGCAGCAGTCGGATCAACGAACGCATCGGTAGCCAGATCACCCGTAGAAGGAGGAGGAGGAGGTGTAACACCTGAAGAGGAAGAATCTATTCTAGGGCGTTTAGAGCTAGCTCGCATCTGAGTAGCCTTCTACCTAAGGTAGGTGGCACCTATAGGAGCAATGATATGTACAGGCTCAGAAGCCAGAAACTCATCTAATCCTAAATGTAACAAAATACAATGAATAAAAACAGGAAAGAAGAGATCATGTGCAGTAGAACTACTCCTATAAACCTCAACCAAAGAACGAATGAAGAGATGAGGAAAACTTATAGGAGCGTTTGTGACAAGAGCATACAAAAATGCACATCTCTTGATAGGAATGGTATGCAAATGAGAGATGGGCCAGATAGAATGGCAAGAAATCTAGAAAAAGAGATAATGAATCTCGGCTAACTCATGAGAGGTGATTCGAGGATCAGAACCCCACTGGATAGAAGATCCAGTAAGATATGGCATAATGTCATTTATGGGAGTAGACTCATCATAAGGATAAACAGGATGCTGGACCTTAGGCACCCCAAGAGCAGAGGCCACTACCGTAGGAGTAATGGTATACTCTTCACCCCTTATCCAACTTCTCACAAACTGAGTGTTGGAATCATTGGAGTGGGCAGAGAGGTTTGAGTAGAACTCTCTGATTAAGGTAGCCGAAGTAGGATGGTTAACATCCAACAAAGGCAACCAACCCCTACGCTTAAAGTTTCTCCTAATCTCTGGGTCAAGCTCATCTAAAACTACCTTACGCTTAGCCCACACATTCCTAAGAATATTCAGCTTCTCATAAGTTTCCTGGTTTTTCTCATTCAAAAACCTCTCACTATCAAAAGGAGTAGAAGAAGAAGTGGAGGTCCTATGGGCTTTAGTCTTCCTAACCATGATGCTAAAGAGCATAAATGATAGACAGAAAATAGACAAAAGACAAAACAAAAGAAAAACCCAAAGGCAGACTACATCAGACATAGTTAGAGCAAAAACAATATAGAAAATGACAATCTATATGATGCATGAACAATATCAACACATGATGCATGCTCTAATGCAGTGAGAATGGTTTAATTGTACTTTAAAATCATAGAATTTAGCTTAAACATCTAATACTATATATAATAGCAGAAGCCTTAAGGAGGTATTGCCACGTTAGGAAAAATGACCCCTTAAAATGTTGCCACGTTTACAATTTTTTCTTTAAAAAATTGTACGTTGCGTTAAATTACATTGTTTTATTACAAGTGTAACACCGTTTGACAGTTTTATGTATATTAAAAAAAAAAAATGGTTAAAATAAAATAAAAAAGTGTTCCAACTAGAACAACCCTAGCGACACTGCGATACAGAGAAAGGGAAGGAGAAAAAGGAAAACCTTGCGCCATATTGGAGATTCGTATGGCTGGCAATCGCCATCCCTTGACAAACTTAGACCACCGCAACCGGCACCCATCAAAGTTAAATACGATCAAACCTCCTTGAGGTATTGAGATACAGAGATAGAGACAAAGAAAGGGAGAGGCGATGAAAGCAGAGAAAGAAGCAGATGAAAGGGAGAGGCGATGAAAGAAGCAAAGAAAACGCCACAGTTATTAGAGAGACAGAGATAGAGACATAGATATAGTCCGGTAAGATTTTTTTTCTTTTTCTGTGATCTGGGTAGAAGACGATATTACAATTCCTTTTTGTTATTTCACGTGCAAACCCCCTGACCAACATAATTATTCACGCAATTGCATCAACTATATTAAGGGTTTACACTAAACACCGTTCAAAGAAATATGAGAGATTTGTTTTCTTATTAAGGTTTTGCTTTAAAATTGGTTTTGATCAATGGTCACAATCATAATTAGAGAATAAGAAGAGAAACGCAGTGGAGCAAACACAGGCAAAACAGGGGAAATATTGCCAACATGTATAACCCCAAAAACTTGAAAAACAAAATTTTTGGATATTGTTGCGTTTTGCTATATAAAATTATGAATGAAATAATTAATTTTTAAATGTGAGTTTTAAAATTTTTTTATGTATTTTTCTCTTATTTAATAAAACTCAATTACTGGATATGTAAATTCAAGTGCTATTTGGGATGATAGGAAGTAGTTTATTCCTCATAATATTTCCCAATTTTTTTCTTTTTTAATATTTAAAATTTATATATGCTTGATTAGTCTTTTTCCTCCTATAACTGATGCTTTGATTTTAGTATTTTGTCTGTTTATTTGTTATTAATTTTTCAATCTACCTAGAGAGGTTTAATTGATTTTTGGTTGGTTAGAGTGCTTGGTTGACCCCATAGCATTTACTGCTAAACATGTTGAAATTCTTCTTCTCCTTTCTTATATGAGACATTCGGTAATTTTTCCTATTTGTTTGTAGGACTGATTTTTCTATTTGTGTATAGAATAGTGTAGAAAGTAGAAAAGGTGAAGAGAGAATCAAAAGCATGTCCAACAAAGGATGTAATTTCACCATGATTGGTTAGAGATTTGGAATTGATGGAATACCCCTTCACTTTCTTTAAAACAATCTATCACTAACATAGGTTGTATTTCTTCTTCACCTTTCTTATATGAGACACTGTACTTTTTTCTATTTGTTTTTAGGACTTCCATTGCTTCTGTTAAATACCTCTTCACACTGATCTTATTTTAAAATAATTTTTTATGCCTTTTTTAGTGTATACTGACATGAACAGCATGATGATTAGTTTTCTGCTGCATATTAATTATATGTTACTAAATCACACTTAATACATAATACTTCTTTGGCCTTCAAATAGTGGCATTCATTGATCTCACAACTGATATGGTTTATGTATATTTTTAATCTTAAATTTTTTTTACAAATTGTTTTATCTTAATTGATTGCACCTTGAATTTTACATATGATGTGTTTGTTAGATTACCAAAATCTTTAGTTTTTTTTTTTTTTTTTTCATTTTTTTCTCTGATTTTTAATTCAGTTACTTCTTTATTTTGTAGCCTTTGAAATGCATTGGTTTTGCTTGGAATATTTGAATTCATATTTTTAGGGTACTGCAGACTTATAATTCAAAGGCTACGATATTTAGATTGTTTTAATAGTTGGGCTTCTAATTAATCTCTTATCCTATTCTCTTCAATTAGGTTTGTTGTCAATTTAGGGATTTCATTGAAATAAGGGAAACAACCTAGAAGATCAAATTCTAATTGAATTGTTCTTAGGAATTTTCAGTTTGGGGTTTTGTTCCTTTGCTTTCTTGAATTTTAGTTTCATATTTTGTTTTGTTTCTGTTTTTTTTTTGGATTGCTATCTGGTTCATTAGGGTTATTAGATAAGAAGAGAAAGGTAGTGGAACAAACACAGGTCAATAAGGGAAAAGGTTTTTATGGTGATTGTTGGACAATCGGCGTTTTGCATGCCCAACAACATGATTTTTATGCCCTGAATTGTGACACCCTTAATCAAATGGCACCCACCTCAAAGAAAAGATGAATCCCCTTCATTCGGTAAAAGAAAAAAAACGGCAAAATAAAATCTCTTCCTTCTTCCAATTTTCAATTTGACACCCGCTTTGTTTTTCTTCTTTTCTGCAGCACCAATACCCAAGGTTAGCATTTTGTTACTTGATGTGTTATATTCTTTATTTTGATGCTTTCTTCCTGATTTATAATAATCCTTTTTTTTTTTTTGGTGGCATCATGGGGTTTAGCCCTTGAATATGTGTAGAAAAAAACATGTTTACCCTTGAATAATGGTGGATGTTTCAATGTTGCTGCTCTGACCATCTATTATCTGAAACTAAAAAGTCTAAAACCCCTTTAATGTTTGTGCTAAAAAGTCATGTTTTTCGTTTGATTGTATATTTGTTTAAAGGAATGAATGAATTTCTTTTTTATAGTAAATAATGTTTTTTTTTTCACTTATTGAATTTGATTAACGCCTTTTTTTTCTTTTTTTTTCTTTTAATTTGGGTATATTAAATAGCCAACATATTGCTTAAAATTATGTCATCGAATATTTAGGGATTATTTACTAAAGATTGTTGTGTGGTGTACACATTAATGTTTAGATTAGTTTGTTAATCTTTAGAAAAAGTTTTTTATTTAAAAAAAAAAAATTGTTCTATGTAATTAATCTTACATATTTTTTTTGAATAAATCCAAATTAAAACATTTGCAAAACTTTGCATACATCTACAGTTTCTTTTGTAGTCTCTCTTTCTTCTTATCCACTGTATTTAAAAAAATCCTTCTTTGCCTGTCTTTTTGTTGAAGCACATATTTACACAGTTCTCTACCAGATACGACGGTTTGGTATTTTGCAAGAAGAGATATCGAATCATATTGAAAGGTTTAGGTTAGCCTGATTTTCCATTTGTTTCTCTCTGTTTTTTTGGGTTATGTTTTTTTCATTTGATGTCTTTGGGTTTGAATTAGTTTTTTCCCTGCACAATATAGTCAAAATTGTTTTTCAAGTATTTGGTTTCAATTAAATTTTTTTTCTTCAGTAAATTGACCTATAAAAGTATTGTTTGTCTTATTTTTCTTAAAGTCTGGAACTTCACTTCTTAATTCCATTGTACCTTTTCCTTTGTCTTGGTATTTTAAAAGTTTATATGTTTTCATTATAGATAAAAGTCTATGTATATAACGAAAGCAGTTGATGAAGAAGAAATTAGTATGCATGTATTTATATGTATATATATATATATATATATATATATATATATATATATATATATATATATATTGTGTTAGTAAATGGGTAAAATTTAGTCAATGGGATTTGGATTTGGATTTGATGTGGTAGCTATTCCTAATTGGTAGACTTTCTTTTGAGTCCAGATTGTTCAATTAAAATTCCCAAAGGACCAAAACAAATTTTTGTTACTTGCCAAAACTTGCAAATCATCCAATCTTGTTTCTTAAGATATTTGGATAAGTTTTTCCAATTGAATAGTGGTTAATAGTATTGCTATTATATTTTTACTCCAAGTGATTTTACTAACAATGTAGTACCACCTTAGTACCATAGGTTGCCTATTCTCCATGACGCAGGTCACCACCATCTTAATTATTCTCTACATCATTTTGCATATGTGACCAAATTTACTTCTAGATGTTTTATGGATGGAATGTGTATAGGATCTAAGTTTGTATTTTGTAGAACGTGTTTTACATTGATGTTTATTAGGATTTATTTATTTTCAATATCTTTTTTTTTTCTTTTTATTTTTTTCACGTGGTTTGTGGTAGCACAGAAGCAGATAAGATCATTGGTTGTTGTTCAAGAAGAGTTACTAAATTAAATTGAAAGGCCAGGATAGCATAATTTTCCCTTTGTTGCTTTTATTTTTAAATGAATGTCTTTCTCATTTGTACCCTTCCTTTTGCATTTATTTTCTTTTCATGCATCAAATCATGCATTATTTGGGAAATTTCGAACCTATAAATTTTTGGGGTTTTGATGAATTAAGCTTTTTCTTTCACAATTGATCAATGGGTTTTTGTTGGGGGATGTTATAAACATGATCTATGGTGTTTAATTTGATCAATTTGATGTATTGTGAGAAATTGAAATTTCTAGGGCTTAAAACTACTAGATGTGGCAAAACGGGCGGGTCGAGTTCGGTTCGGGTCAATTGGGTCGCAGGTCAAAACGGGTCACGAGTCAAAACAGGTCATTTTTAAACAGGTCAATCAAGTTGCAGTTCAATCGGGTCACAGGTCGAGTCAGGTCGTGGGACGGGTCGAGTTGACCCGTATTTTTCAAACAAGTTTTTTTTTTTTGGAAATTGATGCAATTTGTCAATTGTTTTTAAGTTTCATAACTGTGATTAGATTTTCACTGGTGATAATCTGGTTGTGTTTTTAAGGGGTCTAAAAATGTACAAATGGTATCAGAGTGGGTAGCTCTCTTGTTGTAGATCTTTTGATCTCTGAGCTAATCCTTGACCTTTATTGTCATGGAACACAGACACTCTCTTATTATTCCACCTCACTTTGATGGTAATAATTATGCTTATTGGAAAGTAAGGATGAAAGCATTCCTGAAATCAATTGATGAGAGAGTTTGGAACTTCGTTGAATACGAATGGGAGAAGCCCACTACTCCTGTTAGTGAGTGGCAAACTTTTCAAAAAGAAGCAGCCGCGTTCATTAGCAAAGCTATGAATGCTATCTTTAACGCTGTTTCTATAGAAGAATTTAAGAGAATCTCTAATGTTAAGGTTGCTCACACTACTTGGAATATCCTCCAGACTATGCACGAAAGCACAAAGGCTATCAAAATTAATAAGTTGCAGCAGTTAACATCTAGATTTGAGAGCATTAGGATGTCTGATGATAAATCCTTTAATGAATTTAATACTAAACTTAATGACATTGTTAATTCTGCATACAACTTTGGTGAAATCTATGATCAACCTAAAATTGTTAGGAAGATTCTTAGATCTTTAACTGAAGATTTTAGACCCAAAGTGATTGCCATCACTGAGAGCAAGGATGTGAACTTCATCCTTGTTGATGAACTTGTAAGATCTCTTTAGTCCTATGAGTTGGACCTACCTAAAACTATTAAATCCAAATCAATGGCTCTTAAGTCAGTTGATGATGTTGATGTTAGTGGATTTGATGATGAGTTCTCTGCTACAGAGATTGCCTACTTTGCCAAGAATTTTAGGAATTTCCTTAGAAACAACAACAGAAGGGCAAGAGGTAAGATCACTGCTAAACCTAGAAACTTTAGGAAGAATGATCCCACTAAGGTTAACAACACTGAAAAACCTAGAGAAAAAGTAGGTCAATCTTCTAATAATTCTATGGGTCCTCAATGTTTTGAATGTCAAGGGTATGGTCATATGAAATCTGAATGTCCTACATACTTGAGATCTAAAGGTAAGGCAATGGTTATAACCCTTAGTGATAATGAACTTTCCAATGATGAGTCTGGTTCTGATGAGGATGGAAACTTTATTGCTTTCACTACTACTACGGTAGTCAATGAAAGCTTGTCTGTTGAAGAGAACCTTTCTGATGAGGAATTCTCTGAAGATGCAGATCTTCAAGAAGCCTACAATAAACTTTGTTAGGTTCTAAAGGTTTAGGAATTTATATATTTAGAACTCTAATTTGTAATGTTGGCAAACTATGATAAAAACAATGTACTTAGTCTTGTTTAGGCTTGCGCAAAGTTGTTAATATATTGTAAAGTTGGAATCGAGTGATTGCAGCTGTATTGGGGCATTTCGGTCTAACTCAATCAATCGAAGGTTAGACTCGAGCCCTAACTCTTTAAACATTTAGGGTTTTATGTTTTTGTCCTAGGGTATATAAGGCAAACCCTAGCCACGTTTTTAAGAGTTGCACAAGTTGTATTGTTGCTCATACATTGCGGTTTTGTGTAAATCTCTTGTGAGATCTAGAGGAGCTTTCCTTTACACAAAGCTTAGGGTTTTCAAGATTGAGATTACTTCAACATCTTGATGATCAACTTGGTTGCTGCCTTTGAAACTTAAAGAATATCAAGCGTGGGTGCTTGTAGCTGATTGAGGGATTCAAAGAAAGAAGTAGTCCGTGGACTCGGAGCCTGCGCGTGGTCGTGTCAGGAAGTTTTACTGGTGGGTAGCATTAGGAAGTCAAGCGGGGAGCTTGTAAGTCCTTTTGTAAGAACTTCAATTCTTTCTTAGTGGATTCCGTTTTGCCTTGAGGATCGGTGGGTAAAATTCTCCCTAGGTTTTTACCGTGTGGTTTCCTGGGTGATCATATCATTGTGTTCTTTATTATTTCCGCTGCTTTATATGTTTTATATACATGATATGGTTATTTGATTGTTTTAACCTAGAATTGTTTAATTTGACTAAGTAACAACTTGGCTAATTAATCTAGGCTACGCAATCTGGTTGTTTTTAAGGGGTCTAAAACCGTTCAAGTGGTCTCAAAGCGGGTTGCTCTTCTATTTGAGATTTTTTTATCTCTGAGCTGATCCTTGACCCCGGTTGTCATGGAGCATGGACACTCTCTGTTTGTTCCTCCTCACTTTGATGGAAACAACTATGCTTACTGGAAAGTAAGGATGAAAGCATTCCTGAAATCCATTGATGAGAGGGTGTGGAATTCCGTTGAATACGGATGGGAGAAACCCACTACTCCTGTGAGTGAGTGGCAAACTTCTGAAAAAGAAGCAGCAGGCTTCAATAGCAAAGTTATGAATGCCATTTTCAATGCTGTTTCAATGGAGGAATTTAAGAGGATCTCTAATGTTGAGGTTGCTCATACTGCTTGGAAAATCCTCCAAACTGTGCATGAAGGCACAAAGGCTGTTAAGATAAACAAATTGCAGCAATTAACTTCTAGGTTTGAAAGCATTAGAATGTCTGATGATGAAACCTTTGATGAGTTTTATGCTAAACTTAATGATATTGTTAATTCTGCTTATAATTTGGGTGAAGTCTATGATCAACCTAAAGTTGTTAGGAAGATACTTAGATCCTTAACTGAAGACTTTAGACCCAAAGTGATAGCCATTACTGAAAGTAAGGATGTTGACTCCATCCCTGTGGATGATCTTGTAGGATCTCTTCAGTCCTATGAGTCTGACTTACCCAAGACTATCAAATCCAAATCAATGGCTCTTAAGTCTGTTGATGATGTTAAGGCTGGTGGATTTGATGATGAGCTCTCTCCTACAGAGATAGCTTACCTTGCCAAGAACTTTAGAAATTTCCTTAGAAACACTAATAGGAAGGCAAGGAATACCAACACTGTTGAACCTAGAAACTTTAGGAATAATGATCCCACTAAGGTTAATAATTTTGAAAAACCTAGAGAACAAGTAGGTCAATCTTCAAATAATTCTTTGGGTCCTCAGTGTTTTGGTTGTCAAGGGTATGGTCATGTCAAATCTGAATGTCCTACTTTCTTGAGAAATAAGGGTAAAGCTATGGCTGTAACCCTTAGTGATAATGAGGTTTCTGATGATGAGTCCGGTTGTGACGAGGATGGAAACTTCATTGCTTTCACTGCTACTGCTGTAGTCAATGAAAGCATATTTGCTGAGGAGAACCCTGCTGATGGGGAACTCTCTGAAGATGCAGATCTTCAAGAGGCCTACAACAAACTTTGCAAAATTGCTGCAAATGATGCTATGAAAGTTGATTTAGGCCTGAAGAAAATTGATGCTCTTGAGCTTAAAAAGAAAAATTTGCTTGTCAAACTGTTTGATGCTAATGATCTTTTGAACAATGTTAAATCTGAGAACATGTTTTTACTTGATAAAGTTAAATCTTTGGAACATGATTTATTTGTTGCTAGATCTGCTAGTGCTAAACTTGATCACATGTTGAATGTTCAAAAGTATCCTTCTAATAAATCTGGATTAGGATATGTTGAAAGCATCTTTGATTCTGGACCACATTCCACGAATTTTGTTCCTTCTTCTTCTTCTTCTGAACCTCTCGTGAGTAAGGTTGTGAGTGAAACCATTAAACCCCTGTGAGTGAGGTTGTTAAACCTATAGAAGTTTCACCACCTAAGAAGATTAGGGTAGACTTAAGAGAATCCAAACCTAAGGACAAGATGCATGGTAAACCTGCTTGGGTCTGTCATTATTGTGGTAAGTCTGGACATATCCGTCCTAACTGTTACAAGCTTCAAGCTGATAAGAGAGCAAATAGACCAAAAGTGCCTGTGCCTCAAGCACAAGATCCTATGGCACTAATTGATGAATTGGTAAAGGCGTTAAACCTTTATTCCAATTCTGGAGTTGGGAATCACTCTAATGTGAATAAGAACTCCAATGCTCGGGGTGCATCTAAAAAGTTTTGGATGCAAAAGACTCGAACTAACTGAGTCTTTCTGACATGGTCCTTGTGCTTCATTGCTCTATTCTGTTGTGACCATTGTTCGTTGGTTTTTGTGTTTTTTTTGTTCTAGGACTTGCATTGCATTACATACTTGCATTTAATTTTAGGATTTATTTGTTTTCTCTTTTAATATATATATAAAAAATAAAAAAAAAATAAAAAGGGAAAAGGAGATAGCAAAAAAAAACTATGTTGGATATAATTTTTCTTGATTTTTGAAAACAAGGTTGGTCAATCTTTTTACACATGTCATGTCTTGTGTACCTTGTTTAACTTTGATGAGCTTATTTACTGCACTTGACTAGTTGAAACTTTGTAGTGCATGTTGTGTGGGAAAGATGTGTGTGGTTCTTAATCACTTTGCCTTAATCATGAAGTCACTTGTTCTTTGACTGTTGGACTTGATCCTTTTAAGAAAGGCATAAATAACCATCTCACCACTGTTCTCTAGCCAATCATGAACACCTTAGTGCATATCATAAGATTTTGTGCTCGAGAAAGTGTAGCACATGCACAAAAAGAACATAAGGTGTAGCCTCAAATTAAATTAAAAACTGGTGTGTACTATTAGGCTTGATGCCAATTCACTTAATTCAAACCGGTGTGTACTATTAGGCTGAATGCCATTTCACATAAATAAGAGGCAAAAATGCAAGAAACTTACATGATTGCAAGCTTTTGATCTAGGAGATGTGGGAGTTATAGGATGTAACTCTTTAGGTGATAGTCTCTTTTAAATTCTATGTGATGAATTGTGAAGACTTTGTGTTTGATTGCTATTCACATATCACCTCACATGTATCTTAAGTCTTTGCTAGTTTCACACACTACACAAGTTACTCTTTGTTAAACACTGTACATGCTAGTGTGTGTGTTTTTGGTCTGACCAACCAAGCTTGAAAATATCTTGAGATCTGTGCACAACATATTTATTGCTTGAGAAAATTAAATGGGAGGATGATTGAAACTTGTGTTTGAGAAAATTGGGTTTAAAAATTTGGGTTTTTGAAAAAGCATTCCATCTCATTCTCATGCATTTTGATTTAATTGTTCAAATGCTTTGAGAAGTTGTTTTCAAAATTGGGTTTGCATTTTTCAAAACAGTGATTTTTCTCAAATTTTTAGTGAGCCTCTGCCCATTTCGATCGATCCAGTCTGTTTTTCGATCGATCGAAAAAGTGCTTTAGAATGTGTCAAAATGACTGTCACATTCGATCGATCGAATGTAATTTTCGATCGATCGAAGATCGTGGAAAAGGTTTTTTAAAAACTTCAGATCTGACTTTTTCAACTCACTTTTCAAATTTTTTTCAAAGTCTTTTTCTCTCTCCGACGAGGCAAGCCTAAAAGTTCAAATTTTTTGTCGTTTTCCTCCGGATTTTTTGCAAGAAATCTCTTTCCTCAAGCCGGTAAGTCTGTTTTGCCCTTTCTTTTCAATTTATTTTCACATTTACATGCATTTTTTCATGCATTGAAGGGAGTTTTTCGGAACTTTTCTTTTTGGAATTTGTGATGATTCAGACCTAATTGTGTGAAATTGATCAATGGGTTTTGGTGGGGACACACTATAAACATGTTCTTAATAGTTTAATTTGATCAATTTTGAGTTTTGTGAACAATTGAAAATTCTAGGGTTTATGTTTGGTCCGAATTGGGGCTTTTGTGAAATTGAGTTAAAATTGATGAAATTGGCTTTGTGTATTGATGTATTTAGGCATTATAATCATTGTATTGTGTTTTGTAATGCTTAATTCATCAATTTGGTGCAAAGTTTTTCAAGTGGTTTTCAAATTTTTAGGGTTTTTGTTAGAAACTCTATGTTCAAGCCAATTTTGTGAATTTGAACTTAATTTGAACTTGATTACTGCATTAGTTCATGCATCATAACATTGTTATTGTTCATGCATCATATAGACTTTATTCTATTTTTTTGTGCTAACTTGCAGTCTGCCCTTAGTTTTGTTTTTTGTTCTTTTTGGTTTTCTCTTTGTGTCTTTGTCCTTTCCTTAGCACCATGCCTAGGAAGACTAGAGCCCGTAGGAATATTCCTTCTCCTTCTCCACCCCCACCTTCCTTTGATAGTGAGAGGTTCCCTAGTGAGAAGAACCAAGAGACCTATGAGAAGCTCAATCTTCAGAGGAAGATTTGGGCTGAGCGTTTTGTTATTCTAGATGAGCTAGATCCTGCCATTAGGGCAAATTTTGAGCGTCGAGGCTGGTTACCTTTGCTGGATGTTTCTGATCCTCCTCCTCCAGCTACCCTGATTAGAGAGTTCTTTTCGAACCTCTCTGTCCACGTCTATGATTCCACCACTTTGGTAAAGTGTTGGATACGAGGTGAAGAGTACGTCATTACTCCTACAGTAGTGTCTGATGCTCTAGGGGTACCTTTGGTACAGCACCCTGTCTATCCCTATGATGAGTCACCAGAGTTGAGTGATGTCATGTCTTACATCACTAGGTCTTCTATCCAGTGGGGTTCTGATCCTCGGATCACCACCGCTGAGCTTCCTGAGACTATCTATCTCTTCTCTAAGATAGTCTGTCATTCACTCTGGCCCATTTCTCATCTACACACCATTCCTCTTGAGAGGTGTGTATTTTTGTACGCTCTTGTCACTGATGCTCCTATCAGTTTTCCTCATCTTTTTCTTCGTTCTTTGAACGAAGTTTATAGGAGTTCATCTACAGCTCATGCCCTTGTTCATCCTATCTTTATTCATAGGATTTTACGTTTTCTTGGTTTAGATGATTTCCCTGCTTCTGAGCCTGTTCATGTGATAGCTCCTATAGGTGCGTCTTTTCTTAGACAGAGGGCTGCTCATCTTCGAGCTGGCTCTAAACACCCTAGGTCTGAGCCGTCTAGTAGTGCTCCTCCTCCTCCTTCTTCTTCTACAGGTCCTGCTGGTGAGACTGTTCCAAATCCTGTAGGTGCTGCTGCTGTTCCTCCACCTCTTGCGGCTGACTTCGATGTTCGTCGTACTTTGGAGACTGTCATGACCGTTTAGACGGCTCATGGTCAGCTTTTGGTGGATTTGTTCGATGAGATTCGTGCTCTGAGAGCGGATTTGGCGCATCTTCGTTGCTCCTCACCACCTCCTTTTAATGATGGCCTATGATGTCCTTTGGCATTCCATCACAAAAAGGGGGAGTAGAGTTTTTGACTTGTAGAGGAGTTATTGTAGTTAGGGGGAGATTTTTTTTGTTAGCATGAGATATTTTTGTTAGTTTGTGGAGTTTATTAGATTGTATCTAGGTGCTTCACTTTGTATATCATTTTTGGGGATATTCATGTTAGGGGGAGTAACATTGATTGATATATTGATATACATTTTTTTTTACATGATTCTTGTTGTCTTATGATTCACTGCTTATTGATTTATATTTATGAGTTGATTCATTGATATATATCTTTATTTTGTGTTGTGTGAATCTTACAAGAATGTTATACCTGTTTATATACTATTTCCTGCCACACATGCGTTTATGTGTTTGTTGAGTATTTCAGGAATATACAAGTTGATTCAACAAAGCTGCTGTCTAAACTTGCAACCGATGGATAGTAGTTAGGGTTGAATTTTAGTTTATGAGCATTATTTTGTAAAGGGTTTTTTACTTGTAAACTTTGAGCTTTTAATTTGTGTTTTGTCACGGATTGCCAAAGGGGGAGTTTGTTAAGTTCTAAAGGTTTAGGAATTTATGTATTTAGAACTCTAATTTGTAATGTTGGCAAACCATGATCAAAATAATGTACTTAGTCTTGTTTAGGCTTGCTCAAAGTTGTTAATATATTGTAAAGTTGGAATCGAGTGACTGCAGATGCATTGGGGCATTTCGGCCTGGCTCGATCGATCGAAGGTTAGACTCGAGCCTTAACTCTTTAAACGTTTAGGTTTTTATGTTTTTACCCTAGGTATATAAGGCAAACCTTAGCCTCGTTTTTAAGAGTTGCACAAGTTGTATTGTTGCTCATACATTGCGGTTTTGTGTAAATCTCTTGTGAGATCTAGAGGAGCTTTCCTTTACACAAAACTTAGGGTTTTCAAGACTGAGATTACTTCAACATCTTGATGATCAACTTGGTTGCTGCCTTTGAAGCTTAAAGAATATCAAGCGTGGGTGCTTGTAGCTGATTGAGGGTGTTGGGTTCTAAGAAATTAGGAATTAATGTATTAGAACTTCAATTTGTATTTTGTTGGCAAACCATGATCAAAACATTTAGTCTAGGTTTAGGCTTGCTCAAAGTATGTTTATTTGTAAAATTGGAATCGAGTGATTGCAGAATTTATTGGACTAAATCTGTAAGTCTCGATCGATCGAAAATTAGACTCGATCGATCGAACCACGAACAGATTTATTTTTCTGCAGAGTTCCAGTTCAGCCCAAACTCTATTTAAACGTCTTGGGGTTCAAGTAAAACTCATATATATATAAGGGAAACCCTAGAACGTTTTTGAGACTTTTGTAGAGAGAGATTAGAGTGCCTCTTGTGCCTCCTTTTATTAGGGTTTTGTACCCAAACCTCTCTAAGTCTTTGTTGCTCATATTGCTGTTTATGTGAATCTCTTGTGAGATCTTTGAGGAGCTTTCCTTCACATAAACTTAGGGTTTTCAAGGTAGAGATTATCTATATCTTGATGATCAACAAGGTTGCAACCATTGAAGCTTAAAGAAAAACAAGTGAGGAGCTTGTAGCTGATTGAAGGAATACAAAGAAAGAAGTAGTCCGTGGATTCGGAGCCTGCGCGTGGTCGTGTCAGGAAGTTACTACTGGTGTGTAGCATTAGGAAGTCAAGCGGGGAGCTTGTAAGTCCTTTTGTAAGAACTTCAATTCTTTCTTAGTGGATTCCGTTTTGCCTTGAGGATCGGTGGGTAAAATCCTCCCCATGTTTTTTACCGGTTTGGTTTTCCTGGGTGATCATATCATTGTGTTATTTATTATTCCGCTGCATTATATTTTTGATATGATTATTTGATTGCTTTAACCTAGAATTGCTTAATTTGACTAAGTAACAACTTGGCTAATTAACTAGGCTACGCAATCTAATTGTGGTTTAAGGGGTCTAAATTTACAACAGAGGGATTCAAAGAAAGAAGTAGTCCGTGGACTCGGAGTCTACGCGTGGTCGTGTCAGGAAGTTTTACTGGTGGGTAGCATTAGGAAGTCAAGCGGGGAGCTTGTAAGTCCTTTTGTAAGAACTTCAATTCTTTCTTTGTGGATTCCGTTTTGCCTTGAGGATCAGTGGGTAAAATCCTCCCCAGGTTTTTACCGTGTGGTTTCCTGGGTGATCATATCATTGTGTTCTTTATTATTTCTGCTGCTTTATATGTTTTATATACATGATATGATTATTTAATTGTTTTAACCTAGAATTGTTTAATTTGACTAAGTAACAACTTGGCTAATTAATCTAGGCTACGCAATCTGGTTGTTTTTAAGGGGTCTAAAACCATTCAAACTTTGCAAAATTGCTGCAAAGGATTCTATGAGTATTGAATTAGGCTTAAAGAAAATTGTATCTCTTGAACTTGATAAGAAAAATTTGCTTGTGAATTTGTTTGATGTTACTGAACTTTTGAATAATGTAAAGACTGAGAACATGTTTTTGCTTGAAAAAGTTAAGAATTTGGAACATGAACTATCTGTTGCTAGAGAACAAACTGTTAGGTCTGCAAGCTCCAAACTTGATCACATCCTGAGTGTTTAAAAGTCTCCTTCTAACAAAACTGGATTAGGTTTTGTAGAAAGCATCAATATGTCTGCCCCTAATTCCACAATCTTTTTTCCTTCATCTTCTTCTGAACCCTCTGTGAGTGAGGTTATGAGTGAGGTTGTCAAATCCTTAGAAGTTACACCTTCTAAGAAGATTAGAGTTGATCTGAAAGAGTCTAAACCTAAGAAGTCTCCCCTTTCTAAGGACAAGTCACATGATAAGCCTGCATGGGTTTGTCATTTTTGTGGAAAGTCTAGACACATTCGTCCGAACTATTACAAGCTGCAAGATGCTAAGAAAGCAAACAAACCAAAAGTACCTGTGCCTCAAGCACAAGATCCTATGATACTCATTGGTGAATTGGTAAAGGCTCCAAACTTTTATTCCAATCTTGGAGTTGGAAATCATTCCCATGTGAATAAGAACTCCAATGCTCGTGGTGCATCTAAAAAGTTTTGGATGCAAAAGGCTCAATCTAGTTGAGTCTTTCTGAAATGGTCCTTGTGCTTCATTGCTCTACTCCTTATGACCATTGTTCTTTGTTTTTTGTTTTTCTTTTTGTTTCTAAGACTTGCATTGCATAACATTCACGCATTTCATTCTAAGACTGTTTTTGTTTCTTTTTTTCAAAAAAAAAAAAAAGGGGGAAGCAAATTGTGTTTTGCATTATTTTCTTGGATTTGAAATCAAGGTTAGCCAATTTATCTTTACAAAACATGCTTATGTACCTTGTTTAACTTTGATGAGATTATTTCTTACACTTTACTGGTTTGAGCTTTGTAGTGCATGTCGTGTGGGAAATATGTTTATAGTTTTTGATCACTTTGTCTTGATCTTGAAGTCACATTCCTTTGATTGTCAGACTTGATCCTTTTGAGAAAGGCATAAATAACCATCTCATCACTGTTTATTAGCCTTTCATGAACACCTTAGTGCATATCGTAAGATTTTGTGTTTGAGAAAGTGTAGCACATGCACAAAAAGAATATAAGGTGTAGCCTCGGTTTAAATGCTAAAATTGGTGTGTACATTATTGAATTATAATTAAATCAATCAAATAAAATTGGTGTGTACATTATACCGACTATTTTAATAAGTTTTTGCTTAATTAAAATTGGTGTGTACAATATGAGGCAAATCAAGAAACTTACATGATTGCAAACTTTATTCTAGGAGATGTGGGAGTTATATAATGTAACTCTTTCGGTGATAGTCTCTCTCAAATTCTACGTGATGAATTTTGTAGACTTTGTGTTTGATTTCTATTTACATATCACCTCACATGTATTTCAAGTTTTTGCTAGTTACACACACTACACAAGTTACTCTTTGCCAAACTTTGTACATGTTACTGTGTGTGATTTTGGTTTGGCCAATTAAGTTTGAAAATTCCTTGAGTTTTTGCAAAACATGTTTGATGCTTGAAAATATAAGGGTCTTGATTGAAAATCTTAATTTTGGGAAAATTGGGTTTCAAAACATGTGTTTTTGAAAAGCATTTCATCTCATACTCATGCATTTTATTTATAAAAATCAATGCTTTGAGGAGTTTCTGCGTAAAAATACTGTGTTTTTTCAAAAATTTGATTTTTCCAGAATTTCGACCGATTGAGCCTGTTTTTTGATCGATCGAAATTGTGATTAAAAATTTTTGTTCATCCCCTGTCTGTTTCGATCGGTGCTCCATTGGTGTTGGATCAATTGAAGCATTTTCGACCGATCGAATATGTTTTTCGATCCATCGAAAATTGTGTAGAGAATTTTTAAAAAAATTATTTCCACGTTTTTAAACTCACTTTTTCAAAAGTTTTTCAACTTTTTCTCTCTCTATACAGCGTCAAGGCTCTAATCCGATTTTTTGTCGTTTTCCTCCATTCTTTTTGCAAGGTTTTTCTCTCCCAAGGCCAGTAAGACCTTTGTACCCTTCCTTTTGCATTTATTTTCACTTTTCATGCATCAAATCATGCATTATTTGGGAAATTTCGAACCTATAAATTTTTGGGGGTTTTTGATGAATTAAGCTTTTTCTTTCACAATTGATCAATGGGTTTTTGTTGGGGGATGTTATAAACATGATCTATGGTGTTTAATTTGATCAATTTGATGTATTATGAGAAATTGAAATTTCTAGGGTTTGAAACTACTAGATGTGGCAAAACGGGCGGGTCGGGTCAATTGGGTCGCGAGTCAAAACGGGTCAATCGAGTTGCGGTTCAATGGGGTCACGAGTCAAGTCAGGTCGTGGGACGGGTCGAGTTGACCAGTATTTTTCAAACAATTTTTTTTTTTTGGAAATAGATGCAATTTGTCAATTGTTTTTGAGTTTTGTAACTGTAATTAGATTTTCACTGGTGATACCGTTACCATTTACCAATTACCACTAAACACTTGATACCCAAATTTGGTGCAACTCTTGTTCTAGTTTTCTAGAAGCTAATCTTGGTATAATCTTCGATCTGTTTAAAGTAGGAAGAGAAAATGAAGGTGGCAAGTGAAGAATGAAAAACTATAATGGAGTACATAACATATTAAGTGAAGAAAAATTAGTAAATATTTTATAAAAATTACACCTCAATCTCAATCTACTTAATGTTGGTAGACGAGGCAAAACGGGTAGGTTGGGTTGGGTTTAGGTCGGGTTAATCGGGTCGCGAGTAAAAATGGGTCACAGGTCAAAACGGGTCATTTTTAAACGGGTCAATCGAGTTGCGGATCAAACGGGTCGGGTTAGAAAATTCTGACCCGATTTAGGGATTTTGTTCAAATTGAGTTTAATTAATGAAATTGGCTTGTTGGATTGATTAAATTGATCATTATAAACTGTGTTCTAACTTGTGTGATGATCAATTGTTCAATTTAGTACAAATTGAGCAAGTGGTTTTTCAAAAATTTTGGGGTTTTTGTTATAAACTCTATGCTCAAGCCAATTTTGTGATTCTAAACTTAAATTGAACTTGTTATCACTGCGTTAGAGCATGCACCATGACATTTATCTATTCATGCATCATATAGATTGTTATTTCTATATTTTTTTGTGCTAACTTGCAGTCTACCCTTGGTGTTTGTTTTGTTGTTTTTGTTCTTTCTGTTGTGTCTTTGTCCTTACCCTAGCACCATGCCTAAGAAGACTAAAGCCCATAAGACATCCTCCTCTTCTTTTGCTCTTTCCTCTGTGGGAAATTTGTTTCGAAGTGAGAAAAGCCGAGAGCTTTATGAGACACTAAACCTTAAGAGAAAGACATGGGCTGAGTGTAAGGTTTTGTTAGATGAGCTAGATCCTGCCATTAGGGCAAACTTTAAGCGTCGGGGCTGGTTGCCACTTTTGGATATTGATTATCCTCCTCCAGCTACCCTGATTAGAGAGTTCTACTCGAACCTCTCTATCCACGTTTATGATTCCAACACTTTAGTCAAAAGTTGGATACGAGGTATAGAGTTCACCATTACTCCTAGAGTAGTGACTGATGCTCTTGGGGTACCTGTGGTCCAGCATCCTGTTTACCCTTATGATGAGTCTCCTCCCCTGGACGACATCATGTATTACATCACTGGGTCTTCTATTCAATGGGGTTCTAATCCTCGGATCACCACTACTGAGCTCACTGAGGTTCACTACCTTTTCTTTAGGATTATGTGTCATTCCTTGTGGCCTATCTCTCATTTGCACACCATTCCTTTGGAGCGATGTGCATTTTTGTATGCTCTTGTTACGAATGCTCCTATTAGTTTTCCTCATCTGTTTCTTCGTTCTTTGAACGAAGTTTATAGGAGTTCCTCTACCGCTCATGCTCTTTTTTATTCTGTTTTCATTCATAGGATTTTGTTGTTTTTAGGTTTAGATGACTTCCCCACTGCTGAGCTCGTACACATTATTGCTCCCATAGGTGCCACTTTTCTTAGGCAAAGGGCTGCTCAGATGAGAGAGAGCTCTAAACGCCCTCGTGTTGAGCCTTCTGGTACTGCACCCCCTCCTTCTTCTACAGGTACTACTTCTAGTGAGGCGTCTGCTGATCCTGTTGGTGTTGCTGCTGCTACTGTTCCTCCACCATCTACTTTGGATGACTTTGACATTCGTTGTACATTGGAGACTGTCATGACCATTCAGGCGGCTCATGGTCAGATTTTGATGGACATGCTTGACAAGCTCCATGCTTTGCGAGCTAATTTGGCGCATCTTTGACGTTCGCCTTCGCTACCTCCTTTTGATGATGGATTTTGATTGCCCTTTGGCATTCTGTCACAAAAAGGAGGAGTACTTTGGGACACCTGTAGAGGATTTTTTTGTAGTTAGGGGGAGAGATTTTGTTTGTTGGATCTTGTGGAGTTTATATTGTATTTTGGTGCTTCACTGTGTAAGTATTCTTTTTGGATCTTGATGTATGGTTTTTGGGCTATTCATGTTAGGGGGAGATACATTGTTATCTATGTTTCTTGTTTCATTGCTCATTGATTTATATTTATGAGTTATTCATGATATATGTCTTTGTTTTGTGTTTTGTGAAGTCAAGAATTTATTTTTGTTTTACTTGTATTTTCTACACATGCGTTTATGCGTTTGTTGAGTATTTCAGGAAATATACAGGTTGATTCAATCCTGCTGCTGTCCACACTTGCAACTGATGGATAGTAGTTAGGTTGGATTATTTTGTAATGGGCATAATTTTTTGTAAAAGGCTTTTACTTGTAACTTTGAGCATTGTGTTTCTGTTTTGTCATGGATTGTCAAAGGGGGAGTTTGTTAGGCTCTAAGTACTTAGGAACTAAAGTATTAGAACTCTAATTTGTATTGTTGGCAAACCATGATCAAAACAGGTCTTTAGTCTTGTTTTAGACTTGATGAAAGTATGTGTTTTATGTAAAGTTGGAATCGAGCTGCTGTAGAATTTATTATGCAATTCAGTTTGGCTCGATCAATCGAGAATTAAACTCGACCAATCGAAAATTGAGTAGAATATTTTTTCTGCAGAATTTCCAACTTAGCCCTAAGCCCATATGACGTGTAAGGTTTTATGTTTTTGCCTTAGGTATAAAAGGGAAATCTTAGCCACGTTTTTTAGGTTGCTCTATTTGCTGTGTGTGTGAATCTCTTGTGAGATCTAAGAGGTGGTTGCCTTCATACATGCTTAGGATTATCAAGAAGGAGATTTCATTGAAAGTTTGATGATCATTCAGTTGCTGCACTAAAGAGCTTAAAAATACACAAGCGGGAGTGATTGCACTTGATGTAGAATCCAAGAAAGAAGGAGTCTGTGGTCTCGAAGCTTGCACGTGGTCATGTCAGTAAGTTTTCTACATGAGGTAGCAATAGGATGTTAGTGGTCTAAGTCGTTATTGTAAAACTTCGATTCTTTCATAGTGAATTTAGTTTACCTTGAGGATAGCTAGGTTAAATCCTCCCTAGGTTTTTTATCGGTTTGGTTTTCCTGGGTCATTATATCTTTGTGTTCTTTATTTTCCGCACTTTACGTTGATATGATATATTTGTGTTAACCTAGATCTGATAATTTGACTAAGTAATCACTTGGCTAATTAACTAGGTTAATCTGGTTGTGTTTTTAAGTGGTCTAGAAACATACACATTCTTTTTATTAGATTCATCTAATCTAACAACTAATTCCTCTTTTTCAAGATTAGCCAATTTTAACTCTTCCTTAAATTTCTTAGCAATTTTCATAGATTTCAATAATTCCTTACGAAAAGTTTCACAGGCATTAATAAGATCAACAGAAATAACAGTGTCCTTTTTATTCATATCATCATAATAAAAAACAGTAAGACACTTAAAATTATCTATGATAACAGGGATCAAGGATCAACTCTTAGATCAAAAGATCTAACACAAGAGCTACCCTCTCTGATACCACTTGTACGTTTTTAGACCCCTGCAAAACTAGACTGTTTAACCTAATTAATTAACCAAGTGAATACTTAGGTTTGTTATTCAGATCTAGTTTAAAACAATAACAATCATATCATGTAAAGCAGCGGAAATATAAAGAACACACGATATGATAACCCAGGAAAACTGAACCAGTAAAAAACTTAAGGAGGATTTCACCTAACTATCCTCAAGGTAAAAAGTAAATCCACTATGAAAGAATTGAAGTTTTACAATGGCGACTTAGACCACTAACATCCTACTACTACCTCAAGTAGGAAACTTACTACCACGACCACGTGATAGCTCCGAGTCCACGGACTACTTCTTTCTTGGATTCACAGCAACCACAAGTACTCCCACTTGTGTTTTCTTTAAACTCTTTAAAGCAAGGTTTTTTTTCTCTCTCCAAATTGGTTTGATGGTCTATATTGTGTGTGTGTGTGTGGAGAGAGAGAGAGAGAGAGAGAGAGAGAGAGAGAGCCATCACCAGTGAATAGTGACACCATAACTTGCTTCATTATGGACATTAACATAAGCCCTATCGAATTTGCGGACATGAATTGTCCAGGGAACCCACCGTTTACAGTAAACATTGTCTTGTTGCTACAAAGCCTTTCAAAAAATGTGTTCTTCACCTGCAACCAGAATGCAAAATATTTAAATCAAATACCATAAGATGAAAAAAAATAAAGAAAAGGTTTCAACCACATTCTTCAGGTCCCTTACCAATATAGATCATTACTGATGGGTGGTTTTACATAGAAAAATAAAAATAATCTACACTTTTCCATAATGAATATATAAGAGACACTTTTTTTTTTGGCAGGCACACACACTTCATAAGGTTTGTGTCCAATAAATTTTACAAGGATCAAGAATATAGAGGAAACTTACAATAAAACTGTAGTGGTGGACATTATAAGCAGTGCAAACGAGCAAACATTGTAGAAAAATAAACCCCAGAAATCCTAGGATCAAACTCATATTCTTTAGTCCCATTTCTCTATTAATTCTTACCAAATTAACAAAGAAAAACTCACTCTTTGTTTCTGGCGTTTTTATTTCTGTGACTGTCAACATGACATTAGGACCTATTTATAGACTACTAATCTTGCCACCGAAAATAATTTAAAATGTTTATGTTTTGAAACTCATACGAAAAACATGGGATTTGTACGTGTGCCTGCTCCCCGTAACCTTCATAGAAACACGCATTATTACAAAGATTCCTTTTCCTTAGCCGTGGGCCAGCTAATTTTTTATTATGAGGAAAGTTGATTTTTCTTAACTTACTAAATGATGCATAATCGAGACACTTTGCAATTAATTACTGGGATTAAGATCTACATTCTCTCTTAAATAATCTTTAAGTCAAATGATATTTCTTGTTGTGTATGAGAGAAACATCTAAAAATTCGAAACATCTTAGTTTTTATTTTTTCTTTTTCTTTTCCATTTTTCTTCGATAAAATGGCCGACTACCCTCTCTCATTTTTTATTTTTTTTCCATAAAAAACACAAAAACTGACGTCCCTTTCTCATATATTTTTTTTAAAAAATCAATATTTCTTGAGAAACAAACACTTAGACTAACCATCCTTTCTCATATTTTCAAAAAGTCAATATTTTCTTGGGAAACAAATACTTAAACTAACCATCCTTTCTCATTTTCACAATTTTTTTAGGAAAAAAACACAAAAGAGAGAAAAATTTCAAAGAAAAACCAAAGCAAATAACCCCATTTCATTACCCAGCTAATGCCTTCACTATAAATAACCCCATTTCATTACCCAACTAACTCTATCATTTCAATAAAAAAAATACCTAACTAACTAAAAATACCCAGACTCTTCTAGAGTTTTCCCAAACCAAAAAAGCCCCAACGTTGCCTATTTGAAGAAAGCAACCGTCACCGATTTGAAGAAAGTCGTCACCGTTTTGAAGAAAGCCGTCGCTGATTTGAAGAAAGTCGTCACCAATTTGAAGAAATCCAACCATCGCCGATAAGGAGATCTCAATCGCCGATAACCACATACCCAACCGTCGCCGATAACCACAACCCCAACCTTTTCGAACCCATTCGTGACGGTTCCAGCAACCAACGCCAATATGAACCCATTCGCGACGGTTTCGAAGTCGTCACTGCTGAGAACCACAAACCCAACCTTTTTGAACCCATTTGCGTCGGTTCCGGCTACCAACGCCTTTACAAACCCATTCGCGATGGTTTTGGCAACTTACAGACCCATTCGCGACGGTTCTGGCAACTTACAGACCCATTCGCGACGGTTCTGGCAACCATCACCGGTACACACCCATTCGTGATGGTTCCGGGTACAGCGCGACGATCTGAGCTTTGGCACCCATTCGAACTCTTGCGTGTAAGCCCCCTGACTTCTCTGTTTCTTTTTATTTTATTTATTTTAATTTTCAAAAAAAAATATTTATAGATTTAATATTTAAGATTAGTGATTGTTTTTTTTTATTGTGTTTACTTTTTTATTGCTGGGAACTATGAAAAAGAAATAATTTGCTTTAGTTGAATCAATTTTACTATGATAGCTATCATTCATTAGTTGGTATTATAGTAAAGTCAATTTTAGCTGACTTTTGTGTAACAATTACAGGCCATTGGTGGGAAATGTTATGAGGATTCAGTTTCCACTATTTTGTATGCAATGCCTATCTTAATTTGATGCAATTTTTATGTGGAAGTTACATGCATGAGTTTCCAATTTATGTGTTATGTATAGCTAAATGTATACATGCAATGATTGAATTGGAAAAACAAAGGGGTAAGGAAATGTGCTTATAAGTTTGTACATAAGGGTTGTAAATCCTTCTCTCCATCTCTCTCTGTTTGTGCCTGTTTGTTTGGTCTCTTTTTTAATTTTAATGTTTACCTTTTTATTTCCTTTTCTTCTAGGTGTGGCCACTGTAAGAAGCTTGCTCCAGAGGTAATAAGTCTTTCTAAAGTCACATTCATTCTTTAAGATTCCATTAAAAAAATTTCTTTAGTCATCTTCATCTATAGTACATAAAAATCATGAAAATTTATTATATACATTTAATATTTATATAAAAACAAATGTATTAAATATGGCAGATGTTTTTAATAAAATTTGTGTAATATATTTATAATTTTGTTTCATTACGTTGTTGTGCCCGTGCTTTTATGCTATACTCATATTGATATTCATTTTGTACGTTGTAGTTGGAGTATTTGGTGGCTTTGGTAGCAAGGAGTGGGAACTGTATATGTATGTGTTTCTATGAATAGTAGGTGGCTATTAGAATAACCAAAACATTTGGGTATGTCTCATTCATGGGATCGAGCCATTTCAGTCCGGATGAGGCAATGTGGTCTTGTTGGTTTACTTCATAGAAGCACTTCTCTACACAACTGTGTGATTGACCCAATCCATATATTTATAATTTAAGATTAATGCACCGTTTAATAGATACAAAATTAATTTTTATTTATTTATTAGTTTGAGTATTATTAGAAATTTAATGGTTTTTGGTTGAATGTGATGACAAGGTTAGTGATTGTTTGGGTTATTGTAGGGGAATAGAAAGAGGTTTAGATCTGTGAAAGTCAAAGACCAAAGCTTAGCCAACAAATCAGACTTGTACACTTAGCTTGATTATAGTAAGTAAAATCTGTTCAAATACCTATAAAACTCTATACTTGTAATGTTTGTGATTGGTTGTGGTGGGTTATTGTGTTGGAGCAAGCGGGTGGCTTGCATGGTGTTATAAGGTGGTTTAAATTCATATTGGGAGTGTTTTTAATTTCTTGCAACTGTGAATGGACCTTGTTGATTAGATGTGATGAATAGTATTTTAATTGATTTCAATACTTGTAAACACTCTATACTTGTGATGTTTGTGATTGGTTTTGTGGTGGGTTGTTGTGTTGGAGCAAGCAAGTGGCTTGCATGGTGTTATATGGTGGTTTAAATTCATATTGGGAGTGTTTTTAATTTCTTGCAAATGTGAATGGACTTTGTTGATTAGATGTGATGAATAGTACTTTAATTGATTTTAATACTTGTAAACACTATATGCTTGTGATGTTTGTAATTGGTTTTGTGGTGGGTTGTTGTGTTGGAGCAAGCAGGTGGCTTGCATGGTATTATAAGGTGGTTTAAATTCATATTGGGAGTGTTTGAGTGTGCAATGTATATTTGTTTAAGTATTAATATAGACTTATGCATTCATGAATGAGATAGCATGAGTTGTGCATTCATGAATTAGATATTAGAATACATTATGCATGAGTTGTCCTTATTTTACTAAGGTAGCATTCACCTTGCAATTGTAGTCAAAAATAGATAAAAGTTGGATGACAATGGGTAAGACACCCGATGGCAGATTAAGTCATCCATATATTGAAGGGGTCAATGCATTTATTAATTTTGCAAAAGCGGTTGTGGACTTAAGTGGTAATATTCTGTGCTCGTGTATTCACTGTGTGAATTGCTATCGACAATCTCTTAATACTATGCATATCCATTTGCTTCATCATGGGATTATGCAATCTTACATTCATTGGTATAATCATGGAGAACCTCGTGTATTGAACGAGAACATTCATGATAATGAAATGTCGGATGGTGATCATATGGATAGTATCGATGCCTTGGTAGGTGACTGAATTAGAAGGGAACCAAGAAATGCAACTGAAGATGAGGAAGTGCGTAATTTTGACAAACTTGAGGACGATGCAAAGCATGAGTTGTATTCGAGTTGCACTGATTATAGTGTCTTGGAGTTTGTTATTGAGATATTGAATGTAAAGCTAATGACAAACTTGAATAATAAGAGACTTGATATGATGCTAGAATTGCTGACAAAGGTTTTACCAAAAGGTAACTTGGTCCCAAGGTCAACTTATGAAACAAAGAAAATATTACGCGACTTGGGCATGTCATACGAGCATATAGATGCATGCAAAAATGATTGTGCACTATTTTTGAAGGAAAATGAAAATTTTGATAAATGTCCAGTATGTGAAGTGCCTAGGTACAAAGATACACGTGTCCAAGGTAAGAAGATTCCTAATAAGGTATTGCATTACTTCCCGTTGACACCGAGATTGAGGAGATTGTACATGTTAGGCCAAAGAGCTAAGGACATGAGATGGTATATAGACAAACGTGTGGATGATGGGATAATGAGGCATTCGGCTGATAGTAAGGAGTGGAAGGAGTTTGATTTGCAACATCTTGATTTTGCCCTCGAACCTCGCAATGTAAGGTTGGGGTTGACTACAGATGGATTTAACCCTTTTGGGAATATGAACAACAACTATAGTATGTGGCCTGTCATACTTATCCCTTATAACCTACCGCCTTGGTTGGTTATGAAGAAGCCATATTTTATGTTGACCTTACTTATTCCTGGTCCCCATCAACCGGGAAATGAGATTGATATTTACTTGAAACTATTGGTTGACGAGTTGAAGGAGTTGTGGGAAGAAGGTAAAGAAACTTATGATGCCTATAGTAAAGAGCATTTTCAGATGCGTACAACTTTGTTGTGGATAATACATAACTATCCTGGATTTGGCAATGTGTCTGGATGGAGGACAAAGGGTTATCATTCTTGTTACACTTGCAACGATGAACTATATTCAGAAGCTTTGGAAAGTAAAACTGGATTCATTAACCATCGAGCTTATTTGCCTATGGAACATCGTTGGAGACATAGCATGTTGCATAATGGTTTATCGGAGAAATGGAAGAGATCTTTAGAGTTTCCAGTGGGAAAGATACAAGAGCAGCTAGAGAGAATGCCAAATATAATTTTAGAAAAGCATCCAAGTAATAAGAAGAGACAACTCATTGGGGAGCCAAATTGGTCAAAGGTGAGTATTTTGTGCAAGCTTCCATACTGGAAAAATTAGAAGCTTAAGCACAACATTGATGTCATGTATGTGAAGAAGAACATTAGTGAGAACACTTACGGTACTTTGTTGGTCATTGAGGGGAGAAACAAGGATACTGACAAGGCACGAATAAACTTGCAAAATATGAACTTTAGGCACACGTTACATTTGAAACAATGTCCTGATGGATCATATGACAAGCCTCGGGCTTTCTTTTCATTAAGCCCAAATAAAAGGGATGGTTTTTATGACTTTTTAAAATTAGTCAAGTATCCGGATGGCTATGTAGCCAACATATCAAGGTCAGTGAATGCAAAAAATGGTAAATTATCTGGTTTGAAAAGCCACGACTGTCATGTGCTACTACAACGAATTCTTCCAATTGGGTTGCGAGGGTTTGCACATAAAGACATTAGTATTGTATTGTTTGAGTTGGGCCGCTTCTTCCAAGACTTATGCTCAAGGACCCTAAAGCAGAGTGAATTGGAGAAACTAGAAGAACGTATAGTTCTTATACTATGCAAGCGTGAGTGGTTCTTTTCTCCATCATTCTTTGATGTTATGGTCCACTTTGCTATTCACTTTCCTCGAGGAGCAATTCTAGGAGGTTCGGTACAATATCGGTGGATGTACCAAATTGAAAGGTAATTAGATCCTTTGATGCATCCATCAATTGCATCTTTCCCATGTAGTATAAAATCACATAATGTGTGTATTTTTTCCTCGTAGGTACCTTGGAAAATTGAAAAGATATGTTTCCAACCGAGCTCGACCAGAAGGTTCAATTGCAGAGGCTTACATTCTCAAGGAATGCATTAACAATTGGTCTTTGTATATTAATGGGATCGAAACTATGCATAATCGAAGAGGAAAAAATGAAGATTTTGGTGAATTTAGCGAAGGATTGATAGTTTTTTCATAAACTGCCCGACCTACAGGTGGTAGGCGGAATGATGGCAACTTGTCTTGTGCATTGCTTAATACTATTCATTGGTACTTATTGTACAATAGTCCTGAGCTAGAGCCTTATTTAAAGTATGTGATTTTATATGCATGTATTGTTTGATCAAGTTTTGAATATTATCTACAATGCTTAGCTAAAAATAAATTACCTTATTTTTAACATTAAACACAAAAGCACATTGCATAATCTTACTGGAGAAGCCATAACTCAAATCCAACGACAAGAGTTTCCCAAGTGGTTCAGAGTGTGTGTAAGACATTTAAAATTTAATCACACACTAATAAAAATTAAACATTTAAATAGTTTCGTCATTGCTTATTACTAATTAATATCACTTGTTGTATGTCATTATAGATGAATAGATTGAAAGTTAACAAGTCACTAGAAGCTACTAAACAGTTATGGTCATTAGCAAATGGTCTTAAGCCGCATGTGAAGGAGTACACTGTTTGTATGGTCAATGGTGTAAAGTTCCATACAAGGGACCTAGACAATCGTCGTGTAACCCAAAACAGTGGTATATGTATTGAAGGGGACCATGAGGGAGAAATGTACGACTTTTATGGTCATGTGTGCAAAATTTGGGCATTGGAGTATGTGTTTCACCATAAAGTTGTTTTGTTCTAGTGTGAATGGTACAATACTGGTACTAATGGTCAAAGGAGAATGATAAGAACCGATGCACACAACACAAGCATTGGTGTTACAAGTCGATGGTATGAAAATGACCATTTTATACTTCCCTTTCAAGTGAGACAAGTTTTTTACCTTCAAGATAACAAATTGGGTGAACCTTGGAAAATTGTGCAATCCATCCAACATAGGGGAGTGTTTGACGTCCCGGAAGTCGGGGGTGGAAAATCCAATGATAATACAGAAGATAGTGACGCATTCCAACAAGAAGCGATTGTTGATGTTGTCTCTATCAATGTTAAGGACAATATTATTGACTATTGTATAGGTGATGTTGAAATTGAGATTGTTTTTCAAGGTGGAACTTCAAGAGATGCTAATCAAAATGAAGAGCATGACATACCTAATGTTGATCTTGATATGGATTATGATATGTAGAGTTCATAACAATTGTCTTAAATGTTGTATGCTTGTCTTAAAGTTTTATGCTTTTCTAAGTAGCAATTGTTTTGTACTTATCTTGAACTTGATATGGATATTGAAGTGGTCATTTGTTATGTTGAGTTAGTAGTAATTGTGTTCAAATTTAGCACTTGTGAATTGCTTGATATAGATAATGGTGTAGACTACAATATGTAAAGTTAGTAGCAATTGTTATTGAGATGTTTTATACTTATCTTGAACTTGATATGGATATTGATGTGGTCATTTGTTGTGTTGAGTTAGTAGCAATTGTGTTCAAATTTTGCACTTGTGAATTGCTTGATATGGATAATTTTGTAGAAAATGGTATGTAAAGTTAGTAGTAATTGTTATTGAGATGTTTTGTACTTATCTTGAACTTGATATGGATATTGATGTGGTCATTTGTTGTGTTGAGTTAGTAGCAATTGTGTTCAAATTTTGCACTTGTGAATTGCTTGATATGGATAATTTTGTAGACAATGGTATGTAAAGTTAGTAGTAATTGTTATTGAGATGTTTTGTACTTATCTTGAACTTGATATGGATATTGATGTGGTCATTTGTTGTGTTGAGTTAGTAGAAATTGTGTTCAAATTTTGCACTTGTGAATTGCTTGATATGGATAATTTTGTAGAAAATGGTATGTAAAGTTAGTAGTAATTGTTATTGAGATGTTTTGTATTTATCTTGAACTTGATATGGATATTGATGTGGTCATTTATTGTGTTGAGTTAGTAATAATTGTACTTATCTTTCATGTCAATACATAGTTTCAAAAAATGCCCAAAAAGGCCAAATACACTCATAATATACCACTGGTAAAAAGCTTTTTCTATTTTCTTTGCATTTCTTTTATATCTTATCTAACAAAATTAGATTTTTTTTAATTAAAATATTAAGTTAAATTTTATTTTTTTGTCATATATTTAGTATAAAAGTTAGCAAAAATTATATCTTTTATCTCATATTTAACAAAGACGCTAGAAGAAAACTACGGGATAGCACTATGAAACTTAATTTAATACTAATTCATTTCTTACAGAAGAGCTTCTTCTTCTCCTCTCATACTTCATATCTAGCAAAAATACCAATTTAGTCCATACATTTTAGTAGTAACCAATTTGGTCAATGTTATTTTAAACTTATAGTCAACTTTTTTTTTTTTTTTTTGAGAAATAATTACAACATGCTGCTAATCCCGCAGCTTGAACCCTTTCCCCCCTAGACCCCCAAGCACTTTGTGCATGGGGAGGTGCAAATTCAGCTATAAGGCCTTTGGCAACTTATAGTCAACTTAATTAGTTCTACTGTTAACTCATTAATAAAAAATATCAACATAATAAACGGTTTGCATTGTTAGTGCACATGTGACTAACATAATAATATAAAATTAATAATTAAATATTATACAAGCAACATAAGCATTTTAATAAAATAAAAATCGTGTCAAACAAAAAAATTCTGAAAAGATTAATTGATAGGGAAAAAAAAAGGTAAAGAAAGTGATTTTTTATATATAAAAGAATCCTCAATTTCTCATTGCACGCTTTGATGTAAGCTTCTTATGTGGAAGCTAGGAGGGATCGGATCCTATAGTGCTCATAAATAATGAAACCTCCATGAAAATTTAAGTCAAGATAACATGGTCAGATGAAGAACAAAGAAAAGAGGGGAATTCAAAATATATAGCACGTTTAATTAAGAGAAACTGAAATTAAACACAATTGGATTCTGTTCAAAGTAAAGAAATCACAAACCAATGACTGCAATTTCATTTAATAATTTTTTATTGGATTTAATTTTTTTTTTTTTTGAAACAGAAGCATATCATTCAATTAATCAGAAAAATTAGCATCTTGGTACAAAGCTTCCCTGGCTATTGGAGGAACATCTTCCATCCAAAACAAATCTTAACTAATGTTTCTAGCAAATTGACCTAACTCATGAGCAACTCTATTCCCCTCTCGCCTAGTACATTCAATCCTAACCCAATGCAAGTTCCTAACCAACTGATGAATATCCCCAATTACATTCCCAAGAAAAGAAAAATCCTCCTGCAAAGCCGAAACAGCTTTCATGACAGAAGAATTATCCCCTTCAATGACAAGTTAAGAGAAGCCAGCATCAACGGCAAATTCAATACCTTTCCGACGTGCAAGAAACTCAACCTCCTCGCTACAAGATACCGCAGGACCCTTTGCTTCCATGGCTGCCATAACCTCACCTTTTTCATTCCAGATAACTGCACCAAAACCTGAACTATTAAGAGCCGAAAACAGAGCTGCATCAAAGTTAAGCTTGAAGATCGAAGGAGGAGGGGGCTGCTAGGTGTCCCGAGAAGATTGCCTTCCGTGTGCTGGTCCCATCATTACTGATGCAGTCCAAAACTCCTTAAGAAACTCTGTTGCCCGATTATTCAACCAGCCTGGATCATGAAACTTACCTCCATGCACAACTTGATTTCTTTGATTCCAAATCAACCATGCTTGAACGAGCACTACCTCCAAATCATGAGACTCTACCCGCTTCATTAAGTATTCCATTAACTAAAGCATATCTGCCATACCTGACTCACCTTTCTGCAGAATTTTTAAGCTACTTGCCCACACATCTCTAGCCCCACACATCTTTCCATTGACAAATGCACTATTGAATTTTATTTTCTTCTTATATCTTTTATACTTTCTATATTTTAAGAATATAAAAAAATCAATAGCTACAAAGTAGTCTAAAATTTCGACTAGATATTTAAATTCAAATTTTTGTTGTAATTTAAAATTATGCATACAAAATAAATTATTGATCGAATAATAAATAATATCCAAATGATATGAAGTTTGACATGTGTGTTAAAAATATAAAGAATATACAATCTAACTATTAATTTTTTAAAATATGTAGCCATGTTGTTTTTTTTAGTTGGAATTTAGCCAAACTTTGTCCTCAAGAAAATTAGACAATACCTTTGACTCTCTAAGTTATAAGACTCTTAGTACATCAACCATTTTTAAAATTTTCAAACAATAAAAATAAAAAAATAAAAAAAGTATTATATAAGTGATTTGAAAGCTAAATTCCTCTAATTTAAAAAAAAAAAAAAATCAAGGGCATAAAAAAATTAATACAAAATTATTTTTTATATATATATTTTTAGCAACATTTATTATTCATTTTCGTTAGGATTTAAAATTTTATGAACTAATGTATTAGAACTTCAATTTGTATTATGTTGGCAAACCATGATCAAAACATAGAGTCTAGGTTTAGGCTTACTCAAAGTATGTTTATTTGTAAAATTGAAATCGAGTGATTGCAGAATTTATTGGACTAAATCTGCAAGGCTCGATCGATCGAAAATTAGACTCGATCGATCGAACCACGTGCAGATTTATTTTTCTGCAGAATTCCAGTTTAGCCCTAACTCTACTAAAACGTATTGGGTTTCAAGTAAAACACTCTTATATATAAGAAAAACCCTAAAACGTTTTTTAGTGATTTTTAGAGAGATTAGAGTGCATATTGTGCCTCTTTTGTATTTAGGGTTTTGTATCCAAAAGTTCTCTAAGGTTGCTCTATTTTGCTGTGTGTGTGAATCTCTTGTGAGATCTGAGAGGTGGTTGCCTTTGCACATGCTTAGTATTAGGTTCTAAAGACTTAGGATTTTATGTATTTAGAACTCTAATATGTTATGTTGGCAAACCATGATCAAAATAATATGTTTAGTCTTGTTTAGACTTGCTCAAAGTTGTGTAATTCATGTAAAGTTGGAATCGATAGGCTGCAGATGTATTAGTGCATTTCAGCCTGGCTCGATTGATTAAAGGTTAGACTCGATCGATCGAAAGTCGGCCAGATTGCGTTTTCTGCAGAATTTTCAACTCAGCCCTATCTCATTAAATGTTTAGGGTTTTATGTTTTTGCCCTAGGTATATAAGGCAAAACCCTAGTCACGTTTTAAGAGTTGCTCCTGTTGTATTGTTGCTCATACTTTTCTGTTTTGTGTAAATCTCTTGTGAGATCTAGAAAAGCTTTCCTTTACACAAAACTTAGGGTTTTCAAGGTAGAGATAGTATCAACATCTTGATGAAGAACTCAGTTGCTGCCATTGGAGCTTAAAGAATAACAAGCGTGGATGCTTGTAGCTGATTGGAGAATCCAAGAAAGAAGGAGTCCGCGGATTCGGAGCTTGCATGTGGTCGTGTCAGTAAGTTCTACTGGTGGGTAGCATTAGAAAGTTAAGCGGGGAGCTTGTAACTCCTTTTGTATGAACTTCGATTCTTTCATAGTGGATTCAGGTTTACCTTGAGGATAGCTAGATTAAATCCTCCCTAGGTTTTTACCGTGTGGTTTCCTAGGTCATCATATCATTGTATTATTTATATTTCCGCTGCTTTATATCTTGATATGATTGTTTGATTGTTTTAAACTAGAATTGCATAATTTGACTAAGTTAATCACTTGGCTAATTAACTAGGTTAATCCAATTGTTATTTTAAGGGGTCCAAAAAAACTAACAAGTGGTATTAGAGCGGGTAGCTCCTTTTGTTGTAGATCTTTTGATCTCTGAGCTGATCCTTGACCCATGTTGTCATGGAACACGGACACTCTCTTGTTGTTCCTCCTCACTTTGATGGGAATAACTATGCTTATTGGAAAGCAAGGATGAAAGCATTCTTGAAATCGATTGATGAGAGAGTTTGAGATTCCGTTGAGTACGGATGGGAGAAGCCCACTAGTCCTATGAGTGAGTGGCAAACTTCTCAAAAAGAAGCAGCTGGGTTTAATAGCAAAGCTATGAATGCCATCTTTAATGCTGTTTCTATAGAGGAATTTAAGAGAATCTCAAATGTTGAGGTTGCTCACACTGCTTGGAAAATCCTTCAAACTGTGCATGAAGGCACAAAGGCAGTTAAGATAAATAAGTTGGAGCAATTAACTTCTAGGCTTGAGAGCATTAAGATGTCTGATGATGAATCATTTAATGAATTTTATGCCAAACTGAATGATATTGTTAATTCTGCTTATAACTTGGGTGAAATCTATGATCAACAAAAAATTGTTAGGAAGATTCCTAAATCTTTAACTGAAAACTTTAGACCTAAAGTGACTGTCATTACTGAGAGTAAGGATGTGGACTCCATCCCTGTAGATGAGCTTGTCAGATCTCTTCAGTCCTATGAGCTAGACCTACCCAAAACTAACAAATCTAAGTAAATGGCTCTTAAGTCTGTTGATGATGTTGAGGTTGGTGGATTTGATGATGAGCTCTCTGCTACAGAGATTGCTTACCTTGCCAAGAACTTTAGAAACTTTCTTAGGAATACTAACAGAAGGGCAAGGAATACAAACACTGCTAAACCTAAAAATTTTAGGAAGAATGATCCCATTAAGGTTAGCAACACTAAAAAACCTAGAGAAAGAGTAGGTCAATCTTCCAATAATTTTTTGGGTTCTCAATGTTTTGGTTGTCAAGGGTATGATCATGTTAAATCTGAATGTCCAACATTCTTGTGGTCTAAGGGCAAGGCTATGGCTGTAACCCTTAGTGATAATGAGGTTTCTGATGATGAGTCTAGATGTGACGAGGATGGAAACTCCATTGCTTTCACTGCTACTGCTGTAGTCAATGAAAGCATATCTGATGAAGAGAACCCTTCTGATGGGGAACTCTCTGAGGGTGCAGATCTTCAAGAGGCCTATAATAAACTTTGCAAAGTTGCTGCAAATGATGCTATGAATGTTGAACTTGGCTTAAAGAAAATTGAATCTCTTGAGTTTGATAAGAAAAATTTACTTGTTAAATTGTTTGATGCTAATGATCTTTTGAACAATGTGAAAATTGAGAATATGCTGTTGATTGATAAAGTTAAGAAATTAGAACTTGATTTATCTGTTGCTAGATCTGCTAGTTCTAAACTTGATCAAATGTTGAGTGTTCAAAAGCATCCTTCTAACAAATCTGGTTTAGGTTTTGTTGAGAGCATCTTTGTGTCTGCACCCCATTCCACTATCTTTGTTCCTTCATCTTCTTTTGAACCTTCTGTGAGCAAGGGTGTGAGTGAAACTGTCAAACCCCCTGGGAGTGAAGTTGTTAAACCCATAGAAGTTTTACCACCTAGGAAGATTAGGGTTGATCTGAAAGAGTCTAGACCTAAGGAGTCTACCCTATCTAAGGACAAGATGCATGGTAAACCTGCTTGGGGTTGTCATTTTTGTGGAAAGTCTGGACACATTCGTCCTAACTGTTACAAGCTTCAAGCTGCTAAAAGAGCGAATAAACCAAAAGTGTCTGTGCCTCAAGCACAAGATCTTATGGCACTTATTGGTGAATTGGTAAAGGTGTTAAACTTTTATTCCAATCCTGGAGTTGGGAATCACTCGAACGTGAATAAGAATTCCAATGCTCGTGGTGCATCTAAAAGGTTTTGGATGCAAAAGACTCGATCTAATTGAGTCTTTCTGACATGATCCTTGTACTTCATTGCTCTATTCTTTTGTGACCATTGTTCTTTGGTTTTTGGGACTTTTGTTTTTAGGATTTGCATTGCATAACATTCATGCATTTCATTCTGAGATTTATTATGTTTTTCTCTTTAAAAAAAAAAAAAAGGAGGAAGCAAATTGTGTTTGTCATTATTTCTCTTATTTTTGAAAACATGGTTGGTCAAAATATTTTCACATAACATGTCTTGTGTACCTTGTTTAACTTTGATGAGCTTATTTATTACACTTTACTAGTTGAAGCTTTGTAGTGCATGTTGTGTGGGAAAAATGTTTGTGGTGTCTATCACTTTGTCTTAATCTTGAAGTCACATGTTATTTGACTGTCGGACTTGATCCTTTTGAGAAAGGCATAAATAACCATCTCACTATTGCTCACTAGCTAATCATGAACACCTTAGTGCATATCATAAAATTTTGTGCTCTCGAACGTGTAGCACATGCACAAAAAGAACATAAGGTGTAGCCTCAGCTTTAATTGCTTAATGCTTAAAATTGGTGTGTATTATTAGGCTTGATGCCAAATCACATAATTAAAATTAGTGTGTACTATTAGGCTTGATGCCAAATCACATAATTAAAATTGGTGTGTATATTATGAGGCTAAATTCAAGAAACTTACATGATTGCAAGCTTTTGTTCTAGGAGACGTGAGAGTTATATGATGTAACTCTTTCGGTAATAATCTCTTTCAAATTCTATGTAATGAATTTTGTAGACTTTGTGTTTGATTTCTATTCACATATCACCTCACATGTATCTCAAGCTTTTGCTAGTTGCACATACTACACAAGTTACTCTTTGCTAAATTTCGTATATGTTATTGTGTGTGTTTTTGGTTTAACCAACCAAGTTTGAAAATATCTTGAGAATTATGCACAACATATTTGTTGTTTGAAGAATTCAAAGGGAGAATGATTGAAATTGGGATTAAAATTTGGGTTTTTGAAAAAGCACTTCATCTCATACTCATGCATTTTGTTCATCAATTTTAATGCTTTGAGGAGTTTAGTGGCCAAAATGTGGTTGTTTTTCAAATCTGTGATTTTTCAAAAATTTAGTGAGCCTCTGCCTGCTTCGATTGATCCATTCTGTTTTTCGATCGATCAAAAATAAGCTAAAATGTTTTTATGAGTCTCGGGGCACTTTGATCGATCGAATGTAATTTTCGATCAATCGAAGATCGCGAATCAGGTTTTTTAAAACTCAGACTTTGATTTGTTCAAAACACTTTTCAAATAGTTTCAAAACCTTTTTCTCTCTCTCTCTCCGACTAGGCAAGGCCAAATCATCAAGTTTTTGTCGTTTTTCTCCTAATCTTTTACAAGGTTTTTGTCTTCTGAGGCCGGTAAGACTACTTTGCCCTTCCTTTTGAGTTTATTTTCATGATTTCATGCATTATTCATTGAAATTTTTGAACCTATTCTTTTTGGGGTTTTTGATGATTCAAGCCTTATTTTATGAAATTGATCAATGGATTTTTGTGGGGACTTGATATAATCATGATCTATGTTGATTAATTTGATCAATTTGAGGTTTTGTGAAAAATTAAAAATTCTAGGGCTTGTATTGAATCCGAATTGGGGATTTTGTTCAAATAGAGTGGAATTGATTAAATTGGCTTGTTGTTTTGATGTAATTAAGCATTATAATCTATGAGTTGTGTTATGTGATGCTCAATTCATCAATTTGTTTAAAAAATTTCAACAAATGGTTTTTCAATTTTTGGATTTTTTGTTAGAAACCGTATGCTCAAGCCAATTTTGTTAATCTAAACTTTAATTGAACTTAATTTTTACTGCATTAGAACATGCATCATGTCATTCTAATTGTTCATGCATCATATAGATTTTTATTCTTTTTTTTTTTTTGGTGCTAATTTGCAGTCTGCCCTTAGATTTTTCTTTTATTTTTGTTCTTTTGGTTCTTCTGTGTGTCTCTGTCCTTTCCTTAGCATCATGCCTAGGAAGACTAGAGCTCGTAGGTCTGTTCCCTCACCTTCTCCTCCCCCTCCTTCCTTTGACCGTGAGAGGTTTCCGAGTGAGAAAAAACAAGAGATTTTTGAGAAGCTGAACCTTAAGAGGAAAATTTGGTCTAAGCGTTCTGTTGTCTTAGATGAGTTAGATCCTGCCATTAGGGCAAATATTGAGCGTCGGGGCTGGTTACTTTTTTTGGATATTTCTGATCCTCCTCCTCCAGCTACCCTGATTAGAAGTTTTTTTCGAACATCTCCATCCACATCTATGATTCCAACACTTTAGTAAAGAGTTGGATACGAGGTGTAGAGTACGTCATTACTCCTACTGTAGTGGCTGATGCTCTAGGGGTACCTTTGGTCCAACACCCGGTTTACCCGTATGATGAGTCTCTACTCTTGGATGATGTCATATTATACATCACTAGGTCTTCTATCCAGTGGAGTTCTGATCCTCGGATCACTTCTGCTGAGCTTCCTGAGACTATCTTTTTCTTAGGATAGCATGTCATTTTATTTGGCCTATCTCTCATCTTCACACCATTCCTCTTGAGCGGTGTGTCTTTTTGTATGCTCTTGTTACTGATGCTCCTATGAGTTTTCCTCACTTGTTTCTTCGTTCTTTGAACGAAGTTTGTAGGAGTTCATCTTCCTCTCATGCTCTTGTTCATCCTATTTTTGTTCGTAGGATTTTGTTACATTTTGGTCTAGATGATTTCCCTTTTTCTAAGCCCGTACATGTCATTGGTCCCATAGGTGCGTCTTTTCTTAGACAAAGGGCTGCTCATCTTCAAGCTGGCTCTAAACACCCTAGGTCTGAGCCTTCTGGTACCGCACCCCCTCCTTCTTCTTCTACAGGTCCTGCCGGTGAGGATGTTCCTGATCCTGTTGATGATGCTGCTGCTGCTGCTGCTGTTCCTCCACCTCCTTCAGATGACTTGGATGTACGTCGTGCTTCAGAGACTGTCATGACCATTCAAGCGGCTCATAGTCAAATTTTGGTGTACTTGCTTGATGAGCTACGTGCTTTGAGAGCTGCCTTGGTGCATCTTCATTCACCCTTATCACTTCCTTTTGATGATGGCATGTGATTGTCCTTTGGCATTTCGTCACAAAAAGGGGGAGTAGAGTTTTGAGAATTGTAGAGGAGTTTTTGTAGTTAGGGGGAATTTTCTTTTGTTTTTACAGAGCTAGTGGAGATATTTGATATTATATTGTATCTAGGTGCTTCACTGTGTATACTTTCTTTTGATTTTTGGGCTATTCATGTTGGGAAATACATTGCTTTTGATATATGATTCTTGATTCATGTGTTCACTGCTTATTGATTTATATTTATGAGTTATTCATTAATATATGTTTTTATTATGTGTTGTGTGAACTTTCAAGAATGTTTTTTTTATTTTTGGTGTATCTAACTTAGGGAGAGAGTTAGTTTACATATTTGTTGATTTACTGTTTTTCTGTCGTACATGCGTTTATGCGTTTGTTGAGTGTTTCAGGAATATACAGGTTGATTCGATTTTGCTGCTGTCTACACTTGCAACTGATCGATAGTAATTAGGATTGAATTTTGTGTTTTTGAGCATTACTTTTGTAAAGGGCTTTCTATCTTGTAAATTTTGAGTTTTTAATTTGTATTATGTCACGGATTGCCAAAGGGGGAGTTTATTAGTTTCTAAAGACTTAGGATTTTATGTATTTAGAACTCTAACATGTTATGTTGGCAAACCATGATCAAAACAATATGTTTAGTCTTGTTTAGACTTGCTCAAAGTTGTGTAATTTATGTAAAGTTGGAATCGAGAGGCTGCAGATGTATTAGTGCATTTCGGTCTGACTCGATCGATCAAAGGTTAGACTCAATCGATCGAAAGTCGGCCAGATTGCGTTTTCTGTAGAATTTCCAACCCAGCCCTATCTCATTAAACGTTTAGGGTTTTATGTTTTTGCCCGGGGTATATAAGGCAAAACCCTAGCCACGTTTTAAGAGTTGCTCCTGTTGTATTGTTGCTCATACTTTTCTGTTTTGTGTAAATCTCTTGTGAGATCTAGAGGAGCTTTCCTTTACACAAAGCTTAGGGTTTTCAAGGTAAAGATAGTATCAACATCTTGATGATCAACTCACTTGCTGCCATTGGAGCTTAAAGAATAACAAGCGTGGGTGCTTGTAGCTGATTGAAGAATCCAAGAAAGAAGGAGTCCGTGGATTCAGAGCTTGCACGTGGTCGTGTCAGTAAGTTCTACTGGTGGGTAGCATTAGAAAGTCAAGTGGGGAGCTTGTAAGTCCTTTTGTATGAACTTTGATTCTTTCATAGTGGATTCAGGTTTACCTTGAGGATAGCTAGATTAAATCCTCCCCAGGTTTTTACCGTGTGGTTTCCTAGGTCATCATATCATTGTGTTATTTATATTTCCACTGCTTTATATCTTGATATGATTGTTTGATTGTTTTAATCTAGAATTGCATAATTTGACTAAGTTAATCACTTGGCTAATTAACTAGGCTAATCCAATTATTTGTTTAAGGGGTCCAAAAAAAATAACACTTAGGATTATTGAGAAGGAGATTTCATTAAGAGCTTGATGATCATTCAGTTGCTGCACTAAAGAGCTTAAAGATAAACAAATGGGAGTGCTTGTACTTGCTGGAGAATCCAAGAAAGAAGGAGTCCGTGGTCTCGGAACTTGCACGTGGTCGTGTTAGTAAGTTTTCTACTGGTGGGTAGCAATAGAATGTTAGTGGTCTAAATTCTGTTGTACAAACTTCGATTCTTTCATAGTTCATTCAGTTTTACCTTGAGGATAGTTAGGTTAAATCCTCCCCAAGTTTTCACCGGTTTGGTTTTCTTGAGTTATCATATCGTGTGTTCTTTATTTTCTGCACTTTACATGATATGATTGTTTTGTGTTAAACTAGATCTATTTAATTTGACTAAATAATCACTTGGCTAATTAACCAAGTTAATCTGGTTGTGTTTTAAGGGGTCTAAAAAACGTACAATTTATTCATCATCATTCTAATGTGTGCATTTGGGATTAGAATATAAGAAAACTTTTAGTTTTTTTTTCCCTCTACTATTTGTGTACCGCAATAAATGGTCTTTTCTTTTGTTGCTTTGGTAGCCCTTTTTTTTTTTTTTTTTTTTTTTTTTTTTTTGCAGGGCCCAGTGTTATGTTTATGATTAAAAACTTAATACAATGAACTAAATATGGGTCCCATGCTATGGTTTTCCACAAAATGAACTAGTGTTGTTTGCTTATTACAGTCTCACTCTACCTTTTTTTTTTTATTTATTTAGCTTTTAACTTTTATTTACAATGTTTCATAAAAAAAAAAAAAAAAAAAAAACTTTATTTACACTATATTTAAAACTTTTGCTCTCAGTACATTTTTTTTTCTTCTTTTATCATCCCTACAAAACTAAGCCTAATCTGTTTCGGTTGATAACCATGGGTGCGTCTTTTAATTTCTAGTGTCTGTCTAGGAGTTAAGGGGAAAACAGTTTACTACAACATTATATTTGTGAAATGCATGCTTCGTACGATCAAAGTTATTTATTTCAAAATTAAAGTCATGAATTAGGAACCTCTATACACTATTGATTTCAAAATCTGAAAATTTTGAATGGAACTTTGTTAACAAATATTATACATTTGAACCTTGTTAACATAATCTATATATATATATATATATATATATATATATATATATATATATATAACCGAAACCTCTAAAACTCTCACAATTTTCCACGTCAGCACAATATTAAAAAAAAAAAAAAAAAAACCCGATACTTAGGCCTTTCCCTTTCACAATGCTCTGCCATCTCTTCCCTGCCTTCCTCTACCAACTCCTCCTCGATCAAACCCACGATAAACCAACAGCAAAGCATCGCATCTAAAGACCCACAGATTCCTCAATGAAACCTACCATACCTACCATACCTAAACCAACAGACATCTTCTTCCTCATAATCGATCTCCTTCCTCAGACCACCCATTTGCCACAAACCACCCACATCCAACCTTTACAACCCAGAAACGGCACCCCATTTGTTGTGGGTCTCATCAAGCCTAAGGCCATAGATTTCTCAATCAAAACCCATTATACCCACCAAGCCCACCATACGTACAAACCCACAAGCATCTTCTTCCTCATAACAGAGGTCGAACTCCTTCCTCAGATCACCCATTTGCCACAAACCACCCACATGCAACCTCTACAACCCAGAAATGGCACCCCATTTGCCGTGGGTCTCATCCAGCCCATGGCCCATCAACTATGTCGGTCAGTGATACACCTTACAAAGTTGTGATTTACAACTATTTTGTGTTGGCTTTAATTCCATGCCAAATTTGATTGTAATTATATTCAATCTTGTGTACCCTGTATTTTATGTAGGATTTTTTTGTAAGTGTTGTGTGTGAGAGAGAGTGTGAAAACTCAAGGCAAAGTGAAGAGCAAAGACGATTTCACAGGTAGCTCGCAAGAAGCCTTCCCACGAAGTGAAGCATGTGCTCAGCACATGACTGGAATGCGAAGAGTCATGATAAACGGTGACAGCTGGGTTTCGCAAGTGTCTCGCAGGTAAAGCCTTCCCGCGAGATACCCGCGAAACATTCTGTTTTGCTAATTTGTCATATCTGATACACCCTGTCCCTAACCACACTATATATACCCTCATTACCCACAGATGTTGAGGAGTTCTTTTCAGAGAGAAAACCCTAGCCACAACCTTTGAGAGTGTGAGATTGTTATACCCACAATTCTCTACACAATCCATTGTGGTTTTTCTCAACTCCTACCTCTCCATTTCCATATCCTTGAGAGGTTGATAGCCCAAACACTTACCACACCTATTTTGAGTGTCAAGTGAGGTTTTGGTGCTGCTGGGAAGCATTGGAAGAAGCCAAGCTTTGGCAGATGCAATCGAGCGTGTTGCGGGATCTAGAGAGCTAGACAAGACACAGTTTCAAGAAGCCTAGTTGGAGTAGGAGCTTGGAGGGCTTAGGTGCATTGGGTAGATTAGGCTTGAAGGGTCTCTTGTTATTCATGTATCCTAATTGATTGTCTAGTGGATCGATTTACCGCTTTGAGGGCAATGGAGAGGTTTTACACTGAGTACTTCGGTTTCCTCTTCAATAATACATCGGCGTGTTATCTTGTGTTTGCATTCTTCTTCTCTACTCTTTTAGCTTTCATTTTACTGTTGTGATTTGATGAATATAGCTTAAAGTAGTTTTATTGTTTGTTCGCTCGCATTTACTCTATTCTGCACTTAGTTTAAGTAAGAGTATAATCAACCGAGCCGTAATCTTTAATTTGGGGGTCTAAACAGCTCTTGTGTTTTAACACACTTTCAAGCTTTCACACCCAAGCCAACCTGTCAAAACTGGCCTAAAGGTAACTAATAAACAAATTTAATTAGAACTCTATAACTTTTTTTTTTTTTTTTTTGAATCTGAACTCTATAACTATCAGGACTCTATAACCATTATCTTATAAATAATTGATTCTTATTAGTCTTTTTTTTTTTTTTTTTTTCCACAGCTATTCAATTTCTAGGTTTATTCTTATTGCCTTTCTCTTCATTGTTTTCCTCCATTCGAATCAGGGTTAATGGTATGGTATTCGTTTGCCTCTATGATAATTTATGTACATCTAATTTCTAACTATTTTAGTGTTCTCTTTACATTTAAAGAACCCATGAAACTCAAATTTTAGTATAGTTATATCAATTTTTGCAGGAAAAATACAGCTGGTAGGTTTAGTTTGGATTTCTTAGCTTTTTTTGAATTTTAGTTTAGTTATATCAGTTTTAGCAGAAAAAATACAGCTTCATGGTTTATTTTTTACCGTAGCTTCATTGATTTCTGTTTTGTATTCTAGATTTGATTGAATTGTAGTTTTAGATGTGTTTCTCTTTGTATCTTCGCAAACCCATGTAGCCAACCTTTGTAAGATTTTTTACCCCAGCTTCATTGATTTCTGTATTGTATTCTAGAGTTGATTGAATTGTAGTTTTAGCTATGTTTCACTTTGTATATGTAATTGAATTTGTGCACACACTTAGATAAGTCTTTGGGTTTGGAACTCTGTAACTGAGTTTAGTAGTGTGTTTTGACGATAATATTTTTTGAAGTGAGTTACATCTTCAATATTTTAAATAGATATTAAAATGGTGATAATCAATTTGAATTTTTTTGTGTGGAAACTGAGCTATGGGTTTGAATTTGTTTAGTGGAAACTAGGCGAGGTGGAGTTATCAGCTTGCTTTCATCACACAACATTCCTGATAATCTTAGCGAAATTGGTGTCGAGTACGTTGAGGTTAGTTAGTTATTCATTACATTGTTCATATTGAATTATATGTCTCTCTCTTCTTTTTTTTCTTTTTTTTTTTCTTTTTTTGTTCTCTAAAAATCAGTTTCAGATGATATACAGATATGGAGTAGGTTTATAAAATAATTTATATCTATGCTTAGTACAATTGTACCTTATATATATTTAAATAATTTATATTTCTCCTATATATGTTTAATAGTTACAGCACTTCAATTGCACAAAGCTTTATCTACAAAACAAAGAAAATCTGAACTGATTCTAAAAATAAATAAAATCTTCTAAATAGTAAGCTTCGGTTGCCCGAAATCCTTTTTAACTCGAACTTGAATACAAGTTTACCAAATGCTTCTCTTTCTTGCATGCATTTATCCATAAGATACAAGCCATCATAGATGTATAAAGTTTTTCAGATTTGAGTATTGTATTGCTCAATAATGGGGATGGTAGGGCTATTCATTTGCCTACAATGGAGAAGTCCAAAACTTCTCCGAAAACATTACCAGTAAGTTTTTAATTTTGTTTTATTGTTTTTGGCTGTTAAGTATGATTTAGGGTTACGTTTGAGAGTGTTTCTTTTGAATGATTAGCATAGATAGATGGCTTTGGAGCTGGTATTGGAGTTTGCTATTTTCAATTATTGGTTGCATTGCTCTCTCTTTCATATTTTAGCAAATTCAATCCAAACTACGTCTCCTAACCGTATCTTTTATGAGAATGCAACCAAGTGTGTTGTTCATAAATCACTGTTGTTTGTTTCTCTTATTTATTTATTTATTTTTTTTTTAAATTTAAGATAGTTTTTCATTTGTGGAACTTTCTTCTTCTATTCTGTGTGGGAGTATCTTGGAGGGAGATTTCTATGTAGGAGAAGATGAAGAGTTTATTGCAAGGTGACATTGTTTCAATCTCTTCTACCAAAACAAAATCAATTCTAAACCAAAGACCTTAGTTTAAAAAAAAAAAAAAAAAAATCTAACCCAAGCATATATATATATATATATATATTTTATGTTAATTTTTTTATTACCAGAGCTATTTTTTAAAAAGTTACTGGTAGCAGTTTAGGCAATCTGATGTTGGTAAGAGACTGGCTTGCTGGTGGGTGGTAGTCTGACACTTTAACAATTTCTCTTTCAATCTCTCTTTGTCTGTCTCTTTACAGTTGCTATGCTTTGTGTGTGTCTATTTTTGTGACTAATGATTCATTTGCTTTCTATACATATAAAAGATGTTTATTTTTATATAGACGGTGAACCTGTGTCTTTCAATGGGTCATAAAGTTTAGTGTTTGTCTTATACACTGGGCACAATCGTTTTATTTGAGGTAATTTTCTTGTCTTTCCTCTAGTTTTTATTATGTTTTATTTTTTTAATTTACTGCTTTGTAACTTAGGTATATTTGCTTATTGGTTAGTGGCATTCTTGGTTAAGTTTAGATGTAATTTAGGCTGAGTGTTGTATGCATGGTTCTAGGTTGGGTTATGTACGCAAGTTCATCTTTGTGTACGTGTGCACACACAGGCTTAACCTAGAATACCCATATTTGTCTATTTTTCAGTTTTGATGCATTTTAATTAGTTTTATTCCATGTTTTAACTTCTATGTTTGTTTAGTATCACACGCCTAGGCCTCTAATAACATGTCTTACATGCTTAGTTTGTTTTAGTTATGGTTCGAATACTTGAATGTCAACATGAACATGCATATGAACATGAACATGCAATAATGTATGGATGTGTTGTGAAGCAGTGAGGTAAGTGCATGCATATGAATATCAACACACATATATGGACATAATTGAAAGTTCAATTTGGGTATGAAACACGCTTGAACGTTTAGACCCCAATTACAAAATTACCAATTTAAGTTTTATATCAAACAGTTTATGTGCGAAATATGATAACAAGCTTATACCCGAATTAATAAATAATCTAAGCCAAATATAAACACATCCACAGTAGTAAATATAAGGCAAAGATAAAGGAAGGAAGATGCAAACACACGGACAACACACGATATGTTATCGAAGAGGAAACCGAAACTCTCGGCGTAAAACCTCTCCGCCGCCCTCCAAGCGGTCAAATAATCTACTAAAGAATATAGTTGGGATACATGAATAGCAGAAGACCCTCCAAGCCTAATCTACCCAAGTACCTAAACCCTCCAAGCTTCTTGCTCCAACGAGGTTACGCTGAACCTATTTCTTCTTTAGCTTCCCAGATTCCGCTACTAGACCATAGCATCAACCAATGTAGATTGGTTCCTTCCTAACTGCTTCCCAACAGCACCAAAATGAACCTTCTCACAGACGTGGGTGTGGTGAGATAAGGATTTGGTAAAATGCCTCTCAAAGGTATAACAATGGAGAGGAAGAGAGAAGAGGAATTTGTAGAGTCTCTAAGGTCAAGATTGGGGATGAGGTAATTTTGTTTTTCTCTAGGGTTTCTCTCACAAAATTCTCTCTGGAAACTCTCTTAATATCGTGGGAATGAGGGGTATTTATACTGGAATGAGAATAGAATGTGAAACGTCAAATTTTCCCAAATAGGGCATTTTGGCGACTTGACCTTGCGACTGGGTTAAGTCGCGAGTTCAAGCCGCGAGCTAACGGCCTAGCCAACCTGGGACTTTTGTCCTATAGTGCAATAGCTGGTGTGACTCTTCAGCTTCTGGCATGCTTGGCATGTGTGCAGACTTTTGGCGACTTGCAAGCCGTGACTCACCCGTAAGATCCAGTTGTGAGACTCTATTTCTTTGCACAATCTTGAGCATTTCTTCACACTCTCTCACTCACTACCCTTACAAGTTTCCCACCTAAATATAGGGTTACTAAGTGCTAAATTACAAGCAAATTGGCATGGAATAAAGCCAACAAGATGGTTGATTAAATTCAACCTTACAATCTCCCCCTTTGGCTATTCCGTGACAAAACCCTACAACAGTCTCTAGACTTAAAGCGTGAGTTGGGAACAGTTAAACAAAACTCACTCACACCTAACTCTAGATTCTGTAAAGCTCTTGAACATATGAACAAGTAACTCCTGAAACACAATAACATAGCAATATCATTGTATGCAGAAAACTTGAAATGCATATGGAGCAAAGGAAGCATGATCAAGCAAAAATGAACATAAGCATTAAAGCAATAAATCATGGCTAGATCAACCAAGTAGTCACTTAAACAAAAGTGATTACTATGTTCATTCACACAAGGAATGAACATCCGGACATGCAAAGTGATAAGCTCAATTGAAGAATATCATTTGCAAATCCAACACTCAACCAATGCATACAAACATATATGCATCTAGGAACAATCCTACAAGGGCACAAGAGTGACAGTACTTAAAAAGGAATGCATAGCATTACGATAGAAGTACTGATTTAATCAAAGCACAAAGGCTGCATAAAGCATGGTACAAACCACAAAAGCCTACAAATGTACAAAAGAGCATGGAAACAGACCCTTAAAGCTTACAAAAGCAACATGGGTACAAAACAGATAAACCATAACAAACTGAAAGACTAAATAAACAACACAAGTTTTGAGACAGACTACAAACTAAATGAAACTTAAAACATAAAACAAAATATAAGGCACAAAATGTAAAGCTCGCCCTTTGATTTTGCTCTTTCTCCCCTTGTCATTTTACTCATCTTCTCCCCCTTTTTGTCATGGAATAGCTAGTCCTTATCTTCTTCCAGCTTTCGTTGAATCTGATCCAATTGAGTTTGGAGAGAGGTGAACTTCGTGTCCCACCAAGTGTTGTTATGGTACACAATGGATGTGAGACCTGACACTTTGGTGCTCAATTCATGGACAGATGCCATGATGATGTCTAACTTCTCATCGAGGGAAAATGAGCTGGATCACGAACCACTGTGAGATGTTGAAGCTTCAGTTTTTATTCCCTTCTTACTATGGCCAATGCTTGCGATGAACGTACGCATGTTGATTGGGCTGGGTTTTGTGCAGGGAGTTTCATCGGCAGATGGATGGATCCCTTTAAGCTTCAAAATCCGAGAGATGAGACAGCAGAATGGAATACATATTCGGGACTCAGTTCGCTGAGCCGTTTTGCACAGAATATGAAAGATGTGTGCACAGATGTCAATCTCAACATCAGAGATCAAATCATGAAGAAACAAAGCTCAACCGAGGTTCACGTACCTGGTACTGGATAGGGGATACAAGTTGTTAGTCATGATGATTGTGAGCACTCTCAATTTCGGAGGAAGAGAGGAAACATTGACTGAGTTCCCATTTTGTGAGAATTCCAAGTCTTTGCCAAGGGCATCCCGAAGTAATTCCTTTTCCGGACACAGATCATCATACACTGGAGGATTACCAAGTATCGGCCGATTGATATGCAAAATCTCAGCCAAATACGTAGGAGAGGCAGAGAACCTTTTTCTCCTAACCCAGCACTTAATTTCATCACCTTCAACGATTGCATTAACATAAATTTCTTTGACCAAATCCTCATAAGCATCATCCAGGTCAGAGAGAAGGTAATTCCAATATTTGTAAGCAAACCATTTTGGAATGTCAGTGGCAAACAAAGAAGGTTGATCAACAGTCCTTTCAATTATTGGTGTAGCATCTCTGAAGTAATTTTCATGAGTCTGAAAGGCAGCATAAGATCTGAATTTGTTTGGGTCGAAAACACCTGAAGGTGAACGGGTCCTCTTTGGGCGAGGTAAGGGATCATCGACATCAATGACAGGTTCCTTCCCTTTGCTGTTGCCCCCTTTCACAGCTGCTCTTTTGAATGGAGACATATTCACTCTGCAACATGGATTATCAAAGAAAAAGAAAACACCCTAAAAAAATCTATACCAATATTAGAATATGGTTAGAATCGAAACATGTGCATGTGGAGAAACCCTAAGAATTTGGGATTTTTGGGTCCAAGTATGACAATGAGTGTGTGTGGGTGTCAACAGTAACATAATGAACTCACAAAAGTAGTAAAACAAAATAGGTTCAAGGACAAATACCACCACACAACCCGAGACTCAAATTCGAAAGGAAACTATACCAACAGCACAGATCCACTCAAAAACTACAAATCAACAACTTAGCTCAGACAAAAATGTTCAAATCATGAATAATGAAGTGAAAATATGAAAACCCATACCTTTATCTCGATGATTGAAGGGAAAATGGTGCAATAATAAAGGATTTTCACAGATGAGCACGGTGAGTTTCAGAGAGAGAAATGGAGAAGACAATGAACAGTCACAAAGTACGAGGGAAAAACTGAAAAGTTTTTGAAAACTGACTTTAAAACGCAAAACACGCGTTTTTCGCGACTAGAACAAGTCGCCAATAAGTTGCTAGGTTAAGCCGCGAAACACTATGAAGCAAGATTCTGAAAAATCTGCTAAGTGTTTTTCGCAACTGGAAGATCTACCCGCGAGAGAGTCGCGATATGAGCCGCGAAAATCTCTGAGTAACTCTCGCGACTGGACCCTCCACCCGTGAACAAGTCGCCAAACTAAGCCGCGAAAATCACAGAAACTCAAATTTTGAAAAATTTTCTAAATCCTTTTCACACCTAGGGCTTTAACTCGCCAGTAAGCCGCGAAATATTTCTGAGTGGGCTTGCGACTAGAACACGCAACTGGGTTTACCCGCGACTTAGTCAGCAAAACAGGGCAATACTGTTTTTTTTTTTTTTAATTTTGATATTTTTGTAAAAACAAAGTACTTTCCAAAAACAACTAAAAACACTCAAAAATCTTTCTGTGTTTAATCAACAAAGATTGAGCATGTGAAAACACATTTAATCAAGTACAATCACACAAATGAATATGGCATTCATTGAACATAGACTTGTGTGTTGGTGTGGATATCAAAAATGAGATAGTCCTTAGTCCAATGTGAAGCTTTAATGATCAATTCAATCAAGGCATACACAACTAGCACTAGATCATGTGACCTATCTCAATTATAGAAACATGCATATATAACCTCCCACAAGAACTTGATTACATTCTTTGAAGCTTTTCATTTGGCTCCATATTCAACATAACATTTGCACTTTTTAAGCAAAGAAAATCTCATTGAGAGATAGATGCTTGAAATTTTTTATATTTCAATTTATGAGTAAGCCTTTGGCTTTTTGGACATCATACATTTTATTTTGGTAGCTTTCCCTTTTTCCTAGTCAAATACTAGTATGTGCGACAGCCTTTTGCAACTCTATATCTCTTTTCATTTGGAGATATACATTTAGAGAGCTCTTTTAAGCATAAAAATAAAGAGTGGGAAGATATATAGGCATGAGTCTATGCAAGTCTCAAGATCAACAAAACCATTCACTAATCATTCATGACAAGGTTGAAGATCTATTTACAACAATCACATAGATTTCAAAATTTCTCGCATAAAGATATGCGTGCATAAGAAACAAGCTAAGCTCGTAGATGCACAAAGCCATTAGTACAAAGGTACAGGGCAAAATGTGATTTGAGACAAAACACAACAAAGTCGATCAAACTTTTTGGATTTTCTGCTTTTTATGTGTTTTTGAATTTTGACACAACAGCAAAAAAAAAAAAAAATGATCAAAACAACAACAATAATAATGTAAAAACATTTGAAACAAAGAATGCAATGCATAAAAGACCACAAGAGAATCTGTGCCCTACAAACATGGTAGCTCAATATAAAGAGGTAAAGCACACAGCACACATGAGTTTCAAGGGATTGTACCAACACCAATGGTCTTGCGGAGAGATTCAAACCGAGGACCATCGAGAGGCTTGGTGAAGATATCTGCCTTTTGATTATCAGTGTGTATAAATTCAAGATAGACAACTTTTTCTTCTACCAAATCACGAATAAAATGATAGCGTATCTCTATGTGTTTTGACTTCGAATGCTGAACAGGATTCTTTGAGAGATTTATGGCACTGGTGTTGTCACAGAAAACACACATTGTATCTTGAGGAATCCCGTAATCATGAAGTAGTTTCTTCATCCAAAGAAGTTGTGTGCAGCAACTTCCAGCGGCTATGTACTCCGCTTCAATTGTAGAAAGAGATACTGAGCTTTGTTTCTTGCTCATCCAAGAGACAAGATTTTTACCAAGGTAAAAGCAACCTCCTGAAGTACTCCTTCAATCATCTATACTTCTAGCCCAGTTTGCATCTGAATACCTGGCAAGATAAGCATTTGAGTCCTTGGAATACCACAACCCATAATTTGGAGTACCATTGATGTAGCGTATAATTCTTTTTACCGCTGTCAGGTGAGATTGCTTAGGAGCGGCTTGATATCGAGCACAAACACCAATGCTAAATGCAATATCCGGTCTACTTGTAGTAAGATAGAGTAAGCTCCTGATAATACTCCTATACAAGGTTGGACTCACTTCCTCCCCGGAAGAATCAACATTCAGTTTTGTGGACGAACTCATAGGAGTGGAGGCATGCATTTTGGAGTCTAGCACGAACTTTTTGACAGTATTTCTAGCATATTTCTCTTCTGAAACAAATATGCCCTCCTTCTTAGAAGATAAGCTCTCCCACCATACTCATCTCAAATTCTGTTTTCATCTCTTCAGAAAACTCTTTAGCTCGTTCATCGATGGTAGCACCGAATACTATGTCGTCAACATACACCTAAGCCACCAGAAGGTAGTCTTCATCATTCTTGACAAACAAAGTTCGATCAACATAACCTCTTTTGAAACCTCTTTCTAGGAGGTAATGGGTGAGCCGATCATACCAAGCTCTAGGAGCTTGTTTTAAGCCATAAAGGGTTCAATCTCAACACATGGTCAGGAAAGTGAGGATCCTCAAAGCCATTAGGTTGTTCAACGAACACTTCCTCATTCAGATATCCATTTAGAAACGCGCATTTAACATCCATTTGATAGAGTTTGAAGTTCATACTACAAGCAATGGACATAAGAATTCGAATGGACTCAAGTCTAGCAACAAGTGCGAAGGATTCATCAAAATCTACTCCTTCTACTTAAGTGTATCCTTGAGCCACTAACCGAAACTTATTCCTAATAATTTCTCCATCTTCATCTGTCTTGTTTTTTAATATCCATTTGGTGCCGATGACATGAACATTTTCAGGTCTTGGGGCAAGTTCCCATACATCATTTCTCACAAATTGATTCAGCTCTTCATGCATTGACTCTACCCAATTTTCATCCTGGAGAGCTTCTTCTACCCTTTTTGGCTCGAATTGGGCAAGGTAGCAATGGTATGTGACATGATTAGCCAGGAGTATGTTTCCTTTTCTAAGGCGAAGACCTTCATCTAATGATCTAATGATGTTACTATCTGGATGGTTCTTAATCACTCTTGATGATGGCTTCTTTGATGTGGAGACTTCATCATTCCGGGAAATGGGAGGATGAACTTCTGGAGGAGTGAGAGGGCTAGAAGTCCCTTGTTTCGATCTAGTCTCCTTTCTTGGTATAAGGAATGTGGACTCTTTTTCCGGTGATTCTTTCTCAATATCCTCATCTTGTGACATGTTGTCCTCAACCTCCCCCTTCTTCAGGTTCGATCCTTCATCATCATCACTTTCCTTTTCAGATATGGTGTCATCAATCACCACATTTATAGACTCCATTACGGTCTTAGTGCGCTTATTGAACACCCTATACGCTCGACTATTTAATGAATAGCCTAGAAATATCCCTTCATCACTTTTAGCATCAAATTTTCCGAGATTCTCTCTATCGTTAAGAATATAACATTTTCTCCCAAATATTCGGAAATACTTCACTTTCGGCTTCTTTTCTCTCCAAATTTCATACGATGTCTTCTTCGTTCCTGCTTGGAAGTAAATCCTATTCCCAATGTGACATGAAGTGTTCACAGCTTCAGCCTAAACCTTCTGTGGAAGGTTTTTGTTGAGTAATATTACTCATGCCATTTCTTGAATCACCCGGTTCTTCCTTTCAACTACTCCATTCTGTTGTGGAGTCTTTGGGGCTGAGAATTCCTTCTTGATACCGTGTACATTGCAAAATGCTTCAAACTTTACATTTTCAAACTCTTTCCCATGGTCACTCCTGATTTTGATGATAGGTACTCCCTTTTCATTCATCAGTCCCTTGCACAATTTTTCCATCTTGTTACATGCTTCCGATTTCTCTCAAGAAAATCCACCCAAGAATACCTTGAGAAATCGTCAACTACCACCATAATATAACGCTTTCCACTCATGCCTTCTGTTCTTGTTGGACCCATCAAATCCACATGCAGTAATTCTAAACAGCGAGAAGTTGCAACCACATTCACTTTAGGATGGCTAAACTTTGTTTGTTTTTCCAATTGACATGGACCGCAAACATTCTTCTCAATTTTTCCAAACTTAGGTAAACCAACCACAGCTTCAAGCTTCGAGACTTTTGCCACTTGTTCGTAATTTGCATGTCCAAGCCGTTGATGCCACAACTCTAAGAGGTTTACCTGAGCACTCTGACAAGCTATGCTAGATTTGGGAATAACCCCATAACAATTATCGGTGGTCCTTAGTCCCTTTAGAACTTGAACACCTTCTTCATTCAATATTAGACACCCTTTCTTTGAAAATTGGACTAAGAACTCTTCATCACAAATCTGGGTGATACTCAGCAAGTTCACTTTTAGTCCCTTAATATACAGCACATCAGTCAACAAAGGCAATCCCGGAATATCCACCGTTCCCTTTCCAAGAACTTGTGAATGACTACCATCTCCAAATGTTACAAATCCATCTTCCTTCTCCTTAAGAGTTTTGAACAGAGATTTTTCTCTTGTCATATGCCTTGAACAACCACTATCAAGATACCACAAACATAAATTAAATACTTTCAAAGCGGTATGAACAAAAAGACATGCATGAGAGAGACATTCTTGACCTTCAAAGCAGGACTCATTTTCCTTTATTTCATTCAAGGATGATTGTAGTTTCCTTTTTAGATTATCAAGTTCATCACACAAGTGTCTATTTCTCCTTTTATACATATAGACTAAAGACTTTGACTCACATAAGCTGTTATGTATATCATGGTTCCTATGAACTAGGGATTTCAGCATGTGACAGAAGATTCTAGCATGTTTCTTTGATTTAAATAAATCTAAAAACACATTACTAGAACAGTCTTCAAATATGCTCACAGAGTCATTTTCACAAACACTTTTACAATCCTTCATGGTGGTTTTTACTAAATCACTTTTCAAAACACACCAATGGGTCTAGGATCACACTTAGGTATTAAAACCATAGCAAGTGTACCCCGCTCTGATACCAATTGAAAGTTCAATTTAGGTATGAAACACCCTTGAATGTTTAGACCCCAATTACAAAATTACCAATTCAGGCTTTATATTAAACAGTTTATGTGCAGAATATGATAACAAGCTTATACCAGAATTGATAAATAATCTAAGCCAAATATAAACACATCCACAGCAGTAAATATAAGGCATAGATAAAGGAAGGAAGATGCAAATACACGGACAACACACGATGTGTTATCGAAGAGGAAACCGAAGCCCTTGACGTAAAACCTCTCCACCGCCCTCCAAGTGGTCAAATAATCCACTAAAGAATATAGTTGGGATACATGAACAGTAGAAGACCCTTCAAGCCTAATCTACCCAAGTACCTAAGCCCTCCAAGTTTCTTGTTCCAACGAGGTTATGCCGAACCTATTTCTTCTTTAGCTTCCCGGATTCCGCTACTAGACCATAGCATCAACCAATGTAGATTGGTTCCTTCCTAACTGCTTCCCAACAGCACCAAGATGAACTTTCTCACAGACGTAGGTGTGGTGAGATAAGGATTTGGTAAAATGCCTCTCAAAGGTATAACAATGAAGGGGAAGAGAGAAGAGGAATTTGTAGAGTCTCTAAGGTCAAGATTGGGGATGAGGCAATCTTGTTTTTCTCTAGGGTTTCTCTTCAAAATTCTCTCTGGAAGCTCTCTTAATATCGTGGGAATGAGGGGTATTTATATTGAAATGAGAATAGAATGTGAAACATCAAATTTTCCCAAACAGGGCATTTTGGTGACTTTACCTCGCGACTGGGTTAAGTCGCGAGTTCAAGCCGTGAGCTAATGGCTTAGCCAGCCTTGGACTTTTATCCTGTAGTGTAACAATTGGCGCGACTCTTCAGCTTCTGACATGCTTGGCACATGTGCAGACTTTTGGCGACTTGCAAACTGCGACTCACCTGCGAGATCTAGTCGTGCAACTCTGTTTCTTTGCACAATCTTGAGCATTTCTTCACACTCTCTCACTCACTACCCTTAGAAGTTTCCCACCTAAATACAGGGTTACTAAGTGCTAAATTACAAGCAAATTGGCACGGCATAAAGCCAAAAAGATGGTTGATTAAATTCAACCTTACAATAATGAATATGGTATGAATATGATGAACTTGTTTGATGTGTGATATGAATTCTTTGATAGGATGATGAACATGTACTGATGAGATCCATGTTGCTGCCATATGATGAGATGAAGTGTGCTTGTTGCCATATTTTGATGTATGCTACATCATGATAAGGATGAGATGTGATATAAGGTGGATGTATGTGGATATATGTGTAGATGTATGCTTGGGTGTTGTATGTCATAGAACTAGAGTGTGTGTATGCGCGCGCATGTTTAGGGTAGCATCTTTAGAGGGTTCTTTCATATAATTAGAATATGGAACAAAATGAGTAGAGGCCGGCCCATGGGCTAGGCAAGATTGTATGCCTAACACCTTCCCATTCCTATGTACCTTAACTCCAGACCTAGAATCTAGATATATAAAGCCCTCCACAAAGGGCCTAACATTTAGTTCCTAGACCTAAACCAAATGGTGACTCCCTCTAAACCCCCTGTCTCTTGTCCACTTGGTTGAGGTGAATTCCTTAGAATATGAAATGTCATGCGCAGAAACGAAGGGAACCCACGAACAAGCACTTATGCTAACGAGCATCTAAATAAATAAATAATAATAATAATAATATCCTAATTTTGAAGGAAAAATCATAATTAAAAAAAAAAATACCTCAATCTCAATCCCAAGAAGATCAACAACAGCAATACCACCAACAAAACCCACAATCTCATTCTTAATCCCCCTCTCCCCCCTAATCTCTTTCTTTGTGGAGTCATTTATGGGTGTATTAGCAAAGTCCTTAGATACAATACCCTTATCAACTTTTAACTAAATGGCTAAAGACATTAAGAAGACCTTGGCCAACAAAAACAAAATGAACCTAATAGAAATTTAAATAAAAACAATGTTTTTTATTACTTTAGAATCACTTTTCAATAATTATAATGCATATTTTAGTGAATACTTGCTTGCGTCTTGAAAAGAGTGCCAATGTGGCCTTTTATAGGTGTAAATTTTGGGCAAAGCTTTCTCACAGGGATGAGATCTAAAAAGCACGGACATGAATAAGGGTAGGGATATGACACAGTGTTAAGAATTTAGACCCTTTAAAACAACAATTGGATTAACCTAGAGAATTAGCCAAGTGATTAACTTAGTCAAATTATGTAAATCTAGGTTAACACAATCAAATAATCATATCAAGCATATAAAGCAGTGGAAATATAAAGAACACAAAGATATGATCACCTAGGAAAACTAAACCGGTAAAAAACCTGGGGAGGATTTAACCTAGCTATCCTCAAGGTAAACTTGAATCCACTATCTTGAAAGAATCGAAGTTCATACAATAAGACTTACAAGCACTGACGCTCGACTTCCTATTGCTATCCACCAGTAGAACTTACTGACACGACCACGTGCAAGTTCCAAATCCACGGACTCATTCTTTCTTGGATTCACCACCAAATACAAGCACCCACGCTTGTTTTTCTTTAGGCTTCAGTGGCAGCAACTAAGTTGATCATCAAGGTGTAGATAACATTTCCTCCTTGAAAACCCTAAGTTTTGTGTAAAGGAAAGCTTCTTTAGATCTCACAAGAGATTTACACAAAACAGCAATATGAGCAACAAGAGCTACTCTAAAAATGTGGCTAGGGTTTCCTTTATATAGTGGGAGAAGTAGATCTAAAACCCTAATCCTTAATGGGCTTGGGCTGAGTTGGAAAATTCTGCAAAAAAACATTCTACCCGATATTCGATTGATCGAGCCAAACAGAAAGTCACTAATACTTCTACAGCCACTCGAATCCAACTTTACATAAACAACATACTTTGAGCAAGTCTAAAACAAGACTAAACACCTGTTTTGATCATGGTTTGCCAACATTACACATTAGAGTTCTAAATACATTAGTTTCGAAGTCTTTAGAACCTAACACACGGCGACATGAAATTTTTTAAAAAATTCAGACACGGGTACGGTAAGGATACGTATATTAATTAATTAATTAATTTTATATATACATATTTCAAAGCTAATAAAATTTGTTTTATAACAAAAATATTATTTATTTTTAAATAATTGTAAAAAATTATTTTAGAAGTATATTAAAGCCTAACCACTAATAATATGTACATATGTCTATTGTCTACCTAGATAATGAATAAAACAATATTTGGGGATGTTTGGACAAAGAAAAAAATTTCTATAGTAGAGCTTTGGGTTAAGCTATTACAACAGTATTAACATAAAACATATGACGATTCAATCAAGTTATTGTACCTTAGAAAGAACTTACCTTAAGGTTAGAAGCAAATGGTTTTGACTGTTTCCCTCAATCAATTGTGCAATAACTCTACCATGCAAACAAAAAAAAATTAGTAGACTTTTAACTAAATGGCTAAAGACGTTAAGAAGACCTTGGCCAAACAAAAACAAAATGAACCTAATAGAAATTTAAATAAAACTTTTTTTTTAATTACTTTAGAATCACTTTTCAATAATTATAATGCATATTTTAGGGAATACTTGCTTACGTCTTGAAAAGAGTGCCAATGTGGCCTTTTATAGGTGTGAATTCATGGCAAAGCTTTCTCCCAGGGATGAGATCTAAAAAGCACGAACACGAAAAAGGGTAGGGATATGACACGATGACATGAAATTTTTTAAAAAATTCGGACATGGGTACGGTAAGGATACGTATATTAATTAATTAATTAATTTTATACATACATATTTCAAAGCTAATAAAATTTGTTTTATAACAAAAATATTATTTATTTTTAAATAATTGTAAAAAATTATTTTAGAAGTATATTAAAGCCTAACCACTAATAATATGTACATGTGTCTATTGTCTACCTAGATAATGAAAAAAAATTGTAAAAAGTTGCAAGTTTAACTCCATGGTAGTAGCTTGATGGGTGGTGGACTTTAACTCATAAAATACAAAAATTGAAAAGAAGCAAGAAGAAGAAGGTGAGCTACAGGGTTGCTAGATTGAAGAAGAAGATAAGCATAAGAGACTATAAGACAGTACTCAAAACAGTGTGTTTTATTATTATCTTCTTTTTTGTGGCACCGGCCAAGTTGGAATCATGACATCACCATGTCACTATTGTGTTGAGTCATTTGGGTAAATATTGCTCTTTTTTAAACAAATTTGCGTTATAGTTACTGTTAAGAGTTATTTAGCAAATTGAGGAGAGAGATTGAATTTCGGCAACACTGTTGCCGAAATTCAAGAAAAAGTAGGAGAGAGAATCAGAAAAGTGAGGAGAGAGAAAAACATGAATTACAGCAATAGTATTGCCGTAATTCCTCTGCCCAATCTGCCCGGGCTTGTGCGTGTGAGGAGTGCCCAAAACAAAATCCCACAATTTCGGCAATACCATTGCCGAAATTGTGGGAAATTTTTTTTTTTTTTTTATATAATTTGTGGCAATGGTATTTCGGCAATACCATTGCCACATTTGTGAGAAATTTTTTTTTTTTTTTAATGTGTGGCAATGGTATTTCGGCAATACCATTGCCACATTTGTGAGAATTTTTTTTTTTTTTTTTAATGTGTGGCAATGGTATTTCGGCAATACCATTGCCACATTTGTGGGAAATTTTTTTTTTTTTTAATTTGTGGCAATGGTATTTCGGCAATACCATTGCCACAATTGTGGGGAAATTTTTTTTTCAGCAATACCATTGCCACATTTGTGGGGAAAATTTTTTTTTTTTTTTTAATTTGTGGCAATAGTATTTCGGCAATACCATTGCCACATTTGTGGGGAAAATTTTTTTGCGAATACCATTGCCACAATTGTGGGAAATTTTTTTTTTTTTTTTAAATTTGTGGCAATGGTATTTTGGCAATGCCATTGCCACAATTGTGGGGAAAAATGTTTTTTTTTTTTTATTTGTGGCAATGTATTTCGGCAATACCATTGCCACAATTGTGGGGGAATTTTTTATTTATTTATTTATTTGTGGCAATGGTATTGTCAAAATTGTGGGAAAAAATCAATTTCGGCAGTGTCATTACCACATAGTGTGTATGTTATTTCGGCAATACCATTGCCACAAATTTAAAAAAAAAAAAATTTCCCCACAAATGTGGCAATGGTATTGCCGAAATACCATTGCCACAAATTAAAAAAAAAAAAAAAAATTCCCCACAAATGTGGCAATGGTATTGCCGAAATACCATTGCCACACATTAAAAAAAAAAAAAAAAAAAAATTCCCCACAAATGTGGCAATGGTATTGCCGAAATACCATTGCCACAAATTAAAAAAAAAAAAAAAAAAAATTCTCACAAATGTGGCAATGGTATTGCCGAAATACCATTGCCACACATTAAAAAAAAAAAAAAAAAAATTTCTCACAAATGTGGCAATGGTATTGCCGAAATACCATTGCCACAAATTATAAAAAAAAAAAAAAAAAAAAAAATTTCCCACAATTTCGGCAATGGTATTGCCGAAATTGTGGGATTTTTTTTTGGGCCACTCCTCACACGCACAAGCCCGGGCAGATTGGGCAGAGGAATTACGGCAATACTATTGCCGTAATTCATGTTTTTCTCTCTCCTCCTTTTCTGATTCTCTCTCCTACTTTTTCTTGAATTTCGGCAACAGTGTTGCCGAAATTCAATCTCTCTCCTCAATTTGCTAAATAACTCTTAACAGTAACTATAACGCAAATTTGTTTTAAAAAAAGCAATATTTACCCAAATGACTCCTATTGTGTTAGTTATTTTTCAAAAAAAAAAAAATTTAAAATTTCTAGGACATGTGTGTAGCCATGTCCCATACATGTTGGTCACGGACACAACAGCCTAAATGACGTGTTTGCACTTTCCAGTCTGAAATCAACTTTGCAATTGTACAACAATTAGCTAAACCCTCCAATCACTAGGATATGATATTCCAGTGTTAGCTAATGAAAAGAATTATATTTACTTTAAGTTTAATCATTCTCCCACACCTCCCAAGAAAATGTTTCTCTCCGAATTTAGTTTGAAGATAAATCCTTCAAACTCTTCTTATATTTTTTTCATTGAATGTGAATTTTGAAAATCTAACAGTTGGATTTCATATTCTTATGATATCCTCTGTGCTTGCAAAATTTCAATAAGATAAACTTGCAAAATTTCAAGATAAAAGATCCATAGCTATATCATCAATCAAATGTTTAAATTTCAAGTTTTTTTTATCCAAAATTATGCATTGAAAATAATTTTATTGATTGAATAGTAAATAATATCCGATTGAATGAAATTTGACATGTATGTTTAGAACATAAAGAACATGCAATACAACAATTAGATTTTCAAAATTCACATCCAATAACAAGATATATGAGGAGTTTAAAGGATTTCTCTCCAAACTAGTTTGGAGAGAAACCTTATCCCACTTCCCACCACACCTTAATCATCAGCATTTTCATGTCTTATTTAACACTTCCATCCAAATAAACAAAAATACTTATATGGCAAAGGGTTTTTTTTTGGTTTCTTAGTATGATGATAAAAAACAATTATTAGGAATGGACGCCAGAGGTTAAACTCTCTTAAAAAAAAAAAACTTTTATACTTGAAGGATTGATAAATAAATTATTTTCCAACAGAAAAAAAACATCATTTATTTATACTTTAAGATTTTTAATTTGTCTTACAAAAGTTGCAAAAATACATTTGAAAGTTATTTATTTTTTAAGATATTAATTTAGTCAATTTTTCTAATTTTTTACAGTTTTAATCCATTTATTTATATTTCAATTAGTTATTAAATTATATATGACATCATGACCTTTAGTCGAACGTTGACCTCAAAACCTTGAAATTTCTTTTTTTATTCTTTAAATAATTAATTTTTAAATCCAAGATTTTAATTTGGAGGGGATTCGAACTTGGAACATGTCTCTGTTGAAAAAAACCAAAAATTGAAAATTCGCAAACAAATTTGCTGTCTTTTAGCTAAATACTGCTTAAATAAGAGGTTGTATATGTACTATGCAAAGTTTGTTGGGTAAAATATTATTTTTGTCCCTAAATTATCATAAAAGTTCACTTTGTAAAGTTGTTATTTACAACTATGTGTTTTGTTGGCATATATTCCGTGCCAAATTTGATTGTAGTTTTATTCAATCTTATGTACCATATATTTATTGTGAGATTTCACTATAAGGGTTGTGTGATAGAGAGAGAGAGAGTGTGAAGACTCAAGCAATTGAAGACTGAAGAGTTTTCGCGGGTAGCTCGCGACTTAGCATCCAGTGAAGTGACTCATGTGCTTTACACATGCTGGAATGCGAAAAGTCAGGCCAGGATGGAGACAGTTGTGTCTCGCGAGTATCTCGCAGGTAGGGCCTTCCCGCGAGACACCCACGAGATATTCTATTCTGCAAGCTTGTCCATTCTGATACACACTTTCTGTGCCTATACTATTTATACCTACATTACCCACAAATGTTGAGGAGTGCTTCTGAGAGAAAACCCTAGCCAAACACCTTGAGAGCTAGAGATTGTTATACCCACAATCCTCTACACATTTTCTTGTGAAATTTCCTCAACTCCTACCTCTCCATTTCCATACCATTGAGAGGTTGATAGCCCAAACACTTACCACACCCTTTCAGAGTGTCAAGTGAAGTTTTGGTGCTGCTGGGAAGCATTGGAAAAAGCCAAGGATGGCAGATGCAACATGGAGCTTGTTGTGGGATCCGGAGAATCAGACAAGACACGATTCCGAGAAGCCTTGTTGAAGTAGGAGCTTGGAGGGCTTAGGTACATCGGGTAGATTAGGCTTGGAAGGTCTCTTGCTAACCCATGTATCCCAGCTGATTGTCTAGTGGATTGATTTCCGCTTTTAGGGCCGCGGAAAGGTTTTTCACCGAGTTCTTCGGTTTCCTCTTCAATAACACATCGGCGTGTTACTTGTATTTGCATCTTTCTTCCCTACTCTTTTACATTCCATTTTACTGCTGTGTTGCTTTGTTTTATGGATTAGAGTAGCTTGTTTGTTTATCCGCTCGCACTTACACTATTCCGCACTTAGTATTAAGTTAGTATAAAATCAATCGAGCCATAACTTTAATTTGGGGGTCTAAACAGCTCTTGTGTTTTCAACACATTTTCGAGCATTCACACTTTTAGTCCATGAACTTTCAAAAGTTCTTTAAGTAGTTCATTCTTTTTTTTTCTTTTTTTTCCCCTCATCTTATAATTTTTATTAGATTTCCTGTATAGATAGTGATTTCGGTCTTTGAAGTTTAAGAGGAAAAAGAGAAGTTGAGTTAGTTTTCTATTCTTATTTTATGATTTAAGATAACTCTATTTGTTGTAAAATATAATTGCAAGAAAGGTTTTTTAAAAAAAGCTCGTTTGAAGAACAGTAAAATAGATATATTCAAAGTTTTGTGGTCAAATCAAGTTTAATATTATTTAGCAAAAAAAAAAAAATCAAGTTTAATATCAACTAAATACAAAAATGAAGAAATAAATTTGCAAAAATATAGTAACCTTGATTACAAAAGTAGTCACTAAAATTTAAATAATTTTCAAACATATTCCATGAGTTAAAAAAAGAAGATCATACTGTTAATCCTTTAAGTATATGGCATAATTGCATAAACAAACAAATAATCTCAATTTTCAGATTTTTTTTCCAAATATGGCTAATTATAATAAAAATATATAATTATATTAATTAGAATAAAAGTTAAAATGAAACTTTATTTATTTTATTGATACCAACTATTACTTTCTAATGTTTTTAATGAAAATGTTCAAAGTTAAAATATAGAATCCTGCTGTTATGACTATCAATTTTCAAAAAAATATATACTTTTAAAAAATATATATTTAAAGTTTTGAAAAATAAATAAGGATAGAATCATAAGGTGCAAAACACATCATTGAAGTTTTAGGATGTTTAGATTTAACATCCTGAAATTTTAGAATTTTAATTTTACCCCCAAATGTTCTATGTTGTTTGAACTTTGGATTGTTAATTTTTTGTAAGTTTTTTTTTTTTTTTCTTTTGGATGTGTCTGTCACATCAGACCATCACATTTGCTAGTTGGACCAATTAAATGGTGACACATTTTATTAAATATTCTATGTCATTATTTAAACTTAAAAACTAAAAAATAAATTAAAATAAATCTATTAAATTAATTAAAAATTAAAATTTTTAACCATGGTGTCATACCATCTCTTTTGCACCTTTTCTTTTGCCTCTTTCCACTATCCATCTCCGGTGCAGCAGTGTCATACCACCACACTCAATTGGATTTAGTGTAAAAAGCAAATGGGAGGTGGGTCTTTTGGCTAAATGGATTTTTGTTGAAAACTGAATGTAATCATGGTGTGGTGGTGGTGGTGGAAAAATGACAGTGGCGGTTTCAAGAATTTTGTTCAGGGTGTTCCTTAGAAAGCATAAATTACACAATCTTATTTCTTTTTAGCCTTTAGGTAATTAGGTTTGATTCAATGTTATTAATTCCATTCCATTCCGGCTATAACGGCTAGAAAATACCGTGCCGGTAAACAAACCGGAACAGTAACCCACTCTATTCCACTTCGAAAAAAATTTTGGGTCATTCCGGTCTATTTTGGATTTCGGAGTGTTTCGGTAAATACCAGCTGAAATTCAAGATTTGGCCAGCATGAAGTTTGTGCTTAAAAAAAAAAAATTTTTTTCTTAAAACCAAAACAAATTTGCATTCTGTAAACCAAAAAACCTCAAAAGGAAAAAAAATGAACAAAGGTACCTATATAGCTAAAAAAAAAATTGTATTGAGAAATTTAAGATTCAAAACTTGAGAAGAGGCACTACCGCACTGGTACTAGTAGAAGGCAAAGAAGTTACGAACAAGGAGGAAGGCAAAATGTAGATGTATAAGTGTAGACGAAGATGTGATAAAATTTAAAAGTATGAAGTGTAAAAATCGAGGAGGCAGAAGACGTGTGTGGTTAAGAATAAACAAGAAAAAATAATTAAAATAAGAAGTAAGTAATATATATCTGGTGAGGAAAAATAACACTGTAATGAAAAATAATGAAATGTTGAAAATTGTGTTGTATTCGGCAGTGTGCTTAGTCGAAAGAATCAAGCCACTGCCCAGCCTGTAATAGTTTTATTATAATTTTTTTTTTTCAAATTTTAGTTCAAAAAAAAATTTTTTTTTAGTTTTTTCTTTTTGTTTGAAAGGCCACAATATATTGTTAAGTTGCTCAAATTATGGATCAAAATTTAATTTTATTGGCATAAAAAAAATTTAGGGTGGTCCTAAAAAATTTTTTAAAGGCAAGTAAATATAAAATTTTAAATTATTATATATATATATATATATATATATTTTTTTTTTTAGGTCAGGGTGGTTCTGGGACCACCCTAGCCATATGGTGGCGCCGCCACTGGAAAATGAGTAATTTTCGGGTGAGCTCTGTTTCTTGATGTTTATTTTTTGTGCTTGTTGATGGGTTGCTCGGATCTTTTTCTTCATTTTTTTCTAGGTTTGTGTTTGTTTTCTGCAATGTTCAAACCCAAATACGTAAAAAGCTAAAAATCATTAAAATAGTACTCCCAAAGTTAATAATAATAATAATAATAATAATAACAATAACAGTTAAGAACTTTTCTAAACTAAAATTTGAAAATCGTGATCATCCCCAACTCTGATTCTGTGATGGTGGTGGACCTTGTTTGTGGAGTAAGACTTGTGATTATAAAAGAAAAATAAAGAGAGTGGATTGGGTAAGAAGCCTTTCATTTTTGGTTTTATCTTTGCTGTTGCTGTCACTAGTCATCATCAGATTCGGTGTTGCACTCTTAAGGACCTTTGATTCTTTGGGGAAGAACACGTTCACACTGTTCTTCCGAAATTACATTCAAAAGAAAGAAAAAAGAATTAATTTAATTAGATTTTAGGATTTATTTTAAGTATTTTTATAATTTTTTTAAGTTATTTTTGTTAGGTTCTAAGAATTAGGAACTAATATATTAGAACTTTGTAATGTTGGCAAACTATGATCAAAACATTTTAGTCTTGTTTAGACTTACTCAAAGTATATGCTTTTTTATGTAAAGTTGGAATCGAGTTGCTGCAGGATTTACTGTGTAAATCTGCCTAGCTCGGTCGATCGAGAATTAGACTCAACCGATCGAAAGTCGTGCAAATTGTTTTTTCTGCAGAATTTCCAACTCAGCTCAAGCCCGTTTGACGTGTAAGGTTTTATGTTTTGTCTTAAGTATAAAAGAGAAAACCCTAGCCACATTTTTAGGTTGCTCCTTATGCTGTGTGTGTGAATCTTCTGTGAGATCTAGAGGTGGTTACCTTCACACATACTTAGGGTTTCCAAGATTCAAGATTATGTCAAGAACTTGGTGATCATTCAGTTGTAGATTAAAAAGCTTAAAGATACACAAGTGGGAGTGCTTGTACTTACTGGGAATTCAAGAAAGAAGTAATCCGTGGACTCGGAGCTATCATGGGGTTGTGGTAGTAAGTTTCCTACTCGAGGTAGTAATAGGATGTTAGTGGTCTAAGTTGCTATTGTGTAAACTTCAATTCTTTCATAGTGAATTTGTTTTACCTTTGGATAGCTAGGTTAAATCCTCCCCAGGTTTTTTACCGGTTTAGTTTTCCTAGGTCATCATATCTTTGTGTTATTTATTTTCTGCACTTTACATTCATATGATATATTTGTGTTAACCTAGATCTGTTTAATTTGATTAAGTAATCACTTGGCTAATTAACTAGGTTAATTTGGTTGTGTTTTAAGGGGTCTAAAAACAAACAAGTTGTATCAGAGCGGGTAGCTCTCTTGTTGTAGATCTTTTGATCTAAGAGCTGATCCTTAACCCTGGTTGTCATGAAACACAGACACTCTCTAGTTATTCCTCCTCGCTTTGATGAGAATAATTATGCTTATTGGAAAGTAAGGATGAAAGCTTTCTTGAAATCCATTGATGAGAGAGTCTGGAACTCCGTTGAGCACGGATGGGAAAAGCCCACTACTTTTGTGAGTGAGTGGCAAACTTCTCAGAAAGAAGCAGCCGCGTTTAATAGCAAAGTTATGAATGCTATCTTTAATGCTATTTCCATGGAAGAATTTAAGAGAATTTCTAATGTTGAGATTGCTCATACTGCTTGGAATATCCTCCAGATTGTGCATGAAGGCATAAAGGCTGTTAAAATCAATAAGTTGCAGCAATTGACTACTAGATTTGAAAGCATTAGGATGTCTGATGATGAATCTTTTGATGAATTCTATGCTAAGCTTAATGATATTGTTAATTCTGCATATAATCTGGGTGAAATCTATAATCAACCTAAAATTGTTAGGAAGATTCTTAGATCTTTAACTGAAAATTTTAGACCAAAATTGACTACCATCACTGAAAGCAAGGATGTGGACTCCATCCCTGTTGATGAACTAGTAGGATCTCTTCAGTCCTATGAGTTGGACCTACCTAAGACTAGCAAATCCAAATCAATGACTCTTAAGTTTGTTGATGATGTTGAGATGAATGGATTTGATGATGAGCTCTTTGCTACAGAGATTGCCTATCTTGCCAAAAATTTTAGAAACTTTCTTAAGAACAATAACAGAAGGGCAAGAGGTAAGAACACTGCTGAACCTAGAAATTTTAGGAGGAATGATCCCACTAAGGTTAATAACACTAAAAAACCTAAAGACAAAGTAGGTCAACCTTCCACTAATTCTATGGGTCAACAATGTTTTGGGTGTCAAAGGTATGATCATGTTAAATCTGAATGTCCTACATACTTGAGGTCTAAGGGTAAGGCTATGGCTGTAACCCTTAGTGATGTTGAAGTTTCTGACAATAAGTCTGGTAGTGATGAGGATGGAAACTTCATAGCTTTCACTGCTACTGCTGTAGTTGATGAAAGTGTTTTTGTTAAGGAGAACCCTGCTGATGGGGAACTCTATGAGGATGCAGATTTACAAGAAGCCTACAATAAACTTTACAAAGTTGCTGCAAAGGATGCTATGAGTGTTGATTTATGCTTAAAGAAAATTGCATCTCTTGAAACTTGAAAAGAAAATTTTGCTTGTGAAATTGTTTCATACTAATGACTTGTTGAATAAAGTTAAGAATTTGGAACTTGAATTATCTGTTGCTAGAGAACAAACTAATAGGTCTGCAAGCTCCAAACTTGATCACATGCTGAGTGTTCAAAAGTCTCCCTCTGACAAAACTGGCTTAGGTTTTGTAGAAAGCATCTCTGTGGCTAAACCCCATTCCACAAATTTTGTCCCTTCTTCTAAACCCTTTTTGAGTGAGGCTGCTAAACCTGTAGATGTCACACCTCCTAAGAAGCTTAGGGTTGATCTTAAAGAGTCTAAACCTAAGAATTCCACTCTTTCTAAGGACAAGTTGCATGATAAGCCTGCATGGGATTGTCATTTTTATGGAAAGTCTAGGCACATACGACCAAACTATTTCAAGTCGCAAGCTGCTAAGCGAACAAACGAGCCAAAAGTACATGTGCCTCAAGCACAAGATCCTATCGTACTTATCGATAAATTGGTAAAGGCTGTAAACCTTTATTCCAATCCTGGAGTTTGAAATCATTCTAATGTGAAAAAGAACTCCAGTGCTCGAGATGCATCTAAAAAGTTTTGGATGCAAAAGGCTCAATCTAATTGAGTCTTTCTGATATGGTCTTTATGCTTTATCGCTCTATTCTTTGTGAACGGTTTTAGACCCCTTAAAAACAACCAGATTGCGTAGCCTAGATTAATTAGCCAAGTTGTTACTTAGTCAAATTAAACAATTCTAGGTTAAAACAATCAAATAATCATATCATGTATATAAAACATATAAAGCAGCGGAAATAATAAAGAACACAATGATATGATCACCCAGGAAACTACACGGTAAAAACCTGGGGAGGATTTGACCCACCGATCCTCAAGGCAAAACAGAATTCACTATGAAAGAATTGAAGTTCTTACAAAAGGACTACAAGCTCCCCGCTCGACTTCCTAATGCTACCCACCAGTAGAACTTACTGACACGACCACGTGCAAGCTCCGAATCCACGGACTCCTTCTTTCTTGAATTCTTCAATCAGCTACAAGCTCCCCGCTTGTTTTTCTTTAAATTCCAATGGTTGCAACTATAATGATCTTCAAGATGTTGAAATCATCTCTACCTTGAAAACCCTAAGTTTTGTGTAAAAGAAAGCTCCTCTAAGATCTCACAAGAGATTCACACAAAACAGCAATATATGAGCAACAATATAATATGGAGTACCTTCAAAAACGTGGCTAGGGTTTAGTTTATATACCTAGGGTAAAAACATAAAACCCTAAACATTTAATGAAGTAGGGCTGAGTTGGAAATTCTGCAGAAAAATCAACCTGTGCGATTTTCGATCGATTGAGCCTATCCTTCGATCGATTGAGCCTATCCTTCGATCGATCGAGCCAGGCCGAAAGTCCCAAGTACTTCTGCAGCCACTCGATTCCAACTTTACAATAATAAGCCAACTTTGAGCAAGTCTAAACAAGACTAAGGGTACGTTTGGTACACTGAATGAGAATTACGACAAGAATTGTAATCTTTATTACTAGGAATAAAATGTGCTGTAATGTAATAACTAAACTTATTCATTAGTTTGGTTGTGTTATAACATTAAAATGAAACTTAATATTTATTTTTGGAAATTTCTTACTCATTCAATTATATTTCCTTAAAAATTGTTATTTTTAAATTTAAGAGAGATATGTGTTATTTTTTATGATTTTTTTTTTTTTTTATAATTGTTAGATGTATATGGAAGGTTTGTTTACTTGGAAATATATTAAGTTTTGAAATTATTGCATTTACTATGGAATAGCTAATACAACCTTTTAAAGAGGAATAGTTATTCCTCATTTTAAAGAATATCTATTCATAAGGAATAATAATTCCTTGTAATATAAATATAACTAAACTAAAGAATAACTAAACCATAGGAATAACTATTACATTACAGCACCTATTACAGTCTACCAAACATGCCCTAAATACATTGTTTTGATCATGGTTTGCCAACATTACAAATTAGAGTTCAAAATACATAAAATCCTAAGATCTTAGAACCTAACAAACTCCCCCTTTGACAATCCGTGACAAAACACAAACTAAATGCTCAAAGTTTACAATAAAAAGCCTTTTACAAAAAGTAATGCTCATAAACCAAATTCAAACCTAACTACTATCCATTAGTTGCAAGTGTAGACAGCAGCCAAGTCGAATGCACCTGAATATTCCTGAAACACTCTACAAATGCATAAACGCATGTGTGACAGAAAAACAGTAAATCAACAGATATGTAATCTAACTCTCCCCTATGTTAGATACACCAAAAAATAAACATATTCTTGAAAGTTCACACAACACATAATAAAGACATATATCAATGAATAATCATAAATATAAATCAATAAATAGTGAACTCATAGAATCAAGAATCATATATATATATATATATATATATATATATATATATATATATATATATAATGTATTTCCCAACAAGTATAGCCCAAAAGAAAGTATACATAGTGAAGCACCTAGATACAATCTAATCTCAAAAACTCCACTAGCTCCTCAAAAAGTAACAAAAAACTCCCCCTAACTACAAAAACCCCTCTACAAGTATCCAAACTCTACTCCCCCTTTTTGTGACGGAATGCCAAAGGACATCACAGGCCATCATCAAAAGGAGGTGGTGAGGATGAACGAAGATTCGCCAAATCCGCTCTCAGAGCACGAATCTCATCGAACAAGTCCACTAAAAGCTGACCATGAGCCGCCTGAACGGCCATGACAGTCTCCAAGGTACGACGAACATCGAAGTCAGCCGCAGAAGGTGGAGGAACAGCAGCAGCAGCAGCACCTACAGGATCAGGAACAGCCTCACGAGCAAGACCTGTAGAATAAGAAGGGGGTGCGGAACTAGAAGGCTCAGACCTCACATGTTTAGAGCTAGCTCGAAGATGAGCAGCCCTCTGTCTAAGGAACGAGGCACTTATGAGAGCAATCACATGAACGGGTTCAGAAGAAGGGAAATCATCTAAACCAAGATGAAGTAAAATCTTATGAATAAAGATAGGATGAACAAGAGCATGAGCAGTAGATGAACTCCTATAAACTTCGTTCAAAGAACGAAGAAAAATATGAGGAAAACTGATAGGAGCATCAGTGACAAGAGCGTACAAAAATACACACCTCTCGAGAGGAATGGTGTGCAGATGAGAAATGGGATACAAAGAGTGACACGCTATCCTAAAGAAGAGATAGACAGACTCAGGAAGCTCAGCGGTAGTGATCCTAGGATCAGAACCCCACTGGATAGAAGACCCAATGATGTAAGACATGACATCACTCAGCTCAGGTGACTCATCATACGGATAGACAGGGTGCTGTACCAAAGGTACCCCTAGAGCATCTGACACTACTGTAGAAGTAATGACATACTCTACGCCTCGTATCCAACTCTTAACAAGAGTATTGGAATCATAGACGCGGATAGAGATGTTCGAGAAGAACTCTCTAATCAGGGTAACTAGAGGAGGAGGATCAAAAACATCCAGCAGTAGTAACCAGCCCCTACGCTTAAAGTTTGCCCTAATGGCAGGATCAACCTCATCTAAGCTGACAGAACGCTCAGCCCAAACTTTTCTCTTAAGGTTTAGAGTCTCATAAATCTCTTGGTTTTTCTCACTCGAGAACCTCTCACTATCAAAGGAAGGTGGGGGAGGTGAAGGAGAGGGAATAGTCCTACGGGCTCTAGTCTTCCTAGGCATGATGCTAAGGAAAGGACAGAGACACAAGAAAAAACCAAAAAGAACAAAACCAAGGGCAGATTGCAAGTTAGCACAATAATCAATAGTGAACGGTTTAGACCCTTTAAACTATAACCAGATTGCGTAGCCTAGATTAATTAGCCAAGTTGTTACTTAGTCAAATTATGAAATTCTAGGTTAAAACAATCACAAAATCATATCAAGCATATAAAACATATAAAGCAGCGGAAAAATAAATAACACATGATATGATCACCCAGGAAACCACACCGGAAAAACCTGGGGAGGATTTTACCCACCGATCCTCAAGGCAAAAACGGAATCCACTAAGAAAGAATTGAAGTTCTTACAAAAGGACTTACAAGCTCCCCGCTTGACTTCCTAATGCTACACACCAGTAGTAACTTCCTGACACGACCACGCGCAAGTTCCGAATCCACGGACTACTTCTTTCTTTGAACTCCTTCTTTAAGTACAAGCTCCTCACTTGTTTTTCTTTAAACTTAATGGCTGCAACCTAGTTGATCATCAAGATATTGAAGTGATCTCAATCTTGAAAACCCTAAGCTTTGTGTAAAGGAAAGCTCCTCTAGATCTCACAAGAGATTTACACAAAACCGCAATGTATGAGTAACAATACAACTTGTGCAACTCTGAAAAACGTAGCTAGGGTTTGCCTTATATACCTAGGGCAAAAACATAAAACCCTAAACGTTTAAAGAGTTAGGGCTGAGTTGGAATTCTGCAGAAAAACGCATCTGGGCCGACTTTCGATCGATCGAGTCTAACCTTCGATCGATCGAGCCAGGCCGAGAAGCCCCAATGCTTCTGCAGTCACTCGATTCCAACTTTACAATATTAAACCAACTTTGAGCAAACTTAAACAAGACTAAATACATTGTTTTGATCATGGTTTGCCAACATTACAAATTAGAGTTCTAAATACATAAAATCCTAAGACCTTAGAACCTAACAAACTCCCCCTTTGGCAATCCGTGACAAAACACACAATAAAAGCTCAAAGTTTACAAGTAAACAGCCCTTTACATAATAATGCTCATAAACAAAAGTTCAACCTAACTACTATCCATCGGTTGCAAGTGTAGACAGCAGCTTTGTCGAATCAACCTGTATATTCCTGAAATACTCAACAAACACATAAACGCATGTGTGGTAGAAATAGTATATAAACAGGTATAGTATTCTTGTAAGATTCACATAACACAAAATAAAAAAAAAAATATCAATGAAGCAACTCATAAATATAATTCAATAAGCAGTGAATCATAAGGACAACAAGAATCAAAAGAAACATGTATATCAATATATCAATCAATGTTACTCCCCCTAACATGAACATCCCAAAAAATGATATACAAAGTGAAGCACCTAGATACAATCTAAATGAACTCCACAAAATATCCCATGCTAACAAAAAATATCTCCCCCTAACACAAAAATCTCCTCTACAAGTCTCAAAAACTCTACTCCCCCTTTTTGTGACGGAATGCCAAAGGGCATCATAGGCCATCATCAAAAGGAGGTGGTGAGGAAGAACGAAGATGCGCCAAATCTGCTTGCAGAGCACGAATCTGGTCGAACAGATCCACCAAAAGCTGACCATGAGCCGCCTGAACGGTCATGACAGTCTCCAGAGTACGACGAACATCGAAGTCAGCCGCAGGAGGTGGAGGAACAGCAGCAGCACCTACAGGATCTGGAACAGCCTCACCATCAGGACCTGTAGAAGAAGAAGGAGGAGGAGTGCTACTAGAGGGACCAGACCTAGGGTGTTTAGAACCAGCTCGAAGATGAGCGGCCCTCTGTCTAAGAAAAGACGCACCTATAGGACCGATAACATGTACAGGCTCAGAAGCAGGGAAGTCCTCTAAACCTAGATAAAGTAAAATCCTATGAATGAAAATAGGATGAACAAGGGCATGAGAAGTAGATGAACTCCTATAAACTTCGTTCAAAGAACGAAGAAAAAGATGGGGAAAACTAATAGGAGCATCTGTAACAATAGCGTACAGAAAAACACACCTCTCAAGAGGAATGGTGTGCAGATGAGAAATGGGCCAGAGTGAATGACAGGCTATCCTAAAGAATAGATAGGTAGTCTCAGGAAGCTCAGCGGTGGTGATCCGAGGATCAGAACCCCACTGGATAGAAGATCCAGTGATGTAAGACATGACATCACTCAGCTCAGGTGACTCATCATAGGGATAGACAGGATCCCTAACCAACAGTACCTCTAGAGCATCAGCCACTACCTGAGGAGTAATGGAGTACTCTACACCTCGTATCCAACTCCTAACTAGAGTGTTGGAATCATAGATGCGGACAGAGAGGTTCGAGAAGAACTCTCTAATCAAGGTAGCCGGAGGTGGAGGGTCAGACACAGCTAACAAAGGTAACCAACCCCTACGCTCAAAATTTGCCCTAATGGCAGGATCAACCTCATCTAAAAGAACAGAACGCTCAGCCCAAATCTTTCTATTAAGGTTTAAAGTCTCAAAGATCTCTTGGTTTTTCTCACTAGGGAACCGCTCACTATCAAAGGTAGGTGAGGGTGGAGTAGGAGTGGGGATGGTCCTACGTGCTCTAGTCTTCCTAGGCATGGTGCTAAGGAACAGGACAGAGACACAAAGAGTAAACCAAAAAGAACAGAAAATAAAACCAAGGCAGACTGCAAGTTAGCACAAAAAAATTATAGAATAAAAATCTATATGATGCATGAACATTAACAATGTTATGATGCATGAACTAATGCAGTAACCAGGATCAAAATAAGATTAATTTCACAAAATTGGCTTGAACAATAGAGTTTCTTAACAAAAACCCTAAAAATTTGAGAATGACTTGAAAATTTTTGCATCAAATTGATGAATCAATCATTACACACCATTAGAAACAGTTTATAATAACCAATTACATCAATTACACAAGCCAATTTCATCAATTAATCCCAATTTCACAAAAAGCCCCAATTCGATTCAATTATAAATCCTAGAAATTTCAATTGTTTACAAAACTTCAAATTGATCAAATTAAACAGTCAAGAACATGTTTAGAGAGTGTCCCCATCAAAACCCATTGATCAAATGCAAACAATTTGGTCCGAATCAACAAAAATCCCAATTTGAAAAGTTCCGAAAATCTCCTCTTCAATGCATGAAAAATGCATGAAATCAAGTAAATAAACTGAAAAGCAAGGGTAAAAGAGACATACCGGAAGAAAACGACAAAAACTTGAAGATTTGGTCTTGCCTCGTCGGAGAGAGAAAAAGAAAAGTTTTTGAAAAAGTTTGAATCTTTGAAAAAGTCAGATTTCTCTTTTTTAAAAAGCTTATTCACGATGTTCGATTGATCGAAAATTACATTCGATCGATCGAAAGTGACAGACGTTTTAGCACTTTCTGAGGCACTTTTTCGATCGATCGAAAAACACTCTGGATCGATCGAAATGGGAAAAAACACACTGAATTTTTGAAAAAAAACACAGTTTTGAAAAAATTGCAAACCAAATTTTGAAACAACTCCTCAAAGCATTTGAACAATGAATACAAAATGCATGAGTATGAGATGGAATGCATTTTCAAAAACCCAAAATTTTAAACCCAATTCTCTCAAACACAAGTTTCAATTGTCTTCCAAATTAATTTTCTCATGCAACAAATATGTTGTGCACAAATCTCAAGGTATTTTCAAACTTGGTTGGTCAGACCAAGAACACACACATTAGCATGTACAGTGTTTAACAAAGAGTAACTAGTGTAATGTATGAAACTAGCAAAGACTTGAGATACATGTGAGGTGATATGTGAACGGCAATCAAGCACAAAGTCTACACAATTCATCACATAGAATTAAAAGAGACTATCACCTAAAGAGTTACATCCTATAACTCCCACATCTCCTAGATCAAAAGCTTGCAATCATGTAAGTTTCTTTTAATTTTGCCTCTTATTTATATATGAATTGGCATTCAGCCTAATAGTACACACCGGTTTGAATTAAGTGAATTGGCATCAAGCCTAATAGTACACACCAGTTTTAATTTAATTTGAGGATACACCTTAGGTTCTTTTTGTGCATGTGCTACACTTTCTCGAGCACTAAATCTTATGATATGCACTAAGGTGTTCATGATTGGCTAGTGAACAATGGTGAGATGGTTATTTATGCCTTTCTCAAAAGGATCAAGTCCCACAGTCAAAAACTAGTGACTTCATGATTAAGGCAAAGTGATTAAGAACCACACACATCTTTCCCACACAACATGCACTACAAAGTTTCAACTAGTTTAGTGCAACAAATAAGCTCTGAACAGTTTAGACCCCTCAAACTACAACCAGATTGCGTAGCCTAGATTAATTAGCCAAGTTGTTACTTAGTCAAATTATGCAATTCTAGGTTAAAACAATCACAAAATCATATCAAGCATATAAAACATATAAAGCAGCGGAAAATAAATAACACATGATATGATCACCCAGGAAAACCAAACCAGAAAAACCTGGGGAGGATTTTACCCACCGATCCTCAAGGCAAAACGGAATCCACTAAGAAAGAATTGAAGTTCTTACAAAAGGACTTACAAGCTCCCCGCTTGACTTCCTAATGCTACACACCAGTAGTAACTTCCTGACACGACCACGCGCAGGCTCCGAATCCACGGACTACTTCTTTCTTTGAATCCCTTCAATCAGGTACAAGCTCCTCACTTGTTTATCTTTAAGCTTCAAAGGCAGCAACCAAGTTGATCATCAAGATGTTGATGTGATCTCAATCTTGAAAACCCTAAGCTTTGTGTAAAGGAAAGCTCCTCTAGATCTCACAAGAGATTTACACAAAACCGCAATGTATGAGCAACAATACAACTTGTGCCACCCTTAAAAACGTAGCTAGGGTTTTCCTTATATACCTAGGGCAAAAACATAAAACCCTAAACTTTTAAAGAGTTAGGGCTGAGTTGGAATTCTGCAGAAAAACGCATCTGGGCCGACTTTCGATCGATCGAGTCTAACCTTCGATCGATCGAGCCAGGCCGAGAAGCCCCAATGCTTCTGCAGTCACTCGATTCCAACTTTACAATATTTAATCAACTTTGAGCAAACTTAAACAAGACTAAATACATTGTTTTGATCATGGTTTGCCAACATTACACATTAGAGTTCTAAATACATAAAATCCTAAGACCTTAGAACCTAACAAACTCCCCCTTTCGCAATCCGTGACAAAACACACAATAAAAGCTCAAAGTTTACAAGTAAATAGCCCTTTACATAATAATGCTCATAAACAAAAGTTCAACCTAACTACTATCCATCGGTTGCAAGTGTAGACAACAGCTTTGTTGAATCAACCTGTATATTCCTGAAATACTCAACAAACACATAAACGCATGTGTGGCAGCAAATAGTATATAAACAGGTATAATATTCTTGTAAGATTCACACAACACAAAATAAAGAAATATATCAATGAAGCAACTCATAAATATAAATCAATAAGCAGTGAATCATAAAGACAACAAGAATCAAAATATCACAAGTATATCAATATATCAATCAATGTTACTCCCCCTAACATGAACATCCCAAAAATGATATACAAAGTGAAGCACCTAGATACAATCTAAATAATCTCCACAAAAATATCCCATGCTAACAAAAAAAAATATCTCCCCCTAACACAAAAATCTTCCCCTATCAACAAAATCGCCTCTACAACCACTTGTTGGAAATTTAGACCCCTTAAAACCACTTGTTGAAAATTTTTAAACAAATTGATGAATTGGGCATTACTAAACACAGCACAAAGAGAATAATGCCAAATTTCATCAAAACAACAAGCCAATTTCATCAAATTTAACTCAAATCACAAAAGCCTCAATTTCACAAAAGTTCGGAAGAAAACGACAAAAACTTTGAAGAATTGGTCTTGCCTCGTCGGAGAGAGAAAAAGAAAAGTTTTTGAAAAATTTTGATACTTTGAAAAAGTCAGATTTCCCTTTTTAAAAAAGCTTCTTCACGATGTTCGATCGATCGAAAATTACATTCAATCGATCGAAAGTGACAGACGTTTTAGCACTTTCTGAGGCACTTTTTCGATCGATCGAAAAACACTCTGGATCAATCGAAATGAGCAAAAACACACTGAATTTTTGAAAAAAAACACAGTTTTGAAAAAAAATTGCAAACCCAATTTTGAAACAACTCCTCAAAGCATTTGAACAATAAATACAAAATGCATGAGTATGAGATGGAATGCATTTTCAAAAACCCAAAATTTTAAACCCAATTCTCTCAAACACAAATTTCAATTGTCTTCCAAATTAATTTTCTCAAGCAACAAATATGTTGTGCACAAATCTCAAGGTATTTTCAAACTTGGTTGGTCAGACCAAGAACACACACATTAGCATGTACAGTGTTTAACAAAGAGTAACTTGTGTAGTGTGTGAAACTAGCAAAGACTTGAGATACATGTGAGGTGATATGTGAACGGCAATCAAGCACAAAGTCTACACAATTCATCACATAGAATTAAAAGAGACTATCACCTAAAAAGTTACATCCTATAACTCCCACATCTCCTAGATCAAAAGCTTGCAATCATGTAAGTTTCTTTTAATTTTGCCTCTTATTTATATATGAAATGGCATTCAGCCTAATAGTACACACCGGTTTGAATTAAGTGAATTGGCATCAAGCCTAATAGTACACACCAGTTTTAATTAAATGAATTAATTGAGGCTACACCTTATGTTCTTTTTGTGCATGTGCTACACTTTCTCGAGCACAAAATCTTATGATATGCACTAAGGTGTTCATGATTGGCTAGTGAACAGTGGTGAGATGGTTATTTATGCCTTTCTCAAAAGGATCAAGTCCGACAGTCAAAAACAAGTGACTTCATGATTAAGGCAAAGTGATTAAGAACCACACACATCTTTCCCACACAACATGCACTACAAAGTTTCAACTAGTCAAGTGCAATAAATAAGCTCATCAAAGTTAAACAAGTTACACAAGACATGACATGTGCAAAAAGATTGACCAACCTTGTTTTTCAAAAATCAAGAAAAATAGTGTTTAACATAATTTTTTCTTTCTCCTTTTTCTCCTTTTTTTTTATTTTTATTTTATTAAGAGAAAACAAATAAATCCTAGAATGAAATGCATGAATGTAATGCAATGCAAGTCCTAGAACAAAAACACAAAAATCTTTTTGGTTTTAACAAACGTTATAACCACTTGTTGAGATTTTGGAAAAAAAAACTTATGACCAAAAACAAAAAGCACATATTGTGCTAAATGATCAATGCAAATGCAATGCATAACAGTGCTTAACTAAGCTATAGAGGGTACACAAACAAGAAATATCAATTTCTTAATTAACCCATGAGTACATGTACAAACTAGTACATCCTCACACAAAATCAAAAATAGCTTAGCACAAACTATTCAAGTTTCACCACAATGTCAAGCATGCTCTAAATCAAGAGAGATATTAAAACTCATGTAATCCTCAAGAAAAATAAAGCAAGACACAAAAAAAATATTTTTGTCTTTTTGAAATTTTTCAATGTTTTTGAATTTTTTTTTTTAATAAAAAAAACTTAGAAAAAAACAAAACAACCAAAAACAGAAACAAGACATGTCCACAAACAATAGAAAGAATTAAAACAGGGACAAGTCAGCAACACTCACCTTGGAGAATCGTTTCTCACCCATATAGCACGAGTCTTCGGCTTTGTAAGTGAAAATCCATGAGAAGTAGAGTGTATTTGAGGAATTACACCAATCTTCTGAGACAGACTAAAATCCTGCAAATTCCTTTCACAAGCCAACAAGCTTAAATTTTTCAAAATAATATGAAACAATTTATATGGACTTCTGGCAGGAGCAATATCATCACATATCCTAGATTGACATACAGAATGCTTAAGTTTCAATTTATGACAATTAGGACGAATGTGACCAGAGACACCACAAAAGTAACAAACAGGAACAAATTTAGGAACATCAGTATTCCTAACAGCAATTCTAGTCTCAAATTTTAGTTTTTGCCTTAACAAAGAACAATTTGGTCTAATATGACCAACAACACCACAATGGTGACAAGTAGGCACAAAAACAGATTTCTTTTGCACACAAGCAGTAGAGTTAGACATAGGTTTAGAAATTTCAGCATCTACATCAGAACTTTTACCTTTATCTAACCTAGCACAATAAGCCTTTTCTTTATTATTCCTCTTAAAAGGAGGGATATAAACTTTTTCAGTTTTAGGCTTAAGAGAAACAGAAACAATTCTGTTATCATCAGTAGGCTTGGTACTAATCAAATTTTTAAGTTTAGCTTTAGACTCAGCTAATTCTTGTTCCAAGCTTTTCATCTTTTCATCTTGAGAGGAAATTTGATTTCTCAAAAATTCATTCTTTTTATTAGATTCAACCAATCTAACAAGCAATTCCTTTTTTTCAAGATTAGCCAATTTTAACTCTTCCTTGAATCTCTTAGATATTTTCAAAGATTTAGATAATTCCTTACGAAGAGTTTCAAAAGCATCAAAAAAATCAGCAGAAACAATAGTGTCCTTTTCATTCAAAACATCACAAGCATCAACAAAATCAGCAGAAGCATGAGCAGAAACATGATCAGAAAGACACTTCAAATTATCCATGACAACAGGGGTTAAGGATCAGCTCTTAGATCAAAAGATCTAAAACAAAAGAGCTACCTGCTCTGATACCACTTGAACAGTTTAGACCCCTTAAACTACAACCAGATTGCGTAGTCTAGATTAATTAGCCAAGTTGTTACTTAGTCAAATTATGCAATTCTAGGTTAAAACAATCACAAAATCATATCAAGCATATAAAACATATAAAGCAGCGGAAAATAAATAACACATGATATGATCACCCAGGAAAACCAAACCGGAAAAACCTAGGGAGGATTTTACCCACCGATCCTCAAGGCAAAACGGAATCCACTAAGAAAGAATTGAAGTTCTTACAAAAGGACTTACAAGCTCCCCGCTTGACTTCCTAATGCTACACACCAGTAGTAACTTCCTGACACGACCACGTGCAGGCTCCGAATCCACGGACTACTTCTTTCTTTGAATCCCTTCAATCAGGTACAAGCTCGTCACTTGTTTATCTTTAAGCTTCAAAGGCAGCAACCAAGTTGATCATCAAGATGTTGATGTGATCTCAATCTTGAAAACCCTAAGCTTTGTGTAAAGGAAAGCTCCTCTAGATCTCACAAGAGATTTACACAAAACCGCAATGTATGAGCAACAATACAACTTGTGCAACTCTGAAAAACGTAGCTAGGGTTTGCCTTATATACCTAGGGCAAAAACATAAAACCCTAAACGTTTAAAGAGTTAGGGCTGAGTTGGAATTCTGCAGAAAAACGCATCTGGGCCGACTTTCGATCGATCGAGTCTAACCTTCGATCGATCGAGCCAGGCCGAGAAGCCCCAATGCTTCTGCAGTCACTCGATTCCAACTTTACAATATTAAACCAACTTTAAGCAAACTTAAACAAGACTAAATACATTGTTTTGATCGTGGTTTGCCAACATTACAAATTAGAGTTCTAAATACATAAAATCCTGAGACCTTAGAACCTAACAAATAGAATAAAACTCTATATGATGCATGAACTAATGCAGTTAACAAGTTCAAAAGAAGTTCAATTACACAAAATTGGCTCGTACATAGAATTTCTAACAAAAACTCTAAAAAATTTGAAAACCACTTGAAAAATTTTGCAACAAATTGATGAATTAATCATTACACAATGTTGAAAACGGATTAGAATAACTAATTTCATCAATTCAACAAGCCAATTTTATCAATTAAACCTTAGTTGAACAAAATCCCCAATTCGGATCAATTAGAAACCCTAGATTTTTCAATTTTTCACCAAACTTAAAATTGATCAAATTAACAGGTTAGAATCATGTTTATGATGTGTCCCCACAAAAAACCAATGATCAATTGCACAAAAAAAGCTTGAATCAATCAGAAAATCCCAATATGCAAAGTCCGAAAATCTCCCTTAAATGCATGAATTTATGCATGAAATCATGAAAATAAAATCAAAAGGAGGGGCAAAAGAGTCTTACCGGCTTGAGGAAAGAGAAACTTTGCAAAAAATTTGGAGGAAAACAACAAAAATCTGAACTATTGAGCTTGCCTCGTCGGAGAGAGAAAGAAAAAGTTTGAAAAAGATTTGAAAAAGTGTTTGAAAAAGTCAGATCTGATCTTTTAAAAAAGCTTCTCCACGATCTTCGATTGATCGAAAATTACATTCGATCGATTGAATGAACCAGTCATTTTGAAACAAACTAGAGCACTTTTTCGATCGATCGAAAATCAGACTGGATCGATCGAACTGGCAAAGGCTCACTAAATTTTGAGAAAAACACAGTTTTGAAAAACACAAACCTAATTTTGGAAAACAACTCCTCAAAGCATTAAACAATGAAAGCAAAATGCATGAGTATGAGATGAAATGCTTTTTGAAAAACCCAAATTTTTAAACCCAATTTTCTCAAAAAAAAATTCAATCATTCTCCCATTGAATTTTCTCAAGCAACAAATATGTTGTGCACAAATCTCAAGATATTTTCAAACTTGGTTGGTCAGACCAAAAACACACACACTAGCATGTACAGTGTTTAACAAAGAGTAACTTGTGTAGTGTGTGAAACTAGCAAAAACTTGAGATACATGTGAGGTGATATGTGTATAGCAATCAAACACAAAGTCTACACAATTCATCACATAGAATTTAAAAGAGACTATCACCTAAAGAGTTACATCCTATAACTCCCACATCTCCTAGAACAAAAGCTTGCAATCATGTGAGTTTCTTGCATTTTTGCCTCTTATTTATATGAATTGGCATTCAGCCTAATAGTACACACCGGTTTGAATTAAGTGAATTGGCATCAAGCCTAATAGTACACACCAGTTTTAATTTAATTGAGGCTACACCTTATGTTCTTTTTGTGCATGTGCTACACTTTCTCGAGCACAAAATCTTATAAAATGCACTAAGGTGTTCATGATTGGCTAGTGAACAGTGGTGAGATGGTTATTTATGCCTCTCTCAAAAGGATCAAGTCTGACAATCAAAAAACACATGACTTCATAATTAAGACAAAGTGATTACAAACCACACACATCTTTCCCACACAACTTGCACTACAAAGTTTCAACTAGTCAAGTGCAATGAATATGCTCATCAAAGTTAAACAAGGTACACAAGACATGACATGTGAAAATAGATTGACCAACCTTGTTATCAAAAATCAAGAAAAATAGTGTCAAACATAGTTTTTGCTTTCTCCTTTTTCTCCCTTTTTTTTTTTTATATTAAAAGAGAAAACAAATAAATCCTAGAATGAAATGCATGAATGTAATGCAATGCAAGTCCTAGAACAAAAAAAAAAAAAATACAAAAACCAAAGAATAATGGTCACAAAAGAATAGAGCAATGAAGCACAAGGACCATGTCAGAAAGACTCAGTTAATTCGAGTCTTTTGCATCCAAAACTTTTTAGATGCACCATGAGCATTGCAGTTCTTATTCACATTCGAGTGATTCCCAACTCCAGGATTGGAATAAAGATTTAACACCTTTACCAGTCCACCAATTAGTGCCATAGGATCTTGTGCTTGAGGCACAGGCACTTTTGGTTTATTTGCTCTCTTATCAGCTTAAAGCTTGTAACAGTTAGGACGAATGTGTCCAGACTTACCACAATAATGACAAACCCAAGCAGGTTTACCATGCATCTTGTCCTTAGATTTGGTAGGCTCCTTAGGTTTAGATTCTCTTAAGTCTACCCTAATCTTCTTAGGTGGTGAAACTTCAACAGGTTTAACAACCTCACTCACAGGGGGTTTAACAGTTTCATTCACAACCTCACTCACAGAAGGTACACAAGAAGAAGAAGGAACAAAATTAGTGGAATGTGGTCCAGAATCAAAGATGCTTTCAACATATCTTAACCCAGTTTTATCAGAAGGATACTTTTGAACATTCAGCATGTGATCAAGTTTAGAACTAGCAGATCTAGCAACAAATAAATCATGTTCCAAAGTTCTAACTTTATCAAGCAAAAGCATGTTCTCAGATTTAACATTGTTCAAAAGCTCGTTAGCATCAAACAGTTTAACAAGCAAATTTTTCTTTTCAAGCTCAAGAGAATCAATTTTCTTTAAGCCAAGTTCAACTTTCATAGCATCCTTTGCAACAACTTTGCAAAGTTTGTTGTAGGCCTCTTGAAGATCTGCATCTTCAGAGAGTTCCCCATCAGAAGGGTTCTCCTCAGCAGATATGCTTTCATTGACTATAGCAGTAGCCGTGAAAGCAATGAAGTTTCCATCCTCGTCACCACCGGACTCATCATCAGAAACCTCATTATCACTAAGGGTTACAGCCATAGCTTTATCCTTAGTCCTCAAGAATGTAGAACATTCAGATTTCACATGGCCATGCCTTTGACAGCCAAAACACTGAGGACCCAAAGAATTATTTGAAGATTGACCTACTTTTTCTTTAGGGTTTTCAAAGTTATTAACCTTAGTGGGATCATTCTTCCTAAAATTTCTAGGTTCAGCAGTGTAAGTACCTCTTGCCTTTCTGTTGGTATTCCTAAGAAAGTTTTTAAAGTTTTTGGCAAGATATACAATCTCCGTAGCAGAGAGCTCATCATCAAATCCACCACCATCAACATCATCAACTGACTTAAAAGCCATTGTTTTGGATTTGTTCACTTTAGGTAGGTCAGACTCATAGGACTGAAGAGATCCTACAAGCTCATCAATAGGGATGGAGTCCACATCCTTGCTTTCAGTGATGGCAGTTACTTTGGGTCTAAAGTCTTCGGTTAAAGATCTAAGTATCTTCCAAACAATTTTAGGTTGATCATAGATTTCATCCAAATTAAAAGCAGAATTGACAATATCATTTAATTTAGCATAGAATTCATCAAAAGATTCATCATTAGACATTCTAATGCTTTCAAATCTAGAAGTCAATTGTTGCAATTTATTGATTTTAACTGCCTTTGTGCCTTCATGCACAGTTTAGAGGATTTTCCATGCAGTATGAGCAACCTCAACATTTGAGATCCTCTTAAATTCCTCCATTGAAACAGCATTGAAGATGGCATTCATAGTTTTGCTATTGAAGCCTGCTGCTTCTTTTTTAGAAGTTTGCCACTCACTCACAGGAGTAGTGGGCTTCTGCCATCCGTATTCAATGAAATTCCAAACCCTCTCATCAATGGATTTCAGGAATGTTTTCATCCTTACTTTCCAGTAAGCATAGTTGTTCCCATCAAAGTGAGAAGGAACAAACAGAGAGTGTCCATGCTCCATGACAACCGGGGTCAAGGATCAGCTCAGAGATAAAAAATCTTAAACAAAAGAGCAACCTGCTTTGATACCACTTGAACGGTTTTAGACCCCTTAAAAACAACCAGATTGCATAGCCTAGATTAATTAGCCAAGTTGTTACTTAGTCAAATTAAACAATTCTAGGTTAAAACAATCAAATAATCATATCATGTATATAAAACGTATAAAGCAGCGAAAATAATAAAGAACACAATGATATGATCACCTAGGAAACTACACGGTAAAAACCTGGGGAGGATTTGACCCACCGATCCTCAAGGCAAAACAGAATTCACTATGAAAGAATTGAAGTTCTTACAAAAGGACTACAAGCTCCCTGCTCGACTTCCTAATGCTACCCACCAGTAGAACTTACTGACACGACCACGTGCAAGCTCCGAATCCACGGACTCCTTCTTTCTTGAATTCTTCAATCAGCTACAAGCTCCCCGCTTGTTTTTCTTTAAGTTCCAATGGTTGCAACTATAATGATCTTCAAGATGTTGAAATCATCTCTACCTTGAAAACCCTAAGTTTTGTGTAAAGGAAAGCTCCTCTAAGATCTCACAAGAGATTCACACAAAATAGCAATGTATGAGCAACAATACAATATGGAGTACCTTCAAAACCGTGGCTAGGGTTTAGTTTATATACCTAGGGTAAAAAAATAAAACCCTAAACGTTTAATGAAGTAGGGCTGAGTTGAAAATTCTGCAGAAAAATCAACCTGTGCGATTTTCGATCGATCGAGCCTATCCTTCGATCGATCGAGCCAGGCCGAAAGTCCCAAGTACTTCTGCAGCCACTCGATTCCAACTTTACAATAATAAACCAACTTTGAGTAAGCCTAAACAAGACTAAATACATTGTTTTGATCATGGTTTGCCAACATTACAAATTAGAATTCTAAATACATAAAATCCTAAGACCTTAGAACCTAACACTTTGTAACCATTTTTCTTTGTTGCTTTTGTTTTCTTTGCTTTTCTAGGATTTGCATTGCATAACATTCATGCATTTCATTCTAGGTTGTTTTTGTTATTTCTATTCAAAAAACAAAAAAAAAAAAAACAAAAAACAAAAACAAAAAAAGAATGAAAAGGGAAGCAAAATATGTTTTGCATTATTTGTCTTGGATTTGAAATCAAGGTTGGCCATATTATCTTTATATAACATGTTTATGTACTCTGTTTAGCTTGGATGAGCTTATTTATTTCACTTTACTAGTTGAAGCCTTGTAGTGCATGTTGTGTGGGTAAGATGTTTATCGTTTTTTATCACATTGTCTTGATCTTAAAGTCACATACCTTTGATTGTCGGACTTGAATTTATTGAGAAATACATAAATAACCATCTTATCACTGTTTACTAGCCAATCATGAACACCTTAGTGCATATCATATGATTCTGTGCTTGAGAAAGTGTAGCACATGCACAAAAAGAACATAAGATGTAGCCTTTTAAATACTAAAATTGGTGTGTATATTATTGGGCTTTAATTAATTCACAATCAAATAAAATTGGTGTGTATATTATGAGGCAAAATCAAGAAACTTACATGATTGCAAGCTTTTATTCTAGGAGATATGAGAGTTATATGATGTAACTTTGAATGTTCAATATGTGTGTAAAACACCCTTGAACGTTTAGACCCCCAATATACAAATTACCAAATCAAGCTTAATATCAAACAATGTATGTGCGGAAAATGAACAAAAGCTTATTACAGAATTGATAAACAATCTAAACCAAATAAAATCACATCTACAGCAGAAATTAAATGGCAAAGATTAAGGGAAGATAGATGCAAACACAAGAACAACACAACGATGTGTTATCGAAGAAGAAACCGAAGCCCTCGGCATAAAACCTCTCTGCTGCCCTCCAAGTAGTCAATAATCCACTAGAAAATGAAGTTGGGATACATGAACAACAGAAGACCCTCTAAGCCTAATCTACCCAATGTACCTAAGCCCCCCAAGCTTCTTACTCCAACGAGGTTGCGCCAAACCTTTGTCCTCTTTAGCTTATCGAATTTCGCTATAGCCCATAGCATCAACCAATATCAATTGGTCACTTCCTAACTGCATCCCAAGCACCAAAAAGCCTTCTCAAAAATATAGGTATGGTGAGAAAATGATTTGGCTAAAGAACCTCTCAAGGATGTAACAATAGAGAGGGTAAGAGTTGAGGAATTTGAAGAGTCACTGTGTAAAGATTATGGATGAGTCAATCTTGTTTTTCTCTAGGGTTTCTCTCTCATACACTACCCTTACATGATTCCCACTTAAATACAAGGTCTCTAAGCACTGAATTACAAGTAAATTAGCATGAAATAAAGCCAACAAGATGGTTGATTAAATTCAACCTTACAATCTCCCATTTTGGCTATTTCGTGACAAAACCCTATAACAAATTCTAGACTTAACGTGTGAGTTGGGAACAGTTGAACAAAATTCACTCACACCTAACTCTAGAATCTATAAGGATCTTGAACCATAAGAACAAGTATCTCTTGAAACACAACAACACAGTATGATCATTATATGCAGAAAACTTGTAATGCATATAGAGCAAGCACAACTGGCTCTACAACCGACTCTTTGGCCTTCACAAACTTCACTTCTTTGGAGATATTCACAGCTAAAATACTTTCTCTAGTATATCCTAATCCAGTTTTATCGGATAACGATTTTTGTTGAGAAAGGACTTCATCAAGCTTCTTAGTGGAAACCCTTTCTATCTTGGCATTTGCTTGAACCACTTCAAGCTCAAGAAGTTTGACCTTTGTGTAAGCTTCAGTCAGCTCACCATTTAGCGTCTCTATCTCACACTTGGCCTCCTTATAACACACTAGAAGACTTTTATAGTCCTCCTCTGCCTTCTTCATCTTCTTCACGGCTGCCATGGCCACCCTTGCATACTCTCCCGTCTTCTCAAGGAGTGAGTTGTAGTTCTCTTGAAGACTGGCTGTGCTTTCATCTTCTTCAACATTTGATTCTTCAACAACTCCCATTGATTTTTCATCACTATGCTCCCCAAGCTCTTGCACAATCAAATTCAAATTCTTCGAAGACTTAACATGAGCAATGGTCATAAGTGCAGAGTAGTTTCCTTTTCTAAGACAGAGACCTTCATCTAAAGATCCAATGATGTTACTGCTTGGATGGTTTTTGATCACCCTTGATGATGGCTTCATTAAAGTAGACACTTCATCATTCCGAGAAATGGGAGGATGAACTTCCGGAGGAGTGAGAGGACTTAATGTCCTAGACATTGATCTTGTTTCCATTTTTTAATTCACAAGAGTTGATTCCTTTTCCGGTGTAGGTTCTTTAACTTCAATATCTTGGGCTTCGCCCTTAGTTATGAGTTCTTTGGAGCTTGGCCCTTCTCCATCATCAACCATCTTTACCTTTGTTATAGCATCATCAACTTCCACATTGATGGACTCCATTACCGTCTTTGTTCTCTTGTTGAATACTCTATATGCTCGGCTATTAGTAGAATACCCAAGGAAGATGCCTTCATCACTTTTCGCATCAAACTTCCCAAAGTTCTCACGATCATTGAGAATGTAACACTTACTTCCGAATACTCATAAGTACTTCACTTTTGGCTTCTTTAAATTCCAAATTTCATATGCGGTCTTCTTTGTTCCTGCTCAAAAATATATTGTATTGCCAATGTGACATGAGGTGTTCACAGCTTCTCCCCAAAACTTTTGAGGAATTTGCTTGTTGAGTAGCATAACTCTCGCCATTTCTTGAATCACCCGATTCTTCCTCTCAACCACTCCATTTTGTTGAGGAGTTTTGGAAGCTAAAAATTCCTTTTTGATTCCATTCTTCTCACAAAACGACTCAAATCTTGCATTCTCAAACTCCTTGCCATGATCACTCTTTATCTTGACAATAGGAACCCCGTTCTCGTTTTGTAGTCTCTTGCAAAGAATTTTCAATTTCTCACACGCTTCTGATTTTTCTCTAAGAAATTCAACCCAAGTGTATCTTGAGAAATCATCAACAATGACCATAATGTACCTTTTTCCTCCTAGACTTTCAGTTCTTGTGGACCCCATTAGATCAACATGAAAAAGCTCTAAGCATCGTGAAGTGGCGATCACATTCACCTTCTGGTGACTTTCCTTTGTTTGCTTCCCCATTTGGCATGCACCACAAAAAGTCTTCTCCACCTTTCCAAATTTTGGAAGTCCCTCAACAGCTTCAAATTTGGAGACTTTAGCCACTTGTTTGAAGTTTGCATGTCCGAATCTTTGATGCCAAAGTTCCAACATGTCAACACGAGCAATTTTGCAGGAAATTGGTTCCGTAGGAACCACTCCATAGCAATTGTCGGTAGTCCTCCTTCCTTCCAAGACTTGAATCCCTTATTCATCAATGATTATGCACCCCTTCTTTGAGAATTGAACAAGGAAATCCTCATCACATATTTGAGTGATGCTTAAAAGATTTGCCTTCAACCCTTTGATGTATAAGACATCATTCAATAGAGGTAATCCAAGTATCTCAACAGTCGATGTATAAGACATCATTCAATAGAGGTAATCTAGGTATCTCAACAGTTCCTTTGCCAAGAACTTGAGCATGACTCCTATTGCCAAATGTTACATGGTCACCAACCTTTTCTTTGAGTGACTTAAACAGTGATTTATCACCTGTCATATGATAAGAACAGCCACTATCAAGATACTATAAACATGAATTAAATACCTTTAAAGAGGTGTGCACAAATAGGCAAGCATGGGACAAGCACTCTTGACCTTCAAATAGAAACTTATCTTCATTTTCCATGCTCTTGCTAGATTGAATTTTCTTTTTCAGATTATCAATCTTATCACACAATATTCTATTTCTTCTTTTATACTTCTTAACCAACGAATTAGACTCATATAGACTATTGTGTAAGATGTAATTCTCATTTTAAAAATATTTCAGCATATGAACAAACATTCTAGCATGTTTCTTTGTTTTTAATAACTCTAGGAGTTCATTGTAAGGGCACCTTTCAAACATACTCATAGAGTCATTATCACAAACATTTAAACCACAATTCAGCATAGCCTTTTCCATAGCTTCATCCATAGCTAAGGGGTCTAGGATTGCACTTAGGTAATTAAACCATAACAAGTGCACCCGCTCTGATACCAATTGAATGTTCAATATGTGTGTAAAACACCCTTGAACATTTAGACCCCCAATATACAAATTACCAATTCAAGCTTAATATCAAACAATGTATGTGCAGAAAATGAACATAAGCTTATAATAGAATTGATAAACAATCTAAACCAAATAAAATCACATCCACTGCAGAAATTAAATGGCAAAGATTAAGGGAAGATATATGCAAACACAAGGACAACACAACGATGTGTTATTGAAGAGGAAACTGAAGCCCTCGGCGTAAAACCTCTCCGCCACCCTCCAAGCGGTCAATAATCCACTAGAAAAAGAAGTTGGGATACATGAACAGCAGAAGACCCTCCAAGCCTAATCTACCCAGTGTACCTAAACCCTCCAAGCTTCTTGCTCCAACGAGGTTGCGCCGAAGCTTTGTCTTCTTTAGCTTATTGGATTCCGCTATAGCCCATAGCATCAACCAGTATCAATTGGTCCCTTCCTAACTGCTTCCCAAGCACCAAAAAGCCTCCTTACAGATATGGGTATGGTGAGAATAGGATTTGGCTAAAGAACCTCTCAAGGATGTAACAATGGAGAGGGTGAGAGTTGAAAATTTTGAAGAGTCACTGTGTAAAGATTGTGGATGAGTCAATCTTGTTTTTCTCTAGGGTTTCTCTCTCAAAATTCTCTCTGGAAGCTCTCTACATTTCGTGGGTATAAGGGGTATTTATATTAGTGTGAGAATGAAATGCGAAGAGTCAGTTTTTCAAGACAGAGCTGGCTGGCGACTTGACTAAGTCGCGAGTTCAAGCCGCATTCTAACTGAATGGCCAGTCTAGACTTTTTGTCCTGTCGTGCTATAACTGGCATGACGATTTAGCTTCTCTGCACAGCTTCACTTGTGTGTTTCTTCTGGCGGCTTGCTAGTCGCGAGCCACTCGCGAGATCTAGTCGCGAGTCCCTGCTTCACTGCACAGTCTTGAGCATTTCTTCACACTCTCTCACACACTACCCTTACATGATTCCCACCTAAATACAGAGTTTCTAAGTGCTAAATTACAAGCAAATTGGCAAGGAAAAAGCCAACAAGATGGTTGATTAAATTCAACCTTATAAACTCTTTAGGTGATAGTCTCTCTCAAATTTATGTGATGAATTTTGTAAATATTGTGCTTGATTACTATTTATATATAACCTCACATGTATCTCAAGCTTTTGCTAGTTGCACACACTACACAAGTTACTCTTTGTTAAACTTTGTACATGTTATTGTGTGTGATTTTGGTTTAGCCAACCAAATTTGAAAATTCCTTGAGTTTTATGCAAAACATGTTTTGTGCTTGAGAATATAAGGTGAATTGATTGAAAATCTTAATAATTTTGGGAAAACTAGGTTCAAAACAAGTGTTTATGAAAAGCATTTCATCTCATATTCATGCATTTTATTCATAAAATTCAATGCTTTGAAGAGTTTTTGCAGAAAATTGTTCTGTTTTTCAAAAAAAAAAAAATGTGTTTTCCAGATTTTCGATTGATCAAACCTGTTTTTCGACCGATCGAAAATGCAATTAAAATTTTGGATTGAACCTGACCATTTCGATCACTGCTCGATTGGTTCTAGATCAATCGAAGGCATTTTCGATCAATCGAACCTATTTTTCGATCAATCCTTGAGTTTTCAAGTGTTCTGTCACTTTCAAACTTTTTCAAAAACTCTTTTCTCTCTCTCTTCGATCGGTCAAGGCTTCAAATCAATTTTTTGTCGTTTTCCTCCAATTCTTTTGCAAGGTTTTTGTCTTCATACACTGGTAAGACCCTTTTAGCCTTCTTTTTCCATTTATTTTTATTTATTCATGCATTTTTTCATGCATTAAGGGATATTTTCGGACCTATGAAAAATTTGGGGTTTTTGGTGTGTTTGATATTTTCTTTCACAATTGATCAATGGGTTTTTGTTGTGGGATGATATCCAACTAATCTATGTGGTTTAATTTGATCAATTTGATGATTTGGGAAAATTTTGAAATTCTAGGGCTTGAAAATACCCGAATTGGGGCTTTTGTTAAATTGAGCTTTAATTGATGAAATTGGCTTGTTTGATTGATTGAATTGGCCATCCTAATCTGTTATCTATCTTGTTTAATGATCAATTGGTCAAATTTCTTGAAAATTGTACAAGTGGTTTTTCAAATTTTGGGTTTTTGATATGAACTCTATGCTCAAGCCAATTTTGTGAATTTAAAGTTCAATTAAACCTATTCTCATTGTATTAGACCATGCATCATTTTCTTTTACTGTTCATGCATCATATAGAATTGTTATTTCTATATTTTTTTGCTAACTTGCAGTCTGCCCTTGGGCTTTCTTGTTTTCTCCTTCCTTGGTTCTTTTCTATTTGTCCTATTCCAACCTTAGATCATGGTTAAGAAGACTAAAGCCCATAGGACATCCACCTCCATTTCTTCCCCCACCTTTGATAGTGAAAGGTTTTTGAGTGAGAAAAACCATGAAGCTTATGAGAAGCTGAACCTGCGTAGAAACATTTGGGTTCAGAGAAAGGTTCTTTCAGATGAGCTTGATACTGAGATTAGCCATAACTTTGAGTGTCGAAGCTGGTTACCTCTGTTGGATGTTGATCATCCTCCTCCGGCTACCTTGATCAGAGAGTTCTACTCAAACCTCTTGGTCCACGCCTATGATTCTAACACTCTTGTGAGAAGTTGGATACGGGGTGATGAGTACACCATTACTCCTTCAGTAGTGGCTGCTACTCTTGGGGTGCCATTGGTTCAACATCTTGTTTACCTTTATGATGAGTCTCCTCCCTTAGGCGACATCATGTCTTACATCATTAGGTCTTTTATCTGTTAGGATTAGTGCCCTTAAATCCTATTGTATGATGCTATGTATGATATTAAGTGTGACATTGTATATGACATTATGTATGACTTAATATTGTGATTGATAAAGTTGTTTTATTATTATCTAAAATAATGGTAACATGAATATTTGGACATTATCATATAGTCCATAAGATGCATAGTATGTGATTTATGTGAAAAGTCACAAAAGATATAAATCACAAGCTCTTTGTAAACCCATAATTATAGTTCGTAATCGATGATGAAATTGGGCATTTCATCTGCGAAGACTATAACATATTAACTACGATGATTTGTCTTGATCATGGAAGTTGAGACTTCTAATTGATATGTTGTTATGTTGTTATGTTTTAAGAGCTAAGACATATTGAACTAGACCGCTATGAGATTTATTATTCTCCTAAAGACTGTCAAATGAATAATAAATCTCATGACTTATATTTGCATGAACTCTTAATCCTGAGAGAATAGTGAACCTGATCATGAGGTGTAGGTTGATTTGATATCTCAGGAGTGAAATCTAAAGTAACGGTCAAAACCTCAATATGTTGGGCAGCTACATTTAGTGTTGATGGAACATATATTCTCAAGATGGAATTCATAGTCTCTTAACGGAAATACAAAATATTCCCCTGAGATAAGTTTAATGAGTTTGTTATTCAGAGAGTTAGGCCTAACCACTTTAGTAAGAAATTACTAAAATATAAATTTATGAAATTAGATTTCATAAATATATGATAAATAATTTAAAAGGATTAAACTTGGTACACAAGGATTAAGATGTAGTAATCTAAAAAGTAGTAGTCTACATTTATGACTTTCTATTACTAGGAATAATTTACGTCCACTTCTTTAAAAGTTGGTAAAATGGACGGCACCGATCGACAAACTTGGAAATAAACCGGTTAAGGGCAACGAGCATTCTGGTCAACACTTGAACCTCCTTTGGATTGCTCAGCGGCTTAAGGCACTCTACAACTTCAATTTGATCGGGGTTGACTTCTATTCCTCAGTTAGTGATCACATACCCTGGGAAGTTGCTAGCCCCCACTCCGAAAGCACACTTGTCAACATTGAGGTGCAGCTTATGTCGCCGGAGCACTTCAAACACCTCTTTAAGATCATCAATATGATGCACCATTGTAAGAAAGCCTTTCAGGATTTGAAGGAATATTTGGTACCGGGGCCTATGTTGACAGCCCTAGAACCCGGAAAAGATTTATTCATGTATCTCTCGATGTCTGAGCATGCCATAAGTGCCGTGTTGTTGAGAGATCAAGAAGTGCAACAGCCCATCTATTATGTTAGCAAAACCTTGGTTGATGCTGAGATGAGGTACTTGCCTCTGGAGAAGTTGGTATTAGCACTACTACATGCTACACAAAAGTTGCTTCATTATTTCCAAGCTCATGCCGTCTATGTATTAACCAAGTATCCTTTGCAGTCATTGTTGAAGAGATTCGACTTCACAGGTAGAATAGCTAAGTGGGGAACTCATCTAGGCTCTTTTGACATTAGGTACAGACCTAGAAGTTCGGTGAAGGGCTAGGTTCACGCCGATTTTATGGCGGAATTTTCCCCGAGGAGGGAGATGAAGGTGGTTTGCCATATGGAAGTTCACCCCTGGAAGGTATTTTTGGACGGCGCATCTAGTGCAATGGGGGCTGCGGCTTGAATTGTCATCATAACCCCAGAAGGGATATGATTGGAACATTCTTTTAGGTTGGGTTTAGGACTTCCAACAACGAAGCCAAATATGAAGCCTTGCTTGCTGGATTAAGGGCTGTTCTGGATATGGGTGCTTGGGAAGTTAAGGTTTATTCAGATTCCCGGTTGGTGGTTAATCAAGTGTAGAGCAGTTTTAAAGCTAGGGACCCCCGAATGATGGAGTACTTGTAGTTGGTAAGGCAGGTTATGAACTAGTTTTTCAAGGCAAAGGTGGTTCAAGTGGCCAAGGGGCGGTATCGACACGCGAAATCTCTAGCCACTTTAGCATCATCGTTGACCGAGGAGGTACCTCGATTAATCAAAGTAAAGCTTGTGGCAGAACCAAGTATTAACGCAGGGGTAGGTGTTTTGCTGGTAGCAATATCCGAGCCGTGCTAGATGGACCCGATCATTGAAATTTTGGCCGAGGATTGAGTGCCAAATGATGAAAGGGAAGCAAGCTAGGTGTGCAAGGTAACTGCTCGGTATTGGTTGTCAACCGACCGTAAGCTATACCGGAGGTCTTTTGGGGGGCCGTATCTTCTATGCTTGCACCCCGGCAAAGTCAATGAGCTTTTGACCGAACTCTATAAAGGGTTATGCGGCAGTCATGTTGGGGGACGCTTATTAGCACACCGAGCAATGACCTAGGGATTTTGGTGGCCACAGATGCAGAAGGATGCTACCGAATACGTGCAAAACTGTGAACAGTGTCAAAAGCACGCCCCGTTAATCCATCCCAGCAAGAAGTCTAAATCCCGCCAGTAGCCCATGGCCTTTTGCACAATAGGGGCTGGACATTGTCGATCCATTCCCCTGGGCTATAAGCAATCGCAGGTTTGTTCTAATGGTTGTGGACTACTTCACTAAGTGGGCAAAGGTTGAGGCATTGGCTAATATCCGAGACGTAGATGTTAAGAAGTTTGTGTGGAGGAACATAGTAACGAGATTTGGAGTACCAAAGTCCCTGGTATCTGACAACGGGTTGCAGATTGATAGCAAAGCATTTCACAAGTTCTGTAGCGATCTCGGTATCAAGAATAGGTATTCCACCCCGGCATATCTACAAAGTAACAGCCAAGCTAAAGCCACCAACAAAGTGATTGTAAACGGATTAAAGAAAAGATTGGAGGGCACCAAAGGTAGGTGGGCTGAGGAGCTGCCCAACGTTTTGTGGGCGAACCATACAACCCCAGAAGGTCCACGGGAGAAACTCCATTTTCTCTAATGTATAGAGCGGAAGCAGTCATACTGACCGAGGTGAACCTATGCAGTGCTTGGGTTACAGGATTTGTCCCTACCAAGAATGGTGAATTATTGGTGAAGCAGCTGGACCTATTAGAGGAATGCTGAGAATCAATGACCGTACAGCTAGCTAAGTATCAACAAAAACTTGCCCGGCAATACAACAAGGATGTGAAGATGAGGGAATTTAGCGCTAGGGACTTGGTTCTACAGAAAGTAGTAGGAAACACGAGGGACGCCAGTGCAGGAAAATTGGCCCTCACTTGGGAGGGGCCATATAGAATTACTACCATTAATGGAGTAAGAGCTTACTATCTAGAAGATTTGGATGCATAACCACTTCCCCAGCCATGGAACGTATAAAATTTGAAAAAGTTTTACCACTGACCGTTGGAGTGTAGTAACTCGGGTTGAATGCAATGTAATAAGTGAACAATGTATATGAATGCATGTGTATCCACATTCTCGACATCGAAATTATTAATTTGTTGTGATAAGCCAAAAACGTATTGACCCCTTGTGATGAATTAATTGATTAATTAGCCAAGTTTAATTAATTAATTAAATTAATATGCAAACTCGTGGTAGCACAAACAAATCACCAATTAAACTAAGTGCAACGGAAATTAAATTGAGACGGTGATTTGTTTACGAATTGGGAAAATCAACACGGCAAAAACCGGTGATTTTAAGGTCACCACTCCCGAGAATCCACCATTATCTCAACAAGCGGTTACAAGTAAAGGAATCTCAGTACCTTATAGCAACCAACAGTTGAACCCTTACCCCAATACCCAATTGGACTTGTTCTGTAGTGACAATCTCTCCTTGTAATGCACGGCTCCCAGTACGTGACTAACCAAATGCGCGAATCCCAGTACGCGACTTCAATCATCAACTAGAGAAGGTTGTTGGCTACAAAGTTCTTTAGTTCATCCAAACAATGAAGATCAAGAAGATGCTTGGTCATAAAATCCTACGGTGTACAAACACAACAACTTCTACACAAGAACAAGGAACTAAGGCAAAACTCTGTCTCCGGTCACAATTTGCTTGAACAAATTTTGCTCAACACTTGTGCAACTTATGTCTACTTTGACGGCCCTTAAAATAATCATTTTATATGTCTAGGGTTGTGAGAAAAGAAAGCTCAAACACATAATCACGGATTAGAGTCAAAACAGGACTGAAAATTTGTTTTTCATAAACCTATCTGTCGAGCAGCTGTCGAGACACAAGGCTGGAATAGCTCTTCAAGCTTGATAGATGCTAGTTGTCGAGCTTTAATGACCTTGCACTTTTCAGCTTGAATCTTGGACAGATTTGCATGGCTTCAACACTTGATCTTGAAACACAGTTTCTTGAAGTATTAAACACATACTAGATCTACCCAAATATAAGTAAAGTGCATTTTGTTAAAGGATTAGCCAATTACATAAAATAATGACATATGTTCCTAACAAGTGAATCACATATGTCCTAACAAGTGAATCACATATGTCCGAACATGTTAATTAATCACTATTTTATCTAAGGATAGAAGCTTGCCCCCAGTTCAATCCTTATCGCCAGGAAATTGGAAACCTAATCACTATTTTATCTAAGGACAAAAGCCTGCCCCCGGTTTGATCCTTATCACTGGGTAGATGGAAACCTAATCACTGTTTTATCTAAGGACAAAAGCCTACCCCCGATTCGATCCTTATCACCGGGCAGGTGGAAACCTAGTCTATTTTTTCTAAGTATACAAACCCTTTCCCGGTATGACCCTCGAGACCGGACAAGTGGAAACCTAATCCTGACCTCTATTTGATCTAAGAGCATAAGCCGGTTAACCTTGATTGTTGGTCAAAACAGCATCATAATTAAGTTAAGCAAAGAAAAATGTAGCCTAAATAGCTCAACTCCAAATATATTAATAAAAACCGTTCATTGAAGAAAATATCAATGAAGTTGTCCACAGATTTAAAACAAAGTGTTTTGTCACCATATCCCGGAGACCATAGGCAAATCAACCAAAGTGAACATAAAAGCTAAATAAGATTGGCATAAGATAAAGTAAGGCAAATGTTCTGTCACCACATCCTAGTGACCATAGGCGAATCAAGCGAAATAACCATAAAAAATAAAATAAAAATAAAAATAAAAAAAATAAAAAAGAAACAAGTAATATCTTTCAAACAGCAGGATCATTGGGTTGGCGGGGAGCAGTGTCATCACCTTGCTCGACTTGTGCATCTTCGACGGATTAAGGGGCAGGATCTGGAGTTGAGGACAAGGCGTTGTGCAACAGGGCATCAGGGTTGCTAGTAATCTCGAGATCAACTAACTCCACGTGAAAGTCAATTGCCTCCACCAGGGCCCTCATGCTAGGGGTGTCTCCTTCCTCCTCGACGTCTACAGGATTTTAAACTGAAAGGGGAGGAGGCTCGGGGTGAGGTATTTGCTCAGGGTTTCTGAGTAATGACTCATCTAGCACCCCCATTGCTTGTAAAGCAACCACCTACCCTTCATCGAACCCATGGCACCACGATTGGTAAATGATAAGCTCCACGGAATTTTTGGCGTTCGGCGTTCATGAAGCCTGCATTGTACCATTTGTCCTCGGCTGCTGCAAAGGCTGCCTTTAGCTCCGCTATCTCGGTGGCCTACGACAGACTTAGGCTCTCCGTCTCAGCCAGCTTGAGCTCTATCACCCCCAGTTTTTCACCTGCCTCTGCTAGGCTCTACTCGGCCAACGCTCGAGCCTTCTCAACTTCCCTTACTCTTTTTTCAGTATCCTCGACTGCCTTACCCTTGTCCTTCTCCATGGCCATTGCTATGTCTTTCAAAGCTCGCTCTCGATCAGCATCCTCGGTGGACTCTTTTAGCCGGTCCTCGAGCATGTAAGCTAGTTGTGCTGCCTGTAATCACAATGAGTCAACAAGTGTGAGAGGAGAGTATAAATGGTTACCCGTGAAACAAAAGAAACTAAAGTACATTACCACTATAGTGTGCCACTAAAGTCGAGAGAACAAGGATTCATCTGCACCACTCGAGAAGAAGTGCACATCTTTCAAAAGTTGCAGGCCCTAGCCCAGGCTTTGAGCAACCTAGGCACCCTCACCCTAAGCCCAGGCTCTCACACTGGTGGTCATGGGGAAGGGCTTATTCCCGAGCCTAAAAATGGTATACCATCCCTCCGCCAAGTGTGTAGAGGAAGACACCACATTTTACCTAAGCTGCTGGGTAGGGTGAGCTCCCGAATAACCACACTGCCTGTCGCGGCAACCAGGGGAGTCCTCGTGGGGGCCTTTTCTTGTACTCGGAGGGGGAGGGTTTGCAATGAGCTACCTGTTCTGGGTTCGGGTGGTTGGAGGATGTTGATCTCTGCCCGAGGCCTGCTGTTATTAGGCCGATGGGCGTGCACTAGGGATGAACCTTTCCATCATCATTGTCCTTCGAGTCACCATATTGCCTTCTTCCTGGTCGGCCTCTACTTCAGAAAAATTTATAGACTCGACCTCCGCTTGTTCGGCAGGTTGAACCACGGCACTAGCCTCGTCAACGGGTTTATGAACCACACGGTCTTGGAAAATAGTATTGGCAGATGTGTCTCTCACGGGAACTAGTGACTCCGCTCTCGTTAGTCGGGGGCCTAGATCCCGAGCTTCACCTACGGTTAGGTCAGGAAGGAGGAAGTTCGGATGACGTACGTCTATGTAAGACAGAAATGGGCTATCTACTAGCAGAGCTTGCCCGAATGGCTACCAGGTGGAGTAAACTGGAGTGCAGCCGAGTATGAGATGAGACGCTCAATGCTACCCGTCAAAATTCATGAAGATTTTTTATCAGAGAACAAAGTTTAAGTCCCTCACGTGTATGACTCTGATGTCCAGCTTGAATCTCTTACCGTCTGCGTTTAAAAATAAAAATTAATAAATAAATAAAAAAAACAACAACAACAACAACAAATAAACAATACGTTTTTAGATAGTAATAAGGATAAGTAAAATACAGGTACAAATAGTTAGTTATGCACGATACCGACCAACATCCCAGGGCGAGATTGGGCAGGTGAGCTCGTTGGAATGCCAATTGCCATTCACCCAGACATATTCTCTCGCTGAATTCCTATTAGAATTGGGTAGGCATGATATAAGTTGTACCTGTACATCTCTAACTTTCAGGTAATAATCTGACCTAATGTTACCACATAGACTATACATGAAATTGATGTCATGGTGGTCTAGCTACAATCTGTAGAACTGGTTTAAACGGCTGACGCAACTCACTACTCAGTAAAAATTGGGAGGGAGTTGGTCGGGGCTCAACCTATAGAACCTAAGTGTCCTAAGTATTAGAGGGTCCACGGGAAACCTGACCCCCCTTCTAAGATGGCCATTAATGGGAAAAATACTACCTGAGGGCGCTGTTCAAGGGCAATGTTATCCTCATGGCAATAAGCTACTTCTACATCCTCAAGGGATGCCTCAGTGTTAAGAAGGTGAGAGAACCCCATTTTTGAATCTAGAAACAAAGAAGGAAAGAAAGCAAAAACTTTGAAAGAGAAGAGGGAAGGGTGGAGGAACTTACTGCAGGCTCTAGGAATTAGAGATCTTGGTTGGAAATCTATGCTCGAAACAAGTGTGCTCAGCAAAGGATGAAATTCAGAAAGTAAGGGTGTAAAGAGTGGAGGGATGGGCCAAAAAATACTATTTATAAAGGGAAGGCATTTAATGAGGAGAAGTGGGAAAAATCCTTTGGGCTTCTTTTTGTAACTCCCACACGCGTAGCCTCGGTTCACGAACCGCCAGGCCATGATTACGCTCAGACTTGACAAGCCGTCATAGCGCTGCTTTCAAGGGGGCATTAATAACCGTCGTAGTGATGCTTATTTAATGACTGGTGGTTGAACTTCTCGTGGAGTCTCTGGCACCCATTTGGTTGCCCTTGATTCACTCTCAGTAACCGGGCACGAATCAAGGGGGGGCTATTGTACGGAGTATGGCTTTGGGCCCAATAGGCCTTTACCCGAAAATTCTCAAGAATCAGAGCTGGGCCCAAACCTCATAATGGGTTCGTATCTATCTTGAGTGCATTATTAATAAGCTCATATCTGGCCATTCATTGTATGTTCGGGATTTCATATGACCAGCACAACGTACCCCCCTGTGGCTCAGCATTGCCTTGGGGGTATCGTGGTCAGGCAATCATTGGGAGGTAGAAATCAGTTCCAAAGCCACTATCACCATTCCCAACAGGATAGATTCTATGTCAGGAACAATCACATCGGACCCCACCCACATAAGTGAGATCAAAATGTAATCATGAAACCCCCACAAACCTCAAGCTATAAATAGAAGAATTGCGTAAGGAAAAGGGGGAGGAAGAAAAACTGGAGAGGAAGTAAAGAAAGAGAGAGAGAAAGAAAGTGAGATAGGATAGCCAAGGGAAAGAGCAACACAGAGTGAGAATGTCACTCAAGAAGGGAAAAGAGAGAATTCATGGGGGATAAGGGGTGCCACTAGGTCACTCGGCTAGAAACAACCCTTAATAGGAAACACTAAGCCCACTAATACAAGTAAATTGTGAGCCCATTCTAAGCTCGGCCCATCAAGCAAAGTTTGGGTACACACTGTTAGGTTCTAAAGAGTTAGGAACTAATGTATTTAGAACTCTAATTTGTATTGTTGGCAAACCATGATCAAAATGTTTTAGTTTTCTTTTAGACTTGCTTAAAGTATGTTTTTTATGTAAAGTTGGAATCGAGTGGCTGCAGAAGTATTAGTGACTTTCTGTCTGGCTCGATCGATCGAATCTCGGGTAGAACATTTTTTCTGCATAATTTTCCAACTCAGCCCAAGCCCATTAAAGATTAGGGTTTCAAATCTACTTCCCCCACTATATAAAGGAAACCCTAGCCACGTTTTTAAAGTAGCTTTGGTTGCTCATATTTCTATTTGTGTGAATCTCTTGTGAGATCTTTGAGGAGCTTTCCTTCACATAAACTTAGGGTTTTCAAGGTAGAGATTACTTCAACATCTTGATAATCAATTCAGTTGCTGCCATTGGAGCTTAAATAAACACAAGCGGGAGTGCTTGTATCTTGTGGAGAATCCAAGAAAGAAGGAGTTCGTGGATTCGGAGCTTGCACGTGGTCGTATCAGTAAGTTCTACTGATGGGTAGCAATAGGAAGTCAAGCGGGGGTGCTTGTAAGTCTTATTGTATGAACTTCAATTCTTTCACATAGTGGATTCAAGTTTACATTGAGGATAGCTAGGTCAAATCCTCCCCAGGTTTTTACCGTGTGGTTTCCTAGGTCATCATATCTTGTGTTCTTTACTTTTCCGCTTATATCTTGATATGATTGTTTAATTGTTCTAACCTAGAATTGCATAATTTGACTAAGTTAATCACTTGGCTAATTAACTAGGTTAATCCAATTGTTGTTTTAAGGGGTCTAAAAAACAAACACACACAAACATTGTGACCAAAAAATAGTTTGTAACTCCCACATGTGTAATTGCATGCAAGGAGAAATGATTCATTAAGGAACAACCGTCGCTTGTTCCAAGAAGATAAGGAATTTGTAAAGGTCCACAGTGGTTCATATAGGTTAAACATGATGCTTCTGTTCCGGCCAGAATGATGATAAACCCAATTATTAGTAGTGGCATCCCATGAAAAGCCATGTTTCCTATTTTCTTTGTGTCTCTGTTTTTGTTTTCTTGATACTTTTGTTCAATTTCCAAAGGACGTGTTCATATTCTCTCGGGTATCTCAACCATGAAGGCCAAAGTAGCCAATGCATCTACATACTAATTTTCAACGTTGCTGGAGTTGTGTCTCCAATGATCGAACCACCAGCATTGGTGGCCGGAATGGTGAATCCAGCCATCGGAATGACGACTTCGATTATTGAACCCCCGATGCTGGTTGTTGGAATAATGTCTCTGATGATCGGATCGTCAGCATCGGTTGTATTCACATGTAAAAAAAGATGTAAATACTTTTTCAAATGTAAGAAAATAACATATGTTAAATTATGTTACAAACATATTTTATGTTAGGGACCAAATTGATGCACAGTCTAAAGGTTAAGGACCAAGCATGTAATTTAGGGGTTCTAATACATGTATAGTGCATTTTGTAAGAGAGAGAGAGAGAGAGAGAGAGATGAAAATAAAATTGTAAAGTAACAAGATGCATGCCAATGTTTCTTACTAGAGTTCTAGTTACGAGATTCCACTTCCTCCCATCTTTAAACATTTTCGTCCTCGAAAATTGAAAGTAGAGAAATATTTGAAGCTATTTAGTTGCCCTAAATTTAGGGAAGGGAGATCTCCAAGAGATATATTGGAGAGTTAAGGGAAGCCGCACCTATCCCCAACCCAATCATTAATCGACCAATTATCATAATAGGTTGTATTTACAAAAAAATTTGTGAAGCTAGTCTAATTCTATTCAATCAACATTAGTTTTTAATTGGAGTCTAATTTTAAGCCATGTGTCCAATTGTGTGTGTGCGCGCCCAATTTTATATATATAAAACTTTTTCGTGAAGTGCATGAGCCAAGGAGACAATAATAATAACACTTGCTCAATCATTGATTTGAGATTTCGTGGTACAGATCTAAATTCCCAAAACCTTAACTTTTTAGAGTCTCAATTTGAAGCACTAGGAAACAAGAATTTGATTCCGAGTCTGCCATATAAGACAAGTGAAACCAAGTCGAGCATGATTTATATCTCGACCTCTTCAAGTTATTTATTATAAATATGATTCTTTTTCTTTATTTTTTATTTTGTTAAAAAAACTTATATCATAGTCCCTATTTTGTGAGTGGTAAGGGAAGAGCCTTAACTGAGTGTACCTTTAGAGAGACTTACCCTCGACAAACATTTTCCTAAACCTAAACATAACCCTTATTTTTGCGATTTAATATATGATTTTTACGTTCATTCTATGTGTATATACCATATTGATATTACCACGTATGTAGTCCAACTTATCAAAATAGTTGAACTTCACATTGAATCTTAATATGTTTAAACCTTTGTAGGATGGAAAAAGACTATTCTTGTTGAAGTTTAAAGTGGCAATACTGGCATCGGGTTGGCTTTCATTGCAGTAGTCAAGGATTACTAAATAGTTTTTGATTCTCCAAAAAAAAAAAAACAAAAGTCTTCAATTTACTATTTTCTAATCCAATTTTAGCTCGTAGTTTGCCACCTCAAACCGGATGCATTGGCTACTGCATAGAAGAACTATCTCTGCGGTTACGAAGTGGGTTACAGTTAGCTCAACTGGTAAAGTCACTGATGGGTGTATAAGAGATCTAGGGTTCAATCATTGCCTACACCAAAAACTTATTGGTGTCTTAGTCTGATGATAAAAGAGCTATCATCAGAAGCGAACGCCATAGGTTGAAACTCTCTAAAAAAAAAAATCTCTACACTTATGGCGACATCGAGTAAGAGGCCAACCCAAGAAGAACTTTCTTAAAGCACAAAATTAATTTGCTTCCACAGTTGTCCACCATCTTTGCGCCTACGGTGGCACCAAGTATTAGTGGTATAGATAAATTTACTAAGTTTTCGTTTTTTTTTTTTCATTATAAAATAATCCTACAAAAAATTGAAAAAAAAAATCAAATTATATATATATTTTTTTATATCAAGCACAAAATGAGATGTGTCCCACATGTTTGCATAAATTAACAAAAATACTACCATAACATAATTCATAATCGAAAAACATCAAAACTTTGTTATTATTTTTAATAACTCTGGCTCAGTTTTTGAATTATGAAATTGAGTTAGAGCATTGGTTTTTTAGCACCACTAATACTAAAAAGCATGCTACAATAGTGGAGGCAAAGCCAAAAATTTTGGCTTTTGAGCTAAGGTGCACAACAAAAAATTGTTGTGCATTGAAGCTAAGAAGGTAATATATATATATATATATATTATTAAAAGTTATGTATTTTATTGTTTTGGTGGTGGCAGTTGTTATTTATTGTAGTTGATATATTATTTTATTGTGTTGATTAAATTATTTTACTGTGTTGAAAATTAAAATAAAACTACTGATATTGAGTGTTTTGTAAAGTGAGATGATAAAATAGATAAAATATCTTTTTGTGATGCTAAATTCCTAAATTTATGACTTCCTCTGCGTCTCGCCGGCACTAAAGTTTGAACCATAAGTCGTGTTCTCGTGGTAACATATCTGAAACAGGTTTTTAATTTCTTCTTGAAAAAAACAATAAGTTTTAAGTTTTAACAAATTTTTTATTTTATTGCTTTCTCTCTGGCCTGCCCACATTTGGTTCCCTGAAATTGTTTTTGTTTTATATCTTTTAACTGTTATAAACTATTCGTTTTGGTAAAATTATCACATCATGATGGTCATGGTCTTGCCTCGGAAAAAATATGAAAGCTCGAAAATGTGTTGAAAACACACGAGCGGTTTAGACCCCCAAATTCAAATTACGGCTTGGTTGATTTTACACTAACCTACTAACAAGAGCGGAATAGTGTAAACACAAGCGTATAAACAAACAACTACTCTAATCCATAATTTAAAGCAACTCAGCAGTAAAAAATGAAATGAACAAGAGTAGGGAAGAAGGATGCAAACACAAATAACACCGAGACGTGTTATCAAAGAGGAAACCGAAGAACTCGGCGAAAAACCTCTCCGCCGCCCTCCAAGCGAAAATCGATCCACTAGACAATCAGTTGGGATACATGGATTAGCAAAAGACCCTCCAAGCCTAGTCTACCCGATGTACCTAAGCCCTCCAAGCTCCTACTCCAACAAGGCTTCTCGGAACCGTGTCTTGTCCTAGTTATCCGGATCCCGCAACAAGCTCCATGTTGCATCTGCCATTCAAGGCTCCTTCCTATGCTTCCCAGCAGCACCAAAACGTCACTCAGCACTCTCAAAGGTGTGTCAAGTGTTTTGGCTATCAACCTCTCAAAGATATGGATAATGGAGAGGGAATGGTTGAGGAGATACCATAAGCAAATTGTTTAGAGAAGGTGGGGAAGACAATCTCTAATTACCAATGTGTTTGGCTAGGGTTTTTCTCTCTGAAGCATTCCTCAACAAATGTGGGTATTGATGGTATATGTAGGAGGGGTGCAAAAGGTGTGACTCAAAAAGTACAGGCTGGCAGAACAGCTAGTCTCGCGGGTGTCTCGCGGGAAGGCCTTACCCGCGAGATACTCGCGAGACACAGTTGTCTCCACCTGGCATGACTCTTCGCATTCCAGCATGTGCCTGGCACATGTTTCACTTCGCGGGAAGCTTGGTCGCGATATACCCGCGAGAATCCTTTGCTTCTTCAAATGCTTGAGTCTTCAACACTCTTTCTCTCACACACCCCTTACATTAAGTCCCACAACAAATACAGGGTTTTAAACGATTGAACATAATTACAATCAAATTTGGCACGGAATACAAGCCAACAAAACATAGTTGTAAATTACAACTTTACAATCTCCCCCTTTGGCTATTCCGTGACAAAACCCTAAAACAGACTCTAGACTTAAACGTGAGTTTGGGAACAAAGGTAAAACTCACTCACACCTAATTCTAGATTCTGATAAGCTCTTGAACATATGAACAAGTATCTCCTGAAATACAACAACACACTAATATCATTGCATGTAGAAAAACTTGAAATGCATATGGAGCAATAATAGCAAGATCAAGCTAAATGAAATAGAAACACTAGATCATGGCAAGATCAAACAAGTAATCACTATACACAAGCAATTACTATGCTCATTTACACATGAAATGAACATCCGGATATGCAAGATGATAAGCTCATTTGAAGAGAATCATTTGCAACTCCAACACTCAACCAATGCGAAATACACGAAGTATTTGCATCTAGGAACAATCCTACTAGGGCACAAAAGTGTTCATCACTCAACCAATGCATAGAACGTATATGCATCTAGGAACAATCCTACACGGGCACAAGAGTGATGTACTTGAAGTAAAATGCATGACATTGAACAACAAGCAAACATGCATAAAGGTTGCATAAGCATGGTATAGCAAATGCATGGCACAAACCACAAAGACCTACAAAGCTATGCATGCAACAAACCCTTAAAGCTTACAAAAGCAACATGGGTACAAGAAAAGAATGCCACATAGCATAGAAATCAAACAAACTTCTGAAAATATACTGAAATTAATACTGAAGTTAAAAACATAAATGTCAGAAGTAGAGACTTAAAACAGTAAGACATTAACTATAAACCAAAAAAAACTTAGTAAACCCGTCTGTAAAACCAATAACCAATAGTTGCTGTAAGTATGTTTCTAAGCTATGCTCCCCCTAAGGCTGTGCAGGCTCTTGTTCATCAGCTCCCCCTCAAAATTTTCTCCCCCTTTTTGACCGGAATGGCCAAAGGACTAGAACTGGTCGGATTCGGAGTCTGAACCATGTGTAGGGGATAAGCTCTAAATCTGAGCTGATAATGTGGTGATCTGCTCCTGGAGATATGCAAACTGATCCGCTGTGTGCTGTACGTGAGTGTCAAGCACTGTGGACATGTGATCCATTTTGGCTAGGATCTGATCAAGCTTGCTGAGGCTCTGTGGTTGTGCTGGAGCAGAAGATGATGGCTGTGCAGTCTCTGGAGCAGAAGTGAACCTCTCAATCTCCTCCTCAGTATCCCCACCCTCCTCTGGGACATCCTGAGGCACACTCCTAGGTGGTGGAATGAGATGAGGACCAATCTTGGGGCCTTTGATGTGTGCTGTGCTCCGAGTCAGAGTGTTTGCACCAATGGGGTAATCCCTCTGAACAACAGTAAGGCCACTAGGAAACTTCAGCTTTGTCTTGGCAATGAGACCCATGATCAGTGAGGGAAAGGGCATTATGGTTCGGGAATTTTGCTTCGTGATGCTCTTCTTCAGAATGTGGAAGATGTGGCTGCAGATATCTATTTCCTTGTGAGTGAAGAGGTCGTAGAGAAACCTCGTCCTCGGAGCCGAGAGAGTGGTGAGATTGGTGACCGGATACAGGTTATGGATCATGACATAGCTGAGAGTTCTCATTTCTGGAGAGAACTTGAGAGTATCCATTGATGATTTCTTTGGAACTCCACCAAGAGCTGAAATCATCTCCGTGATATGCCCCAATCTTTCATCATACTGTACTGTCATCGGCTATGAGGGAGGACGTATCTCCAAAAAGTCTTGAATGCTGTCCCTTGTGATCTCAAATTCCTTGTGCCTCACCCAGCAAAGAATCTTATTCTCTTCCACCTCAGCATTGGAGAAGAATTCTCTGATTATCTCTGAGTACACAGTTCCAATTGGATTCAACAGTTTGGTCCAAGTCCGTTCTTTGAATGCATCTGGAATGCATGTGTTCTCAAGCTCTTCCAACTGAACCACCCTTTCCATGACAATGGTTGCTTTCTTGTAGCAATCATTGTACTTCATATCTGCCTCTGCGGATTTGAAGTTATCGGAGTCAGTACGAGCACGCTTGGGAGCCTTCTTCTTGGAACCCGCATGCTTGGTGGGAGACATCTGCACAAGAGAACACAACACAGAAGGCACAAGTGCACACAACACAAAAACAAAACTTGATTAGATTCAAGTTAGTTTTCATCAAATGAGATTTTTCCAAAACAGAGTAACATTCAAAAACAGAGCATAAGCAATTCATACAAAGCATGCTACACCACAAATATCATTAAACTAGAACACAAATGCATTGGAAAACAAGATATTTTGCATGAAACTAAAACACTGTGCAAGTGTGTGAGTCTGTGTATGCAAGTGTGTGTAACATGAGATGCATGAGGGTGTGCCTAAGTGTGTGCCTAGGTGTTTGTCAAGAGTGTGCAACCTAAACAAAGTGAATGAACCACTCAGTTAATGATCAAACTAAGTGCAATTAAGTCAAACGAGTGAAAGTTCATGTGTTTGAAATCACTTGATTCCATTTTGGTACAAAAAATTTCACTTGAACATTTTGACGAACACTTTGCGTGCACACAAGCAAATATGATATGCATAATGCATGAACATGGAGAAAATATGCCTAAATACACTTTGAAATGCCACAAGGGGCCAACACAAATCCATCAATATCATAATAAACAAAACCCAATCAAAGATTTGGCAAAAACAACACTCAATTTTGAAAAACAACCCAAAATTTTGAAAATCCCCAATTATCACAACCCTAACCAAAAATTCTGCAAAAACTAAGTAAAATCTTAAAAAGAAATGATTGATCATCATACCTTGAAGAAGAAAATGCAGAGAAAATCTTGATTTGGAGAGGGATTTGATGGAATAGTGTTTTTGGGTTGAGAGAGGTTCGAAGAAATGAAGGGAGGGAAGTTTTTATGTTTTGAAAAACTGTCACATCAGCCCTATAAAACTGAAAATACGCGTTTTTCGCGGGATAGGGAGCAGCGAGACAGTCGCGAGACAACCGCGAAAGGTGCCACTGAAGCATAAAATTTTCGCGAGAAGCTCTAAGTCGCGATACAGTCGCGAGACAGTCGCGAGATTCTCTGTCTGATTTTAAGAAAAATCCAGTTTTTGCCAAACAGCATTTCGCGAGAAGCTGTTGGTCGCGAGACAGTCGCGAAACAGTCGCGAAAATCTCTGAGTGACAAGAAAGAACAACTATTTCCCTCAAACCTTTTCGCGGGAAGCTTCTTAGTCGCGAGCTTCTCGCGAGAAAGCCACTGAACCAGTTTTTGATGAAAAACACACAAAATTCATTTTGACCAAAAAGAAACACAAGAAAGTCTAAAATCACTTTCAAAAACAAATAAAACTCACAAAAATCTTTTTGGATTTGATCAACAAAGATTGAGCATGTGAAACACATTTGATCAAGTACAATCACACAAATGATTATGACATTCATAGAACATAGACTTGTGTGTTGTGTGTGGATATCAAAAATGAGATAGTCCTTAGTCCAATGTGAAGCTTCAATGATCAATTCAATCAAGGCATACACAACTAGCACTAGATTATGTGACCTATCTCAATTATAAAAACATGCATATATGACCTCCCACACGAACTTGACAACATTTCATTTGAAGCTTTTCATTTGGCTTCGTATTTAACATATCACTTGCAACTTTTGAGCAAAGAGAATCTCATTTAGAGAAAGATGCCTGAAATTTTTGATATTTCAATTGATGAGTTAGCCTTTGGCTTTTTGGGCATCATACATTTTTATTTTGGTCGCTTTCCCTTTTTCCTAGTCGAATACTAGTTTGTGCGACAGGCTTTTGCAGCTCTATATCTCTTTTCATTTGGAGATTTACATTTAGAGAGCTCTTTTAAGCAAAAAAAAAAATAAAAGTGGGAAGATATATAGGCATGAGTCTATGCATGTCTCAAGATCAACACAACCATTCACTAATCATTCATGACAAGTTTGAAGATCTATTTACAACAGTCACATAGATTTCAGAATTTCTTCCACAATGATATGAGTGCATGAGGGACAAGCTAAGTTCGTTAAATGCACAAAGCCATGAGTACAAAGGTACAAGGCAAAACTTGTTTTGAGACATAACTCAACAAAGTGATCAAACTTTTTAGATTTTATAATTTTTATGGGTTTTTGAATTTTTTGAAACACACCCAAAACAGAACAAGAAAAGAACGATCAGCAAAAACCAGGAGCAAACCATGAAAGTAATGCATGATACAATGCAACAACAAATGTCCCTAAAAATGGAAAGAATTAATGCATGGACATATTATAGTGCTTATGCAAGAGTACCCCTCTTCACCCACACGTCACGTGCGTTTGGGGTGATATCCTTGACGGATTGGGTACGAGAGTTGGGACTTTCAAACCTCCTGGTGAAACTCTCCAAGCAAGTGGTGAAGGCACCGATCATCTTCATCACGTCTGTCACTCCGGCATCACGAGTTTGGCTTCTTGAGTTCTCACCACCCCAAGCTCTATTGTCATTCCTTCTTCCACGTGATCGAGGAATGCTTGCATTATTGTCTGCTCTTAATTTTTGACAGTTGGGTCTGGTGTGTCCTTGCAATCCGCAATAGTGACACACATAATCCGTTCTAGGACCCCGTTGAGGTCTTGAGAGAGATCTTGCTCTGGTTTCGTGTCTACCTCCAGCTTGATTTCGGGGCTTATTTATCATCCGTTGCTCAATTACATTCTTCTTTTCAACCTTAACATTCTCAGGAACGGCCTCCTCTACAATTGGTTCTACGGCCTTCACAAATTTCACTTCTTTGGTAGCTTTGACTGATGAGCTACTCCCTCCGGTATATCCCAATCCGGACTTGTCTGAGGAATGTTTTTGGGATGAGATAACATCATCCAACTTTCTGGAGGAGACCCTTTCTATCTTGGCTTGCGCTTGCACCACCTCTTGTTCAAGAAATCTGATCTTCAAGTATGCTTCTGATAGCTCACCATTCAGTCCTTCTATTTCGCATTTGGCCTCCTTATGTCTGATCATGAGACTTCGGTAGTCTTCCTCTGCTTTCTTCATTTTTCTCACAGCTGCCTTGGCTATTCTTGCATATTCCCCTGACTTCTCAAGAAGTGAGGAGTAATTCTCTTGAAGATTAGCTGTATTTTCTTCCTCTTCAACGTCTGATTCTTCCACAACTCCAGCAGATTCTGAATCAGAATGCTCACCAAGTTCCTTCTCAAGTGCACCCAAGTCGTCCGAGGAATCTTCATGAGCAATAGTCATGAAAGCGGAGTAGTTTCCCTCACCGTCACAGCTCTCTTCCGAGTCAGAATCAGAAGATTCAGAGTCACTGAGCGTTGTAGCATATGCTTTTCCTTTTCCCCTCAAAAAATTTGGACACTCCTTCTTTAGATGTCCATGACCATTGCACTCATAGCACACAATGTCTGGAGAAGGTTGATAGTCCTTTCCTTCTTTTCTCTTAAAATCTTTCTTATCACCTCTTGAAGGAGAGAACTTTTCTCTATTGAACGGTTTCCCACTGTTCTTCATTTTCAGAAACTTGCGGAAATTCTTTGCAAGATATGCTACTTCTTTCTCAACTCCATCTTCTTCGGAGGAATCATTTATTCTTTCGGTGATGGTTTTAAGTGCAAGCGATTTGCTCGTCTTATGGGAAGGCAGTCCCAGCTCATACGTTTGGAGAGACCCGATCAGCTCTTGAATCTTAATCTCATCCAAGTCTTTGCTTTCTTCTATGGCTGTAACCTTTGCTCTAAAACTTTCAGGCAAGGACCTCAATATCTTTCTCACCACCTTAGTGTCTTCAATCTTCTCCCCAAGATTAAGTTTAGCAATGACAATTTCATTGAGCTTCCCATAGAATGAGTCAAATGGTTCATCATCACTCATCTTGAGTTCTTCAAATTTGGTGGTGAGCATTTGGAGCTTTGTGTCCTTGACTTTCTTTGTACCCTCATAGGTAGTCTCCAAAATCTCCCAAGCTTCCTTGGCTACTGTCATATGAGATATCATGTGGAATTCGTCAGGGGACACACCACAAAATATAGCATTTAAAGCTTTACTGTTAGCATTTGCTGCCGCAAGGGCTGCCTTATCCCAAGTGGACTTAGGAGCCACCGGCTTGGTCCAACCTATCTCAACCGCATCCCAAATGGTATCATCGATAGAGCATAAGAATGCTCTCATTCTAACTTTCCAGAATGCATAATTGTTTCCATCAAAAAATGGTAGAACATTGAGCGATTGAGACCGGTCCATCTCAAGAAGGGTTAAGGATCACACTTAGGTAATTAAACCTCAGCAAGTGTACCCGCTCTGATACCAATTGAAAGCTCGAAAATGTGTTGAAAACACACGAGCGGTTTAGACCCCCAAATTCAAATTACGGCTTGGTTGATTTTACACTAACTTACTAACAAGAGCGGAATAGTGTAAACATAAGCGTATAAACAAACAACTACTCTAATCCATAATTTAAAGCAACTCAGCAGTAAAAAATGAAATGAACAAGAGTAGGGAAGAAGGATGCAAACACAAATAACACTGAGACGTGTTATCGAAGAGAAAACCGAAGAACTCGGCGAAAAACCTCTCCGCCGCCCTCCAAGCGGAAATCGATCCACTAGACAATCAGTTGGGATACATGGATTAGCAAAAGACCCTCCAAGCCTAGTCTACCCGATGTACCTAAGCCCTCCAAGCTCCTACTCCAACAAGGCTTCTCGGAACCGTGTCTTGTCCTAGTTATCCGGATCCCGCAACAAGCTCCATGTTGCATCTGCCATTCAAGGCTCCTTCCTATGCTTCCCAACAGCACCAAAACGTCACTCAGCACTCTCAAAGGTGTGTCAAGTGTTTTGGCTATCAACCTCTCAAAGATATGGATAATGGAGAGGGAATGGTTGAGGAGATACCACAAACAAATTGTTTAGAGAAGGTGGGGAAGACAATCTCTAATTACCAATGTGTTTGGCTAGGGTTTTTCTCTCTGAAGCATTCCTCAACAAATGTGGGTAATGATGGTATGTGTAGGAGGGGTGCAAAAGGTGTGACTCAAAAAGTACAGGCTGGCAGAACAGCTAGTCTCGCGGGTGTCTCGCGGGAAGGCCTTACCCGCGAGATACTCGCGAGACACAGTTGTCTCCACCTGGCATGACTCTTCGCATTCCAGCATGTGCCTGGCACATGTTTCACTTCGCGGGAAGCTTGGTCGCGATATACCCGCGATATACCCGCAAGAATCCTTTGCTTCTTCAAATGCTTGAGTCTTCAACACTCTTTCTCTCACACACCCCTTACATTAAGTCCCACAACAAATACAGGGTTTTAAACGATTGAACATAATTACAATCAAATTTGGCACGGAATACAAGCCAACAAAACATAGTTGTAAATTACAACTTTACAAAATAAAAATAAATGATGGTCTTGATTTTTTTTTTTTTTTTTTTTGAGATAAGATGGTCTTGTTAGTTATTGTTAGTTATGCTAGTATTTGACTGTTGTTTCTCTGACCCAGGGCTCCTGTGAAACCCTAGACGCTAGTAGAAGAGGTGCCTGCTCACCGAGTGAGGCTTTAGTTTTCTTTTTCGTTTTTCTTCCGTAGCGTGGGTATTGAAAGCGTGTTCCCTCTCCAGTGAAGCTAGTGATGATGCTCGAGATCCTCAGCCAGATCACTCGTCCAGAATGGAGCCACCCTATGCCAACCCGACCCTGAAGAAATGGATTGCGAAGGAATAAAGTATGGGTCACTGGTATGGTGCCTACCACAGAACCTCCGATGCTAAAGTTAGAATGGCTAGAGTAGAAATAACGAAATATCAATCACTGTGAACTAGAGTTTTTCTTGTACCTTTTTTTTTTGGGTCTTGAGAATGGGTATATATAGGTGCTTCCTTTCCTTTCTAGCCGTTGGTTCTTCTTAATGGTGGTATCATTTCTGAATATGTAACGTCCCTGTGGAGTGTTAAATGGAATGATACACCTTCAACGATATGGAAGTTCATTATTGATCTTGTAACGCCTCGTCATTGATGGAGGGGTGATGGCCTCGTCTTTGACAGGTGATTTATCCAAAGCTGGGCTAATCTCAAGGTTATTTTTGTCCATCATCCTTCGTCTGTATGGACAAAGTTGTATTTGGGACTATCATCTGCCCCCCTATTCCAAGGTCGTCCGTGTTATGGACGGACTTAGGAATATGAGGAGTTTTTTTTTTTTTTGAAACAGTTGAGGCGCTTGGAGTTCTGTTCCCCGCATTAATTGTTCTATAGCAGCATGGCACACATCGTGGCCATGTGTCCCTTTTTGGCTAGTTAATGAGTCTCATTTCTGGAGAGGGCCTTTTCAGTTTTTCCTGCATTTTTCAAGGCGAAACCTTTTTAATCCCTTGCCTTTCTTTTCTCATTTCTTTATTTTCTCTCTGTGTTTGATTTTTCTGACTCTTAGCCTTTCTCTTCAATTTCTTTCTGTGTTTGATTTCCCTGAGCTCATAGTCGTTTGCTACACATCTTATTCCCTACCTTATCAATTTTCTTCCTCATTTCCAGGTACGCCTCCTTTTTCCTTTTTGGCCTCATTGTAATTTGTACTCCTACTTTCCTTTTTAAGTTGTGTATTTTTCCTTAATGGTGGATCACTCTGAAATTAGGCGCGCTTCTCACTCTATTGCCTTTCTTTCGCTTGCCTAGGGGGGCTATTAAATTCTTCTAGTGACCCATTAGGTGTACTTTCTCATTGCTCCAGTGATCAATACCCACAGATTAGGGATTTTGTTGTGGGTGATAGTGGTCTAGATCTAGCGTTGGGTGACTTGTATCCACTGTTGCACCAGTCTTTATCTTAGTTCAAATCTGTTCGTGGGGTTTTTAGGAGGAAAAATATGGGATCTGAGGTGAGATCGAGTGATCCGGAGAGGGGTGTGTCTTCTAATGTGGGTGTGGATGGGGCTGGAGCAGACATAGCTACCTCCGTGCCTACCTCCGTACCTTTATCCTCTAACCCTCCTACTTCCGTCGCACCTCGTTCTTTTCATGCCCTCAAGGAGAAGTGTACCTTGAAGGCCGATGTCTTTGACAAGTTTAGAGATAGGTTCCAATTCCCTGATGAGACCAGGGCTCGTCTTCCCAGGAAGGGTGAGAAGGCTTGTGCCTTTGCCCATGGTGAGGTCTACTTTTATAAGGCTACGTTCTTATGCGGCCTCAGATTTCCCATCCATCCATTCATTATGGAACTTCTTAATCACCTGAACATCGCCCTAGGGCAGCTTAGGACGAATTCCTAGAGGATCATCATAAGCTGTATGGTGATTTGGACGACCATAGTGGATGGGGACATAATCACTCTCAACGAGTTCATCCATCTCTATCGCTTGAAAGAGTCTAGGGAATTTGGGTATTACAAACTTGTACCTTGGGATAGGAAGTCTCACCTCATCGTCGACCTTCCTTCGTCCTTCCGATATTGGAAATCTAGATATTTCTTCGTGTTAGGCAATGGTTGGGAGACCTTGTTCGACGACTTTTGGGGGGACGTCCCTAGGTTGCTGTGCCAATGAGAGACCCCTCATCTTGGTGTGTTCGTCTTTATGTTTCTTCTTTTTAGGGTTTTTCTGTGTTAATTGTCCTTCCAACCTTGCATAACTTTTGTCTTGTAGTGAAAGAGCATCCTGAGCTTGAGGACAATTTTAAGGAGCGGGTTCTAGAAGCTGTGAAGTACACAAGTACAATCGACAACTTTGATGAGCTTGTTGACCCACGTACGCTAGCTCGTCATTGTTTGGGGCCAGAGCCTTCACCTTACGTTCTCAGTACGATTAACCGGGAAGAAAGGAAACGTGAGTAGTCTTTGATGTATCAAGTCATCCTTTTCTCTTTTTTCTGATCCTAAAAGTTTTTTTTTTTTTTTTCAAAGATGACGAACAGGTTTAACAAAGATATGTGTGCAAAGATGAAGGGGAAGAAGAATTAGCCCCTTTCAAGCATTGGCCAAAGGAGGCTGAAGATAGTTGATAAAGAGAAAGAGAAGGAGTCAATGGAGAAGGGTTCGTCCACCCCCACCCTGGATGAAGGACGAGCTACTTCTCCAGCCATTTCAATAGAGGAGGTCGTTCCTCCTGCCAAAAAACAAAAAACCAGGAACAAAAGGAAGGAGAAAATGGACTCCAATGCTTGGGCTAATGCTAGAGCAGCCATGGCTTGGGCAAGCGAGCTCTTGACGCCCGAGGAAATGAGGGAGATCTCCAGCATGCCCTCCCATGAGATAGTGAGCCAACATGTTCACAAGCTTGTGCAGGTGGCCTTCCTTTTCTTGTTTTTCTTTTTATATGTCTATTTACCTTAACTATGACAAAACTTTTTGTTGTCAGGTTTTGGGAGAGACGATGCATATCACTTCTCAATATTTGGCAAATGAGGAGAAGGCCGTCATGGCTAACTTGAAAGTTGAGGTGTTGGAGGCCGAGGCTTCGAGGCTGCGGAAAGACCTGATTGCTGCTATGGATGCTAATAATACTTCCAAGGAGAAGATTAAGGTTTTAACTGAGCAGTTGGAGTCTGAGAAGCTGCTGGCGAAGCAAAAGGACAAGCTTCTTGCTTCATCTAGTCAGAGGATGAAGGCTGCTATGGCTAAGGCCGTCCACACATTCCAAACTACAAACAAGTATAACACCATTCTGTGTCAATGGTATTTCAAAGGATTTAAACTACTAAGAAGATATTTGATCAAACACGGCCCGAGGACGGATTTGGAAGAACTGGATTTCAAGGTTGTAGATAAGGAGATCGAGGTGGACGAAGTGGCCCAAGCTGCTTAGGCTGCAGCCTCGACTGGAGAGGACCCGGAGACTGACAAGGATGATGACAACGCTCATGAAGCTTGATTCTGTTGCCCCTTAGAAATTTTTTTCTTTTTTTTTTTTTGAAATGCCCGTCTGCTTTAGGGCTATTGGACTCCTTATATTTGTATGCCCTTATCTGTTTTAGGGCTTTTGACCAATTTGCAGCTTCATAGATGTATGTCTATGCATTTTTCTTTTCCTCATATTCATCTTCCTGCTTACGTTTGGCTGTAATTTGCATGGGTGTGTCTTTTTGTCCCTTTAAGAACTTAGGAAATTTGTTGCGTAGCTTCTTCATCCATCAATGGACTTAGAGACATTTTCTTCGTCCATTAAAAATAGAGTTTAATCCATGGTAAACTATCAATTAATGATGTGTGTATTACATGAACTTTTGGTAATATAATTTTAATGGAAATATAATTTTAATTTTTTTTGGAAATTAGGTAGTAGTGTTTTCTATATACTCCCTCCATCCCATTTTTTTTGTTCTCTATTCCATTTTGAGATGTCCCAAAATATTATCCTGTTTCTAAAAATAAAAGTCATTAATTTACTAATATTCCTATTATACCCCTATTAATTTACTAATTCAATTTTTTGATAAATTTTTTTAAGGGTAGTTTTGGAAATTTATACATTTTTAAAAGATAGACAAGACAATAAAAGATGTTCCCTTAAAAAGTTTGACTCTTCAAACAGGACAAAAAAAGTAGAACGGAGGGAGTAGTAAACTATTGGTTATAGAGTTCAACCTACAGAAAAGTATTTTAATAACTAATGAAGGTGTAGACAGTTGTCTCAAGGCAAAGAAATTCATTTGGTATAACCATGGCTTTTAGAACCTAACTTTTATTATATAGTATGTGATTTAGAGTTTCAAGTCTCACTAATTTTTTTTTTTTTTATGAATGATCATGTGTCTCACTAATTATTTTCTCAAAAAAAAAAAAAAGTCTCACTAATTACTATAACTTTTGAGTGGCGTTTATGGTGTGCCTTTGTATTAAAAACTCTTTCCCTCTCTCTTGTATATGTGTGTGTTTGTTTCTAAAAAAGAGTGTCTTACTAATTACTTTGATAGTTTTGATAATTTTTTAAAAATATTTTTTACATTACATTTTTAATTAATCAGAGATTATTGGCATATTACTGGTTGATAAGAAAAAAAAGGAAGTAGATTTTATAGTCCTAGAAAAATATAACAGTAGTATAGTTTTGGTGGATGTGATTAGAAGATAAAACTTTATCTCTTTTTTTTCACAGTACATTGTCATTTGGGCTTTTTGGTAAGCCCATGGGTATCATTAGTGCGACGTGGCACTACTTCACTTCATTACCACAATTTCTACATGTTAGGAAGTATGGGTCAATACTAACATTCAAACCCATGACATCTTGACATTTGATTAGAAGTGATGAGTCTTGTTGAGGGCTTCTGCCACTGCACCACACTCGCCAGAGTTTTCCTAATGAAAGAGTTAGAGACTAAATTTTGTCTAGTATGTTATAGTGTGAGGACATTTTTTTGTGTACCGGAGTTTTGGATTAGTTATTGTTTATAAGAGTTAGTAAAACTTTATGAATGTGGTAGTAATCATTATTATTGATAGTATATTTTGGTTGATGTTGCTTATGTCTAAAGGCATAGAGGTTGCCGAAGTACCCTAAAATATTATGTATCTTGTGCCGTATACCTTTTATTGCTTTGTATTTTATTATGACAAATATGAATAGGAACTTCCGCTATCCCAACATATGGGATAAATAGTTGAGAAATTATGCAGTCCTCATGGTGGACCATATCATTTGTCCACCATTCCAGTAAAAGACTTCCATCTATTTAAAATTGCTGAGTCAATATTTAGTTTTTATTTAAAACTCCACAATTTTAAACAAATGGGAGTTTTTTATTGGAATAGTCGACCACATTACTTATCCACCATGAAGACCTTATAATTTCTCTAAATAGTCAAGCCTCTACCTATTCAAGATAATATGAGAGTGAACTTTTGTGATGGTAGGTGTAATAGGAGTGACTTCTTGTGATCGCAGCAGTGTTGTTAAAAGCACTGAGCGCACTTAAGCACAAAGGCCTCCTGGAGCCTAGGCGCGAAGCGCAAAGCGCACGTGTGCGCCTGATCGATGTGAAGCGCACATTTAAAAAAAAAATTTAATAAATTAAAAAAATTATTAATGATCAATACAACAATCAAGTGATCAATTAATAATATAAATTATAATAAAACATTTTATATAATTCATATAACATTTATATAATTTATATAACAGTTATATAATTCTATTGTATATAACATTTATATAATTCTATTGTGCTTAACAAAATATATGCGACCATTATATTTGATGGCCATGATTACAAAACATGGTTGAATTAAAATAGAAATATAGAATCTAGAAGGCCAAGGCTAAAAAGTACTAGAATGTTAAGTAATGTTATTTTGGTGAGAGTCTGATTTAGTGTTTGTTTGTGTTTGTGTGGTTGTGGTTAAAAGTTCAAAAATATCTAAAGAGATAGGTTTAGATATATGGTAGCCCACCACACTATTAGTTTTTCTATATTAAATCAATAGTTTATATCAAATATATTTAGATCTAATGACTAAAAATCAAATCAAGATTTAAAAAAATATATATATTTACAAAAAAACTCAAAAAAGCGTGCTTTGCGCTTTTAATGTTGTCATCCCTACTAGTTTTTTAGGAACATCAAGTCGTTGGACTTGAAGGCGTGCTATAAAGTACATGTAGGCTTTGAACTATGGTTTAAGGCCCAATGTTACAAATTATGTTGTTGGGCAGGTAGTTTGGGCTGAAGACTTAACCGATGATATTCTAATCGCTTAAATTGAGGATTTTACATTATGGAATATGGAGTAGCCATTTGTTTATTTAAGGCATAAAAAACAAAAATTAAATCAAAAAAAGAATGAAAAATACAAAGTTTTTTTTTTTTTTTGAGAAACAAAAAATACAAAGTTTAGTTAAGAAAATGGAGAGGAGAAGGTGTTAAATGCCCACCTCGCCTAACCAAAATCTATTTTTTAAGAATTAATAATATTTCATGGTATGCATCATATAATTCATCCAAAAATGTCATAGAACAAAAAAATGAACAACTAAGAAATCATTCATACAGTTATTCAATGGAAAATTTGATTTGATTTTTTTTAATGAGCTTATCATTATTCAAAGCATCAAAAATCATATTTTTCATAATATTTTCAATTCATGTTGCATGTTATGTAATATCATGTGAAACAGTTTAATCATTTTGTATCATGATATTGCTATCCATCAAAAATCATAATTTTATCAAAGAAGTCATATCAAAATGTTTTTTTTTTTTTTTTTTGCTAAACCATATCAAAATGGTAACACCTTTATTTAAATGATATGTGACATTCACTCTACTTTAAATCATATCATCAAATGAGCCATTTTAATCTATAAAATTTAAAACTACGCTATAAATTTAATTAAGTTAAGGATGTTATACTAGCATGCACACCTTTAATAATGATGAAATTGGAAATTATCCTCATATCCAATTTATCCTCTTATGCTTTGGAATGTACAATTGCTTCTCTCTTTGGCTCGACCACGGATTCCTTCCATGTTCCTAAAGAGCTAACTGTGCATTTGCTTCTTCTTGTTGATTGTTGAAGGACTGGGAATGGATTGATAATCCTAAAAACTAGGGTTTTGTGTTTTATAGAGGATGAGTGTTTGGAATCATTTTGGGCTAGTGTGGAAGAGTTTCCTGAACCTTAGGGTTTGTTTGGTAAGAGTATTTAAATATAGTTTTTTGTTTTGCAATCTATAAAATAGTGGGTCCCACACTTGAATTTATTATTTGGCTAATATTTTCTAAATGCAGTTTTCAAAAAACTGTATCCTAGGTTGTTTTCAAGGTACAGAAAATGTTTTTAATGATATAGTTGTAAATAAATTGAAAACAGTGGACCTCACATATTTGTTCAAACTCTTTTATCTGTTAAATTAAAAACTTTATCTTTATCACACAAAAAAAAAAAAAAAAATTCCCACCCTTCAAATTTGAAACTTATCATTATAAAAAATAAATAAATAAATAAATAAAGTACATGATGAGCTCTATTACCTTATCATTATCCACACAAAAAAGTAATTTACAGATTCAACACATTACTTTTTGTAATTTTTTTTTTTTAAATCTCAAAAATAGAAATGGTCTCCCAAACAATTATTTTTTGTTTTTAGTATTTTGAAAATTGTTCTTAAAAGTGGGAGCCAAACACGTAAAATACAAAAATTATTATTTGAAAACTAGTTTAAAGTTCAATTTTTTGAAAATTGTTTTGAAAACAAAAACAAAAATCCTCCTACCAATTAAGTCCTTAATTTCATGATTTTAAAGTAGCTTTTCATAAAATAAAAATGCAAATTAGAAGTTGCATCCCTACTTTTCTATGGCTCTTTCTGAGTACTTGTTAGTGCCAACTAATTACTAGTTGATGCATCTAGGATTGTGAATCCCTCTCTATTTATAGAGGGTGCTCCAATTGGGGTTTTAGAATTAGATCTCTTCAGTTTCAAAGTTATCTCAACTCATATTTATCTCTGGAGGTGATAAGATAAGACTACATATCAAAAAAATCATGCAGTTGCTAAAAATTCTAGTTGAGTGCGTTAACTAAAACTGTATTCCTATCGTCCTACTATTTTTGGGTCAAAATTTCAATCAAAGCTGTGTACAATTTTGGCGATTTATTAAGGGTTTTATTAATGTGTGTCTTTAGAGCATTAGTAATAGTGAAGCTAAATAGCTATCACCAAAATACAAATATGCATGCTGCAGTAGTGGTATCATAGGTAAAAAATTTTTGTTTTTTGCTACAGTGCACAGTCATTACAGCTATGCACCTAGGGGTGTGCAAAAAACCGATGAATAAAAAAAACCGGCTGAAACCGATCGAACCGAGTTCAATTTTTTCGGTTTAGTTTCGGTGTGGTTCGGTTTCGATTTGAATTTTAGAAAACCGAAATATTTCGGTTCGGTTTCGGTGCTGGATTATTTCACCCCGAAACTGACCGAACCAACCAGTTTATATATATGTATATATTTATGTAACTTTAAGACATAACTGATCAGTGGCTTAGTGGTATACTCCCTGCGTTTTGGCTAACTAATCCCTAGTTCGAGCCTTCGCGTGGGTTTTTCATATTTAATTTTTTAAAATCCTAGTCATAGCATGATATAAATACCCCCCTTTTATTTTCTTTTCTTTTTTTTTCAGCCACCCCCTTCCCTAATTTTCTGTGTCTCTCTCTACCTTTCTCGCTTCAACGCCTCCTCATTCTTTTCTTCTTCTTTTTTCTCCATTGTTTGGATGATAACAACTTATTCAAGACTTGATTTCTACATCCAAGGCTAGAAGATGTCACAGTTAGAGGCCAAATCAAAGGAGGCCACTCGTCCATTAAAGTGGCTGCAAGCTGACACTTGAATCCTACTAATCCCTTCATTATCATCTGAATCCTCAATCTCAGCCATCAAAAACCAATGCACCTCTAGGATTGTGCACCATGAGGTAACTAACTTGAAACAAATAGCTCTCGATACCGACTCCTGCTATGGTGCAACAATAGTAAAGTTCTGTCTGGGCCCTTTTGCTAATTCAAAATATTTTCAATTTTATGTTGGAATCTGTGTGTAAATTATTGAACAAATATTGTTGGAAGTTTTTCTTTCTCTATCATTCTGATTTGTTCAACAACTCTCTCTCTGTTGTTCTATTGCTTTGTTTTTTATATGTGATTAAATTTAGGGACTTAGGGTTTTGAAAATCTCAATAACCCTCTCTTTGGAAAACCAAAAACCGACCGAAACTGACTGAATCCGAAATACACCGAAACCGATTGATTTTCAGCCATTTCGGTCTATTTCGGTTGAGAATTTCACAAACCGAAACATTCAGTTTTGGTTGGCCATACCCATTAAAACTGACCAAAACCGAACCGACACACCCCTATGTGCACCGTAAAAAAAGCTAAAAAAATAATATTTTATTAATCTTCTCTCTCTTTTCTCGTTAAAAAATCATTTTCTCTGTTCTTTCTTTCTCTCTCTCTTCAACTTCTCTTCTTTCTTGTTTTTTTCCTTCTTATTATTTTTTTTTTTTTTTCTCTTTCACTATTTTCTCTTCTCATTAGATACCCCTTTACCACCAAATTCATCTATTAGTCTCAGTTTTTGTTATCTTTCTCAATTTTTCCCAACAAAGATATAGAAACATGGGCTAGCCGAGAATCATGAACAAGAAGAACGGCTTTGGGAGCTGATCTGCACAAAGCACTGGGCTAACATCGGCTTCCCAAACCAGCAGCTTCGATCTGTGGTCTTTGCTGCCTAGCTTTCTTTGTTTTTTTCCTTTGTGATAGAAACGTCTTCAACTTGATTTTGAAGAAGAAGACATAGTGCCAGGATTTATATTATATTATAATATAATATACTTTAATAAGACTGTGTGGTTTTAAACTTTTATTTTTAATCCATTTAATGAACTTGTGACTTGCTTTCTTATTTTTTAAACTGTGATGTTTTAGATTTTTTTTTTTTTTTTTTTATATACTCAACTCAATTATCATAGCTTTTTAGAGCATCCACGGCAGTGGAGCTAAAAATTTAACTATTTAGCTCCACTAAAAGTTACTTTATCAATTTTACCTACACACATACTACAGCAGTGAATCTATTTTAGCTTTCAACACAATAAAATAATATAAACATAACAATAAAATAATATATCCCCTACAATAAAAGCACCAACCACAACCGCCTCTACCATCAGCCACAGCCACAACCACCACCACCACCACCACTAGTCTACAGCAGGAATAAAAAAATAAAAAAAATAAAAAAAAAAACCCCAACCTAAATCTCCAATCTTTTTCCTTAATCCAGACCAAACAAAATAAAAAATCACCAATCACAGAGCTGGGCTTCGGTGAGGAGCACAGTGTCGGCATGGGTCTAATTGGCGGAAGAGAAGTGGGTCTGAGGTGGATGGGTCTGATCAGCGAAAAACCAAAGCAATGGGCTGAGGAAGGCAGCGGCGGCTTCGACGATGAAACCCAGAGAAACCCAGAGCTTGGATCGACGATGAAACCCACGAAATCCAGAGAAACCCAGGCTTGTCGGCGTTGGGTGAGCGTTGAGATGGAAGACTGGGCAGAGGCGTGGATCGGCGGCTTGGGGCTTGGGTTGGCTTGGGCCGGTGATGTTAAGGCCGACGGAGGTGTGGGTCGGAGAAGTTGAGACTGAGAGGTGAGAGTGGCTGAGAGAAAGAGGGGCACGGTGTGAGGTGAGAGAGGCATGGTGGGAAGACCTTTATTATTTTAATCGGGCCGGAGTAAAATATTAATTTTTTGTTTAGCTCTCAGCTACAGTGCACATCTATTTATAGATGTGCATTGTAGCAATGGAGCTAAAAAAAAATAGCTTTTGCTCCACTGCTGGAGCATGGTTTTTAGGTGTTTGAGGAGCTAAAAATACCAATATGGCTTTTTAGCACCACTATTATGGATGCTCTTAATGGAGAAGTTGTGGTGTGCCCTTGTGTTATAACAATTTTCTCTCCTTTGTATGTGTTTGTTTCTCAAAAAAGGAAAAAAAAAAGGAAGATAAATTTGTATATATACAATTTGCGGTTAAAACAAAATATTATTGCTACACTAGATGATTATTTGCTATCATAATGATTGGAAAATTTTTTTAGTAAAAACAAAATGTATAAGTATAATTTGGGGTTAAAAAAATCTCTTGCTTACACTAAATGATTATTTGCTATCATGTGGCGGCGGCGGCGGTGGCGGAGGCGGTGGTGGTGGGGGCGACGGTAGTGGCAATGGTAGCGGTAGCGGTAGCGGTTGCGGTGGTTGCGATTGTTGTTTATTGTAGTGGATATATTATTTTATTGTAGTAGATATATTATTTTATTGTGATGTTTATATTATTTTATTGTATTGAAAGCTAAAATAGATCCACTGTTGTTAGATGTTTTGTATAGTGAATAGGTAAAATAGATAAAATAACTTTTTGTGGTACTAAATAGCTAAATTTTTAGCTCCACTGTTATGGATACTCTTAGGGCATACATTAGTAAACCGTTTTAAGAAACTTTTTATTGAAAAATGAAAAAGTTACAATTTTTTTTTTACAACTTTTTCTATTCCCCATAAAATGATTTCAAAAATAAATAGCTTAATGTGTAGACTTAAGGCACACATTAACCAAATCATTACTTTAATAGGAGGCATTGGGACCCTTTTCTAAATATTAGGGCATAAGGGCCTTAATTAAGCCTAGGCCTAGAGTCAGCACGGATTGGCTTGCTACGAAAATGGAATGCATTTAAAATCTATTGACATTTGGTATAAAACTGAAGTGTCATTAGAATTTTTTATTGAGTTTCAACTTTAATATATTATTATATAAATAACATGAGAAAAGAATGTGAACGGTTTAGACCCCTTAAACTATAACCAGATTGCGTAGCCTAGATTAATTAGCCAAGTTGTTACTTAGTCAAATTAAGCAATTCTAGGTTAAAACAATCACAAAATCATATCATGTATGTAAACATATAAAGCAGCGGAAATAATAAAGAACACAGTGATATGATCACCCAGGAAAACCAAACCGAAAAAACCTGGGGAGGATTTTACCCACCGATCCTCAAGGCAAAACGGAATCCACTAAGAAAGAATTAAAGTTCTTACAAAAGGACTTACAAGCTCCCCGCTTGACTTCCTAATGCTACCCACCAGTAGTAACTTCCTGACACGACCACGCGCAGGCTCCGAGTCCACGGACTACTTCTTTCTTTGTATTCCTTCAATCAGCTACAAGCACCCACGCTTGATTATCTTTAAGCTTCAAAGGCAGCAACCAAGTTGATCATCAAGATGTTGAAGTGATCTCAATCTTGAAAACCCTATGTTTTGTGTAAAGGAAAGCTCTTCTAGATCTCACAAGAGATTTACACAAAACCGCAATGTATGAGCAACAATACAACTTGTGCAACTCTGAAAAACGTAGCTAGGGTTTGCCTTATATACCTAGGGCAAAAACATAAAACCCTAAACGTTTAAAGAGTTACGGCTGAGTTGGAATTCTGCAGAAAAACGCATCTGGGCCGATTTTCGATCGATCAAGTCTAACCTTCGATCGATTGAGCCAGGCCGAAAAGCCCCAATGCTTCTGCAGTCACTCGATTCCAACTTTACAATATTTAACCAACTTTGAGCGAACTTAAACAAGACTAAATACATTGTTTTGATCATGGTTTGCCAACATTACAAATTAGAGTTCTAAATACATAAAATCCTAAGACCTTAGAACCTAACAAACTCCCCCTTTGGCAATCCGTGACAAAACACACAACAAAAGCTCAAAGTTTACAAGTAAATAGCCCTTTACATAATAATGCTTATAAACAAAAATTCAACCTAACTACTATCCATCGGTTGCAAGTGTAGACAGCAGCTTGTCGAATCAACCTGTATATTCCTGAAATACTCAACAAACACATAAACGCATGTGTGGCAGCAAATAGTATATAAACAGGTATAATATTCTTGTAAGATTCACACAACACAAAATAAAGAAATATATCAATGAAGCAACTCATAAATATAAATCAATAAGCAGTGAATCATAAAGACAACAAGAATCAAAAGAACATGTATATCAATATATCAATCAATGTTACTCCCCCTAACATGAATATCCCAAAAATGATATATAAAGTGAAGCACCTAGATACACTCTAAATAAACTCCACAAACTAACAAACATATCCCATGCTAATCAAAAAAAATCTCCCCCTATCAACAAAATCTCCTCTATAAACAAAAATCTCCTCTACAAGTCAAAACTCTACTCCCCCTTTTTGTGACGGAATGCCAAAGGGCATCAGAGACCATCATCAAAAGGAGGTGGTGAGGAAGAACGAAGATGCGCCAAATCCGCTCGCAGAGCACGAATCTCGTCGAACAGATCCACCAAAAGCTGACCATGAGCCGCCTGAACGGTCATGACAGTCTCCAACGTACGACGAACATCGAAGTCAGCCGCAGGAGGTGGAGGAACAGCAGCAGCACCTACAAGATCTGGAACAGCCTCACCAGCAGGACCTGTAGAAGAAGAAGGAGGAGGTGGAGCGCTACTAGAGGGATCAGACCTAGGGTGTTTAAAACCAACTCAAAGATGAGCGGCCCTCTGTCTAAGAAAAGACGCACCTATAGGACCAATAACATGAACAGACTCAGAAGCAGGGAAGTCCTCCAAACCTAAATATAGTAAAATTCTATGAATGAAAATAGGATGGACAAGGGCATGGGCAGTAGATGAACTCCTATAAACTTCGTTCAAAGAACGAAGAAAAAGATGAGGAAAACTAATAGGAGCATCTGTAACAAGAGCGTACAGAAAAACACACCTCTCAAGAGGAATGGTGTGCAGATGAGAAATGGGCCAAAGTGAATGACATGCTATCCTAAAGAATAGATAGATAGTCTCAGGAAGCTCAGCGGTGGTGATCCTAGGATCAGAACCCCACTGGATAGATGATCCAGTGATGTAAGACATGACATCACTCAGCTCAGGTGACTCATCATAGGGATAGACAGGATCCCTAACCAACGGTACCTCTAGAGCATCAGCCACTACCTGAGGAGTAATGGTGTACTCTACACCTCGTATCTAACTCTTAACAAGAGTGTTGGAATCATAGATGTGGACAGAGAGGTTCGAGAAGAACTCTCTAATCAAGAGAACCGGAGGTGGAGGGTCAGACACAGCTAACAAAGGTAACCAACCTCTACGCTCAAAATTTGCCCTAATGGCAGGATCAACCTCATCTAAAAGAACAAAACGCTCAGCCCAAAACTCTCTCTTAAGGTTTAAAGTCTCAAAGATCTCTTGGTTTTTCTCTCGGGGGAACCTCTCACTATCAAAGGTAGGTGAGGGTGGAGTAGGAGTGGGGATGGTCCTACGTGCTCTAGTCTTCCTAGGCATGGTGCTAAGGAACAGGACAGAGACACAAAGAGAAAACCAAAAAGAACAAATACAAAACCAAGGGCAGACTGCAAGTTAGCACAAAAAAATATAGAATGAATATCTATATGATGCATGAACAGTAACAATGTTATGATGCATGAACTAATGCAGTGACAAGGATCAAATTAAGTTCAATTTTCACAAAATTGGCTTGAACATAGAGTTTCTTAACAAAAACCCTAAAAATTTGAGAACCACTTGAAAATTTTTGCATCAAATTGATGAATCAATCATTACACACTATTGGAAACAGTTTATAATAACCAATTACATCAATTACACAAGCCAATTTCATCAATTAATCCCAATTTCACAAAAAGCCCCAATTCGGATCAATTATAAACCCTAGAAATTGAAGTTTTCCACAAAACACAAAATTGATCAAATTAATCAATCAAGAACATGTCTATAGGGTGTTCCCAACAAAACCCATTGATCAATTCCACATGATTAGGTCTGAATCATCAAAAATCCCAAAAAGAAAAATTCCGAAAATCTCCTCTTAAATGCATGAAAAATGCATGAAATCATGAAAATAAATTGAAAAGAAAGGGTAAAATAGACATACCGGCTTGAGGAGAGAGAGATTATGCAAAAGATTCGGAAGAAAACGACAAAAACTTGAAGAATTGGTCTTGCCTCGTCGGAGAGAGAAAAAGAAAAGTTTTTGAAAAAGTTTTGATACTTTAAAAAAGTCAGATTTCCCTTTTTTAAAAAAGCTTCTTCACGATGTTCGATCGATCGAAAATTACATTCGATCGATCGAATGTGACAGTCATTTTAGCACTTTCTGAGGCACTTTTTCGATCGATCGAAAATCAGGTTGGATCGATCGAAATGGGCAGAGGCACGCTAAATTTTGGGGAAAAACACAGTTTTGAAAAATTGCAAACCCAATTTTGAAAACAACTCCTCAAAGCATTTAAACAATGAATACAAAATGCATGAGTATGAGATGGAATGCTTTTTCAAAAACCCAAAATTTTAAACCCAATTCTCTCAAACACAAGTTTCAATCATTCGTCCATTTAATTTTCTCAAGCAACAAGTATGTTTTGCACAAATCTCAAGATATTTTTCAAACTTGGTTGGTTAGACCAAGAACACACACACTAGCATGTACAGTGTTTAACAAAGAGTAACTTGTGTAGTGTGTGAAACTAGCAAAGACTTGAGATACATGTGAGGTGATATGTGAATGGCAATCAAGCACAAAGTCTACACAATTCATCACATAGAATTAAAAGAGACTATTACCTAAAGAGTTATATCCTATAACTCTCACATCTCCTAGATCAAAAGCTTGCAATCATGTAAGTTTCTTTCATTTTTGCCTCTTATTTATGTGGAATGGCATTCAGCCTAATAGTACACACCGGTTTGAATTAAGTGAATTGGCAACAAGCCTAATAGTACACACCAGTTTTAATTTATTTTGAGGCTACACCTTATGTTCTTTTTGTGCATGTGCTACACTTTCTCGAGCACTAAATCTTATGATATGCACTAAGGTATTCATGATTGGCTAGTGAACAGTGGTGAGATGGTTATTTATGCCTTTCTCAAAAGGATCAAGTCCGTCAGTCAAAAACAAGTGACTTTATGATTAAGGCAGAGTGATTAAGAACCATACACATCTTTCCCACACAACATGCACTACAAAGTTTCAACTAGTCAAGTGCAATAAAGTAAGCTCATCCAAGTTAAACAAGGTACACAAGACATGACATGTGTAAAAAGAATGACCAACCTTGTTTTCAATGAATCAAGAAAAATTGTGTTCAACAAAGATTTTGATTTCTCCTTTTTTTTCTTTTTTTTTATTTATTTAAAAGAGAAAACAAATAAATCCTAGAATGAAATGCATGTATGTAATGCAATGCAAGTCCTATAACAAAAGAAAAACACAAAAAACAAAGAACAGTGGTCACAACAGAATAAAGCAATGAAGCACAAGGACCATGTCAAAAAGACTCAGTTAGTTCGAGTCTTTTGCATCCAAAACTTTTTAGATGCACCTCGAGCATTGGAGTTCTTATTCACATTAGAGTGATTCCCAACTCCAGAATTGGAATAAAGGTTTAACGCCTTTACCAATTCACCAATTAGTGTCATAGGATCTTGTGCTTGAGGCACAGGCACTTTTGGTCTTTTTGCTCTCTTATCAGCTTGAAGCTTGTAACAGTTAGGACGAATATGTCCAGACTTACCATAATAATGACAAACCCAAGCAGGTTTACCATGCATCTTGTCCTTCGGTTTGGTAGGCTCCTTAGGTTTGGATTCTCTTAAGTCTACCCTAATCTTCTTAGGTGGTGAAACTTCTACAGGTTTAACAACCTCACTCACAGGGGGTTTTATGGTTTCACTCACAACCTTACTCACAAGAGGTTCAGAAGAAGAAGAAGAAGGAACAAAGACAGTGGAATGGGGTCCAGAATCAAAGATGCTTTCAACATATCCTAACCCAGCTTTATCAGAAGGATACTTTTGAACATTCAGCATGTGATCAAGTTTAGAACTGGCAGATCTAGCAATAGATAAATCATGTTCCAAAGTTCTAACTTTATCAAGCAAGAGTATGTTTTCAGATTTAACATTATTCAAAAGATCATTAGCATCAAACAATTTCACAAGCAAATTTTTCTTCTCAAGCTCAAGAGCATCAATTTTCTTCAGGCTTAAATCAACTTTCATAGCATCCTTTGCAGTAATTTTGCAAAGTTTGTTGTAAGCCTCTTGAAGATCTGCATCTTCAGAGAGTTCCCCATCAGCAGGGTTCTCCTCAGCAGATATGCTTTCATCTACTGTACCAGTTGCAGTGAAAGCAATGAAGTTTCCATCCTCGTCACAACCGGACTCATCATCAGAAACCTCATTATCACTAAGGGTTACAGCCATAGCTTTACCCTTATTTCTCAAGAAAGTAGGACATTCAGATTTGACATGACCATACCCTTGACAACCATAACACTGAGTACCCAAAGAGTTATTAGAAGATTGACCTACTTGTTCTCTAGGTTTTTCAAAATTGTTAATCTTAGTGGGATCATTCTTCCTAAAGTTTCTAGGTTCAGCAGTGTTGGTGTTCCTTGCCTTCCTATTAGTGTTTCTAAGGAAATTTCTAAAGTTCTTGGCAAGGTAAGCTATCTCCGTGGGAGAAAGCTCATCATCAAATCCACCAGCTTCAACATCATCAACAGACTTAAGTGCCATTGATTTGGATTTGACAGTCTTGGGTAAGTCAGATTCATAGGACTGAAGAGATCCTACAAGCTCATCCACAGGGATGGAGTCAACATCCTTACTTTCAGTAATGGCTGTCACTTTGGGTCTGAAGTCTTCAGTTAAGGATCTAAGTATCTTCCTAACAATTTTAGGTTGATCATAGACTTCACCCAAATTATAAGCAGAATTAACAATATCATTTAGTTTTGCATAAAACTCATCAAAGGTTTCATCATCAGACATTCTAATGTTTTCAAACCTAGAAGTTAATTGCTGCAGTTTGTTAATTTTAACAGCCTTTGTGCCTTCATGCACAGTTTGGAGGATTTTCCAAGCAGTATGAGCAACCTCAACATTAGAAATCCTCTTAAATTCCTCCATTGAAACAGCATTGAAGATGGCATTCATAGCTTTGCTATTGAAGCCTGCTGCTTCTTTTTCAGAAGTTTGCCACTCACTCACCGGAGTAGTGGGCTTCACCCATCCGTATTCAACGGAATTCCACACCCTCTCATCAATGGATTTCAGGAATGCTTTCATCCTTACTTTCCAGTAAGCATAATTGTTCCCATCAAAGTGAGGAGGAACAAACAGAGAGTGTCCATGCTCCATGACAACTGGGGTCAAGGATCAGCTCAGAGATAAAGATCTCAAACAAGAAGAGCAACCCGCTCTGATACCACTTGAACGGTTAATACCCCTTAAACTATAACCAGATTGCGTAGCCTAAATTAATTAGCCAAGTTGTTACTTAGTCAAATTAAGAAATTCTAGGTTAAAACAATCACAAAATCATATCATGCATGTAAACATATAAAGCAGCGGAAATAATAAAGAACACAGTGATATGATCACCCAGGAAAACCAAACCGGAAAAACCTGGGGAGGATTTTACCCACCGATCCTCAAGGCAAAACGGAATCCACTAAGAAAGAATTGAAGTTCTTACAAAAGGACTTACAAGCTCCCCGCTTGACTTCCTAATGCTACCCACCAGTAGTAACTTCCTGACACGACCACGCGCAGGCTCCGAGTCCACGGACTACTTCTTTCTTTGTATTCCTTCAATCAGCTACAAGCACCCACGCTTGATTATCTTTAAGCTTCAAAGGCAGCAACCAAGTTAATCATCAAGATGTTGAAGTGATTTCAATCTTGAAAACCCTAAGTTTTGTGTAAAGGAAAGCTCCTCTAGATCTCACAAGAGATTTACACAAAACCGCAATGTATGAGCAACAATACAACTTGTGCAACTCTGAAAAACGCAGCTAGGGTTTGCCTTATATACCTAGGACAAAAACATAAAACCCTAAATGTTTAAAGAGTTACGGCTGAGTTGGAATTCTGCAGAAAAACGCATCTGGGCCGATTTTCGATCGATCGAGTCTAACCTTCGATCGATCGAGCCAGGCCGAGAAGCCCCAATGCTTCTGCAGTCACTCGATTCCAACTTTACAATATTTAACCAACTTTGAGCGAATTTAAACAAGACTAAATACATTGTTTTGATCATGGTTTGCCAACATTACAAATTAGAGTTCTAAATACATAAAATCCTAAGACCTTAGAACCTAACAGAATGACACTTAGGATTTGTTTGGATACAGTTTATTACTAAAAACTGAAAATATTGTAGCAAAATAATTTTTAAATGTATAAATAGTGTCATGGGACTCATTTTTAACGAAAGTTTTACTAGGAAAAAAAAAAAGGGTTTGTGAATCTCGTGAACAGTGTATGAGACTCACGCGCAAAACGCTGGACGCTTGCCGCTATCCAAACGTTCACTTAAAGTCTTAAACCATTTTTTTGTTGTTGATATAGACATAATTGTTAGAATAAGTCGAACCATTTCATGTATAATATGAAACAAATGAAATCAGTTGCAAAATTCTACCAAAAGAAATCAGTTGCAAAAAGTTTCAAGTTGATTTGTGTATAATAGATAGGCTCTTGAATCGTATTATGCAGTTGATCACTAGTTTGATTGAAACCACAAACACCTATTAAGGGGAAGAGAAAACAGCAAGGGACATGATGTCGTGATTAGGTGTCTCTTGGGGCTAGTTATTTTGTTTTTAAACTTTTCTTTTTTTGAAAGCTATTTTGTTTTTAAACTTATTTACTCTTTTTGTGGGGAAACATTGATGTTAAAATGTGTGTTTTGGAAAAGCCATAAAATCAAAATTTAACCTTTGCTAAAAACAAAGAAAAAAAAAATCCTGTTTCTGCGAAATTGAACTTAGGATGTGATTGCCATTGCCTTTATAGGTAACCTACTTAACAAAAACTTTATGGGACTTTAAGTTTTGTACACAAATTAATCACTAAGCAAGTTGGAGTGTTGGACTAGTTAATGGGGCCAGTTGTCGCGTCCCTAACCAACCAGCTTGGCAATGTCCATATCCGTTGACACATACCTCTCAACCAATGCAATGATTAGCCTTTCAATTCACAGCAATTAAGGCATGCCCTCGATTAATTGAACTGCCTGTATTCGATCAAACTTAATTACTTGACGTATTTTAGATGAAAAATGGTATGATATTCATTCTAGAGTGAGACATTGTTTCAATATTTATTTTTTATTTTTATTTTTTTTAAAAGTTATATGCGCATTTAATTTTCTTACTGTATTGATTTATGATATTTATTCATGACAAAAATGATGATAACCGACTTTTTTGTTTTTTTTTTTTTTTTTTAATAGTGTAACTTTAAGTTATATTATATCACTTTTTTTTTATGGGATGCAAATTTTAAAAAATTTACCATAAATTTTGTAGGGACTCAAATTGTTTTGGACCCAAACAATAACATTTGTAGAGCATGGGTAGAAGGGCTAAGTACCAGCAAAGTGAACTATGGTTTAAGTGAGATTCATAAGAATAACAATAAAGGAATTTGACTAAGTGTTTGGGAGGATCTTAACAAGGATTTTTGTTAAAAGTTTGTGGAGAAAGTTCATCCTCAGCTCAGTCCGAGGATCTCTTTCTCTACAAGTAACGAAGACAGGGGTCGTCCTCGGTCTCCCTCTATACCACTTCTGTGTTTTTATTCTAGAGAGCCCATTCTACGTTGGAGGCTCTATTTATTATATAGTCTCATTTAGTTGATCTCTGCCGTCCACTTGTCGGTCATCTGAACTTATATCTGAGGGCCTGTCCCATTAGTCACCTCTGCAGGCTTTCTATTAGTTGGAGTAACCAAGGCTACACAGTTCACTGGTCACTTCACCATTAATGCGATCAGAGTGTTGGTGGCCTGCATTTAATGAACGAGTGACAGCTTCCATCAATCAACATCGACTTGTCAAGGACGTGGGCGTCCTCGGCGAGGTCCCCTAGCCATTTGGGCCTCATCCGCTTATCCTCGGGCTCTGTCTCTCCTCGGCGCAGACCTTGAGCCCGATGTGGAATGGGCTGGGGTTGTTAAATATTTGAGGTCCCACAATAGCCCCTCAAAATTCTACTGTCCGACCTCCCGAGCGAGGAGGAGGATTTTGACGTTCTTGGGCCTATTATCCTGGCCTGTCGAACCTTGCCTTTTCTGTTAGTGTACTCATCCTTTCAACTATCCCTGCAACTTTCTTTAGCACAAAGGGCTCACCCGAGGAGTTTTCCTTACTTCTGTATGTTTTCTTTTCTCTTTTAATCTATAATTTTCTGCCTGAGTTCTTTCCTAGTTCTCCTAGGATGGGTAGGTTTAAGTTGTTATGCTTTAGCGCTCAGCTTTACTTGGTTTTTGTCCCTAGCAAGGCTCAGTACTTAGCACCAAAGGGATTGGTTTTGTCGTAAGTCTGGGCCTACGGTCAGTACAAAACCCAATTTCTGTCTGGTGTTTAGATCGTCCTATAGTGATTAGTTTCATCATAGTTTGAGTCTGAAGACCATGCAAAACCTTGGCTTTTCCTAACACTTAGTTTTTTGTCTGAAGTAGCTGGTTTCCTCAGAGGCTGGCATCCGAGGACCATACAATGCCTAGGTTCTGTCCAGTACCGAGTTTTCTGATTTTAAGTAGTTAGTTTCCCCAGAGGCTGGTGTTCGAGGACCATGCAATGCCTAGATTCTGTCTAACACTTAGTTTTTAGTCTGAAGTAGCTGGTTTCCCTAGAGGCTTGAGTCCGAAGACCATACAATGCCTAGATTCTGTCCAATACTTAGTTTTTAGTTTGAAGCAGCTAGTTTCCCCAGAGGCTTGAGTCCGAGGACCATGCAAGGCCTTGGTTCTATCCAGTACCTAGTTTTTTGATTTTAAGTAGTTAGTTTCCCCAGAGGCTGGTGTCCGAGGACCATACAATGCCTAGGTTCTGTTTAACACTTAGTTTTTAGTCTGAAGTAGCTGGTTTCCACAGAGGCTTGAGTTCGAAGACCATGCAAGGCCTTGGTTCTGTCCAGTACCTAGTTTTCTGATTTTAAGTAATTAGTTTCCCCAGAGGCTGGTGTTCGAGAACCATACAATGCCTAGGTTCTGTCTAACACTTAGTTTTTAGTCTGAAGTAGTTGGTTTCCACAGAGGCTTGAGTCCGAAGACCATGCAAGACCTTGGTTCTGTCCAGTACCTAGTTTTCTGATTTTAAGTAGTTAGTTTCCCCAGAGGCTGGTGTCTGAGGACCATACAATGCCTAGGTTCTGTCTAACACTTATTTTTTTGTCTGAAGTAGCTGGTTTCCCCAGAGGCTTAAGTCCAAGGACCATGTAAGGCCTTGGTTCTGTCCAGTACCTAGTTCTCTGATTTTAAGTAGTTAGTTTCCCCAAAGACTTGAGTCCGAGAACCATACAATGCCTAGGTTCTGTCTAACACTTAGTTTTTTGACTTGTTCCGCCGAAGAGGGGACCCTGCTCTGGTTTAGCCTTTTCGTCTGGCGTGCCTCTTCTGATTACGAGGCATCTCTTGGGTTGTTGGAGTAACGCGTTTTGACGCTTCGGTACCTCCTCGTCAATGAGGCACCTCCTTTTTAATGTCAATTATGGATTTACGAGGATCTAGCGGCGAATAAGCCCCTTGGAAAGGGCGGTTTCTAGGAGGCCTACCCCCTTTCAGGAGCCGAGGTTGGCACCCCGACCCTGGACGTCATGCTGGGGTTGGAGTAGGAGTAGGAGGAGGCCTAAGATTCTTCTTCTTTTCAACCTAACCAGATGTGGAACCCTCCTTGCTGTTTGGAGGGGGATCCAAAAAGGACGTAACCTCTCTCCCTTGGATTTGGGTCTGTGAACCCTCTAAGCTGGCAGTGATGGGGTTGAGAGGGAAACCAGGCAGAACCGAGAGGTGGAACCATCAGGCGCCGCGGCCTCTTCTTCCCTCAACGTTGCCTTCCTTCCTTCCTTTCCTCTTCTCTTACTCCTCAACCAGCCTTCCTTCCCTCTTCTCCTCTTCTTTTACTCCTTAACCAGCCTTCCTTCCCTCTTCTCCTCTTCTCTTGCTCCTCAACCAGTCTTGTTAGGCGTCTTTCTTTGTAGTTAGTTTTAGAACAAGCCCCACGGGTATCAATTGTAAGATGTAATTTTTTCTTCATATATTAATAAAGAAGTAGATCCATTTCATCTCTTTTATTTTTCGCATCTTCTTGTTTCTTGTGATTGTTGCCTTCTGAGTGAATGTTGTTGCTGCACGCTGTATTGTTTTGTTTTTTATTTATTTAGAAGTGTTGCTCTTAATCTCTTCACACCAACCATCGCACTTGCTAGTGCACAAGTCCTCCCCACAGACGGCGCCAATTGTAGGGACTCAAATTGTTTTGGACCCAAATAATAACATTTGTAGAGCATGGGTAGAAGGGCTAAGTACCAACAAAGTGAACTATGGTTTAAGTGAGATTCATAAAAATAACAATAAAGGAATTTGACTATGTGTTTGGAAGGATCTTAACAAAGATTTTTGTTAAAAGTTTGTGGAGAAAGTTCGTCCTCGGCTTAGTCCGAGGATCTCTTTCTCTAGAAGTAACGAAGACAGGGGTTGTCCTCGGACTCCCTCTATACCACTTCTGTGTTTTTATTCCAGAGAGCCCATTCTATGTTGGAGGCTCTATTTATTATATAGTCTCATTTAGTTGATCTCTGCCGTCCACTTGTTAATCATCTGAACTTATATCTGAGGGCCTGTCCCATTAGTCACCTCTGCAGGCTTTCTATTAGTTGGAGTAACCAAGGCTACACTATTCATTGGTCACTTCACCATTAATGCGGTTAGAGTGTTGGTGGCTTGCATTTAATGAACGAGTGACAGCTTCCATCAATCAACATCGGCTTGTCGAGGACGTGGGCGTCCTCGGCGAGGTCCCCTAGCCACTTGGGCCTCATCCGCTTATCCTCGGGCTCTGCCTCTCCTTGGCGCGGACCTTGGGCCCGATGTGGAATGGGCCGGGATTGTTAAATATTTAAGGCCCCACAAATTTTATTCTTATATTTTACATGAATACAAAATTTCAAAATATATAATATCAATAACTATGCCATCAATTAAATGTTTAAATTTTAAGTTTTTATTTTTAAAATTGTGCATAAAAAATCATAGCTTAATGTTACACCAAGTGTAATCTTTGGTATATATGAAATTAAATCCTTTTACTTTTTGTTATTTCTATTAATGTTATTGCATAAACTTTCTAGAACTCTTACAATCATCTCTTCTTAGAGCTACTGTAAATTGATTTCGGCACCAATACATGTAATCACAAACTTGAAGCTTTAGAGTTTAGAGCATTCACAACGATTTCTCCGACTTGAAGGCGACTTCGGTGAGTTTTCTAATGATTTTTACAACATTGGGGTTTCAACAGGTTGTTGTTGTTCTTTTCTGTTTTTTTAAACACTCAATGTTAGGTGTATATATTTTTAATGGGTTGTGATTGTGTGTGGTATATTCTCTAATCTCTTATTTGAAAAAAAGTTGATATGTCATTGTTTTATTAGAGAATATTGTAAAGAGTAGATTTACAAGCAATCCTTATTGAAGTTAAATTCTACATTAAAATATAATATCTTAGGAGAAAGCTGCTGCATTCACATTAAATGCACTGTAACTAACTCTCTGACCGCATTAATGTGAAGGCGATGCCTGAACAGTGGATTTCAGCTTTACAGCTACTACATGTAGACTTATAGGAGATGCTGATGGGACAAGTATCAAGACAAACCATCCGGGGTGCACGTGGAAGGTGGATATAAAAAGGGAAGATAGTATAAAAGAAAAAGGAGGCAGTGAGGTTAAGGGATCGAAAAATCAAAAAAGAAACATTGTAGCAATCTAAAACCAGACTTGTAACCATATTTTAGAGCATTGTATAAGAACCAGTATCCTCGGACTTTGCCGATGACATTTTTTCTTCAGTTTAAACTTGTCTATTTTCACTCTTTTGTCACCAGCCTACTTAACTTGCTGTTTGATTAACTAAAACCCAGTTTTTTAACCAATTTTTTACAAATTCATTGTTTTGAGTTTTTTGAGCCTAAATCCATTCATACATTAGGCTAGAAATTCAATTTTAGTCTTTACACTTCCTATTAAAAAAAAAAAAAAACTATTGTCAAAACTGAATATATAAAAACATAGAATAACTTAATATAAAATAAAGTAGTGGAAGTTGACTATATACTAGACTAGAAGTTAGGGGTGTTTGGTTAGTGTTTTCAAACAACTATTTTTAGTTTTTAAATAATATTTTACGTATTTTTACATATTTTTTTACCTACACATATTTTTACAAATATATTTAAATAATAATTTTTAATTTTTATACACATGTACCAAAGGCTAGTAAAAAATAAAAAAATAAAAAATAAATAAAAAAAAGAAGGTAGAAGTTGGTACTTTTGCAATGTCATCCGAATGGTCTCATCAAAATCATTTTCTAAGCCAACAGTGCAAGCCAACTGTAAGCCAACTAGGTAATAATTCACTTATCAACTACAGTCAAATGCATTCTCAGTAGTCAATACTCAATGCACATTCACATGGAAAGAGAGATATACAAATAGGCTGAAGACTTGAACAGACGACAAGGGCCAGGGGCGGATTTGCACTAAATCGGGGCTGGTGTGAGCAACACAACGACAAAGAATCGAGTCACACAACGAGACTAGGGCAATTTTGCACAGTTTCAACATGCTGTCATAGGTGTAAGGAGGATTTTTTTTGAGTGAAATACTGAGAATGTTTAATTTTTTTTTCCCTTTTTTATTTGAATGAGATGGTCTTGATTTACATTGAACATGAGATCTAAACAGATTTGGGTTCCTATTTTTTTGGTGACATGGAATTTGGTAAAGTTGTTTCTCTAATTGAATTTTGAAAGATTATAGGTTAATAATGGGTTAATTGCTATTTTTAAGGGTTCTTTGCATTTTAAAGTTTTAGAAAGACCGCCAAAATAATTTTAGAGAGGAATTAGTCTATAATTTTTTCTCCTCAAAATCTTAGGGGGCCAGATAAGTAACTTTTTAGATTATTTATATATATTTTTTTTACCTGTTAATGGAAAATTTAAAAACTCAAGGCGGCCATGGCCCCTTAGCTTCGGCACCGAGAATCTGGGATTATCATGCTCTTTACTTCGTAGTCCAATATGAATGCTAGATTATTATTAACTTTACTACAAAAATCAATGTGATCGGTGTTTTTTTTTTTTTTTTTTTTTTTTAAAGAAAGTGATTGGTCTATTTTTTGATAATGTATTAAATAAAATTTTTTTTTAACAAACTATGATAAAAATGTAGGCTTCAGTGAACTCAATTGGATTTCTAGCTAATTTGTGAACATCTCACGTTGAAATTCAAATGATTTGACACCCAATTAGAAGCTTCAAACTGGATTCTCTCTTTCTCATAGGAATCTCACTCAACTCATCTTTCCCTTGCATTTTTTTGTTTATCTTTTGCTGAAATATTTCCCTCTGAACTTTTGTGCTCACTCTCTCTGCTTTATATCTGACTCCCTCTTGCGCCAATCGTTTAGTTCTCTCTCTCGCCCGCCCCTGTTTAGCTTGCTTTTCTCAGTTTATTCATTTATTTGTACAAGTCTACTCTCTCACTCGCACATCTGATGTTAATGGGTTCTAAGTTTTGATCTTTAATTTTGTTCTTACTTTTTAATCGCTCCCATCTCTGCCCGCCCCTGATTTGCCTTTCTCCACATTTTTTTTCCCGACCCTCAAGGCCTCTACTGCTCTAAAGTCACGTTTTTAGTTGTAAAAACACAAGTGCGTGTAACACCATATATACAAGAACTTTTACCTTTCAAGTTTAACCCTTTAACTTTTTGTTTTATATATTTTAATTGTTATAAGTTTTTCGTTTTTCTTCTAAAAAAAAAGTATTCATTTTGTTTTAAATTATCACATTAATAAATGGTATGTCCTGTTAGTTACGTTAGTATTTGATGTATGTAAAATGATTACTGAAATTTTGACTTTAAAATTCATTTTAAGAGTGCAATTTTACTTCTTTGCTATTTATTATTGTTTTTATATTAATTTGAGGTAAGTTCTTTTAAAAAATAATTGTAATGTCGTTGTGTCGTGTGTCATGCTTATCTTTGGGAAACAAGGTTATCGTTGAGATAAGAAGAAACTCATAACAATGGATGCTGGAATATTCAAAGCTGCAATTGATGGTGTTAAAAGTAATGCTAAATCAAGTGCATTTCTTCAGCAGCAACAAGTATGCAAGCATGAAACAAGCACTAAATGCCAGGGGGAGTTGCAGGGCAGTGCGCATCAGGGAGCAGCTCAGCGTGCATCTCAGTATCAGAAGCAAAACAGAGATACAAGCCTAAGTGATGAAGACTTAGAAGATTTGTTGGAGTCCATTCCTTATCATGATCAGATCATACACTCTATACAAGGAATGAGGCCAAGTGGATATACACGTGTCATAGCTAGGTAGTGCTTAGATGTAGTGCTTAGCTGTAACAATTCTCACCATAAAATCCGGAGAGGTAGGCTTGGGCTGAAGACTTAACCGATGATATTATAATCGCTTAAATCGAGGATTTTTACATTTTGGAGTTGCCATTTGTTTATTTAAGGCATAAAAAACAAAAATTAAATCAAAAAACAAATGAAAAGAATGAAAAATACAAAGTTTAGTTAAGAAGATGGAGAGGAGGTGTTAAATGCCCACCTCGCCTTATCTAAATCTATTTTTTAAGAATTAATAATATTTCATGGTATGCATCATATAATTCATCCAAACATGTCATAGAACAAAAAATGAACAACTAAGAAATCATTCATACGGTTATTCAATGGAAAATTTGATTTGATTTTTTTTTAATGAGCTTATCATTATTCAAAGCATCAAAAATCATATTTTTCACTCTCTTTTCAATTCATGTTGCATGTTACGTAGTATCATGTGAAACAGTTTAATCATTTTGTATCATGATTTTGCTATCCATCAAAAATCATAATTTTATCATGGAAGTCATATCAAAATGTTAAAACCTTAATTTAAATGATATGTGACATTCATTCTACTTTAAATCATATCATCAAATGAGCCATCTTAATCTATAAAATTTAAAACTACGCTATAAATTTAAATAAGTTAAGGATGTTATACTAGCATGCACACCTTTAATAATGATGAAACTGGCAATTTATCCTCATATCCAATTTATCCTCTTATGCTTTGGAATGTACAATTGCTTCTCTCTTTGGCTCGACTACGGATTCCTTCCATGTTCCTAAAGAGCTAACTGTGCATTTCCTTCTTCTTGTTGATTGTTAAAGGACTGGGAATGGATTGATAATCCTAAAAACTAGGGTTTTGTGTTTTATAGAGGATGAGAGTTTCGAATCATTTTGGGCTAGTGCGGAAGAGTTTCCTGAATCTTAGGGCCTGTTTGGTAAAAGAGTATTTAAATATAGCTTTTTGTTTTGCAATCCATAAAATAGTGGATCTCACACTTGAATTTATTGTTTGGCTAATATTTTCTAAATGCAATTTTCAAAAAACCGTATCCTAGGTTGTTTTCAGGGTACAAAAAATGTTTTTAATGATAAAGTTGTAAATAAATTGAAAACAGCGGACCTCACATATTTGTTTCAACTCTTTTATCTCTTAAATTAAGGAGATTATCTTTATCACAAAAAAAAAAAAAAAAATCCCACCCTTCAAATTTGAAACTTATCATTATAAAAAATAAATAAATAAATAAAATACATGATGAGTTATATTACCTTATCATTATCCCCACAAAAAAGTAATCTACAGATTTTACACATTACTTTCTGTAAAAAAAAAAATAATAATAATAAATAAATAAATAAATAAATAATCTCAAAAATAGAAATGGTCTCCCAAACAATTATTTTTTGTTTTTAGTATTTTGAAAATTGTTCTTAAAAGTGGGAGCCAAACACGTAAAATATAAAAATTATTATTTGAAAACTAGTTTAAAGTTCAATTTTTTAAAAAAATTATTTTTATATTGTTTTGAAAACAAAAACAAAAAATCTCCTACCAATCAGGCCCTTAATTTCATGAATTTAAAGTAGCTTTTCATAAAATAAAAATGCAAATTAGAAGTTGCATCCCTACTTTTCTATGGCTCTTTTTGAGTACTTGTTGGTGCCAACTAATTATTAGTTGATGCATTTAGGATTGTGAATCCCTCTCTATTTATAGAGGGTGGAGCAATGGGGTTTTAGAATTAGATCTCTTCAGTTTCAAAGTTATCTCAACTCATATTTATCTCTTGAGGTGATAAGATAAGATTAACAGGTCTGTTTGGATGCCGTTTATTTTGTTGAAAACTAAAAACATAAAACACTATAGCAAAATAATTTTTAAACGTGTAAATAGTATCGTGAGACCCATTTTTAATAAAAATTTGTGTGAAAAAAAAGGTTTGCACAGAATCTACTAAAAAAGCATTCCAACCACAGTACGCGCTAAAAAAAAAAAAAAATGTGTGGGGAAACGCAGACACAAACGTGCCTTTTCATCCGTATCCAAACCCTTTTTTAACTCAAACTATATTCTTATCGTCCTACTATTTTTGGGTCAAAGTTTCAATCAAAGCTGTTTACGGTTTTGGCGATTTACTTTAATAGGAGGCATTGGGACCCTTTTATAAATAGTAGGGCATAGGGGCTTAATTAAGCCTAGGCCTAAAGTCAGCACTGATTGGAAGTTCACTTACTACGAAAATGGAATGCATTTAAAATCTATTGACATTTGGTATAAAATCGAAGTGTCATTTGAATTTTTTATTGAGTTTCAACTTTAATATATTATTATATAAATAACATGTGAAAAGAATGACACTTAAAGTCTTAAACTTTTTTTTTTTTTTTTTTTTGAGAAGCATCTTAAACCATTTTTTTGTTGTTGATATAGACATAGTTGTTAGAATAAGTCGAACCATTTCATGTATAATATGAAACAAATGAAATCAGTTGCAAAAAGTTTCAAGTTGATTTGTGTGTAATAGATAGGCTTTTGAATCGTATTATGCAGGTGATCACTAGTTTGATTGAAACCACAAACACCTATTAAGGGGAAGAGAAAACAGCGAGGGACATGATGTCGTGATTAGGTGTCTCTATGGGCTAGTTATTTTATTTTATTTTTTTTTAACTTATTTTACTCTTTTTGTGGGGAAACATTGATGTTAAAATGTGCGTTTTGGAAAAGCCATAAAATCACAATTTAACCTTTGGTAAAAACAAAGAATAAAAATCATGTTTCTGCCAAATTGAACTTTAGGATGTGATTGCCATTGCCTTTATAGGTAACCTACTTAACGAAAAACTTTATGAGACTTTAAGTTTTGTACACAAATTAATCACTAAGCAAGTTGGAGTGTTGGACTGGTTAATGGGGCCAGTCGTCGCGTCCCCAACCAACCTGCTTAGCAATGTCCATATCCGTTGACACATACCTCTCAACCAATTGCAACCAATGCAATGATTAGCCTTTCAATTCACATCAATTAAGGCATACCCTCGATTAATTGTACATTTGTACTGCCTGTATTCGATCAAACTTAATTACATGACGTATTTTAGATGAAAAATGGTATGATATTCATTCTAGAGTGAGACGTTGTTTCAATATTTATTTTTTATTTTTATTTTTTTTAAAGTTATATGCTCATTTAATTTTCTTACTGTATTGATTTATAATATTCATTCATGACAAAAATGATGATAACTCACTATTCTTTTTGTTTTCTTTTTTCTTTTCTTTTTTATAGTGTAACTTTAAGTTATATTATATCATTTTTTTTTTATGGGATGCAAATTGTAAAAAAATTTACCATAGATTTTATTCTTATATTTTACATGATTACAAAATTTCAAGATATATAATATCAATAACTATATCATCAATCAAATATTTAAAATTTAATTTTTTATTTTTAAAATTGTGCATAAAAAATCATAGCTTAATGTTACACCAAGAGTAATCTTTGGTATATATGAAATTAAATTCTTTTAATTTTTGTTATTTCTTTTAATGTTATTGCATAAACTTTCTAGAACTCTTACAATCATCTCTTCTTAGAGCTACTTTAAATTGATTTCGGCACCAATACATGTAATCACAAACTTGAAGTTTTAGAGCATTCACAACAATTTCTCTGACTTGAAGGCGATTCTGGTGAGTTTTGTAATGATTTTTACAACATTGGAGTTTTAACAGGTTGTTATTGTTCTTTTCTATTTTTTTAAAGACTCAATGTTAGGTGTGTATATTTTTAATGGGTTGTGATTGTGTGTGGTATTCTCTAATCTCTTATTTGAAAAAAAGTTGATATGTCATTGTTTTATCAGAGAATGTAAAGAGTAGATTTACAAGCAATCCTTAATGAAGTTAAATTCTACATTGAAGTACTAGTACACTGACCTTAGTAGGACTGGCGATATTACTAGTAAGATTAGGATATACTACAATAGACTTGAATCTCAATTACGAATTTACTATTTAGGATAGAGGTCAGAGGAATCACTTTAGCTTCGGGTATATTGTCTCTTTTCTCCTTACTTTATTAGGAAAATTTTAACACAATTTTTATAAGAAATATTAAAAGTTATAAAAAAAATTAATTATTTTTCTTTTATTATAAATTTTAAAAATATATATATATCATAAACAAATACGACATAAACCTTTTTCATAAAAAATAAATAAAACAAGTTTTGAGGAAAAAAGTGGACCCTCAGAAGTTTTGGCTGAAAGCGGCACAGACTTCAAATTTTCAGATTTAATAATACAAATAATACCTAAAAAATAAATACAATACAACTCCCGTGTGCACCTGTCAGTTTCATCAACTAATGCGTATCCGTTTACCTTTAATTTTTTTTAATTTGGCCATGAAATTGACAATCAATAATAATTGTCAACCGTCTAATCTCACTCTTGCAGTCCTGCTTATAGCAAAAATTATTTTCGTAGTTCTAGGTTCTTTTTTATTAAATGGATTTCTCTAGCTTGAGTTTATGGCCTTACACTCAAACAAGTGGACGTACACCAACCCCTCCAACTTTCTTCATTGTTCTTTTCCTTTCAACCAAGCCAAAGCTTCTTCCTCAAAATGTTATGGAATTTATGGATTTGGCCATATAGAGAAGCATCTTCCAGGAAAGATACCTTAGTTTCTAAGGGTAACACTCTTGTTTTTGCAGTATGTAGGTGCCGAAAGACAGTGCACAAGCTGTATATCCATAACTTTAATTTTACTTTTTTATATAAATTCAGGCACATTGTTGTAAACACCAAGTAAGTTTTTGATAATTATGATAACTTTTTTGTTAAGCATAATTCATATCTATAGAAATCAATCAAAACCAAAATACTAAAAATACATAAAATCATACAAAAGTACAACTTCCCACAACATCAATATGTATACTTGATCATCACAAAACCTTTGTACATTACATAAAAACCACACGAGGACGAAAACTGAAAAGATCACTTCTTTTTTCCTTAGCTAAACGCAACGATCTCCCTCCGCCGTGGCTCACACTTAGCGAAATCCGCCGGCTGAGGCGGCGACGCGGCCAATCTGTCCAAGAAGCTGAGGGGACACTCGTCGTCGACGCGGGTGTCGTCCTGGAAATTGAGAGCATAACTCGAAGGATCGTAGCTGAAATCAGCGGAGTGCCACCGCATGTGGTGGTTCCTACGGGTCTTACCGATCCTCGAGATCAAGTTCATGCACCTGAAACGCATCTCCGGCAGTTCATTGGCCGTCGATTTCAGCCACGTGTACGGTGACCTTGGCGAGGTCGTCCGTGGCTTGTCCTCGCTTTTCAACTGCTGATGATCATGAACCGAAGGCGAGAAACAGCACATCGAAGTCTTCACCTTGTGCTTTATAGAAGCCGTTGATGATGATTGCTGCTCGTAATCGTTAAACATTGTAATCTTTGTATATATATTCCAAAGCAAGACACAAAAGTGAGTATATTGTAGATTCAAGAGTGGCAGAAATTGAGTTTTTGTAAGTGTGTAGAAGAAGAGATGATAAAAATCGAGGCTGAGAGAAAAAGGAAACAGCGGCTGAATATATATATAATGGAAGTTAGTTTAGGGAAGTGATGTGAGGAAGTCGAATGTGCCAGCTAGATGCTAAACGGTGAAACCGTGGGACGTGCGTGGTGCACGGTTTTTGTGTTAAACCCGCGTGACCTTTATTTATTTCCGCTAACAATTGTCCTATTATGACACATGGCATACCTTTTAAGTAGGGATGGCAAAATCAACCCAAACCCATTTGTCCACTCAAACCCATCCACTTAAAAAAGGCCCAAACCCACCCAATTATTAGTTGGGTTAAATGAGTATTAACCCAATTAAACCCAATTAACACTAATGTTTATTGGGTTTTAATTGGGTACCCAATTAGACCCAATTATGATCCAAGTACCATTTTTACAAATCACCCAACCCCCAAACCACTAAAATTACCAAAATACCCTCTCAACCTAAAAAATGACCAAAATAACACAAACTTAAAAATGACCAAAATAACCCTAAAACCTACAAAATGACCAAAATACCCCCAAAATCCAAAAAATGACCAAAATACCTCCCAAAGCCTAAAAAATTACCAAAATAGCCCAAAACCTAAAAATTACCAAAATACCCCTGAAACATTAAAAAAATGACCAAAATATCCCTGAAACAAAAAAAAGACCAAAATACCCCCGAAACCCAAAAAATGACCAAAATGTCCCTAAAACCCAAAAAATGACCAAAATACCCCTAAAACCCAAAAAATGACCAAAATACCTCCAAAACCTAAAAATGACCAAAATACTCCTAAAACCCAAAAAATGACCAAATTACCCTCGAAACCCAAAAAATGACAAAAATACCCTTAAAACCTAAAAATGACCAAAATACCCCCAAAATCTAAAAAATGACCAAAATGTCATTAAAACCCAAAAAAAGACCAAAATACCCCCTAAAACTCAAAAAATGAAGAAAATACCCCTAAAACCCAAAAAATGACCAAAATACCCATGAAACCTAAAAATGATCAAAATACCCCTAAAATCCAAAAAATGACCAAAATACCCCCGAAACCTAAAAATTACCAAAATACCTCCAAAACCTAAAAAATGGACAAAATAACCCCAGAGCCTAAAAAATAACCCTAAAACCTAAAAAATTACCAAAATACCCTCAAAACCTAAAAAATGACTAAAATACACTCGAAACCTAAAAATGGCCACATAACCCCAAAGCCTAAAAATTGATCAAAATAACCTAGAAACCTAAAAATGACCAAAATAACCCTGGAACCTAAAAATAACCAAAATAACCCCGAAGTCTAAAAATTGACAAAAATAACCTCGAAACCTAAAAATGACCAAAATACCCCTGAAACCTAAAAAATAACCAAAATACCCTCAAACCTCTAAAGTGACGAAAATACCCCTAAACCTTTGAAATGACCCAAATAAACCCAAAACCTCTAAAATGGCCACAAACAACGTGAAACCTCTAAAATTACCAAAAATACCCTGAAACCTCTAAAATAACCAAAATACCTCTAAACCTATAAAACGACCAAAATACCCCTTAAAATATCTAAAATGACCAACATACAACTAATCCTGTAAGATGAACAAAATACACCTGAAGCCTCTAAAATTACCAAAATAGGGGTTTGGGGTATCTTAGTCATTTTTTAGGTTTAGGGGGTATTTTGGTCATTTTTTAGTTTTACGGGGGATTTTGGTAATTTTTTAAGTTTAGGGTGTATTTTTATCGACTTACATGTTTAAGGGGTTTTTTTGTCATTTTATAGGTTTCGAGGATATTTTGGTCATTTTAAGGTTTAGGGGTTATTTTGGTCATATATAGGTTTCAGGGGTATTTTGGTCATATTTTAGGTTTCAAGGGGTATTTCAGTTAATTTTTAGGTTTTGAAGGTATATCGATCATTTTTTAGGTTTAGGGGGTATTTTGGTCATTTTTAGGTTTCTAGGTTATTTTGGTCAATTTTTAGGCTTTGTGGTTATTTTGGCCATTTTAAAGGTTTTGTGGTTATTTTAGTCAATTTTTAAGTTTCGTGATTATTTTGGCCATTTTTAAGGTTTCAGTGGTATTTTGATCATTTTTAGTTTTCAAGGTTATTTTGGTCAATTTTTAGGTTTCGAGGTTATTTTGGCCATTTTTTAGGTTTCAGAGGTATTTTAGTAATTTTTTAGGTTTTGGAGGTATTTTAGACATTTTTTTTGGTTTAGGGGATATTTTGGTCATTTTTAGGTTTTTTGGGTATTTTGGTCCTTTTTTTGGGTTTCGGGGGTATTTTGCTCATTTTTTTGTGTTTCGAGGATATTTGGTCATTTTATGGGTTTTGGGGTATTTTGGTAATTTTTAGGTTTCAGGAGTATTTTGGTCATTTTTTGGGTTCTAGGGGTATTTTGGTCATTTTGTAGGTTTCGAGATTATTTTGGTAATTTTTAGGTTTCGGGGATATTTTGGTCATTTTTTAGGTTCTAGGGGGTATTTTGATCATTTTTTGGGTTTTGGGGGTATTTTAGTCATTCTCTGGGTTTTAGGGGTATTTTTGTCATTTTTGGGTTTTGGAGGGTATTTTGGTAATTTTAAGGTTTTTGGGGGGGGTATTTTGGTCATTTTTTTAGGTTTTGGGGGTATTTTGGTCATTTTTGAGTTTCGAGGGTATTTTGGTAATTTTTTAATTTTGGGAGTATTTTGATCATTTTTTGGATTCTGGGGTATTTTGGTAATTTTTGGGTTTTTGGAGTATTTTGGTCATTTTTTGGGTTTTGGAGGTATTTTGGTCATTTTTGAGTTTCAGTGGGTATTTTGGTCATTTTTTGGGCTTTGGGGGTATTTTGGTCATTTTCTGAGTTTCAGTGGTATTTTAGTCATTTTTTTGGATTTTGAGGGTATTTTGGTAATTTTCAAGTTTTGAGGGTATTTTGGTTATTTTTGAGGATTTTAGAGTATTTTGGTCATTTTCACTTTAGTGGCATTTTGGTAATTTTGATAATTGGGTGGGTTGGGGTTTACCCATAATAATTGGGTTGGGTTGAATTTGGGTTAGAAGCTATTTGTTAAATGGGTTTTAAATGGGTAAATGGGTTTTATATACCCAACCCAATTATGCCCACCCCAAACCCACCCATTTGCCACCCCTAGTTTTAAGTATCACTAGTAAGTAACGGCTTGAAGTTAAGGAAGCTCAATTAGCTAGTTTTTCTTTCTTTATTTTTGGGAAATAGTTTGACAGATATTGAAGAGAAGAGATTTGAATTCTAAACCTCTCTATTTAGATATTTTTTAACTGTATGTAATCTGCATAACTCAACCTCTAATAAAAAAAACTAATTCGCCTTAGGACCTTAACCCTCACCTTTCAAAAAAATAATACTTAGTTTTGCTTAATTTGTAAATTCATTGTTCAGTAGTAGAATAAAGTGATTTGAACCCTAAATGTCTATATTAAAAATACCAAACGATGCTAATAGATTGAGTTGTAAAGTTCCTAACCTCTTAATTGTTTATTTATTTTTTAATTCTAGTTAGTATAATATGGTTTCTCTACAACAAAACCTAAGTGAAGCTTCTTATGTATGAAAAAAGAGTAATGTTACAGGTAAAAATTATTTTACAACATTTTTATAAACTGTTACTATGGCCAGTTATTATTGGTTCTCATTTGGTTCCACTATTAATATCACTTTTTTACTTACCAATAATTACTCACTACATTAATTTTTTTTTTATATAAAAAAATTGTAAAATAATTTTTATCTTTGACATTGTCCATGAAAAAAAAAAAACAGTATTAATCCAAAATATTTAACGAACAGTTGTGCTGACTTTTTTGTATTCAAAAGAGGGAGATTCGCATTGACTAAAGTATATCTATATTTATATTGCTCATCTTTTTGTAGCAACCATTTTTGTGCCACAAAAAATAAAATAAAAAAAAAGAAAAAAAATAGTGAAATTATGAAGATGTAATTTATACTTGAACTCCGGTTCTATACTACCACACCCTATAAGCATTTATACTTGTGGAGTGACCACCACATCAAAGGTGCGCGGTGGTAATTTTAAAAAAAATATGATAAGATGTGAATAAATGAATTATGTTGCATGATTATTGATCTTTATTATTACATCTATATACAAATTGATTTTTAGAGTATATGGAATTTAAATTCATAGTTTAATTAGGTGTAGGTAGAATCCATCCCTTATTTAATGACAAAATACTTTATGAGCTAATTAAAACCCAAAAATAATGTATAATTTTTTAAACTTTATTTTTAAAATATGGTTACATTTTCGTTGATTTATTTTTTAAAGCATTGAACCAATAAGGATAAACGCTTCAAAAAATACAAGTAATGCCTTCTAAAGTTCTATCTTTTAATTAAAAGAAAGAAAGAAGGTAAACTACGTATTTCGTCATTATCTTTCATATCATATTTAATTTGGTTTTAACATTTCAATTGTGTCAATTTGATCCCTAATTTTTCAGTATTGTGTTAATTTAATTTCTGTCGCTATCTTTTGAATGAAAATTTCTGATATAGCTAACAGCCAAAATATAAAATTAATTTATTATCACATCAACGAAATTTAATTTTATATGTTGGTCATTACTTACGTTAGTAATTTCTATCAAATAGATAGCAGTATAAGCTAAATTGACTCGAAGAGAAAATATTAGAGATAAAATTAACACAATTAAAAAGTTAAGAACTAAATTAAAATATGTTGTCAAAAATAAAGTCCAAATATGAAGTTAAAAAAAATGGAATTATTCCTTTTGCGTTTCCCCTATTGCCAACGTTTTGTCGACGCGGGACTACAGGGCTGCGTCCCTTTCTAAGGATAACAGGATAAGATCGATTCTCGGAAGGACTAGGAGAGAGAAGTGATGCGTGATTCATGAACACGTAGCATATGGGCGCGTGCATGCTAGGAGGTTTCGATGCAGCCAAATAATAGGAAAATATGTATTTGAAGCATTGAATCTTAAATGGTGGGACCATACATGAGCGTGTGAACTGTGGAGTCTGGGACTCGTTTACCAAAAAAAAAAGACTCTGGGACTCGGGATATTTCACCAAACACTACTTTATGTAATTGATGCCTTGTTGGTGTGTGTTCAGTGTTGAGATCGGTGTTAAAATGTAGTGCATTTTAGTAACAACTGCCTTTATACGATGGTTCATTGCCACTAGGCTAATAGCATGTGATCCAAGGTTCATTGCTGATTCGTTAGCTCATTGAATTGGTTGTGGTTCAAATTTTTCTCTTAGAGGTCTTTCCTAACATGTATTGTTATATTTTTTTTTTCTCGTAATCACTTCTTATTTAGAATTCACAAGTTGTCTCTATTAGGATTATATTTTATATAATTGACTAATCATTTAATAAAATGTATTTTACTTGTAATTGGGTAGATCTAAGTTGGATTTAATACATCAAAAAATATGTTGTTCAAGCATATCAAGTGTTTGTATTAAAAAACATGAAAATTAGTCCAAAAAACAAACAGTAAAGAAAAGTTGTTCATTAAGTCTTGACAAATAGTTCGACAGATGACTTCTATTAAGACTTAATATGAAACTCGATAGATGGCTCGACACATCTTCGATCTATTGAGAATTACGATTTCAAAATTTTCAAGTTTGAAATTCGGCCCAGGCTTATGTATTTGTTTAAGGTTTTTTTTTTCACAATTCTAAACATATATAAGACTTATTTTAAGAGCCGTCATATACGGATACAAAGACCAAGAGATTATTTTCTTTCTGTGTGAGAAGTTACTATGTTTGTACGCCTTAGGATTCTGTAATCAAGTGCTCCCTGATCTTTATTGTTGATAAATTAAAAAACTTTGCAGCTAATAACATCTGTTCAAGCTGCTGAAATTAGTCACGTATTGGGATCCATGCAAAGGGTTAGTCACAAATTGGAGATTTGTGCAATAAAGGAAAGAAGGCTACTACAATTGGGTATTGGAGCAAAGATTCAACTATAGGTTGGTATTTCGGGATGGGCCAAGGTAGTGGTAAGATTCTTTATACTTGTAACCGATTGATTGTTGATTAGTAGATTTTTGGAAGTGATGATTTTAAATTCACCCGGTAGAATTTTTGCCTTGCGAAAGGTTTTCCCCATTTGTTAACAAATCACCGTGTCAATTTAATTTCTACTGCATTTAGTTTATTTGGTGATTTGTTAGTGCCTTCACGATTTGCATACAATTGAACCTAATTAATCAACTTGGATAAATTGAATTAATTAACTGGGGTCAAGCTATCTTAACCCAACAATCTTTTATTAAAAAAAAAAAAAAAATCACAAGTTGTCTATAACATCATCTCAAGGATATGTCATAACTCATAAGCTACGATTTTCGATTTGTGCAAATCTCTCATGTTGAGAGAGAAGACAATAAACAAGCACACCTCTCTCTTTTTTTTTTTCTTTTTTTTTTTTTTTTTTTTTTTTTTTTTTTTTTTTCGAGCGAGTTACAACCTATGACATCCGCTCCTGATGATGCTATTTATCATCATACCAAGACACTAATCGGTTTTTGGTGTAGGTAGGGATTGAACCCCAGATCTCTTATTCAACCATCAGAGACTTTACCAGTTGAGCTAACTGGAACCCACAAGCACACCTCTTGAATCAGTATGTCAAGGAATATGAAACTTGGATAGAGGAAAATTTAGATATGATTAAGTCAACTTTGACTCATGATGAACTAAATTTATATTCTTCTTAATAAAGTTGCATTTTTTTTTTTTTGATAAAATATATAAATAAATAACATTATGCCACTTAAAAAAAAATGTGATCTAAGGAAATGTTATGTTGTCAAAGACCTTTTATTTTTTTTTAAAAAGATATTTTAGTAGTCCTTGCCTTTATTTTTTTTTTATTACTTTTTTTTCCTCCTTGTATTATGTTAATAATTACAATAATTAACACAACACATTTGCTAGCTCTAAGTAAAACTCTATTGTCAAATTTTCAAAATACTACAATGAATAATATCTATTAATAAAACTTTTACAAATTTAAAAGGAGTATCACTATTTATTTAATACTATTTTAAGTTTAAAGTACAAACCACATTTCTAAAATTTGGGTTTTTATATTTTTTATTTTACACTTTGAAATTTCAAATTTTAGATTTTATTTCTTGAAGTTAAATTTCGTTTGCGTTAGCTGCCCCTCCTCCATCCATATTTTCCGTTAAGTGTCACATAAGCTTAATCCACGTGTTTAGTTCGTTCAATAAAATGATGTCACGTTAGTAAATTATTTATAAAAAAAAAAATTTAGGCTAAAAAAATGATGTGGCCAGTACCTCATTTTGCACCCATGTAAATACATTATTTTGTACCCGTTAATAACCTTTATATTCTTCTTAATAAAATTGTAGTCTTCACATAAAAAAAATAAAAAAAAATACCATTATGCCGCTTTGTCCAGAAATATGTGATCTAAGGAAAAGGCCATGTTGTCAAAGACCTACGCCTTTTTTTTTTTTTTTTTGTTATTACTTTTTTTCCTACTTGTATTATGCTAAGTATTACAATAATTAACACAAGACATTTTCTCTAAGTAAAACTCTATTGTCAAATTTTCAAAATACTACAATGAATAATATCTACTATCAAAAGCTTTTGAAATTTAAAAGGAGTGTCACTATTTATTTTATATTATTTTAAGGCTAAAGTGCAAATTGCGCCTCTAAAGTTCTAGGGTTTTTGAATTTTACACTTTGAAATTTTATAATTATTTCAAAAGTTAGATTTTACCTCTTAAAGATTTATTCTGTTTGCATCAACAGTCTCTTAATCCATATTTTCTGTTAAGTGTCACATAAGCTTACCCCTATGTGTTTAGTTGTCTAATGAAATGATGCCATGTCAATAAATTATTTAAAGCATTTTTAGACTACAAAAATGATATGCTCAGTACCTCATTTTGTACCTCTGTATACACCTCATTTTGTACTCATTAATAACATTTAATCCTTAGTCCCAATGATGAGCTTGAAATGCGTCAATTAAGGGTAATTGAAGTGTTCTCAATAGTCTAAAGATAATCATAACTTAAAAGTGCTCCAAATCACTTTGAAAATAATGTTAAAAAATGACTTTTTTCTCATTGTTTTTACCATAACATTTGAACCACAACGAATATTTGAATGAGAATTTTTTAGTTGGAAAGTAGACATCTTGGGCTTTAATTGAATTCAAATTTTTCTCAATTTGGACGTAAAATGAATAAATTATGGACGTTCGAAGTCAGACTATCAATGCAATCAAAATTAGGGTTCTATGTACACACCTTTGGGATTGTGTACGCACACTCACGAGGCTGTGTGCATAGCCTCACTTCCAGAACCATATTTAGGGTCCCAATACGTAAATCTTTGAAGGAGCACCTCCCATACCCTTAGGAACATCCAAAACCCTCCAAAAAGCTTTAAAACCCTAGTTCACACACACACATACACGTATATACTCAACTTATGCCTCCATCCAAAAACTGAGCTAGTGAGAGTGTCTCCATGTTTTCAAAACCCTACCTCATCTTTTTGATCTCTCACACAGTACACTAGCACATTTTTATGTATTGAACCTCTCTCTAGTAGTTGGATTATGATAAGAACTTTCTAGAATATGAATATGAATTGTGGACAAGTAAGAATGGTGAATTAGAACATTAGTTGTTGTAGGCCACTTCAAGGGGACCTAGACCTCCATATAGAAAGAGAGATATTAAGAGAGAGAGAGAGATGCACTAAGAAATTGATTTATTCTTCATTGATATCTAATATTGAATTACAATCATATATAGGAAACTAGCTCTAATGTCATTGGTCCACATGGCCTAAGATAATTGGTTAGTTAATTTAACATGTTCTTTATGAATTAAGCCATAGGTTAAATGAGCTATATGTACTTACATCCTAACTAACTCATCATTATCTCAACTAACTAACTAACTAAAGGAAATACAACCTAGACTTGTGTACACAGGAACGAAGCCCGCATATGCAGCCAAGTTGTGTATGCATCGTCACAAGCATGCATACACAAGTTTATTTGGTAGAGTTATGTAAGGAATTTTTTTTATGGAATTTGGTGCAAAGTTAATCTCATATCATTTGGGAATAATCGACCCGACACCCCCCCCCCCCCCCTCTTGACACTATAAAATTCCTCATAGGCTCTTTTCCCAAAACACCACCGAAATCACTAGAAAAATAGTAATTCAAGAGGGAGTTTTTCTTTAAAACACCTTCAAACTTAAAGTTTTCTTAGTTGGGACCATATTTTGGTCTAAACCCCTTAATAAAAATTTTACTAACCCTATGGGTTTTGGTTTGATAGATTGACCAAGGGGAGCCCTCAAACTCTTTGTATTTCGTAAAAGATGGAGAAGCTAGCCAACTTAAAGGGAAATTGCATTAGATGGGCCAACAGGGATAATGTTCAAACTCAGCAATCGTTACCTCGACATTATGATCTATACCTACTAGCCAAGTCACATTTAATATAGAATGACCCACCAAAACAGTGTTGTACACCTATACTTCCACTCATCCTCAAGAAAAAGGGGGCGTGGGGGGGGGGGGGGGGGGGGTCCATATGGGACAAGTAGCTTCACCCTCATCATCCACCCTACAGGTGGACGGTGGAGGGGGAATCTCTTTCCCTATAAATAGAGTCTAAATCCCCAAGAAAAGGGATTTAGAAATTTTCAGTAAAAAGTATGAAGTGTGTTGGGGGCATTTTTTCATCGCCCATATTTTGTTAGGGGAGTCAAGATAGAGACTCGACTTTAGGCTTGGAATATGGCCCAAAGGCTATCAGTGAAGTGTAAAAGGCCTATTTAGCTTAAAGTCCAGGTTGCATCCAACAAATATTATAATAAGGCCCCAAAATACCTCCTACAAGATAAGCTTGCACAAAGGATGACCACCACAATGAGTGCTTAAATAATAGTCCAGCAGTAAATAAGAAAAATGTCTAGCGGCAAATGTTTGTAAAATCAATAAATGTATTTGCATAGTAAAAATTATGCATTTCTTCCATAATTGGTTAATATAAAAATGGGCCCGTTATAACAAGTACACAAGAGAAAAAATGGTTTAGCAGTGAATATGACAGACTTCCAGTGGTAGACGTCTGACAGGTTAACAAATGTGTTTACATGGTAAAAATCATATGTTTTCCTTATTATTATTAAGTCAACATAAGGGAAAACTTCCATAGTATCCAAAACATTATGGCTTTCATCATAATAACAATAAACAATAATTAAAAGCTTCTTAATTACAAATAAAAGAGGAAAAAATATTATGGAAAGAAGGGAGAGAGAGATTTCAGCTTAATGCAGCAAATGTTGAACTAAGATTCTTGGGGAATATATATGTATAGGGCATAAATGGGGTAGTGTAGGCTATTAAGGGGGAATCCTAGTGCTGCAACTAAGATTTGGATCCTAAGAAGTAGGATTCAACATCCTAAGCCAGGTGTCAAAGTTTAAGTCCACTTCAGAGGGTTCTGCTAGAGATCCCTTTATGCCCTCCAAACCACATGTTCCCAAATTTTCCCCTTTAGGATTCATGGCCTTAGTTCGTGAATCAATTACATATATTTTTAGTAATAAAATAAATTATCTAGTTGAGGATTTCATGAGTTTGGAGGTCTTGGTTATGGCTTCCTTGAGTTGTGACCAAAACTTGGGAAAAAATGGTATTTATTGCCCATTAGCCTTTAGGTGTCAACCTTTGGTACCATTCATGTCAGAGTTGGTAGTGGGACAGGTGGCTAGCTCCTAATTTGGTTTGAGAGCTTAGTTGCTTCTTGAGGTAATCTCTAGCGGAAGGCAAAACTGAATGGAGTTCTCCAGTTGAGTTAGTTTGCACACATGGGCTGTTTTGGCTAAGACTTCATGTTGGACTTGGCCATGAGGGTTGAGTATTTTGATGGGCCTTTGACTTGGTGATCCTCTCCACTTCGGCCTATCCTTTTGCTTTCTCATTGTGAGCCCTACAAAATGGGCAAAGTTACCATATGTTGCCTTGGATCTTTATTCCATATGGGCTTTAGTTGTTTGTAAAAATGAAATGTATTCATGAGATTTAATAAATATTTATGATAGGTTTTGGGTATTAGTTTCCATGGGCTTTAAATAAAAATTTGAATAGTTTCTCATAATTTTTGCCATGGATTATTTTATAAATGATATTTTCTTTGGGGTTTTTAAATAATGGCCTCTAATATTTCTTGAGAATAATATTTACCATGGGTTTTAAATAGAGGCAATATCCATGAGTTTCAAATAAAATATGGTAATAACCACTATAGTGGAATAATGTGATATTCTCATGGGTTTTTCTATAGATAATCATAATATGCTTGTAAGGTGAATAATTATCATGAGTTTTGGAAATAGATATTATGAATGTTGTGATGTAAGATAATTAGTGACCATGGGTTCTTATATAAATTTCATGGGTTTATAATATGGTAATAAATAAATATTATGGGTTTAAGGTAAATTATAACTTTCCATGGGTTTTTATATTAGTAACACAAATTCATAATTCTCTACGGGCTTGATATATGTTTGCCATGAGTTTTGGAAAAATAAATAGTGTCACGTAATATAAATGGTTACTATGGGTTTTATAAGATAGATTTCATAGGCTTTAAGTATTATAGTAATAGGTTTAAGAACTTAAAACATTGTTAATCATTGGACTTTTAAGTGAAATGCTAATAATATAGTATTTTGCCAAGTATTAATAACCTTGGGCTTTTAATAAAGTAGTGCCTAGTTGTTTACTCTTGAATATTAGTCACTTTTGAATATTCTAATATAGCAAGTTTACTCTTGAATATTCTAATATAACAAGTTTACTCTTTACTCTTTATTGGTGAAAAGAAAATAAAATCAGGGACATCACACACATCATTGCCTTATTGTTGGTCACTGTATATTTTGCTGATAACCTTTATGAAAATTTTCTCTAAGATGAAACTATAGAAATATTAAAAGAAAAAAAGAAATTATGTTCTAATATTTAGAATTAATTGTATTTGGTTTGTTGTAAAAATTTGTCAAGAGTTGCCTTGAAGAAGTTGAACAACATATTTTTTGCTCAAGTGAAACTAGGTTCTCGATCAAACGAAACCAATCTCATGCGAGTGAAACAAAATCTCTCTCAAGCGAATCATTAATGCAGATAGAAAGTTCGCATGTATTTTCGCTTGACGTTCACTCAAGGGAAAAGTTTTAGAATTGCAACCTAAGTTTTGCTTAAAGAAGGATTCATCATTCATGCTTAGTTTTTATCTTGCCTTCTGTACCTGTATAAACTACTCAATGCAAGACTTTTTAATAGAGAGAAATGTTAGAATTATTATGCTCCAAAAACCATTTTATGGTTTCTTATAAAGTAAATTTTTTTATTCACATACATGGTTATAAGAGTATATTTATTATTTAGCACATCAGTATGTATATTAATTGTTAAATCTTGATGTGACATGATTTTTTTCATTAGAAGTTCCCATAAGCACGTGCCTTATGTCATTTTGATTCTAATAAACTCAATTTTATTTTAGAGTGAATTTCTTGTTCATCGGATAGCTCAAAAGACATTTTTATTAATTTGTATATTATTTTAAGGACAAAATTTATCTATAAAATTAGTTGTAATTAAACTTTAGCCAATATCTTTTTATTGTAGGTAAATTTTGACAAATTCACCATTGAGTTACATTTTCTTATATCCACCATACTTGCAAAATTTTAAAAAAAATTAAAGATAAATAACTATGTCATTAATAAATTGTTTAAATTGCAAGTTTTTATAGTTTAAAATTATACATAAAATATAATTTTATAGATCATATGGTAAATAATATCCGATTAATACAAAAAATTTAACATACGTATTAAGAATGTAAAGAACATGTAATATTATAATGTTGTAACCTTAGATTACAAATAATTTTGAAACTAAAATTTGTCTTTATTTTAGAATTATGATATAACCTTTGATGGATTCCTCAGTTGCAAAATGAAATGCCTACACTAAGATATGACCGAGTAAGCATTCAGCATGCATATACAAGAGCTTAGCTCACATGGATGAGTGTTAGGATCATATTTAAAATGATATTAGAGAGCTTCATGTGGTCTGTGTGAAACCTCGGGTCATGTTTTTTGGGGTTGTAAGTTTGCTTCAGAGGTGTGGAAAATTGTGGGACTGCCAACAAAGGCTAGGGACCAGCTTCAGTGCCCGAAGGAATTCATTGACGTGGTGAGGAGGCCGAAGGAGGATGAGAGTGTCCAGGATTGGGAAAGGTACGCAGTCACGGCATGGAAAATATGGAATAACAGGAATGCTTTCAAGCATAAGGACATTGTAAACAGCCTAAGCAAGTTGCCGAGAAGGCCCGTAACTACACTGAGGAATGCAGACAATCTGATACTACTACCCCAATTCGAATCCCTGCCCGAGCCAAAACTCCTTGGAAACCGCCAAGGGCTGGATGGTATAAAGTCAATGTGGATGGAGCTATTTTCTCGGATTCAGGTAGCTGTGGTGTTGGAGTCGTAATAAAAAATGTGAAGGGCCAACTCATGGGTGCACTAAGCAAAAGAATTTAGCTCCCTTTAGGGCCTTTAGAGGTTGAGGCAAAGGCTATGGAGGAAGGCATTCAGCTGGCAAGAGATCTAAGCCTCAAGGAGATCATCATTGAAGGAGATGCAAAGCAGGTGGTGATGGCCATTTCTGATACAGGTTCTGCCCCAAGCTCGATCAGTAAGGTAATAGAGGGAATGAGACTCTGGCTGCTGCACTTTAAATCCTGGACGGCCTCTCATGTAGGTAGAAATGGAAATATGGTTGCGCATCAGTTAGCCAAGCATGCTAAGTTTGAGGATGAATGTACTGTTTGGGTGGAGGATACCCCTCCCATTGTATCAAAACAGGTTCTTATGGATGTAATCTCTATGGATAGTTGTCCAAATCAATGAAATGGTAGTCGGTGTTCGTTATCAGAAAAAAAAAAAGAAAAAAGAAAAGAAAAGAAATCTTTCCCCTTGTTTCTTGGGCTTACATGTATTAATTGAGTATGTAATGGGATTTTTTTGTTATGGAATTTCCAAATGGGGGAATACGTTAAGTTTTCCTTGAAAAAGGTCGTGCTCAACTTTTAACCTATCTTTTGCACCTGAGTACAACACTTAATGCATGACTTGTCAAGAGAGAGAGACTGCCGCACCAAGAGCAACATTGAGAAAACCTTGTTCCTTTTCTTCCTTGGGCCTGGCTGAAAACTCCATATATTTTTCCCATCCATTCTGTGATCCCAAAGAGAGTGATCATATTCTTTCTGAAAAAGTTCATTGAGATTACACCACAGGGGCAATTATTTGGCAATGAACGATAATTGACTAATTCCTCCAAAGGCTCTTCAGCTTTGGTGAAATGCAAGCTCACTGTGGATTGATTCTGGTTCAGTGTAGTGTTGCAAGTGCCTTCTTCAATTCGAACATTCTGGGCCGTTGCTTTTAGTGAAAATTTCCTTCAAATTAACCCAAACTTCATTGCGGAGATAATATGGATAAGAGGATTCGACTGTACTCACAGTAGTAGAAGATCTAGAGGAAGTAGATGCATTGGAATTCGCATCGACAAGCAAGATTGAAAGTGAAAGATAAAGAATTTGCAAAGAAATCAAATACAAAAAAATCTTCGATGAAGCTTAATTATGCTCTGATACCATATTGAAGTTTGGTCTCAGAGATGGATGTAGAGAAAAGGAGCAAAGGTGCAAAGTGCTCGGACGAAAAAAATTTTTACCATTGCGATCAATTTCATTAAGCTTACAAATTAATTTACATAACCCTGTTCTTGTATAGGATAAACAGTGTGATCAAAGGGAGAAACTAAACTAACTACTTTACAGACTCCACTAACTAATCTTAACTAATTGGATATTTCCATGTGGTATAACAGTAACCTGTACACCAACATAACCAATGCGACCAGTCGTATAGCAGGCACTGCAGCTTTTGTTCATCATCTTCAACACTTTCCTTAACCAGACAAAAACAAAAAAAACAAAAAAAAATCGCACAAATTGACGAGCACATAGTTTTATGAGCGTTTGGTTCGCTGTGACGTGTCCTTAATGTAATATATATTACGATGATGTGACCAAGGATAGAGGCATATATTGACTTGGGGGCAATGGCCCCCCAAATTTTTTATTAAAAAATATAGTATGTATATATATAATTTTAACAATTTTGTTCAATAAAATTACATTTTGCCCCTTTAACAATATTATTGATTTTTTTTAGAGTAACGTTGCATGCACAAACTTATCTACAACATTTTTACAAACCGTTGAGCTATAAATTCTTATTGGTTTGCATTTAGGCCAATCACTTACATCACTTTTTTACCTGCTAATTACCACTTACCATGTTAGCAATTTGTAAAAAATTTTGTAGCTGTAGTATTTTCTTTATTTAAAGGCCATTAAAAAATTTATAGATTTAAAATCTAAAACAAAATATACAAGCTTTAAAAAATTATTGCAATAAAAAAAATTACCAATAGTAAAGTTAAAAATAATTAAGCTTAATTAACTAATTTTACTCAAAACAAATAACCAGCCCATTAAAAAGTTATTTTTAAAAAAATTGTGTCTTTAGACTCTTTACCTAGCAGAAGACGCATGCATTAAAAAAATTTTTTTTTTAAAAATCAATAGCTAAGAAGCAGCAAAGCCAATGGTTAGAGCTGTCTCCCATAACTTCAACTCTTAACTCCGTCCCCGGATGTGACATTAAGATTTTTAGTTTATTCTATGTTTTCTAACATTACTATAATCTAAAATTACAAAATATAAAATAAACACTAAATAACAAAACTTTTGCTCGTGAGTAATGGAGAAAAAGTAATGGATTCATGCTTTCACTATTAACAACTTGCCACATGGCAAAAAATGTTTTATTTTTTGTGATTGTAACATTTTTCTTTAGGTTTTAAGAGCTTCAGATATATATTATACCCAAGGTCAACGAGATTAACACCCAAGAACCTAGTAGGATTAGTGGCAAAGCTAAGAATTTTTGCCAAGCTAAATACAATAAGGTTCTTAGTTTAAAAAAAAAAAAAAAAAAAAAAAAACTATAACTCAACAATGTTGTGCTCTATGTTCTTTCATGATGCTAAAATTGATTTTGAACTCAATTTTTTAAACTCTGTCTGATATACATGGTAAAACTATCGCTAAAAAATTTATTGTTTAATCCTGACTTCTATATTGAGTAGTAACATTTGAATCTTAAACAAATTTTCTCTTAAAATATACAACAATTGCGAATGATTTTCTCATAAATTGCTCACACTTTAAAAACTTAAATTTATAATTTATAATCTAGTTATATTTTCTTTAAAGAAAATGTAAACAATAAGGTGAATAAACTGTATAAAATGTACTGTAAAAAAACATAAACAATCTATAAAAATACCTCCCTGAAATAATTATATATACATGCCACATTAAGTATAACTATACAAGCAAATCACTATTGTCAAAACTGAATATATAAAAACATAGAATAACTTAATATAAAATAAATTAGTGGAAGTTGACTGTATAGTAGACTAGAAGTTGAGTATCAAAAAAAAGAAAAAAAAAGTAGAAGTTGGTACTTTTGCAATGTCATCCGAATGGTCTCATCAAAACTATATTCTAAGCCAACAGTGCAAGCCAACTAGCTAATATTCACCTGTCAACTACTGTCAAATGCATTCTCAGTAGTCAATACTCAATGCACATTCACATGGAAAGAGAAATACAAATAGGCTGAAGACTTGAACAGACGACAAGGGCCAGGGGCGGATTTGCACTAAATCGGGGCTGGTGTACAAGGAGATATTGACACCGACAAAATCGGTCTGACCGCACCGCACCACCCTGCCCCGCTTAGAGCTCCGCCGAAAGTTTCCGGCACGGTTGTCGGCGGCAGATTTTTAATGCCGACGTCGGACCGGTGAGGCCATCGGCGCCGAGATGTGCACATCGACAAAAATCGAACTGACCCGAGCATGTTTTATGTATATATATGTATTATGTAATATGTATGTTAGAGCATTTTAATATTAAATAATTAAAATAAATAAATGTTATAACATAAATGAAAAGATATGGGAGTGAATATGGAAGATGAGGAGTTAGTGAAAATGTTTAATCCCACATTGAAAATGAGAGAGACTTTTTTATTCTTTTTAATTGTGGTGATTAATGGGCTAAAATGAATTGTATTAGATATTGGGCTAGATACTTGCGCAAAGGGGAGGTGAAGAGTGGAGGTATCAAAATTGGAAATGAATCAGTCTCTTGGATTCTCCTACTTGACAGCTTATTCAGAATAATTACCATATCCGTTGGTGAGTAAATGGCCCGAATTAATGCTCCATTTTTACTATGGAAAATAAAGAGCCATTAACCCACTTAATAGACTGTCCGTTTGGGCCTTTTCATTCTTCAGAAACTCCTTATCTCACCATTAATTGTGTAACTCCAGCCCATCAAATTTATGTCTAACAATAAATCTTGTAACACTCACTAAATCAGAATAATGGACCTAATTAATCAGAGTAAATTGGGTAGTAATTTCATGAGGCCCATTGAGCCTATAAATAGACCCATTCAGACTCAATCCAAGTTACTACAATACTGCAAAAATTACACTAAAAAAAATAGAGAGATTCTTGGCAAGGAAGGGTGTTCTTTCTGGTGGAACTTTGGGCTTGAACACTTTGTGTAGAAGTTGTTCTAGCCATACGACACTTGTTCGGTTGTTGTATCCTGGGGGAGACAAGTCAAAGACGGTCTGCACCGGTTACAAAGTTTAGCCAACCAAGGGCTTGAATCTCCTTAAAGAGAGCGAGTGCTGCACCTCAGTCCAAATAGTGTTGTGTAAATTCTCTCTTTAAAGTAATAAAATTCAGTAGTATTATTCAGTTTCTCTTTGTATTATTTCCATTATCATTGTATTTGCACCAACAATTTTAAGGAGAATCAAACATATGGAGCCTACACAAGAGAAACAAAATGAGCCTGTTGGAGATCTTAACAAGCCCTTTTGCTTTAAAGGAGCCCACTTCAAGAGGTGGAAAGGAAAGATCCTCTTCTACTTAAGTCTTCTCAAAGTCTCCTACATCCTTACTGAAAAGAATCCATCAAAAATTCCTACCGATGAGATGAGTGACGAAGAATATATTCTCCATCAAGAAAAAATAGATAAGTATACAAAAGATGAATATAATTGTCGCTCTTATTTATTGAATTGTCTTACCGATCATTTCTATGATTATTATGATAAAACTTACAATTCTGCTAAGAAAATTTGGAAAACTTTACAAAGCAAGTATGATACCAAGGAGGCAGGTGCAAAGAAGTATGCTGCTAGCAGATTTTTCCGTTACCAAATGGTGGATGGAAAATCGGTGGTGGATCAAGCACAAGACTTCCAAATGATCGTGGCAGAATTGAGATCCGAAGGCATAAAAGATTGGAGACAATTTGGTGGTAGCTGGCATAATTGATAAACTACCACAATTTTGGAGGGAGTTCCAAAATACTTTGCGACACAAACAAAAGGAGACATCCTTGGAAACTTTGATCACACGCATCCGTGTGGAGGAGGAGGCTAGAGGACAAGATGCACTCATGACACAATAGAGCAATGGTAATTCCACCACAAAGGTAAACCTTATTTCAGCCAATAATAATATGCCCAAAAATCATTTTCCTAGAAATGGTCAATTGAAGCCTAAAAAGAGAGCCTTTAAAAATAATAATAGACCTCAAGGAAGGGGAAACCCAAATAAAAATTATAATAATAACCAAGGACCCTCTTCACAAGATCAATTTAATAGATCCTGTTTTGTCTGTGGCAAGAGTAGGCATATTGCTCGATTTTGCAAATTCCGAAAACGCGAATTTGTCCCGCAGGCTAACGTAACCGAAAAGCCTTTACTGACTATGAATACAGACATCCATATGGTGCAATATGTTGAAGGGTGGTGGGCAAATTTTGGTGCTAATAGGCACGTCTGCTATGACAAAAATTGGTTCAAATTGTACACTCCTTTTAAAGAAGAAAAAACTGTAATGCTTGGTGACTCTAGCAAAACCAAGGTTCTTGGGAGTGGTGAGGTTGAATTGAAATTCACTTCTGGACGCGTGCTAACATTAAAAGATGTTCTTTACACTCCGTCCATGAGGAAGAATTTGATGTCAAGTTTTTTGCTTAACAAGGCTAGCTTCAAGCAAACCATGGAATCTGATAATTATGTAATCACTAAAAAGGGATTATTTGTGGGCAAGGGTTATGCTTGTGATGGAATGTTTAAATTGAATGTTGAGAATAATAAAGCATCTACTAGTTCAGTTTATATGCTTTCTTCTATTAATTTTTGGCATGCTCGTTTGTGTCATATAAATAGTAGATATGTGGGAATCATGAGTAGTTTAGGATTAATTCCAAGACTATCAAAAGATTTTGAAAAATGTGAAACTTGTAGTCAAGCTAAGATTACAAAAAGGCCTCATAAAAGTGTTGTAAGAAAAACCGAATTGCTTGAGTTAATTCACTCCGATTTATGTGAATTTAAGGGAATTTTAACTCGTGGAGGAAATAGATATATTATCACTTTTATTGATGATTTCTCTAAATATACAACTATTTATTTATTGAAAAATAAAAGTGATGCTTTTGAAAAATTTCAAGATTTTTAAAAAGAAGTTGAAAATCAATTCGGTAGAAAAATAAAAAAAATAAGAAGTGATAGAGGCCATGAGTATGAATCAAGTGCATTCAACTCATTTGTTCAGTCTTTGGGAATTATCTATGAAACTACTGCACCATATTCACCTGCTTCTAATGGTGTGGCTGAAAGAAAAAATAGAACTTTAATTGAGTTAACAAATGCCATGTTAATTGAATCTAGTGCATCTTTACATTTTTTTGGTAAAGCTATTTTAACTGTATGTCATGTTTTGAATAGGGTGCCACATAAAAAGTCACACACCACACCTTTTGAGATGTGGAAAGGACATAAGCCAAATTTGGGATATTTGAGAGTATGGGGTTGTCTTACTTATGTAAGGCTAACTGACCCTAAAATGCCTAAATTGGGTATTAGCGCTACTACCTGTGCTTTTCTTGGTTATGCAATTAATAGTGCAGCCTATAGATTTTTTGATCTTGAAAACAAAATAATTTTTGAATCTGGTGATACAATTTTTCATGAATAAAAATTTCCTTTTAAATTAAAAAATAGTGGGGGTGAAAAAAGTATTTTGTCACAACCTAGCTCTTCTACTTCACATTTACAAAATCAAGAAAATTTTGAAATGTAACCTAGAAGGAGTAAAAGAGGTAGAGTTGAAAAGGATTTTGGTCATGATTATTATGTTTTTAACATTGAAGAAAATCCCCAAAATTTAAAAGAGACTTTAACATCACCTGATTCTATATTTTGGAAAGAGGCTGTAAATGATGAGATGAAATCTGTAATTTCTAATAGAACTTAGAAATTAGTAGATTTTCCACCGGGTTGTAAGACCATAGGTTGTAAATGGGTCCTTAGAAAAAAGTTGAAACTGAATGGATCAATAGATAAGTTTAAAGCTAAACTTGTTGCAAAAGGCTTTAAACAAAAAGTTGATCTTGATTTCTTTGATACTTTTTCTCCGGTAACAAGAATTATATCTATTAGATTGTTAATTGCTATTGCTACAATTTTTGATTTGAAAATTCATCAAATGGATGTAAAAACTGCTTTTCTAAATAGGGACCTAGAGGAAGAGATTTACATGGATCAACCTGAAGGCTTTGTAGAGCCTGGACAAGAAAACAAGGTATGTATGCTAATTAAATCCCTATATGGCTTAAAACAAGCACCAAAACAGTGGCATGAAAAGTTTGATTCATGCATGATTGAAAATGGTTATAAATCAAATGAATGTGATAAATGTATTTATTCTAAATTATAGAATAATTTGTATGTTATTATTAGCCTCTATGTGGATGATATGTTAATTTCTGGCTCAAATATGCATGTTATAAATGAGACAAAAAATATGCTTAAAAGCCATTTTGATATGAAAGATCTTGGTGAGGCTAATTTTATTTTGGGCATGAAAATTACAAAAGTATGTGATGGAATATATCTTGATCAATCACATTATGTTGAGAAAATATTGAGAAAATATAATTTTCATGATCACAAAAGTGTAGCTACTCCTTTTGATTTTAGTGTTCATTTATTTCCTGTGAATAATGATGATGAGATTTTTAATCAAAAGGATTATGCTAGTATCATTGGTAGTTTGCGTTATGCTACTGATTGTACTAAACCTGACATTGCATATGCAGTAGGAGTGCTTAGCAGATTTACTAGCAAGCATAATATAGATCATTGGCTAGCTATTGAGCGAGTCATGAGATATTTAATTGGTACCAAAAGTTATGACTTATTTTATAAAAAGTACCCTACTGTGATTAAAGGTTTTAGTGATGCCGATTAGACTACTTTGTCAGGTGATTCTCTCTCTACCACTGGTTATATTTTTACCTTAGGTAGTGGTGCTATTTGTTAGAAATCTAAAAAGTAAACAATAGTTGCTAATTCTACAATGGAGGCTGAATTAATAGCATTAGTTTCAGCTAGTGAAGAGGCAAATTGGCTTAGAGATTTATTATATGAAATTCCACTTTGGGAAAAGCCAATTCTACCTATATTAATTCATTGTGATAGCACTGCTGCAATTGGTAGAGTGAAAAACCGTTAGTACAATGGTAAATCCAAACCTATAAGAAGAAAACACAGTATCGTGCGATCTTATTTGAGTAGTGGCATCATAACTGTGGATTATATTAAATCTAATGATAATCTTGCAGATCCATTTACCAAGGCCTTGGCAAAAGATAGAGTCTGGAATACATCGAAGGGGATGGGACTAAAGTCCATAGAATCATGAGCCATATATGAGGATACCCAACCCAAGGACCAGAGATCCTGAGAATTGGGTTCAATGGGAAAAACGAATCATATGATGGTTGTAAGAAATGCACAATTTATTTATTTTTAATTATTTATTTTGTAAATAATTTTTTAATTGTTCATCCTTATGATGTAAGTGCATTTATCCTGTAATGTGGAGAGGTTGAGTAAAAATCTCTTAATGAAATTTGTAGCTCGTATGAGTAGGGTGTTAGAATTACAGGAGCACCCTTGACAAATTTCACCTATGTGAGTGTGGGGGTGGGGCCGCTCCCTATGAGATTTGGACTTAGTCTCAAATACACTCATGAAACCGGGATCAGCACATGGCCGTAAAGTGCTTGCTATAAAAGCTCATGTCAACACCTGGGTTATTATGTGTAAGCAGTGACAGTTAATTTCCCTAAAGCAGTCCTAGTTCAAGTCGGAGACCACTACGACTCTGGAGTTGAGATCGTTGTTTTACTAAGTGAAGGTTCAATGCAGAGCACACCTTCATGATGCATAGTGACCCATCTTTGCCTGGTAATCTCTCTTTAACTAAAATTTAATATTAAAATGAGTGGGGGATTGTTAGAGCATTTTAATATTAAATAATTAAAATAAATAAATGTTATAACATAAATGAAAAGATATGAGAGTGAATATGGAAGATGAGGAGTTAGTGAAAATGTTTAATCCCATATTGAAAAGGAGAGAGACTTTTTTATTCTTTTTAATTGTGGTGATTAATGGGTTAAAATAAATTGTCTCAGATATTGGGCTAGATACGTGCGCAAGGGGGAGGTGAAGAGTGGAGGTATCAAAATTGCCTCAGTCCAAATAGTGTTGTGTAAATTCTCTCTTTAAAGTAATAAAATTCAGTAGTATTATTCAGTTTTTCTTTGTATTATTTTCATTATCATTGTATTTGCACCAACAATGTAGAAGAAGAAGAAGAAGAAGAGGCCTAACGTTCTAAGAGCATCCACAGCAGTGGATTTATAATTTTAGCTATTTAGCACCAACAAAACTTACTTTATCTATTTTAGCTACATACATGCTACAGCAGTGAATCTATTTTAACTTTCAATACAATAAAATAATATAAATATCACAATAAAATAATATAACCATCACAATAAAATAATATATACTACTACCAAAAAAACCAACCACAAATACCTCTACCATCGGCCACAGCCACAACCACCACCACCACCACCACCACCACCGGTCCACAGCAGGAATAAGTAAAAAAAATTAAAAAAAAAAACTAAATCTCCAATCTTTTTCCACAGCCATAACCACCACCAACACCACCAGCACCACCAACAGTCCACAACAGAAAAGAAAAAAGAAAAAAGAAAAAAAAAAACCCAAATCTCCAATCTTTTTCCTTAGCCACAACTACAACCACAGCCACAACCACCACCACCACCACCAGTCCACAGCAGAAAGAAAAAAAAAAAAAAAAAAAAAAAAAAAACCCACGACGAGTAAGCACCGATCTCGTCGGCGAGCTGGGTCGGCAGAAGGGGTGGATCGGTGGCTTGGGTGATCGGAGTTGAGAGAGTGAGAGATCGGAGTGAGAAAGCGGCGGCTTGGGTGATCAAATCGGAGTGAGGAGCGGCGGCTTGGGTGATTGGAATTAAGAGAGTGAGAGATCGGAGTGACAGAGCGGCGGCTTCGGTGATCGGAGTTGAGAGAGTGAGAGGTCGGAGTGAGGGAGTGAGAGACCAGAGGTCGGAGTGAGGGACTGAGAGACCGGAGTGAGAGAGAGAGTGATGTTCAGAGATGAGAGAGAGAGAGAGAGAGTGAATGGGAGGAATTATTTTAATCCACCGGATGAATAAAATAATATATATTTTTTTGCTCCTCATGAACAGTACACATCTATTTTTAGACGTGCACTGTAGCGGTAGAGCTAAAATTTTTAAATTTAGTTCCACTGTTGGAGCGTCATTTTAACAGCAGTGTAGCTAAAATATGTAGTTAAAATATAGCAATATAGCTACACTGCTGCAAATGCTCTAAGAAGAGGCAACGTTCAGCCACTGAAGTTACTGAACAGGGTCGTTCCTATATATATATATATAACGTACAGGTCTAACGTCTTTATCAAAAAAAAAAAAAAAAAAAAAGAATTAAAAAGGAAGTTGACGTGTGAGGCTCTGTCCAAAAACGTGTGGTCTGACTCTGATAAGTAACTCTAGTCTCTAGTGTCTTACACTTGCATCGTTTGAAAAAAATATATATATAAAAAATGCTGTATTGCCGTTTGGGTTAGTGAGGTATAGATTGTATGGTCATGTCATAAACTTGCTACTTGCGTTTTTTGAAAAAAAAAAAAATATATATATATATATATAAAATGCTGCATGGGTTGGTCATTTTTTGAAAAAAAAAAAAAATAATAATAATAACCAAAAACGATGCTTGTCACTGACTCACTGTTTGAGTCAGTACCGTGCAACTGTGCAAGTTTTTTTTTTCCTCTTTTGAGCTCAGCCACACATGTCTTTGCCCTTTTGTTGTTTCCCAGTTCCCACTGAGCTTCTCTTATTAGTCATTTCACCACTTTACTTTCAATTCTCCTCTTCAGCTTTCACTTTCTAGATTTCTGCTTCTCTCAAATCTCAGACTCTCGGTGTCTCACACTCTCGCTAGAACTCAGTCATCAGTTACCTTCGGTTTCTCTTCCAAACCCTAATCCCACCGAAAAAAAATTAGTTTTTCCTTCTCAATCTCAGAATCTTAGGCTCTCACCTAACCATTTTTCTCTTCTTTTTAGCTCTCAGCCAGATAATTTTTTTTCCATACCCTAATCCCGCTGAACAAATAATAGTTTTTCCCTCTCAAATTCTTAGTCTTGGGCTCCGACCTAACCTCCCTTTATTTAAGAACACAAGTTCTCAGTCTCCCTCTCTCACATAGAAAGACTTTTCTCTCAAGGTCTCATGAAATTCCTAATACCTAAGTCAGTCAGTCTCCTTTTCATCTCCGTTCTCTACCGTGGCTCTGCCACTATGTAGTTCTATCTTTGGTAACCCTAACCCCTACATTGTTTAAGTTTTATTTTATTGTCACTAAATGTTTGTTGTTGATTCTTTTTTTTTTTTTTTTTTTTTTGTGTGGTTATTTTCTTGTAATTTTAGGAGTAATTTAAGAGATTCAGCTTCAGCTAGTAAAGGAATAAACATCGAAGGCTTAAACAGTTCCTGGGTATTTTCTCATGCTATTTATCTTTGTTTTAAGTTCACTATTTTTGATCCTTTTTTCTTTTTTGTTTGATTTTGTTTTAAAGATTATTTTTTATTTTGTTTTCAGTTCACCATGCTGTGTCGAATTTTCATGTTTGTGTCTGATTTTGCTTGTATAATTGTGGTTGAAACTTGATAAAGAAAAACTTAGTTAAAAAGTAGTCAAAATGGGCTAAAAATGCTATTTTTAAAAGGCCTAAGAGCATTCCCATCAAGGTGGCTAAAATTTTTAGCATATACCACCTCAAATCTCAAAATTTTAGCTTTTAACAACTCATTTTACAATTCACCAAACATCAAAGATTCTATATTTTTTAGCATTTTAATTAAATAATATAAACTACTCATTAAAATAATAATAAAATAATTACACCAAAATTATAGCAACCAGCAAACTCCCTCGTCCTCCACCACTCCACCACCCCTACCACCGCTTCACTTGCCATAACCACCATTGTAGCAACCAGATCCACCGCAACCACAAAACAACAGCAGAGAAAAAAAAAAGAAAAAAAAACCTCCACATCCACCCCCCACACCCACCACATCCACATCCACCATTGGACAAAAAAAAAACCCACAAACCAACAGCAATTGGACCAAATCACCACCAACCACAGCAAGAAAAAAAAAGAAAAAAACCCACAAACTACGGCCAAATCGGACAGCAACCCACAGCAAAAAAAAAACCCACAAACCAAATCAGACCACGACTCCTTCGATCCACGCTCCGACTCGTGCTCCATGGTTGACCACCAAGCTTCGTCACACGATCGGAGCCCAATCGGACCCAAGAAGAACCACGCAGAACAAAAAAAAAAAAAAAAAAAAAAGAAACCTCCATCGCCGCCACCGGACTATAGCCATTGGATCCATGATCCATGACCATAATCACCGGACCACAGCCATCGGCATCCCACAATCGCAGGAGCACAATCATCAGCAAAGCCCACTCATTGGTGAAGCACAGAGAGAGAAGAGAGAAGAAAGAAGTGAGAGAGGAAAGAGAGGGAAGATACTCCGGTCTGGGTTTCGTCGGAGAGAGAGTGTTTGAAAATCCAACCTGGCTTGGCTTGATACTCTGGCCTGGGTTTCGTCGGAGAGGGAGGCGTCGAGCAGAGGGAGAGAGAGAGCAAAAAAATGGTGAGAAGGAGAGAGAGAGAGAGCAGAGAAACGGGAAATGAGAGGGAGAGAGAGAGAGCAGAGAAAGAAATAGTGGGCCCCAATTAAATAAAAAAATAATATAAATTTTACAATTTGGTGAATAGTACGATTTCAAATATGAAACCGCACTATTCACCAATGCCAAAATTTTTGGCATTTGGAACTCTTGATGGAGCAGGTTTTTGGGTCAAAAATGCCAAAAAAAAGCATTTTTAGCATTTAAAACCCTTAATGAGAATGCTCTAAACACCCAAAGCTTAGAATAATAATTTTTAAAAATTCAGCTCATATAACCGAACGAACTGCACCGAACTGCTAAAATTAACCGCATTTTGTGTAGACCGGGTTTTATCTTCCAAAAGTGAGGTGCGTTAAGCATAGTGTGAAATTGCACCGTATAGGTGTGGTGCGAAAAATCTCTCCAAAACCAACTGAACTGAACCGTGTACACCCCTAGGCTGGTGTGTGCAACACGACAAAGAATCGAGTCACACAACGGGACTAGGTCAATTTTGCACAGTTTCAACATGCTGTCATAGGTGCAAGGAGGATTTTGTTTTTGGTGAAATAATGAGAATGTCTAGTACGTTGGGAAACAACTTATTTTGCTGAAAATTGAAAATATTGTAATAAAATAATTTTTAAATGGGTAAATAGTATTGTGATCTATTTTTAATATATTTTTCTAAATAAAATAGTTGCGAGTCTCGTAAATAGTGTTTGAATAGTATATAAACAGTGTATTTTGTCAGGTAAAAGCTGAAATGTCTGAAAAAAAAAAAAAAAAAAAAAAAAAAAAAAAAAAAAAAAAAAACTGAAAAAAAAGGGGGCAAAATGCCAGTTTTTGAAACGCAAAACGCCTAGATCCAAATACTTATTTTTTTTTTTCCCCCTTTTTTATTTGAATGAGAAGGTCTTGATTTACATTGAACATGAGATCTAAACAGATTTGGGTTTTTTTTTTTTTTGGTGACATCGGATTTGGTAAAGTTATTTCTCTAATTGAATTTTGAAAGACTATAGGCTAAATAATGGCTTAATTGCTATTTTTAAGGGTTCTTTGGATTTTAAAGTTTTAGAAAGACAGCCAAATTAATTTTAGAGAGGAATTAGTCTAGTATTACTTCTATAATTTTTTTCTCCTCAAAATCTTAGGGGGGCCAGATAAGAAACTTTTTAGATTATTTATATAATTTTTTTTACCTGTTAATGGAAAATTTAAAAACTCAAGGCGGCCATTGCCCCTTAGCTTCGGCACTGAGAATCTGGGATTATCATGCTCTTTACTTCATTGTCCAATTTGAATGTTAGATTATTATTATATTTATTACAAAAATCAATGTGATTGGTGTTTTTTTTTTTTTTTTTTTTTTTTTTTTTTTTTTAAGAAAGTAATTGGTCTATTTTTTGATAATGTATTAAATAAAATTTTTTTTAACAAACTATGATAAAAATGTAGGTTTCAGTGAACTCAATTGGATTTCTAGCTAATTTGTGGACATCTCACGTTGAAATTCAAATGATTTGACACCCAATTAGAACCTTCAAACTGGATTCTCTCTTTCTCATAGGAATCTCACTCAACTCATCTTTCCCTTGCATTTTTTTGTTTATCTTTTGCTGAAATATTTCCCTCTGAACTTTTGTGCTCACTCTCTCTGCTTTATATCTGACTCTCTCTTGGACCAATCGTTTAGTTCTCTCTCTCGCCCACCCCTGTTTAACTTGCTTTTCTCAGTTTATTCATTTATTTGTACAAGTCTACTCTCTCACTCGCACATCTGATGTTAATGGGTGCTTTTTTGGAGAAGGAAAACTTTTAGTTGTGGTGTTTATTTATTTTTTTTTTAGGGAGTTTTAACTTATGATAGCTCTTTATCATTAAACCAAGAGTACTAAATTTTGATTTTTAATTTTATTCTTACTTTCTAACCGCTCCCATCTCTGGCCCGCCCCTGATTTGTCTTTCTCCACATTTTTTTTCCCCGACCCTCAAGGCCTCTACAGCTCTAAAGTCACGTTTTTACTTAACTAATATAGTCAAATTAAATATAAAAATTTACTTTTCAAATGTATTTTACACATCCTAAGCAAACATAAATATAATATTTCTTCAAATATATTTATAATATACATTATTTATATGTTCATAAATTTAATTATTTGGTAAAAGGCCATATAAGTTTTATTTATTTATTTTAAGCATCAACACAAATGCAAATTGCAAATTCATATCTAAGCCAATATGTCTTAGCCTAATTTCAAGCCAATAACATACTTATATAATATAAGACTAGTTAACTTTATAAAATAAATAAATACATCAATAAAATATACTGTATTAATATAGTAGTAGTAAATTAGAGACGTTGGATTCAGGAGCAAAAAATGTAGAATTTTAAATAAGGATGGCAATTTTTTCCCGATCCGCGGGTATCTGATCTAACTCGACCTTAATAAGCCAGGTTTTACTCAGTCTGATTAGAAATAGAGTTGGGTATGGGTTTTCTCACAGCGCTCTCATTCTCACTCTCAACGAAGCACACTCAAGCTCTCATTCTCACTCTCATCCATCCTCACAGTCACAGCCGCTGCCTCCCTCAAGCCATCACTATCACACTCTCAGTCTCACTGTTGCCTGGTGGTAGTGGTGATAAAACCTATGAATAAAAAAGGTAAACACTTACCGACCTATATTTTACGTCTCCCAAGAGTCCCTACTTGACTTTTTCTACTGTCGCACCTTTGTTTCAACTTTACAGCCCACATATTATATCAATTTACCTCTACACATTCTTACTCTCATCTTCCTCTTTCTTTTTCAATGTTTCAAATTTCAGATCCAGCCTCCTTCTTATCTCAGTTCGAACTTTCAGGCTCTCAACCTTGTTTTGCAGCATCAAAGAATCTCATTCTCACTCTCATCCACCCTCACAGTCACAGCCGCTGCCTCCCTCAAGCCATCACTATCACACTCTCAGTCCCACTGTTGCCTGGTGGTAGTGGTGATAAAACCTATGAATAAAAAAGGTAAACACTTACCGACCTGTATTTTACGTCTCCCAAGAGTCCCTACCTGACTTTTTCTACTGTCGCACCTTTTTTTCAACTTTACAGCCCACATATTATATCAATTTACCTCCACACTTTCTTACTCTCATCTTCCTCTTTCTTTTTCAATGTTTCAAATTTCAGATCCAGCCTCCTCCTTATCTCAGTTCGAACTTTCAGGCTCTCAACCTTGTTTTGCAGCATCAAAGAATCTCTATTTTCAGTGACGGTGGTAATGTGGCTCTTTTTTTTTTTTTTTTTTTTTTTTTTTTTTTTTTTTTTTCTCTCGAATTTTTTTAATTCAAAACATTTACCGGCCCATATCAATTTTCCGGTCAAAATAGGAAACCATGTGAACCTCAAAAACTGGCTACGGTTCTCAGAACCGTACAGTCTGACCTCGGTTTGGATGGTTTCATGCTTTTTTTCTCGTATGGTGGTTCTCAAGGTTTAGAAAACCGGAATTACGAGAGGTTCAAAGTTAACCGGATCAGACCGTATGGTCCGGTTTGGATTTAAAAACCATGGCTTTTAGTTGTAAAAACATAAGTGCGTGTAACGCCATATATTAAAGAACTTTTACCTTTCAAGTTTAACCTTTTAACTTTTTGTTTTATATATTTTAATTGCTATAAATTTTTCGTTTTTCTTCTAAAAAAAAGTATTCATTTTGTTTTAAATTATCACATTAATAAATGGTATGTCCTGTTAGTTACGTTAGTATTTGATGTATGTAAAATGATTACTGAAATTTTGACTTTAAAATTCATTTTATGAGTGCAATTTTACTTCTTTGCTATTTATTATTGTTTTTATATTAATTTGAGGTAATTTTTTTTAAAAATAATTTTAATGTCGCTGTGTAGTGTGTCGTGCATATCTTTGGGAAACAAGGTTAACTTTGAGATAAGAAGAAACTCATAACAATGGATGTTGGAATGTTCAAAGCTGCAATTGATGGGAATGATGGTTTCTTTGATGAAGCTGGGGTTGTGAATCTAAATCTTAGGCAGGTGACAGCGGAAGGGAACTCTATTCTTCACGTGGCAGCAAAATCTGGAAATGCGCAAATCACGAAAAGGGTCCTCTCGATCGATTCACAACAATCACTTTTGTATATGAAAAATTGGAAAGGCGACACTGCGCTACATATTGCAGCGAGGTTAGGGCATTTCGACATGACAAAACTTCTAATAACTTGTGCAAATGACCGAGAAGTTGAAGTGAAAATGGAGCTACTAAGGATGGAAAATCTGGAGAGGAATACAGCACTGCATGAGGCTATAAAAAATGATCATTATGACATTATGCAGTTACTAATCAAGGAAGACCCAAGTTTGACTTTTCTTACAAATAGTGCTGGGGAATCTCCTCTCTTCCTGGCAGTGGATAGAGGATTTTACAAAATTGCTATTCATATCCTAGAAGCTGTTCCAGAATGCTCCAATGTGGGAAGGAAAAGCATGAATGTCTTGCATGCGGCTGTCATCCGTACACAAAGAAGTAAGTATTTCAACGCTCGTTCTGTATCCCCCCCCCCCCCCCCCCCCCCCCTTCTTTTTTTTTTTATTATAACAAATATGTATAATATTATATACATTTGCATGAAGCAAGTACTCCAACTCTCGCTAGAGACAGAATTTTGTATGCATATAAACAAAATTTTTAAGATATAATCCCAAAAATTATATACTTCCCCGCACCCCCAAAAAGCAATTTACAAATTGACCCATGAAACCCAAATAGAAAAAATATATGACCTACCCTTTTGCCCAGTTGTCCAAAAAAAAAAACTTCAGACAGACCAACAAAACCAATCAAACAAATCACAAATCTAGATAACAAGAATACTCTTTAGGCAATATAGCATATCAGACTCTTCCAATCTGACCTCTCTCTTCTCTGAAATCTCTCCAGTCCTCTCTCTCTGCTCTATCTAAGATTTGTTCTGTGAGCCTGTGAGGTAGATCCTCTACCAATTTTTAATTTTTATGAGGATGAAAGCACTCTGGATCTTTTTTCTTCACAGATCACTACTCTAGTCTATGCTCTCCCCTCTCTTGAATTGCGATAAACGCAATGTTAGTAATTTTTGTTTTGCCAAGTGATAAATGCTAGTAACTGATAGAGTGTGAACTGTGGCTATCGTTTTCATCGAAAAAAATAAAATAAATTATTTGTGTTGTGTTGTGTGAATGGTGAACTTCTGAAGGCGTAAATGGGTTGAGGGGGTTGTGGCATGTGTTTGCTATAGTGCTAGATGGGGGTATATATGTGTCAACTTTTGGTTCAAAAGATAAGTAACAAACGATAAAAGGTGTACTCATCCAAATTTTTTTTTAAATGTGTAAGCTATGTCTAAATAACATATGAAGAGTACTCATTCCACTATTTATTTGATTAATTTTGAGATACTTAATTATTAACTATCTTATAAATTCATTGTTCCAAAAATTAGACCCAAATAAAACCAAATAAACATTGATTTTCTCATGACTTACAAGTCAAGAAATTATTTGAATGTTACGTAAATGTAAAATAAATCATTATAATTTATATAACTTTATAATTTGTATAACTTATATACAATTCGTAGATAATGGAAATTCAACTACAATATTTGATTTTTTTTTAAAGAAAATTCAAATAATTTAGAAGTTATTACTAATATTCTATTTTCTGAAAATCATCGAACAACATTTTAATAAATTGCTATTGATGAAATAAGTATTAGCTCATTGCAACATGATCATAGATATGTCCACAAATATGGGATTAAGATGTTAATGGACGTTTTGAAATTCAACGAACTTATATTTAGCCTCCCCTCACTTCGAATCTTGGTTGCGCGTCCCTGATTCTTGCTATATCTTCTTCTTCTTTTTTTTTTTCTTTTTTTTATTTTATTTTATTTTTTTTTTTTTAATGTACGATATTGTATATATTTGCATAAAAGTGTACAACATTGCACGCATTTACTTAATCTACAATATAAATCTTACATGCCAATAATTTTCCTTGTTTTTCTTAAAAAGAAAAAGAAAAGAAAAGGAATTATACTTCATTTAGGGAAAGAATTACCCTAATTATATCTGTAAAACAGACAACCTATGTAGCAGTAAATATGCTCAACAATATTGTTAATCCTGTCTAACAAAACTTCCAACCATATCCGATCACAATCCCTTCCCCTCTAACAAAACTTCTGAATTGACCCGAACCAGATGTGAAAGATTTGCCTCTGTAAATAAAGGCTTCCAAGAGGTTAAGTGAAGTATTAATCATTTTAAATTGACCTTCCCTATATGCTCAACAATCCTATCTCACAAAACTTCCAACCCTACTATATGTAGTGGATCTCTTCGTATAGAAGCCACTAACCTTAACTTTATTTATTTTGTTGGGAAATTTAGACCCCAGTTGATAGAATTAACAAGTTTTAAACCCAAGTTGTTAATTAGATTTATTATCAATAAAACTTGTTAAAACAAACAAACATCAATATCATGTCAAAATAATATGCAGCGGAAAAATAAATAAGACAAGATATGATGACCCAGGAAAACCAATGAAACCAACCAGTTTCACAGTAAAAAACCTGGGGGGAAACCTTCCCGAAAAGCAATCCACTATAGAAAAGAGAAGTTTCAGATCTAGTACAAAACCTTTGTCCCTAGACTCTACAATCCCTGTAGATGAACTCACAGCAGAAACCTTCTACCACTTCAGAACCTCTGAACTCTTCAATATATGAACGCCACCCTTTGATGCACGAATCCCAATACGTGACTAACCAATTGCGCGGATCCCAGTACGCGACTTCAATCACCAACTAGAAGAAGATGTTGGTTGCAAAGTTCTTCACTTCATCAAGAATGAAGATCAAGAAGCACTTGGTTACAAAACCCTAAAGCGCAAAGACGCAGTAGCTTCTTTCAGAGAGAATAATCTTTTGCATATGTTCTCCTTGTATTCTCTTATTCTCTTGTGATACGGCCTCCAAAATAAGCCTTATATAGGTCTAGGGTTGTGAGAAAAGAAACCCTACTCAAATACATAAGCCTGGCCCAAAAATCAAAAAGCTGAAAATTCTGATTTCCCGTAACCTCGATTGATCGAAAGGTGTCGAGGAGGTGTCGAGGTTTAATGAATCTCAACAGATACAACTATCGAGAAGGTGTCGAGAAGGTGTCGAGGGAACAGAAACTTTCTTGATCGATCGACCAGCTATCGAGAAGCTATCGAGATTGCGATAAGAATTAGCTGAAGATCTCGACAGATAGCCAGGTGTCGAGGTAGGTGTCGAGCAGGTGTCGAGCTTTAAAAATTCTGCACTTCAACTTGCTTTTTCTTGGACAGACTTGATGACTTCAACACTTGATCTTGAAACACTGTTTCTTAAAGTATTAAAAACACCTAGAACTACCCAATTACAAGTAGAGTGCGTTTTGTCAAAGGATTAGCCAACTACATAAAAATATGTCCTTAACAATCTCCCCCTTTGGCAATCCGTGACAAAACCACAACAAACAAATGAACATATGAGAGAAATCATAAATCACTCAACTCATATTCACTTGTTAAATACAATAAAATCTATCCTAACACAAACTCTTGAAAAACTTTGCAAGAAGAGAGTTTATGGCAAGTAGACAGTTTATGGCAAGTAGACTTTGACAACCTGTTTTTCTGAAACACTTTAAACAAAACTCATCAAGGCATCTTAGTGTGAAACAGAAATAATAGATTGCATACAAATAAAGAAACATGTGTATAAAGATAGAAAAGAAACAACACATGTAAAGACAGGTGAAAGAAACATACATCAGCATATAAAGAAGATAAGCACAATGTATATAAACATGGTCACAAGACCCAAGGTACAAGAAGAAAGAAGTAAACACTCCCAAATACTCCCCCTAACAAGATGAAACACAACTCCCCCTTACAAAGGAATGTATTTCTCCCCCTAACTTGTAGAATCTTAAAGAAAGAAACCACAAAGTCTCCACAATTTCTCCCCCTTTTTGTCATGATTGACAAAGGGTACAAGAAGCTGGAAAGCTTCACCCGAGAAACTTAAAGATGATCAAGGATGATCATGGGGGCACAAGAAATCCATGTAAATGCATGAATGTAATGAAACAAGATGCTATGGATGACAAAAGAAAGATGCAAAACACACACACATACTAAACAAGTCTAACCAATTTTATATTTAAAAAATAAGTCATGACAGTTTAGTGAGCATACAAAAGCACATGTAAAACCTTTGTGATGGCCAAATCACATTGTACCTGCACATGTATCAAAAGTAGCAAAGAATATTGAGTGTTGTGTGTGAAAAACATCGCAAGATTGCATAAATGTATACATGTTATGACGATCTGAGATATAAGAAAATAACTTTAACTCACACACAATCATAACTGTTTGATGGGGACTATCACCTTTGAGGTACATCCTATAACTCCCACATCTCCTAGAATACACGCTTGCAACCATTTTTAAAGCAATTTAATCTTTTTGCTTTTTATTTCTTTGCATATTTTCTTTTTAAGCAGATCATATATGGGTTTATGAGAAAGAAAAGAAATACCCATTGATATTTTGACATTTCAATTTTGCTATGCCTAAGCACACAAATGTCATTGACATCACACTTTTGCTATGCCGAAGCATACAGATGTCATTAATGATTGGCGGGCAACAGTGGTGAGATGGTTATTTATGCCTTTCTCTTAGGATTTTCTAGTCCTACCCGTCAAAGAGAGTGATATGAGTGTTAAGTTTAAAGAAATAACCTAATCTTACTCATCACAAACAAGAGCCACAAAGCTCACTTGCTTAGTTGTGCATAAAGATGCTCATCTAAGCTACAAGAGATACAAAGTTTAGAAAACTTTGTTTCATTGGCCATCTAAGGTACACAAGTACCAAAGTACACAAAACACACACTGTTTTTGTATTTTTTTTTCCTGATTTTTCCTTTTTATTTTTATTTTGAAAACAAAACAAAATAAAAACTAAACAACCAAACAAAAACAGACAAACAACATGAAAGCAGAAAGAAATATGCATATGCATGAAGGTATGATAGAAAGATGCAGATGCATGAAAGCATGATTTCAAAAGCAGATAAGAAATCAAGCACAAAGAGTCTTACTTTAGATAGAAAGAATTAAAGCAGAGGACAAATAGAAAAGACAATTAAGTCTTAGGCTCCTTTCTCACCCACACAGCACGAGTCTTTGGCCGTGAAGATGAAAAAGGCACGTATCCTAGTATGTCTACTAAAGGACATAGAAGAATTAAAATTCTCCTGAAATTGAGTTAAAAAGCTCAAGACTTTTAATAACTCTCCAAACAAAGGTGTAGGTCCTTGAAAAGAAACCTGTGACCGTTTGGACAATTGCTTATGAGGATGCAACTTAAAGCAATTAGGACGAATATGTCCAGCAACACCACAATGGTGACAAACATGAGCAGTTTTAGGACTACTCGGCTTCCAAGAAGGAGGTCTAACCTTAGAGGTTGACAGAGACCTCAACTTAGGACAATTTGGCCTAATATGACCAACAACATGACAATGATGACAAATGGGGACAAATTCAGATTTTTCATTCAACCTAGGAGGAGTTTTAGACATAGGTTTAGAAACTTCAGCATTAACAACAGATTGTTTACCTTTGTCTATCCTAGCAATATTAGCCTTCAACTCTTGATTATTCCTTTTAAATGGGGGAATATAAAAATCTTTTTCTTTTGAGTTAGGCTCAACAACAAGTTTGGCACTAGTTAAATTTTTAACTTCAGTTTTAAATTCAACTAGTTGCTCTTCCAAACTCTTAATTTTGTCCACCTGAGATGAAATTTGATTTTTAAAATTCTTATTCAAATTATTGGCTTCATCCAATTTTGCAATCAAATCATCTTTTTCAAGCTTTACCTTTTTAAATTTAGCTTTTAATTTTGTAGAACATTCAAGAGATTTCATACAAAAATTATAAAGCTTGCAATAGGCATCTTGAATATCATCATCATCATTTAACACAAGATCATGCAAATCAAAGCAATCAAGAGAATCCATGACAACAGGGGTCAATGGATCACACTCAGGAAATTAATCCAATCAGAGTGAACCTGCTCTGATACCACTTGTTGGGAAATTTAGACCCCAGTTGATAGAATTAACAAGTTTTAAACCCAAGTTGTTAATTAGATTTATTATCAATAAAACTTGTTAAAACAAACAAACATCAATATCATGTCAAAATAATATGCAGCGGAAAAATAAATAAGACAAGATATGATGACCCAGGAAAACCAATGAAACCAACCAGTTTCACAGTAAAAAACCTGGGGGGAAACCTTCCCGAAAAGCAATCCACTATAGAAAAGAGAAGTTTCAGATCTAGTACAAAACCTTTGTCCCTAGACTCTACAATCCCTGTAGATGAACTCACAGCAGAAACCTTCTACCGCTTCAGAACCTCTGAACTCTTCAATATATGAACGCCACCCTTTGATGCACGAATCCCAATACGTGACTAACCAATTGCGCGGATCCCAGTACGCGACTTCAATCACCAACTAGAAGAAGATGTTGGTTGCAAAGTTCTTCACTTCATCAAGAATGAAGATCAAGAAGCACTTGGTTACAAAACCCTAAGGCGCAAAGACGCAGTAGCTTCTTTCAGAGAGAATAATCTTTTGCATATGTTCTCCTTGTATTCTCTTATTCTCTTGTGATACGGCCTCCAAAATAAGCCTTATATAGGTCTAGGGTTGTGAGAAAAGAAACCCTACTCAAATACATAAGCCTGGCCCAAAAATCAAAAAGCTGAAAATTCTGATTTCCCGTAACCTCGATCGATCGAAAGGTGTCGAGGAGGTGTCGAGGTTTAATGAATCTCAACAGATACAGCTATCGAGAAGGTGTCGAGAAGGTGTCGAGGGGACAGAAACTTTCTCGATCGATCGACCAGCTATCGAGAAGCTATCGAGATTGCGATAAGAATTAGCTGAAGATCTCGACAGATAGCCAGGTGTCGAGGTAGGTGTCGAGCAGGTGTCGAGCTTTAAAAATTCTGCACTTCAACTTGCTTTTTCTTGGACAGACTTGATGACTTCAACACTTGATCTTGAAACATTGTTTCTTGAAGTATTAAAAACACCTGGAACTACCCAATTACAAGTAGAGTGCGTTTTGTCAAAGGATTAGCCAACTACATAAAAATATGTCCTTAACATATTTATTTATTATTATTTAATTTCCTCACAAATCCTTTGTCAAGAAGACAATATTATAGAAAATATAATCAACTCAGTAATTCTTTTCACACCTACCCTTAATATTAATATTTTGTATAAATATTAAAATTATCTTTAATTTGTATTTATTTTTTTAGATGTAAAATATTAAATATTCATTTTTATAAAAATAAAAATTTTAAAAAAATGATAAATTATTCCATCCTCCCATAAAGTTTTATGAAATGACAGTCGTCCAAATTACGGATGAAATAGCACTTGCCCATGAGGATTGTATAAACTATAAATATAATAGATAAAAACATGCACTCTCATACTGCCATTTTTCTAATGAGATTTTATTTTAAATTCTTACTTATTTATAGAAATCTAAAAAAAAAAAAAAGCGTAATTTTATCCAAAGTTTGGACGCAATGTTATTAAATTAAATTTTAAGGAAGATTAGAGTAACTAAACACCCCCACCACCAAAAACACGCACACATACAAACGAGGATCATAAAATCAACATGAGATAACTGAAATGTAAGAAAATTAATCAGGAAAAGAAAACCTTAGCAATTATGTTTTGCATTCTAAAAACTGATTTTTTTTTTATAAAGTTTCAATTGAATTTGAAATTTATAGTGTCAATTTTATTATTATTGCTCTTTTTCATTATGTTAAGAAATTATTGATTTTTGCTTTACGTGGGTAGAATTTGAACCGTCTCTCTTATTTGAGGGTAAACTCTCGTTTGGGAGGAGAAAATGAAATGTAATGGAAATGAATAAAAAGAATAATTCTAAAATATTCTTCCATTCCCTTGTTTGAAAGTTTTAATAGAGGGAATGAAAAGTTCATTCCCTCGTTTGAAAGTATAAGTGAGAATGAATGGAAAGGAGAAAACTCTTATTCCTCTCTATTCTCTTAAAACCTCAAATTTTCATTCCTCTCAAAATTGGGAGGAATTGGAAGGAATTGAATTAGATTTAATGAATTTTTTACTAGAACTCCCAAAATACTCATATATTTAGTCATTTATTTTAAAATAGGGCTCTAATAATAATATTGCCATAAAATAATTTCATCCATTTCCCTCTATGTTTCTCTTAAATAAGGTTAATTACTTAAATTCCATTAATTTTCATTTCTTTATTTTAAAACATTCAAACAGAATTACTTAATTCCATTCCATTCATTTTCTTTAATTAAATATATTCCATTTTATTCCATTCTATTATGAACTCCCAAACAAAGGAGATTTAACCAATTCAGCTAATCGTCTTTAAAATTGGCTAATAAACAATTTATCCTCTCAAAAAAAAAAAAAAAAAATTATAGATTGTTAACCGTGTTTTCACTAACTTTTGCTGCTGTGCATTTATTCCCTCTAGGCAAACGGTTTAAAGCCATAGAGGAAAAGGCTGCCTGGCACAATCATACTCTCCTATGTATCTATCATTTCCTTCGTGCTATTCTCAAGCTCTCTAAATCAGAAAATGAACAAGCTCCAAAACGCAGCATGACAATATTAGGTAAATTTTTGCATCTCCCTTCAAGACAATTTGTTTCATGGTTAACAATTTGTTTCATGGTTATTAACTTCTTATTGTAAAGGGCACCCTCTAAGTTTGAATGAAATTTGAGTTTTTCAAGTTTTAAAGTTATTCAATTTAGGCATTTTCTTCAGTTTCATTAAAAAAATTGCCGTTAAGTATGCAATTAACTAATAAAAAAGATTTTTTGGAAAAAATTCTTACATAAAAAATTAAATGCAAATATTTTGATTAATTTTATAGATTTTTTAACGTGAAAATGATAGTAGTTTTTTAAGAGCAATTAAAAAAAATGGATAGAAGGTCTGAATTGAATAAATTTGAAATTTAGTAGACTCATTTAAACGAAAGTAAAATTAGATAATTAAAATGAATGTAAACCAAACTTAAAGGGTGCAATTTGCATTTTAGTATTTTTCAAATATTAAAAAATTTCAATTATATAGGACAACAATTACATCATCATATAATAAAAGTTGGATTATAAAGCTGGCAGTTACACTCTCATTAATTATTAAAATAAATTATCTTATTAATTATTGTAATAATTTATTTAGATAAAACTCGATTACTTAAGTTTTATTCAGGTTGAAATTCTCCTCTAACTAAAATTCTATTACCAAAACTGTATGGGTTTGAAAATACACTAGATCCACCTAGGGTGGTGGAGTTAGGTTGTTAGGCCCAATACCATTAATTTGTTTAGAGTTATGGGTTTCCGAGGTCACTTTTAATGCAATCTTATGATCTAAATGCTGTGTTTGAGACGAAAATAGCTCAATAAACCATTCATATAAGACCAAATTAGGAATTAACTTTTCCTTGGATCTGGCCAAAGAGCCAATGTTCATATTGAGTTCAAGTTTTTTAGATACAGGGTTTCAATACATAGTTCTTCTATTTTTTTTTTCAATTTCTTGTCCCTTAATTTGGAGGGGTTTCCTTTCCTTATATAATCCTTTGGATTGCATCCTAACCTTCCACTTGTACTGCTAAAGGCCTTCCTTTGGATGCTTGTCCCATCAAGGTTGTGCTGGAGGTGATGAAATGTGCTGCAAGCTGTGAGACTACTATTTAGAGGTCATTTCTTTGTTATTGCGGCCATCTGAGTTGTATGGTGCATTAAATGCGGAGGTAATGACTACTTTATCTAGATATTTCATTTCTTCTTTGCTCACACATTTCTTCCACCTTTCTCGATTTCTTGTCTTTTGGTACTATCGGCTTGCTTGGTAATTCCCGAGGAATGCTTGCTCCTCGGGCTCCTCAGGAGGTTGGTCTCTTCATCTTTCTACCTCGGGCTGGACCCACAATTTCTATTCCATACTCAACCTCACCCCTCCTACAAAAACTTTCAAAATTTTTTAAATAAAATTTAACATTTCCTTTTCTATAACAAGTGTGTACACTATAATTAAATATTAAAATCATTTGTCTTATTAATTATTATTATTAAAGCTTGCTTTAGGTAAAACTTTATTACCTAGTTTTTAAGAAGTTTAAAATTCTATTCCAATTAAAACTATATTACCAAATTTCAAGAACATATCCATTTTAAGGGAAATTACTGTGTACTCTTGGAGTACTATAAATGCGTACTCCGTCCTCTCACATGAATGGTGGGTTCCACTAATTAAATTCATAGTGGGACCCACCATTCATGTGAGAGAAGAGAGTACGCATTTATGCTATCCCGAGAGTACCTAATAATTTTTCCTATTTTAATTATCTTAAGCATCTATCCATGATTTTTTATTCTAATATATATATGTATTACAGTTGTTAATTAATATAGGAGAAACTCTAATAAAGTTTCAAGTAGCTCATTAATACCACCGCACACCTATGGTGCATTGGTCACTCCACAGGTATAAGTGCTTGTGGGGTGTAGGGGGTAAGGGGTCAGGATTCAAGTCTCTAGGAGGGAGTTTTACACACATATACACTTAGATTAGGTTAGAATAGAATTTCTATTTTGTATAAAAAAAGAAAAAGAAAAAAAGTAGCTCATTAATTTAATTATTATGTTCTTTCTTTTACATTGAATTTTTAATTAGTTAGTTCAATCGCATATGATAAATGATAAAGGATAGTTTAATTTAGATAGATTTTTATTATATAAGTTTCAAGAAATTTAAAATTCTAATCAAACTAATTTTTTTTTTTTTTTTTAGTTTGAAAATACTTTGATTTTGTTAGCCTAGCTTAGTTCATAGAAACTCTAAATTTCTTCACACGCATGTCGTAAAGTAAGGCAAAATTTGGTAAATAGTACATTTTTTGGAAAAAATTCAGTAACTAACACGCGTTAGAACTTATTTAGTTAGTTGGACTGTTTTTGGAACTCTAGTTTGCCAAACTCAAGTTCCACCTCAAAGTCAACTTTACTACGCTCAAGGTCCGACCAATATAAGTCTGACGTGGGATTAAATTTTTTTAAAAAAACTACGTAGAACTCAAGTTTAGTAAAATCGAGTTCCATGCGGTTAAAAAAATATCCCAGATGGAACTCGAGTGTAGTAAACACGAGTTCTATTATTATTTTTAAATGGAACTCGAGTTTAGTAAACCCGAGTTCCACGTTTTTTTTTTTTTTTTTTAATTTATTTTTTTAAAATCCACATCAGATGAACTATCCAAGAGTAAATCCCAAACTCGATTTTGGGTTGGAACTTGAGTTTGACAAACTCGAGTTCCAAAAACAGTCCAACTTACTAAATACTTTCAGTCGCATGTTATTTATTTAATATTTTTCTAAAAAGATGCTGTTCAACAAATTTTGCCCATAAAGTAACAATAAACTATGCTGATAACAATATTCGGCAAACAATAAACTATGCTGACAACAATATTCTGCCAAATGACTCTACTTTTATTAGTACTAATGTGTAACCATGTGCATATACACATGTACAATTAAAAATAATTACGATTATACGGTTCAAAAAATATTTTTTTTAAGAAAATGTTGAAATTATACTTGGTAACTTACACCTTTTTTTTAACCATAAAATTTTAAAATATGTAATGGTTTCTTATTTTATATATATATATATATATATATATGATTTAGAATTTAATTGGATTTAGACTCTTCGATTTTTGCATTCAATAATTTATTTCCCACAAAAAAAGATGGACACGTGGCGCAAAATTGAACTCCAATTTAAATCCAAATTTAAATCTAATTGGATTTGGACTTTTCGATTTTTACAAAAAATAATTTACTTGACACAAAAATTAAATAGTACACTTGGCTAACAATTAAATTCTAATTGAAATTCAATATAGATTCTAATTTGGTTTTCTTTGAGTTTTAACTATATATATATATATATATTTCTTCACACATATCTATCGACATTACCAATTTTTTGCAACTTGATCTTTTCTTTATCTTTCTGTAGATTTTGTGGGTAAGTTGTTAGAAGCTTGTCCATCTGCAATTGTAGAAGCGGATGACTTTGGCTGGACTCCTCTTCATTATGCTGCACATTTTGGCAATGCTAAATTTGTCAATCTATTTTTGAAAAAGAACATGTCCCTTGTTTACATAAAGGACAAGGCAGGCATGTCTGCTCTTCACATTTCGGCAAAAGAAGGGCATGTTGACGTAACAAGAACACTTATTACAGAATGTCCAGATAGTTGTGAATTGTTGGACAACAAAGATAGGACAGCTCTTCATCTTGCTGCAGAAAGTGGAAATAGTAAACTGGTGAAGGTTTTCCTTCAAACATTGGCTTCTGAGGATCTCATAAATCAGCAAGATAAGGAAGGAAACACCCCTTTTCATCTGGCTGCCATAGAAGGGCGTTATGCACTATCAATGATGTTGGCAAAAGACAGGAGAATCGATTGGATGGCTATGAACGAGGCAGGGATGAGCACAGTTGACATTATTCAATCAGATAAACGACTTAAGTCAGGAAAAAAGGTAAGCCCCGTAAATCTTAAACGGTACACTGAACACAATTGATGCAAAATTATAGTTTTATCAAGAAAAATTTGTTAGAACTAAATGTTTAAATAATTAAATTTATCATTTCCTTTCAATTTTAGCTTTTTGGAGAATTGTTAATCTAACATATTATCAACGGATCGAGAAGATTCTAGTTTGATCTCTATCACCTCCACTCTCCCATGTGTGAGGGAGAGTGTTAAAATTGGTAATTTAACAAAATTCCTCCCATTTGGAGATGAAAAATGATAAAAATGAATGGAATACAAAGAATTTTTAACAATATCATTTATATTCTTTTGTTTGGAGTTTAGTTTATTTTTCTCTCAAAACTCAAATTTTCATTTCCAAAATTGGGAGATATTAGATGGAATGAAATGAAATTGATTGAAATGTCCATGGTACACTTCTGATACGCTTCTATGTTTTACAAATTTTGTGTAATACCTCTCTCTTATTATTTGCCTCACTTTACCTAATCATACCTCATTATTTTGTCGATTCTTTAGTTTGTGTAACTAAATCTTCTTGTCTTGCCTTTTCTTTTCTTTTCTTTTTGTTTTTTAAATTTTAAATTTGATTGTTAAGGAAGGGTGGATTCTAATCCTAGAATGTCTTCGTTAGAAACATTGTCAATCCATAGGGATTAAAAGCGATCACTCTATATTTGTTAGGAACTAAAATTGACCACCTTCAGTATTTTAGGACCAAAAGCGATCATTTTAAGCTTGTTAATGATTAAAAGTGACCACTTTTAAACTTCAAATACAAAAATCGATCTAGGGCTAAGTTTTAACAATGCAAAGTATATTAGGGAGATTAAGATTCTCTAGAGTTTTAGCGGTAATTTCACTGCTTTCTAAATTATTCTCATTCATTTTGAAAAGAATGAGAATAAGATTTTAAGAAGAGTCATGCTTAGGAACACAACAAATTCACTACATTATCAAATTAGTATTACAAAAAATTTTAATTGCACAAACGGTGTGGGTCCATATGTGAGGTGATAGACTAATTTCGGAATGATGTGAAAATATTGTGAACTTTTCTTGTGTCCCTTAACTATTTTGTGATTGTTTTTACTCCCTAAGAACTCTATACAGTTATTCTAAGAAAAAAAAAAAAAAAAAAAAACTTGATTTAGCACGCTAAAAAATTACTTTATTTATTCTAACGCATTGCATAACAATACATTTTACATCTCATCTACTATTTTAACAAACAACCTATTAAAATAATATAAAACAACTCATTAAAATAATATACAATAACCAACCATAAAAACTAACCACTGCCACAACCAGCTATCAAAACCACTAGCCATAACACCACCCCCCCCCCCCCCCCCCACACACACACACACACAAACAAAAAGGAAAGAAAAAAAGCAAACAAACACCCATAGCAAACCCACCTCAACAACCACCACAAACCCACAACGCACAACGCGTGCTAATCTCATCAACCACCAAAATTCAAGGTTGCAAAGGGAGAGAGGGTAGCAGGAGTCACTTTAAAAAACTCACTAGAACCATCGAAGACAACCCACCACCTAAGCAATTGGCCACGAGGGTTGCATGGTTGGTTTTAGAGAGAGAGATCCATATAGATGAGCAAGAAACAGAATAAAAATATATTAAAAGTGAGCAGCGAATCATTGTAGCACATTTGCAAAAAAAAAATTAGAAATGGCAAACTGGATGGAGCTTGATTTATGTTGTTCGTTGTGCTAAGATAGCATTTTGGATGTTTTAACACACCCAATGCTAATGCTCAGGCATTATTTAATGACAATTCTAATAAGAACCTACTGGTTCTTAAAGATTTATGAATAGGGATTAAATTCAAGGATAGTTAACCTCCAAGAACTGGAAAAAGGAAATTACAAAGATATTGAGATGAAGAGAAGTAGAGTTTTGTATATTTTATGAATGAGTCTTATACAACCAGAAGCTAACCTTAATAGTAGCTTAGGCTAAGTTTTCACTAAGGGTATGTTTGGTAGGAGTGGTAAAAAAGTGGGAAAATATAAAACGGGAGGGATACAAAGTTGAAGGGGATAGAAGAGATTTTTGTTTTCCCTCATGTGTGTTTGGTTGGGAGGATGGAAAGTGGAGGGATAGAAAACTCCTTTATTTGGTTGGAAAGAAAAATAAGAGAACGGAAAATGTAATCTGTAGAAATTTACTTTCATGCCCCCATTATATAAAACTTTTTTTTTTTTTTTTGTTTTTATATAATACTACCCACAAACATATAAATACATTTATAAGCATATTAATCTATTTTTGTTTAATTACTCAATTTTTTATAAATGTTTTAGGAAAATTACCCAAATTATTTCTTATGAAAAAAAGAAGTGCTATGCCAACAATATTTTCAGTTTTCACAACAAATCCTAAGTGATTAGTTATTATTGGTTTTAATTTAAACTTATTGCTAAAATTATTTTTTTGCTCACTAATAACATTCAATAATAACTTGCTACTTAGATTTCTTTGTGAAAGTGTTGTGCACTTAATATTTCTCTAAAAAAAAAATACCCACACAATTTTTTTTTTTTTTTTAAATATCTATAAACTGTTGCACACATAGGAGAGAGAAAAAAACACGTTCTAGTGAGAGCAATTCATCATCTACCCATATATAGATCTGGTAACTAATAACTTGCTTGGAGGGAGGGGGAGTTGAGGGAGTAGAATAGAAAGAGGAAGAGTAGGTTAAATTACCTAATTTGGATGTTTTTTAAAGGAGGAGGGTGAGTGATTTGAAGGGAAAGTAGAGCATAAAAATGCTTAACCAAATGATTTACCAAATTTACCCGTTCCATATTAACAAAATTACAAATTATAAAAAGACTAATTATTCCCTTTCCCCTTACTTAATTTTAAAAACATCCAAATGAGATGGAGGATAATCATTCCCCTTTACTCTCCTCCCCGCTACTCCCCTGTCTCCAAACTTCCCAACATAGCATAAGTCATAGAGAGGATGTTGAAGACACATGGAAGGAGATCGGCGTGAGATTTCATGGGCCGCAAAATCGACAGTGTGATACTTTGTGGGCGGCGAGTCGATCGACGTGGGATTCTGTGGATGGTGAAGGATGGTGGTGACTCAGCTAGCGATCTATGTGGAGGATGATGACGACTTTGCTTGACCGGGATTCGCTTGGCTTAGATTGGCACTTTGTGGGGTAGATGCCCAATTTCAGGTTTGGAGCTTTTTTTTCCTTAATTTCCTTTCTGAATGGGGGAGATGAAATTTTGTGAGCCCAGGTGAGTACTTTACTTTTCTATTTTCTCTACCCTCTGTTTTTTCTATCTTGAACCAAACCGGGAAAACAATATTTTCTCTCCTTTTGTTTTTCCTCTCCTTTTCAACCCAACCAAACAGGCCCTAAGTACTAACTAACTTGTAACTGCCTGCCATACTTGTCACTAACAGCTTCCTAACTAACTCAGCATATAACTGTCCAGTAACTAACTGAATACAACACATTTAGAACCTGCTTAATATCACTAAGCACATGGCAATTTGACTAAATCACTTCAATTACATGATCACATATTCACGCCTACACATGTGCTGTATCATTAAGGTAAAGAATTGGTGCTGCACTAGTGAACTGATGCAAGTTACTGCAAAATGGACACGCAACTTAACAACTTCTGCCGTACTAAATGAGTTGAGTGACAGTGTCCTAACAATTTCCCTTCAAACACCATTGCAGGAAAAATTCATGTCAAAGTTGAATAGAGACGACATTAGATTGAGTTTGGAACGAATCGTTGACAGACATACTGTGGAAGTACAGACTCTTGATACAGAAGGACATGGACAATTAATACAAGAAACAGAGAGAAATGAGCCTGCAGAGCAAAATAAGGTGAGAGATACAGCCCTTAATGCTACAAAAAAAAGACTCAAAAGACAAGAAGCTATTCGGAAAATGGTCGACCTCAATTTCGTTGTAGCCACAATCATTGCAAGTGCCACCTACGCAGCGGTCATACAGCTGCCTGGTGGATACAACGGCGACGGTGAAGCTAATTTAAGAAAAAAGAAAGGTTTCAAAATATTTATGTCTTTCAACGCCGGCGCTTTTGTGTTTTCGCTGCTCTCAATGTTATTCCACTTCTGCATTGGCCATGTTAGCCTTAGTAGCAGTATCGGTCTCATATACGCATCGTTATGCTTCACGTTCACTCAGTTTTCTCTTCTCGGCATTACCGGTGCCTTTTTTTTGTCCACAGTCTTAACCAAAAGCTGGGCGTATGAGTCGGGCAGCGAACTTCTTGGTGGTGAGGCCAAGAACTCTCAATCCAAGGCTTCCACTGGTCTTCTTTTTTTGCTTCCTGTTTTTTTAATCTTTGCGGCTGTCTTTATAAGAATGAACAAAAAATTTGTGGTTTCAATTTTGAAGGAGTCTTAGCTTTAGGTCCAACTTTGACCATAAGCATTACATGTTCACATATTCATCGTGTAATCGGTGGGCTACTGGGCTCAAAGCACCTAAATTTGTCCTTGGTCTTATCCTCTCTCACTGTCCGGCAAACTTTCTGCACAACCAATGTGGTCTCTTTACCGCAACAACATGGAGTGCTCCGGCCAGCAGATTATTTTTTTTACTTTCTGCATCTTTTACCTGTATCCGTATTTAAATAAGAATGTCCACTGCGATTTGCTGTATCGCCCTCTATGTAATTGATTGTTTTTGGTTTGTGAACAACTTATCATTTTTCAGGAGATTATATACGTATGGTTGTGTTAAAGTTATTGTTTTTTAATATAAATTTTTTATTAGGGTTACACTGCTGGCTTTATCATATATCTTTCTCAAAAAAAAAAAAAAAAAGCTTTATCATATACTAAAATTATTAGATGTGTTTTTTTTTTTTTTTTTATAAATCTATGTTTAAAGTATGTATAACGAGATTTTAATGGCTAATTAATTCTATAAAAGGTAGAAAGCGATCATATCCCATTGTCATATTAGTTTGAAAACTTGTTCCTTTGAAGAAGATGCTATGAAGCATGCGCAGTATCCATATATCTCATTGTACAAAGACTAGTTCTTTAAAAAGTAATGGTGTCTGTTTTATGATTATAACATCAATAAGTTTCTTTTGTTATAAGTTGAATTTATAGTCTCAAAATTTTTTTTATTTTTGAGAAACCAATTTTTTTTAATTTGATAACAAAAGACTTTGTCAATTGACAAAAGTAAAGAGTCAAGTTGGGGAGGGTAATTCTCTCAGCCTTACCAAAAATTCCCCTCTATTTGATAGTTTTTTTTTTTTATTCCTACAAATTTTTATGTAATCTTTATTGTTTTGGTTGATATATCTCTTTTATATATCAAAAAAGTCAAACCTAACTTGAAAATATATAAAGAAAATGTTTCCTATTATATCAACGTTTATTTATGTTCAATAGTTATACCAATTACCAGAAGAACAAAGATAAATAAATAAATAAATAAAAAAGAAAAAGTTTTAGTTGATGAGAAAAAAGTACACAAAGAGAGTGTTACTGTTTAAAGAGTTTAAATAATAATTTATTATTTTTCATAAAAATGAGTTATAAGTAATAAAATTTGAAAATAATTATATAATGAATTCACTAATTTCATATTTTTTTCAAGTCAATATCTAACATCTTTGAGGGACAAAAGGATACCGTATATGGTTTAAAATTGTTATGATTTAATTATTTTGTGAGTTTTTTTTTTTTTTTGATAGGAAAACGAATGCTTTTATTCCAGAAACATTATAAACCACGTACATCCTGGGCACACACTGATTCAATATGGCTAGGACATTCCTCTAGCCAAGTGACATAGTCTTCAATATTGCTTGCATACTGGGCCAAAACATGGGCTGGGACGTTCCCCTGCCGTTTAACGTGCGAGAAAGCAAACGTTCGAAAACCTTGAACTCGACGGAGTATACCGGTGGCGATATTCTGGATCGCCATAGACGCCGAGTCTGAACCGAGCACTGCGTTGTACACCGAGAGCGAATCTCCCTCAAAGATCGCATCCCGTATTCCCACCTCTACAGCGAAACAGACTCCTGTCTCCATCGCTTTCGCCTCCGTCTCCAGCGCACCTAACGGGACTGCCATCTTCTTGCTCATCGCCGCGACCACCGCTCCTGTGTCATCTCTAATAACAACTCCGATCCCCGTTAGCTTCCGTTTGGTGAACACGGCGCCATCAACGTTCACCTTGTACCATCCCTGCGGCGGTGGGCTCCACTTGACTGTCACAACTGTACTCTCCTGAGCAGCTTTGGGACTTTCATTTACACTCTGATATTCATCTAGGAGCATTAAAGCACTCCGTACCACAACTCTCCCAGGCCTACCCTTTCCTCCATGACATATCTCATTCCGATCTCTCCATATACTCCAGCAAATCATTACAATCCGCTCCACCAAACCCGGCATAAAGTCGTTGCACTTTTGCGCCTGACCCATTAACTCCATGAAATCCCATGATGGCAGCACCTCAAAAGGCAAGGACAATTTACTTGAAGACCAAATATCTTTGGCGTGTTCACATTGCCAGAAAAGGTGGCTAATTGTCTCAGCATGGACCCCACAACAATCACAAAGACCATCTTTTGTGATTTGTCTCTTACGTAAATTTTCTTTAGTAGCCAAAATGTTTTTGCATGCTTTCCATGCAAAATGTTTTACTTTGTTTGGTATATTCATTCCCCATAAACCTTTCCACATTCTCCTCAACTCAGATGGACTAGAGCAATTCGCTACCTCACCATCCAAACCATCCTCCCTAGCCACCTTGTATGCGCTCCTCACTGAGAACTTCCCATTCTTATTCTCGGCCCACACTATTTTATCACGAGCATCATTAACACTTAACGGAATGCTTAAAATTGCCTCAGCATCCTGAACTAAGAAATTCTGGCGCACCACGTCAACCTTCCATTCTTTGCTTTCCTTGTCTATGAGATCACAGACCATTTTTAACTGTGTGTTGCCTCTTTCGGGTGTTACAACTTTGTACGTTTTTGGTGTAGGAAGCCATTTATCCCTCCATATTCTAATATTTTCCCCATTACCCACCTGCCACCTCAGTCCCCTTCGCACTAGTGCTTGGGCTGCATGAATACTCCTCCAGGCATAAGATGGGTTTCCACCCAACTCTGCATCCACAAAATCACAACTAGGAAAATACTTGGCTTTATACACTCGGTAAAACAATGAAGATGAGTTTGTCTGTAACCGCCACCCTTGCTTTGCTAAGAGAGCAAGATTAAACGTTTTTAGATCTCTAAACCCCAGTCCACCTCTCTCCTTGGGTAAGCACATCTTTTCCCAGCTCATCCAAGCTAGCTTCTTTTCATCCCTCACCTGTCCCCACCAGAATTGTCGCACTAGACCTGTCAGTTCATCACACAGCTTATTTGGGAGCTTAAAACAGCTCATGGTGTATGATGGCACCGCTTGAGCCACTGCCTTGATTAGTACTTCCTTCCCGGCACTAGATAGAAGTTTTTCTTTCCAGCCCGAGACCTTATTTGCTACCCTTTGTTTCAACTGAGCAAATGTATTTCTTTTCGACTTGCCTACCAATGACGGGAGGCCTAGGTAGGCTTCATGTGCTCGAATAACCTGTGCGCCAAACATGGCTTTAATTGATTCCTTCGTGCTCATTTCCGTGTTGGGGCTGAAGAACAACGAAGTCTTACTCCGATTCAGTTGCTGTCCAGATGATGTCTCATAAACTTGTAGTATCCTCTGTAACTCATTACACTCCATTGTAGTGGCTCTTCCAAATATGAGGCTATCATCGGCGAAGAATAAGTGTGATATTCTTGGGCCCCTAGCCGAAGCTGCAACGCCCCTCAGCTTCTTTTCTCGGACGGCCTTGTGTAGTAATGCAGAGAGACCTTCGGCAACAATAAGAAACAAGTAGGGTGATAGTAGATCCCCTTGACGTAGTCCACGTGTAGGTGAAATCTGTCCATATGGAACTCCATTGACCCGCACCGCATATGTTACCGAGGACACACAATTCATGACCAACCGAATCCATTTATCATGAAAACCAAGCTTCCTCATTATTTGTTGCAAGCAGTCCCACTCTACTCGGTCATATGCTTTACTCATGTCTAGTTTCAACGCCATTTCACCTATCTTTCCTTTCCTTTTCCTGTTGACATGGTTCATTAGTTCATGAGCTACCAGCACATTGTCTGTGATAAGTCTCTCTGCAACGAAAGCACTCTGATTCTCACCTACAATGTCCTGTAAGACCACCTTTAACCTATTGGCCACTGCCTTGGATGCTAACTTATAGACCACATTACACAAACTTATCGGTCTGTAGTCAGTAGCACGTGCTGGGTCCTTGATCTTTGGTATGAGCACAATGTGCGTTTCATGAAATTTAGGAGGTGCTATTCCATGGTTAAGGAAACCAAGAACCGTTTAAGTAACAATAGAGTTTACAGTAGGCCAAAAATGTTGATAAAATAATGGGGGCATACCGTCGGGTCCTGGTGCCTTCATTGGATGCATCTGTTTTAATGCTTTCTCTACTTCGTGGGCTTGAAAGTCTTGGATGAGCATGGAGTTCATTCTATCTGTCACCTTAGTATGTAGAGCATGAAGCATCTCATTGCTCACCTCCTGTTGCGATGACGTGAAGAGCTTCTCAAAATACTCCACAAAAATACTGCCGATCCTCACCTCTTCATCTTGCCAAGCACCATTAGAGTCCATGATTTTTGAGATCATGTTTCTTTGATTTCTATTCGAAGCTTTGGTGTGAAAGAAGGATGTATTACGGTCCCCTGACTTCAGCCAACAATTCCTCGACCTTTGGTGCCACATGTCCTCCTCTGCCATTAGCATTTTGTTCAACTCCATCTTTGTTCCTTGGATTTCCTCCATGACCGTATTGTTGCTTCTCCTCTCCTCCAAGTATTGAAGCTTTTTCTGTAAAGAGGATATTTTCCTCCCTACATGCCCAAACGTGTTTTTGTTCCAAGACATTAAGGAAGTGCGGCATTCCTCTATGCAGTTTGAAAACGGCCATTCTGACCCCTCATGCATCCCTCTCTCCCAAGCCGTTGTTACTATCTCATCACACCCATCATCCCTCAGCCACATAGATTCAAACCTGAAGAGTTTTGGTCGCCGAACATTGCGTCGAATGGTACTGCCTGTCTTGAGGACTAGCATACAATGGTCCGATGCCGATGTTGCCACATGGAGAAGCCTTGTTTGTGGAAAATACACAGCCCAGTTTATGGACACAAAAGCTTTGTCAAGCCTCTCTCGAACCCAACCTCGCGATCCCAACCGCCTGCTCCACGTAAAATCTGGGCCAATATATCCCATATCCCTCAGGTTACATCTGTTTACCGCCTCACGAAAGTTTCTCATCTGTCCATCTGGACGTGCACTGCCACCTTCTTTTTCACCAGAGTGCATAATTTCATTGAAGTCCCCCATACATACCCATGGAAGATCACAAAACCTGCTTAGTTGTTCCAGCAGTTTCCACGACTCCTCTCTTTTGCTTGTTTCCGGATTGCCATAGAACCCTGTGAATCGCCACTTCTTATTTCCTTGTTCTTCCGTTACAATAGCATCAATATGGCGTGGAGAGTATGTCTGAACGTCCACTCTCGTAGAACTTTTCCATAAAAGTACCAAGCCACCCCCGCGTCTAACACTCGGCACCACCAAACCATGTTGTCGCTCCAATTTCTTTTTGATACTTACCATCTCTGATACTTCAAACTTGGTCACAATTAAAAAGGCCAAAATGGGATCTTCCTCCAAAACTTTTTTCTGGAGAGTGTTAACTGTACAGGGGTTCCCAAGCCCCCGACAGTTCCAACATATTGAACTCATGGCTCCCGGCGGGGCTGTCCAACAGCCGCCGCCGCTCCAAGTTGCTGTGCCATTAGCTTGCTAAGAGTTAAAACCTCTCCTTCTACCTTTGACTGTTTCCCTGTCATCCCATTGTCTAGTATTTCATTCAACGGTGTCCTTACCCTTCTTTTCATTCCTACTCCATCATCTTCAAACCCCATCACGACCTCCATTTCCGTTGCCTCTCCCTGTATGTTGTCGCCACCCTCCTTCTTATTATTTTCCTTTTCCAGTTTAATTTGTTTCTGAGCTGAAACTTTGCTTTTCCTTGTTTTAATTTCTCTTTTGGGCCTTTGCGTACACAAGCCCATAGTGAATATATCACCAGACTTAATGGAACCCCAGTCCGATCCTCCCTTCCTAGGCGCTTGGTTTGTTTATTCCGAAGACTCCTCACATTGGCCCTTATCACAAATGGGCTTTAAAAGCAGCCCACTACCGTTTGCCTTATCCACGTTATGGTTGGCGTTTGTAACTTCCAGCTGGCTTATCTCCTTCAATGCTTCCTTCTCTCCCGCCATCCTTTTCGTACTTCTTTCCTTTGCTAAATCTTTTCCAAAAATTGCGTCATCAATCTCCTTTAACTTCTCCTCAAATCCTGGACATTGCGGATTGCACGGGATCCTCATTATCTCGTGCCCTTCTGGCTCGTCAGATGATGCCACCCTTGCCCTACTTGTTGCCACGTCATTATCCCCATGTGCATTCTGTATGGCAGCCTCCGTCACCTCCTTCCCCGTGTTAACCACCTGCCCCACCATCGTGGACACCCTTTCCACCGCTGCCTTGTGTTCCTTCCTCCCCTCATTCTTTGATGCAACCACCAGTTGAGGCCGCTGAGCCCGCTCCGACGTTGCTCGTAGCCATGGTCCATACTGCTTGTCTTCTGCCTTGAGTGATTCTTTACTACGCATCCACTGCATGCAATCTTTTTCATCGTGATCAATCATCCTGCACCAATAGCAGAAGATGGGTAATCGTTCATATCTAAAATCCACCCACGACGATGATGGACCTCCCATTTGAACCAGTCGACCCCGGCAAAGCGGCATGGATATATCTATCGACACCCGAATCCGGAGATAATTCCCCAGACAAAAACCTTTGTTTTCCACGTCCACCTTCTCCACTCTTCCCAAAGACTCACCGATGCGTAGACCGACCTCTTTCGTTTGGCTCATGGTGGGTAGGCCATGGATTTGGACCCAGAAGGATGCCTTGTTAAATTTGAGTTGGCTCACCACTTCCCCAGCTTTTAGTTTGTGTAGTACTAGGAGGTATTTGTCAAAAGACCATGGACTAAGCATGAGAACTCTATCCAAGTCCTCCTCCTGCTGAAAAAGGAATAAGACCTTATTTTCGCCCACATCGCTAACTTCGAAATTCTTCTCTGTCCTCCATACTGTACGCAAAACCCTTGCCACTGATTCTAAATTCACCCTCCTCTTCGTGCAAAACTTTCTTGCGAGGACAAAGCCCGCTCCATCCTCTGGTGGACTAAGGTCCACCTCACTCCCTTCTCTTCCTGATAGTCGTAACCCTGCGCACTTCTTCGTGATGTCCTCCATAACGCCCCGATCAATACCGAGAACCTAGTTTCCACCGTTAGAAACGGAGAGAAAATCTTTGCCGTGTGGCAAGCCTATTTTTCACCTCTAGGGCTTCGTAGAAGACATAGAGAGAAAACTCGAAAAATGTTTTCTTTTTCTTTCTTTTTTTTTTTTTTTTTTTTTTTTGTGAGTTTAATTAACGTAAGTTGTACTTTTTTTTTTGTTGTTGACAAAACGTAAGTTGTACTTAAGGTATATTACTAAAAATCATTACATAAAAATTGTTAAAGTCTCTTTTTTTTACCATGGTCATGTGGCCTCATTCCATTAGGCAACACATGCCACCTCATCGTATTTTATAAAAGAAAAGAATGGGTTTTGGGCCAAGTTCATTTAAATCCCAAAACAACCCAAAATTCATCCAATCACATGGATTGGGCTTTTGCTAGATGTTTCTCATGGCTCACATTTCTCAACTGCATGGAATGGCCTCATGGCCCACATATTTTTCTACTCAATGGATTGAGCTCATGGCCATCATGAAATGGGCTCACAACCCGTGTTTCTCTTGCATCTTGGATCAAGCTCATTTTTTTCTCATTTTATCAAGGTTCATGACTTATATTATTTCTCTCATCCTTAATGAAACGAATCTACCTTCCCCAATAAAAGCCCAGAATTACCCAAAATGGATTTTGGAAGAAAAACGACCCATTTCAAGGCAAATGGTTTATTTGGGTTACAAAATCATGAAGCCCTAATGGGTAAGTAACAGATTTAGGCTAAATGCCCCATCAAAAAAAAAAAAAAAGATTTAGGCTAAATGCATGGCAAAAAAAAAAAAAAAGATTAGATTTAGGCTAAATGAGCACTCACATGATCAAGGCCCATGTCACAAGACAAAATATTGAGTGGCATGATAAAAACTTAAAGGATTAGCCCACCCTCACTTAAAATTCAGATTTTACTGTTCATTACAATTGAAGAATTACAGCTTGTACGTGACAATCAAGAAAAACCCACTAATCTCAATTGAGACATGAATTGAGACTATGAAACCTCTCCAAATACCTTGGCTATATTTAGTCAAATTAGGGTAAATCCAATAATCTCAGAGCAAAATATGAAATTTTACCAACTTTGACCCTCCAACCATTTGATCAGATCACGTCGAATGAAGGATTGCCTTGTGACAACAAGAAATTGGATAGTTATTGCATCCAATAATTGCACCCTTTTACAGTTTTGGAGAGTGAAAGTAAAATTATAGTGATACTTCTAACTTGTCAAATTTCCTAAGGTCGTCCAACAAAGTTTTAGATAAACTCAAGAATGGAGGCAATTGTAAGTAATTACTAATTAGTATCAGCATCTTCCGCACTAAATTAGTTGTTCATTCTTTCATAATAAAAAATAATTAAAAAAAAAAAGGAAAAAAAAAAAATAGAGGATCTCATAAGCCATGAAAATAAAAAATCAATAAAGCAACAACATTAGCAATAGCAATTTAAAAGCCATCAGGATCATGTCTCGCCTCGCCTTTGGTAATCCCTAGTGTAGCCACATATCGAGGAATGAAATCAAGGTATGCATCATCTTCTACTTCCCCATTAATTCCATCACCAAAATTAAGTGCGTAACTTTGCAGATCATACTGAGATTGAATCCTTTTTTTCTTATTAATTCCATGCACACTAAACAACAGAATAAAATTCTTCCACTTTGGCCCGCCCAACAGTTCTGAAAACTGCTTGACTTGCCTCATTTTATTCACCAACCAGTCTTCTTTTTTCTCTGCACTTTGTTGCTGAATTAGATATCTATATGTGCCACCGCCATTATCATTTGGAAACCATCTAAAGCACAGTCCCTGGAAACAGCCGCAACATGAAGATGTGCCTATATCTTCATAATCTTCAACATAGTCATTCTCTTCTACTGGCAAATTTTCGCAAACGGAGACCATTTTTTCATGTGGGGTACTGGCCTTGGAAGAGAGAGAAACAGAGGAAAAGAGTAGTGTGCTTAGTAGTACAAAGAATTATGGATACATATAAACCCAACTCCAAGTGAGCACGGAGCAAGAAAATTGCTGGAATTTTCGTTTTGAAATTAGAAGTGAAACATGGGGTCTGGGTGACAATGACAAGGTATTGAGAGAATATTGAGATCCAATATATATCATTATGCAATTTGTCAATTGAAGAATTTTTTTGGTATCATTTTAGGTATGGCTCTTTGTTATTGGGCTATCTTCATCTACTAATTAGGGTTGTCATAGGAATGTTGGAGACTTGGTTTTTGCCGCCCAATCATAAAATGCAGCTGTGCCATATGTGGCTCCTGCTAATTGACAGTTGAAGGCAGAGAGATTCATTGTCTTTAGCTGTTCCATATTTGAGGTCGTCAAGGACGAATACACTATTTCTTTTGTTTGTTTGTTTTTGTTATTAGTTTTTGGTTGGCAGAAATCACATTTTCATCCTTATATTTTCAGAAGATTTTTACTGTGGTCTCCAAATTTTATTTTTACCGTTTTTAGTCCCCATCCTGAAAAACAATTCTCGTTTTGATCCTTGTTATTACATCAAAGACAAAAAATGCACATGTGACAGACAGCAGAATTAAAAAAAATATTTTATTTTAAAATAAAATAAAGTTTTAGTTATCAATAATTTTAAAATAAAAATATTAAAAATTTTAGTTAAAAATAATTATTTTTCATGTTCTTCCCCCAAGAACATGATTGCCTAGAAAATAAGAAAATCAAGATTTTCTTCTCTTTTATTTCATTTTCTTATCATCCAAACAAGCAAAAACATATACAAAACCATGATCAAACTCAGATACTCTAACACAATCAACTAGCAAATCCCAAAACACAATTATGAGCTAGCCAGATCAAACCACAGTGACTATCTGGGTTTAGAGAGAGAGAAGATTAAATCTCAGAGGACCACGGTGATCATCTGGGTTTAAATCTAATTACTTAAATATATATATACAAAACAAATAATTATACACAAATATACATTTATATTCAACCATAAACAGATAATTTTTCACTCACTCATTCACTCTGGGTTTTGTTAATGGCTTCCACAAGCTTTTCCTCATCTGGGTCTGAGAGTATAGCCAAATTCTCCTCAGTCCCCTGTTGCTGAGGCTTGTAGATGAAGTCCACCTCGACTTTTTCGGTCTTCGAAACGGTACCGTACATGAACCGACATCGCTTCACGCCAAATGCTAGCGTTTCATTCACGTAATGCTGGAAAGCGTGTGCGGAATCACGATCAAACGACATGAGCTCGCAACGCGGGTTCTCTTGGCATGTGACCCTCACTTACTTCACAATTAGGTTGTCCATGGTCATCTTCCACCCGAACGAGCCGGCCGGGTTGAAATTCCTCAAGCCCGAAACGTTGCGCTCGTCGTCGTAGGCGAGGAAGATGATGGAGCCGTGTGCGAGGTTGAGGGACGAGAGGGTGGCGTTGGGGTTCGCCATGTCTGTGAAATTGAGAAGATCGGCTGGGGTTTTGGATAAGAGGAAGTTTTGGTTGGTGGAGAGGGTTTGGTTTTGGATTTGGATTTGGAGTTGGGATTGGATTAGGGTTTTGAGTTGCAAGAGTATGATTTGGGGGTTTTTGATTGAGATGGTGTTTTGGGTTTTTTTAGAGCATACGTAGCAGATGTTCCAAAAATTATGCCATTTTACAACATCAAACACCTACTTTATCATTTTACCACATCATTTTACAACATCACATTTATCAGATATTTTATCCTTCAATTCTATACATTAAAATAATATTTACTACACATTAAAATAATGTATTATCTCATTCTCATTATCATCAACAACAGCCACACCATCAACGGCACAACCACCGGCCACCAATATCCACTACTACAACACCACTTCTATTGCAAACCAACCACCACAATTACCAATATCAGATCAACCCAAATTGCAGCAAAAAAAAAAAATGCAGTTACCAATATCAACCCAAACTGCAAACCAACCACAATTAACAATTACCAATTACCAATATCAGATCAACCCAAACCCAAATTGCAGTTACCAATATCCTCTAACGCCGTAGCAACGTTCTTGAAGGCGATGGTCGGCGATGGTCTCCGCGGTGGTTGGCGATGGTCGGCGACGGTCTCCGCGGTGGTTGGCGATGGTCGGCGACGGTCTCCACAGAGCGTGGGTCTACGGTGGTTTATGGTTTTGGTTTGTGGGTTCCGATGGAGTAGTTGTGGGTTTGGGTTTGTGGGTTCCGATGGAGTAGTTTGTGGGTTTGTGGGTTCCGACGGTCTCCACAGAGCGTGGGTTTGTGGGTTTCGATGGAGTAGTTTTTGATTTGGGTTTGTTGCTGCGGTGGTCGTTGTGGTTGGCTGAGGTGGTGGCTGTGGAGGATGACGATGATTGGCCGCCGCCGCCGCCGCCTTCTTCTGCACCACCTTCTTCTTGCTCGCGTCCGATTGTGAGAAGAGGAAGGGTGTGTTGGGAACTTGGGAGAGAGAGAGAGAGAGAGAGAGAGAGATTCTGAGAAGGGAGAGAGCAAATGAAATAAAGAAATGAGAGGAGAGAGAATTTTCAAATAAAATAATAATTTTCAAGTTTACCAATTTGCAACAGTACGGACATATGTGGTATAATTTTGCCACATATGCCATGTCTGATGGGGTGCTCTTTTTTGTGATTGGTGTGGGATATGTGCCAAATATTTAGCATTTGGCACATATCCCACATCTACTGTGGGTGCTCGTTGATTGTGTTAGAGTATTTGAGTTTGATCATGGTTTTGTATATGTTTTTGCTTGTTTAGATGCTAAGAAAATGAAATAAAAGAGAAGAAAATCTTGAATTTCTTATTTTCTGGGTAATCATGCTCTTAGGGGAAGAACATGAAGAATAATTATTTTTAACTAAAATTTTTAATATTTTTATTTTAAAATTATTGATAACTAAAATTTTATTTTATTTTAAAATAAAATTAAATATTTTAAATATTTTTTTAATTCTACCGTTTGTCACGTGTGCATTTTCCATCTTTGATATAACGGTAGGGACCAAAACGAGAATTGTTTTTCAGGATAGGGACTAAAAGCGGTAAAAATAAAATTTGGGGACCAAAGTGGGAATCGCTTGAAAATATAGAAACGAAAATGTGATTTTTGCCTTTTTGGTTTTGGGAAAACAAGATGCATATCTCTATTGCCTATATAAAAAGTGTGAATGAGCTTGTGAATGGTGTTTTTGTCGATCACCTTACTTGCTCTTTGTTTATTGTTTGTTTAATAATTGCAATAACTTTTTTACCCTTCAAATACAAGTAGGCTGAATGCATTTGAGGGTTTGTTTTGTCTTTTTATGACCTTGTGAACAGTGCTTTGTCCAGCACTTTCTTGCTATTTGTTTATTGTTTGTTTAATAATTGTAACAACCTTTTTACCCTTAAAATACAAGTAGGCTGAATGCATTTGAGGGTTTGTTTTGTCTTTTGCCCATATTTTATTTGATCTTATCTCTTTGTTATCTTTTTTGGTCAGCCAACTACTCTGTTGATGGACACAAACACTGGACACGCGTTTGAGGGAGAAGAAGAACATTGGAGAGGACAGAGACCAATTATGAGTAAATCATAAAACAAACACGAGAGAGAAACAATTTATAATTTGAATAGTTAGATTTGATGATACTCGGAAAATCAGTAGATTGGATGTTTCAAACTTGAATGATTTGGAGGGTCTGAAAAAGGAAAACAAAGAATCAAAGGAGACTGGGGTTGACCGGCCACAAACTCTCCGATGATGAAGTTGGTTTCTCTTCAAAATCTAGAATCCCAAATTTCTGGGAAATGTGTATAAGGGAAAAACTTGCCTTTTTTTTTGTTGGGGATGAGTGTATATATAGTGCTATAGAAGCAGTTACTTGCCTTATAACTTCCCCCACATTTGTGGAGATAAGAGGATAACTTCTATTGGAAGTTGAGTATTCGATAAGAGGTTACAATAATACAGCAGGATCTTACCACGTGGTTCGATTCATCTGTTCATGTAGACGGAACCTATATTGAGGGTTGTCCATGTTTGGACAACCTCTCTAGGTTTAGACGGGCTTCTCTTAAGGATCCATGCCTGAGGGTGAAGAGGAGGCATAATTACCATGGTATTTCACATCCCTCGAACCACTATTCCAGGACGAGTTCACATTTTGTGGATGACTATGCAAGGACGAGCTACACTTAAGTCTTACCCATCAAGATTTATCTCTGTTGATTAACACAAACACAGGATCCAAAGAATTGAGATAAGGTTAGAGATAAGAAACAAGAAAAGGAAAAAAAAAAATCAGCCATGAGCAAATTGATAGAGAAAGAGAAGAGAGAAGGAAAAGAAGAAGCCGGAGAGAAAGATGCGTGATTCTTACCCATGTAAATGCATGTCATAAACTCTAAGGGTTACTCTGCGTGTACAATTTACAATTCCGTGAAGAACATTACTCTTGGAACCAAAGATTGGAAATGAAAGTTTGTGTTGCGGAAAAAACAATGACGCGTACATCGGTGCAAAGTCCCAGCAAGTATCAAAGGCTTATATTGGTTGATAATGAGGTAAAATAAAAAATTAATAACATTATACATTGTCCAGGTTATATAGGGTTGTTAATAATATTAAATTCCAATTTGCAAGTTTCAAAATGCGAGTATTTTAGACTAATCCCGACCAAATGTTTATGTTGGAACGAAAAGTGTGTAGGAAGGAAAAGTGTATCACAAATCCTGAGCAAAGTGCAAATGTTGGTCAAGAGGCTAGAGATAATCTCAATGGCACATAATGGGTGAGAGTATTTCAACTTCTTCCTCCCCACAACCCCTTATTGCCGCTCTGTAAATTTTATTGTTATTTTAACAGTTCTTTTTGTTTCAGAATTTAGCAAGTTGTGTCAGTCTTGGATCTCATTGATGAAGTAGTAGGGTCCCTTGTCAGCTTTAGTGTTCTACTCTTATGGTTGATATGCATATGCAGAAGGATTTGGTCCATTTAGACTGCAAGACAACCTGCTGTTGTTGGCAATGGCCACAAGAACATATTAGCTATGGCTAGAACGATATCTCACTAGCTGATGCTGCCAATGGCCCAAATGATGTAATTGGCGACGAGGATCTAAACATCTAAGCTCACGGGGTTTGAGATAACCTATCTTGTATGAATACATATAATATCACTTTCACCACTTGCATTGTTCATAATATGTGGTGTTCAGTCTTATGATTATTATTATTATTATTATTTTTTGAGAAAACAGTCTAATGATTATCTTTATTATGTTTGTAACAAGTAAACCAAATGTTTTTTTTTTCCTCGATCTCTTTATTTTTGTCGAAAAATACATGAGCTTTCTTTGCAGTTAGCTTTACTTGCGATTACATTGGATCATTGATTTTTAGTTTATGAGATCTGATTGATAGCTGAGAAATTTATATTCTTATATAACAAAGAAAAGTTTGAAATTTTGTAACTTATTTCGGGCTTAAATATTGAACCGCGAGAATAAATTATTATTATTATTATTTTGTAGTTTAGCTGATTTAAAATATTTAATACGAATATTACTAAAGAGCTCAACACCAAGCACACCAAGGTTCAATTCTTTTTAGAGTGTGATAGTGATGGAGATAGGGCTAAAGTATTGGTGGCTATGTTGAAGGTAATCGTAGATTTGGTAATAAATCATAATATTTTGAAATATTTAATGGTATAATTTCTAACTATTCAATAATCAAATAATTATAAATAATTCTAATTCTAACCTTAATTACAATTTTTTTAATTGCAATCTTTTTACAGGCTAGCTTGTGCCTTGCACATGCAGCCCATACTAGTACTGTTAAGTTTGGGAATAATTTAGAGATTTCATTATAAGTTTTAGAGTGAGAATCCTGGTAGAAGAATAATAGTGTAATGCACTTTTTAAAATTGGCACTTTCATAGTTCCATGTTATTATTATATAATAAAAGTTAGAGTCACGATAGAAGAATAATAGTGAAATGAAATGCACTTGTGAAAGCTGCTATTTTCATTTCATTTATTATATATTAAAAGTTGGATTTTAAAAAAATTCTAGTTACCTTGAATGATTATTTTCTCTTATAGTTGCGTCAAGTGGTTATATTCTTCTGCTCCCAGAAAAAAAAAATGGTTATATTCTTTTTGTAACAGGTGGTTACATTTTCATTAATTAATGTTAAATTACTAATATACTTTTAGTTGAAGTAGAACATTAAATTTTTTACCTTAATTTTTTTTTTAATTTCTTGTAATTTTGGTAATAGAGTTTTATGCGGAGTAAACTATTAAAAATAGAGTTTAATCTACGGTAAACTATCAATTAATAATGTGTTTATTACATGAACTTTTGGTAATAGAATTTTATTGGAAATATAATATAATTTTTTTTTTTTTGGAATTTAGGTAGTAGTGTTTTCTATATAGTAAACTATTGGTTATAGAGTTCAATCTATAGAAAAGTATTTTAATAACTAATGAAGGTGTAGACACTTGTCTCAAGGCAAAGAAATTAGTCATTTGACATAACTATAGTTTCTAGAACCTAACTTTTATTACATAGTACGTGGTTTAGAGTTTCGAGTGTCTCACTAATTTTATATTTTTATGAATGATCAAGTGTCTCACTAATTATTATAACTTTTAAGTGGCGTTTGTGGTATGTTTTTATGTTAAAAACTCTTTCCCTTTTTCTTGTATATGTGTGTGTTTGTTTCTAAAAAAAAATGTCTCACTAATTACTTTAATAGTTTTGATAATTTTTGTAAATATTTTTTACATTAAATTTTTAATTAATCAGTGATCATTGGTATATTATAGGTTGATAGGAAAAAAAAAAAAAAAAAAAAAAAAAAGAAGAAGAAGAAGTAGATTTTATAGTCCTAGAAAAATATAGCAGTAGAATAGTTTTGGTGGATTTGATAAAACTTCTTTTTTCATAATACATTGTCATTTGGGCTTTTTGGTAAGCCCATGGCTACTCCTAGTGCACAATAAGACGTGCCATTACTCCATCCCATTACCATAATTTCTACGTGTTAGGAAGTTTGGATCAATACTAATATTTTTTTTTTTGAAAATGATCAATACTAATATTCAAACCTATGACATCTTGGCATTTGATTGTAAGTGATGAGTCTTTACGAGGGCTTCAACTGCTGCACCACACTCGCCACAGTTTTTCTAATGAAAGAGTTAAGAGACTAAATTCTGTCTAGTATGTTAGTGTGAGGACATTTTTTAGTATACCGGAGTTTTGGATTAGTTTTTATTTATAAGAGTTAGTAAAACTTTATGAATGTGGCAATAATCATTATTATTGATAGTATATTTTGGTTGATGTTGCTTATGTCTGTAGGCATAGAGGTTGCCGAACTACCTTAAAATATTATGTAGCTTGTGTCGTTCACCTTTTTTTTTTTTTTTTTGATGGAAGTGTCGTTCACCTTTTATTACTTTGTATTTTATTGTAACAAATATGAATAGGAACTTCCGCTATCCCAACATATGGGATACATAGTCAAGCCTCTGCCTATTCAAGATAATATGAGAGTGAACTTTTGTGCTGGTAGGTGTAATAGGAGTGACTTCTTGTGATCGCAGGTGTCATCCCTACTAGTTTTTGAGGAACATCAAGTCGTTGGACTTGAAGGCGTGCTATGAAGTAATAGTGGGCCTTCAACTATGGTTAAAGGCCCAATGTTACAAATTATGTTGTCGGGCATGTAGTCTTGGGCTGAAGACTTAACCGATCATATTCTAATTGCTTAAATAGAGTATTTTACATTTTGGAGTTGCAACTTGTTTATTTAAGGCATAAAAAACAAAAAACAAATAAATGAAAAGAATGAAAAATACAAAGTTTAGTTAAGAAGATGGAGAAGGAAAGGGGCTAGATGTCCACCCTAAATCTATTTTTTAAGAATTAATAATACTAGTGTGTAGCATTTTGCACATGTACAGATACAATTAAAAACAATTACAATTATTTAGTTTAAAACATATATATATATATATATATATATATTTTTTTTTTTTGAGAAAAATGTTCAAATTATACATGGTATTAGCTTACACTTTTTTTAACCAATACATTTTTAAAATATGTGATGATTTCTCGTTATATATATATATATAATTTAAAAATTAATTGGATTTAAATTATTCAGTTTTAGCACCAAATAATTCACTTGCCACAAAAATTAAAAAATTATATGAACATGTGGTGGAAAATTAGATTCTAAATTGATTCCAATTGAAATCCAATTTAGAATCTAATTAGATTTGAACTTTTTGATTTTTACATTCAGTAATTCACTTGGCACAAAATTAAGAATTAAATGAAACACGTGGTGCATAATTGAGAATCCAATTAAAATCTAATTGGATTTTCTTTGAGTTTTGACTATATATGTATGTATGTATGTATATCATGGCATGTATCATATAATTCATCCAAATATGTCATAGAACAAAAAATGAACAACTAAGAAATCATTCATACGATCGGTTATTCAATGGAAAATTTGATTTTTTTTTTTTTTTTTTTAAATGAGCTTATCCTTATTCAAAGCATCAAAAATCATATTTTTCATTCTCTTTTCAATTCATGTTGCATGTTACGTAATATCATGTGAAACAGTTTAATCATTTTGTATCATGCTATTGCTATACATCAAAAATCATAATTTTATCATGGAAGTCATATCAAAGTGTTAAAACCTTAACTTAAATGGTATGTGACATTCATTCTACTTTAATCATATCATCAAATGAGACATCTTAATCTATAAAATTTAAAACTACGCTATAAATTTAAGTAAGTTAAGGATGTTATACTAGCATGCACACCTTTAATAATGATGAAACTGGCAATTTATCCTTATATCCAATTTATCCTCGTATCCTTTGGAATGTACAATTGCTTCTCTCTTTGGCTCCACTACAAATTCCTTCCATGATCCTAAAGAGGTAACTGTGCAATATTTGCTTCTTCTTGTTGATTGTTGAAGGACTGGGAATGGTTTGATAATCCTATAAACTAGGGTTTTGTGTTTGATAGAGGATGAGTGTTTGGAATCATTTTGGGCTAGTGCGGAAGAGTTTCCTAAACCCTAATTTCATGAATTTAAAGTAGCTTTTCATAAAATAAAAATGCACATTAGAAGTTGCATCCCTACTTTTCTATGGCTCTTTCTGAGTACTTGTTGGTGCCGACTAATTACTAGTTGATGCATTTGGTAGGATTGTGAATCCCTCTATCTATTTATCGAGGGTGGAGCATTTGGGGTTTTAGAATTAGATCTCTTCAGTTTCAAAGTTATCTCAACTGACATTTATCTCTTGAGGTGATAAGATAAGATTACATATCAAAAAAAATCATGCAGTTGCTAAAAATTCTAGTTGAGTGCGTTAACTCAAACTGTATTCCTATCGTCCTACAAATTTTTGGGTCAAAGTTTCAATCAAAGCTGTGTACAATTTTGGCGATTTACTTTTATAGGAGGCATTGGGACCCTTTTATAAATATTAGGGCATAGGGGCCTTAATTAAGCCTAGGCCTAGAGTCAGCACGGATTGGAAGTTCACTTACTACGAAAATAGAATGCATTCAAAATCTATTGACATTTGGTATAAAATTGAAGTGTCATTAGCATTTTTTGTTGTGTTTCAACTTTAATATATTATTATATAAATAACATGTGAAAAGAATGACACTTAAAGTCTTAAACCATTTTTTTTTTGGTTGATATAGATATAGTATTTAGCAAGGTTTTCACACACGGACCGTTTATTGAACCGTAAAAGGGAAAGGTTCAAGGTTTTTGAAGTCGAATCGAGGTCGAACCGGGATCAAACCGTGATGACATCATAATTAATTTAATAATTAATTAAAGCCTAAATATAGATATTAAATTTATAAAACTAGCAAAATTGACTAATATATTTATATATGTAAGAGAAATTTAATGATTTTCAAGCATATATTTAATAATTAAATAAGAAAGTTAATAAAATAAAATAATAACCATGAAAACATTAAAATTTATGATTAATTTTTAAAGTAAAGTTGAATATCTTTGAAGGATTTTAATTATAATTTTTTTTTCCTTGTAAGAGATGGATAATTTAATTAAGTAGAATAAAATTGTGTTAATTTGTTTTTATAAAAAAAAAAGAAATTACTAAGGGGTTGGACCACACGGTTCTTGGGGTCCAACTCGGTCCAACCCCGGTTTTAGGGGTTTACGAAATTGCCACATATGCCTGGTTCTTGAAGGTTAAAAAACCGATTTTCATCTCGGTTCCTGGTTTTCACTGTCTGACCTCCCGGTCCGGTCCAGTCCGGTTCTAAGAACTATGGTATTTAGAATAAGTCGAACCATTTAATATTAAACAAATGAAATCAATTGCAAAAAGTTTCAAGTTGATTTGTGTGTAATAGATAGGCTCTTGAATCGTATTGTGCAGTTGATCACTAGTTTGATTGAAACCACAAACACCTATTAAGGGGAAGAGAAAACAGCAAAGGACATGATGTCGTTATTAGGTGTCTCTATGGGCTAGTTATTTTTTAAAACTTATTTTACCCTTTTTGTGGGGAAACATTGATGTTAAAATGTGTGTTTTGGAAAAGCCATAAAATCACAATTTAACCTTTGGTAAAAACATAGAAAAAAAAAATCCTGTTTCTGCAAAATTGAACTTAGGATGTGATTGCCATTGCCTTTATAGGTAACCTACTTAACAAAAACTTTATGAGACTTTAAGTTTTGTACACAAATTAATCACTAAGCAAGTTGGAGAGTTGGACTAGTTAATGGGGCCAGTTGTCGCGTCCTTAACCAACCAGCTTGGCAATGTCCATATCCGTTGACACGTACCTCTCAACCAATTTCAACCAATGCAATGATTAGCCTTTCAATTCACATCAATTAAGGCATTCCCTCGATTAATTGAACTGCCTGTATTCGATCAAACTTAATTACTTGACGTATTTTAGATGAAAAATGGTATGATATTCATTATAGAGTGAGACATTGTTTCAATATTTATTTTTTATTTTTATTTTAAAAAAAATTATATGCTCATTTAATTTTCTTACCGTATTGATTTATAATATTCATTCATGACAAAAATGATGATAACTCACTATTCTTTTTTTTTTTTTTTTTTTTTAGTGTAACTTTAAGTTATATTATATCATTTTTTTTATGTGATGCAAATTTAAAAAAAATTTACCATAAATTTTATTCTTATATTTTACATAATTACAAAATTTCAAGATATATAATATCAATAATTATGTCATCAATCAAATATTTAAATTTTAAGTTTTTATTTTTAAAATTTTGCATAAAAAACCATAGCTTAATGTTACACCAAGAGTAATCTTTGGTATATTTCTATTAATGTTATTGCATAAACTTTCTAGAACTCTTACAATCATCTCTTCTTAGAGCTACTGTAAATTGATTTCGGCACCAATACATGTAATCACAAACTTGAAGCTTTAGAGCATTCACAACGATTTCTCCAACTTGAAGCCGACTTCGGTGAGTTTTCTAATGATTTTTACAACATTGGGGTTTCAACAGGTTGTTGTTGTTCTTTTCTATTTTTTTAAACACTCAATGTTAGGTGTATATATTTTTAATGGGTTGTGATTGTGTGTGGTATATTCTCTAATCTCTTATTTGAAAAAAAGTTGATATGTCATTGTTTTATTAGAGAATATTGTAAAGAGTAGATTTACAAGCAATCCTTATTGAAGTTAAATTCTACATTAAAATACTAGTACACTGACCTTAGTAGGATTAGTTATATTACTAGTAAGATTAGGATATACTACAATAGACTTGAATCTCAATTACGAATTTACTATTTAGGATAGAGGTCAAAGGAATCACTTTGGCTTCGGGCATATTGTCCCTTTTCTCCTTACTTTATTAGCAAGTAGCAAGTAGCAACAAGTCATGCCTTGGTAAATCGGAAACGTGTAAAAACGCGTAGGAATTCATTTATAAAAAATGAGTCATGTTAACGGTACTTTTTAGATAATTATTAATAAATTATTTAAAAAAAATTTTAACACAAATTTTATAAGAAATATTAAAAATCGTAAAAAAAAATTAATTATTTTTTTCTTTTATTATAAATTTTTTTAAAAAATATATCATAAACAAATACGACATTAACCTTTTCCATACAAAATAAATAAAACAAGTTTTGAGAAAATAAGTGGACCCTCAGGAGTTTTGGATGAAAGCGGCACGGTCTTCAAATTTTCAGATTTAATAATACATATAATACCTAAAAAATAAATACAATACAACTTCCGTGTGCACCTGTCAGTTTCATCAGCTAATGCGTATTCGTTTACCTTTAATTTTTTTAATTTGGACATGAAATTGACAATCAATAATAATTGTCAACCGTCTGATCTCACTCTTGCAGTCCTGCTTATAGCCAAAATTATTTTCCTAGTTCTAGGTTCTTCTTTTTTATTAAATGGATTTCTCAAGCTTGAGTTTATGGCCTCACACTCAAACAATTGGACGTACACCAACCCCTCCAACTTCCTTTATTGTTCTTTTCCTTTCAACCAAGCCAAAGCTTCTTCCTCAAAATGTTATGGAATTTGTGGATTTGGTCCTACAGAGAAGCATCTTCCAGGAAAGATACCTTAGTTTCTAAGGGTAATACTTTTGTTTTTGCAGAATGTTGGTGCCGAAAGACAGTGCACAAGCTGTATATCCTTAACTTCAATTTTACTTTTTTATATAAATTCAGGCACATTGTTGTAAACACCAAGTAAGTTTTTGATAATTATGATAACTTTTTTGTTAAGCATAATTCATATCTATAGAAATCAATCAAAACCAAAATACTAAAAATACATAAAATCATACAAAAGTACAACTTCCCACAACATCAATATGTATACTTGATCATCACAAAACCTTTGTACATTACATAAAAACCACAAGAGGACGAAGACTGAAAAGATCACTTCTTTTTTCCTTAGCTAAACGCAACGATCTCCCTCCGCCGTGGCTCACACTTAGCGAAATCCGCCGGCTGAGGCGGCGACGCGGCCAACCTGTCCAAGAAGCCGAGGGGACACTCGTCGTCGACACGGGTGTCGTCCTGGAAATTGAGAGCATAACTCGAAGGGTCGTAGCTGAAATCAGCGGAATGCCACCGCATGTGGTGGTTCCTACGGGTCTTACCGATCCTCGAGATCAAGTTCCTGCACCTGAAACGTATCTCCGGCAGTTCAGTGGCCGTCGATTTCAGCCACGTGTACGGTGACCTTGGCGACGTCGTCCGTGGCTTGTCCTCGCTTTTCAACTGCTGATGATCATGAACCGAAGGCGAGAAACAGCACATCGAAGTCTTCACCTTGTGCTTAATAGAAGCCGTTGATGATGATTGCTGCTCGTAATCGTTAAACATTGTAATCTTTGTATATATATTCCAAAGCAAGACACAAAAGTGAGTATATTGTATATTCAAGAGTGGCAGAAATTGAGTTTTTGTAAGTGTGTAGAAGAAGAGATGATGAAAATCGTGGCTGAGAGAAAAAGGAAAGAGTGGCTGAATATATATAATGGAAGTTAGATTAGGGAAGTGATGTGAGGAAGTCGAATGAGCCAGCTAGATGCTAAACGATGAAACCGTGGGACGTGCGTGGTGCCCGGTTTTTGTGTTAAACCCGCGTGACCTTTATTTATTTCCACTAACAATTGTCCTATTATGTCACATGGCCTACCTTTTAAGTATCACTAGTAAGTAACGGCTTCAAGTTAAGGAAGCTCAATTAGCTAGCTTTTCTTTCTTTATTTTTGGGAAATAGTTTGACAGATATTGAAGAGAGGGGATTTGAATTTTAAATCTCTCTATTTAGATATTTTTTAACTGTATGTAATCTTCAATGCATAACTCAAACTCTAATAAAAAAACTAATACGCCTTAGGACCTTAACCCTCACCCTTCAAAAAAATAATACTTAGTTTTGCTTAATTTGTAAATTCATTGTTCAGTAGTAGAATAAAGTGATTTGAACCCTAAATGTTTATATTAAAAATACCAAAAGATGCTAATAGATTGAGTTGTAAAGTTCCTAACCTCTTAATTGTTTATTTATTTTTTAATTCTAGTTAGTATAATATGGTTTCTCTATAACAAAACCTAAGTGAAGCTTCTTATGTATGAAAAAAGAGTAATGTTACAGGCAAAAATTATTTTACAATATTTTTATAAACTGTTGCTATGGCCAGTTATTATTGGTTCTCATCTAGTTTCACTACTAACATCACTTTTTTACTTATCAATAATTACTCACCACATTAATTTTTTTTAATAAAAAAATTGTAAAATAATTTTTATCTTTGACATTGTCCATGAAAAAAAATGAAAAAAGAAAAATAGTATTAATCCAAAATATTTAACGAACAGTTGTGCTGACTTTTTTGCATTCAAAAGAGGGAGATTCGCATTGACTAAAGTATATCTATATTTATATTGCTCATCTTTTTGTAGCAACAATTTTTGTGCCACAAAAAATAAATTAAAAAAAAAAAGAAAAAAAATAGTGAAATTATGAAGATGTAATTTATACTTGAACCCCGGTTCTATACCACCACACCCTATAAGCATTTATACTTGTGGAGTGACTACCACACCAAAGGTGCGCGGTGGTAATTTAAAAAAAATGATAAAATGTGAATAAATGAATTATGTTGCATGATTATTGATCTTTATTATTACATCTATATACAAATTGATTTTTAGAGTATATGGAATTTAAATTCATAGTTTAATTAGGTGTAGGAAGAATCCCAATATAGATCCCTATTAATGACAAAATACTTTATGAGCTAATTGAAACCCAAAAATAATGTATAATTTTTTAAACTTTATTTTTAAAATATGGTTACATTTTTTGTTAATTTATTTTTTAAACCATTAAACCAATAAGGATAAACGCTTCAAAAAATACAAGTAATGCCTTCTAAAGTTCTATCTTTTAAACGAAAGAAAGAAGGTAAACTACGTATTTCGTCATTATCTTTCATATCATATTTCAATTTAGTTTCTAACATTTTAATTGTGTCAATTTGATCCCTAATTTTTCAGTGTTGTGTTAATTTAATTTATGTCGCTATCTTTTGATTGAAAATTTCTGAAGCTAACAGCCAAAATATAAAATTAATTTATTGTCACGTCAACGAAAATTAATTTTATATGTTGGTCATTAGTTATGTTAGTAATTTCTATCAAATAGATAGCAGTATAAGCTAAATTGACTTGAAGAGAAAAAATTAAAGATCAAATTAACACAATTAAAAAGTTAAGAACTAAATTAGAATAGGTTGTAAACAATAAAGTCCAAATATGAAGTAAAAAAAATGGAATTATTCCTTTTGCGTTTCTCCTATTGCCAACGTTTTGTCGACGCGGGCCGGGCTGCGTCCCTTTCTAAGGATAACAGGATAAGATCGATTCTCGGAATGAGTAGGAGAGAGAAGTGATGCGTGATTCATGAACAAGTAGCATATGGGCGCGTGCATGCTAGGAGGTTTCGATGCAGCCAAATAATAGGAAAATATGAGCATTGAATCTTAAATGGTGGGACCATATATGAGCGTGTGAACTGTGAAGTCTGAGAATCTGGGACTCGGGATATTTCACCAAAAACTACTTTATGTAATTGGTGCCTCGTTGGTGTGTGTTCAGTGTTGAGATCGGTGTTAAAATGTAGTGCATTTTAGTAACAACTGCCTTTATACGTTAGTTCATTGCCACTAGGCTAATAGCATGTGATCCAAGGTTCATTGCTAATTCGTTAGTTCATTGAATTGGTTGTGGTTCTAATTTTTCTCTTAGAGGTCTTTCCTAACATATACTCATATTTTTTTTTTCTCGTAATCACTTCTTATTTAGAATTCACAAGTTGTCTCTATTAGGATTATATTTTATGTAATTGGTTAATTATTTAATGAGATGTAGTTTACTTGTAATTGTGTAAATTTAAGTTGGGTTTAATACATCAAGAAATATGATGTTCAAACATATCAAGTGTTTGTATTAAAAGATATGAAGATTGGTCAAGTTGTCTCTATTAGGATTATATTTTATGTAATTGGCTAATCATTTAATGAAATGTACTTTACTTGTAATTGGATAGATTTAAGTTGGGTTTAATACATCAAGAAATATGCTGTTCAAGCATATCAAGTGTTTGTATTAAAAGACATGAAGATTGGTCCAAGAAACAAGTAATAAAGAAAAGTTATTCATTAAATCTTGACAAATAGCTCGACAGATGACTGCTATTGAGACTTAATATTAAGCTCGATAGATGGCTCGATACATCTTCGATCAATTGAGAATTACGATTTCAGAATTTCCAAGTTTGAAATTCGGCCCAGGCATACTTATTTGTTTAGGGTTTCTTTTCTCACAATCCTAAATATATATAAGGCTTATTTTAAGAGCCGTCATATACAGATACAAAGACCAAGAGATTATTTTTTTTCTCTGTGAGAAGTTACTGCGTTTGTACGCCTTAGAGTTTTGTAATCAAGTGCTCCCTGATCTTTATTGTTGATAAATTGAAGAACTTTGCAGCTAACAACATCTGTTCAAGCTGCTAAAGTTAGTCACGTACTGGGATCCGTGCAAAGGGTTAGTTACAAATTGGAGATTTGTGTAACAAAGGAAAGAAGGCTACTACAATTGAGTACTAGAGCAAAGATTCAACTGTAGGTTGGTATTTCGGGATGGGCCAAGGTAGTGGTAAGATTCCTTATACTTGTAACCGATTGATTGTTGATTAGTGGATTTTTGGGAGTGATGATTTTAAATTCACTCAGTGGAGTTTTAGCCTTGCGAAAGGTTTTCCCCATTTGTTAACAAATCACCGTATTAATTTAATTTTTGCTGTATTTAGTTTATTTAGTGATTTGTTAGTGCCTTCACAATTTGCATGCAATTGAACCTAATTAATCAACTTAGATAAATTGAATTAATTAACCAGGGTCAAGCTATCTTAACCCAATAATCTTTTATTTAAAAAAAAAAAAATTCACAAGTTGTCTATAACATCATCTCAAGGATATGTCATAACTCATAAGCTACGATTTTCGATCTGTGCAAATCTCACATGTTGAGAGAGAAGACAATAAACAAGCACACCTCTTTTTTTTTTTTTTTTTAGAGAGTTTCAATCTGTGACATCCGCTTCTGATGATGCTCTTTATCATCATACCAAGACACTAATCAGTTTTTAGTGTAGGTAGGGTTTGAACCCCAGATCTCTTATTCAACCATTAGAGACTTTACCAGTCAAGTTAACTAGAACTCACAACAAGCACACCTCTTGAATCAGTATGTCATGGAATATGAAATTTGGATAGAGAAAATTTTAGATATGATTAAGTCAACTTTGACTCATGATGAACTAAATTTATATTCTTCTTAATAAAATTGCATTTTTTTTTTTTTGGATAAAATAAATAACATTATGCCACTAAAAAAAAGGGATCTAAGGAAATGTTATGTTGTCAAAGACCTTTTATTTTTTTAAAAGATATTTTAGTAGTCGTTGCCTTTATTTTTTTTATTACTTTTTTTTCCTCCTTTTATTATGTTAATAATTACAATAATTAACACAACACATTTGCTAGCTCTAAGTAAAACTCTATTGTAAATTTTTAAAATACTACAATGAATAATATCTATTAATAAAACTTTTACAAATTTAAAAGGAGTATCAATATTTATTTAATACTATTTTAAGGTTAAAGTACAAACTAAAATTCTAAAATTTGGGTTTTTATATTTTTTATTTTACACTTTGAAATTTCAAAATTTAGATTTTATTTCTTGAAGTTAAATTTCGTTTGCACTAGCAGCCCCTCCTCTATCCATATTTTCCGTTAAGTATCACATAAGCTTACTCCACGTGTTTAGTTCGTTCAATAAAATGATGTTACGTCAGTAAATTATTTTTTTTTAAAAAAAATTTAGGCTAAAAAAATGATGTGGCCAGTACCTCATCTTGCACCCATGTAAATACATCATTTTGTACCTGTTAATAACCTTTATATTCTTCTTAATAAAATTGTAGTCTTCACATAAAAAATAAATAAATTAAAAAAATTTAAAAAGAAATACCATTATGCCGCTTTGTCCAGAAATATGTGATCTAAGGAAAAGGCCATGTTGTCAAAGACCTTCGCCTTTTTTTTGTTATTACTTTTTTTTCCTACTTGTATTATGCTAAGTATTACAATAATTAACACAACACATTTTCTCTAAGTAAAACTCTATTGTCAAATTTTCAAAATACTACAATGAATAATATCTACTATTAAAAGCTTTTGAAATTTAAAAGGAGTGTCACTATTTATGTTATATTATTTTAAGGCTAAAGTGCAAATTGTGTCTCTAAAGTTCTGGGGTTTTTGAATTTTACACTTTGAAATTTTATAATTATTTCAAAATTTAGATTTTACACCCTAAAGATTTATTTTGTTTGCATCAACAGTCTCTCAATCCATATTTTCTGTTAAGTGTCACGTAAGCTTGCTCTTGTGTGTTTAGTTTTCTAATGAAATGATGCCATGTCAATAAATTATTTAAAGCATTTTTAGACTACAAGAATGATATGCTTAGTACCTCATTTTGTACCTCCGCAAACACCTCATTTTGTACTCATTAATAACCTTTAATCCTTAGTCCCAATGATGAGCTTGAAATGCATCAATTAAGGGTAATTGAAGTGTTCTCAATAGTCTGAAGAAAATCATAACTTAAAAGTACTCCAAATCGCTTTGAAAATAATGTTGAAAAATGACTTTTTTCTCATTGTTTTTACCATAACATTTGAACCACAACGAATATTTGAATGAGAATTTTTTAATTGGAAAGTAGACATCTTGGGCTTTAATTGAATTCAAATTTTTCCCAATTTGGATTTAAAATGAATAAATTATGGACGTTCAAAGTCGGACTATCAATGCAGTCAAAATTAGGGTTCTATGTACACACCTTTTGGATTGTGTACGCACACTCACGAGGTTGTGTGCACAGCCTCACTTCCAGAACCATATTTAGGGTCCCAATACTTAAATCTTTGAGGGGGCACCCCTCATACCCTTAGGAACATCCAAAACCCTCCAAAAAGGTTTAAAACCCTAGTTCACACACACACATACACGTATATACTCAACTTCTGCCTCCATCCAAAAACTGAGCTAGAGAGAGTGTCTCCTTGTTTTCAAAAACCTACCTCATCTTTTTGATCTCTCACACAGTACACTAGCACATTTTTATGTATTAAACCTCTCTCTAGTAGTTGGATTATGATAAGAACTTGCTAGAATATGAAAATGAATTGTGGACAAGTAAGAATGGTGAATTAGAACATTAGTTGTTGTAGGCCACTTCAAGGGGACCTAGACCTCCATATAGAAAGAGAGATATTAAGAGAGAGAGAGAGAGATGCACTAAGCAATTGATTTATTCTTCATTGATATCTAATATTGAATTACAATCATATATAGGAAACTAGTTCTAATTTCATTAGCCCACATGGCCTAAGATAATTGGTTAGTTAATTTAACATGTGCTTTATGAATTAAGCCATAGGTTAAATGAGCTACATGTACTTACATCCTAACTAACTCATCATTATCTCAACTAACTAACTAACTAACGGAAATACAAACTAGACTTGCATACACAGGAACGAAGCCCGCGTATGCAGCCAAGTTGTGTATGCATCTTCACAAGCATGCATACACAAGTTTATTTGGTAGAGTTATGTAAGGAATTTTTTTTTTTATGGAATTTGGTGCAAAGTTAATCTCATATTGTTTGGGAACAATCGACCCGACACCCCCCCCCCCCCCTCTTGACACTATAAAATTCCTCATATGCTCTTTTCCCAAAACACCACCGAAATCACTTGAAAAATAATAATTCAAGAGGAAGTTTTTCTTTAAAACACCTTCAAACTTAAAGTTTTCTTAGTTGGGACCATTTTTTGGTCTAAACCCCTTAATAAAAATTTTACTAACCCTCTGGGTTTTGTTTTGATAGATTGACCAAGGCGAGCCCTCAAACTCTTTGTATTTCGTAAAAGATGGAGAAGCTAGCCAACTTAAAGGGAAATTGCATTAGATGGGCCAACAGGGATAATGTTCAAACTCAGCAACCGTTACGTCGACATTATGATCTATACCTACCAGCCAAGTCACATTTATTATAGAATGACCCATCAAAACAATGTTGTACACCTATACTTCCACTCATCCTCACCTCAAAAGAAAAAGAGGGGGGGGGGGGGGGAGGAGATCCATATGGGACAAGTAGCTTCACCCTCATCATCCGATCCATATGGGACAAGTAGCTTCACCCTCATCATCCACGCTACAGGTGGACGGTGGAGGGGGAATCTCTTTCCCTATAAATATAGTCTAAATCCCCAAGAAAAGGGATCCAGAAATTTTCAGTAAAAAGTATGAAGTGTGTTGGGGGCATTTTTTCGTCGCCCATATTATGTTAGGGGAGTCAAACCGAGACTTGACTTTAGGCTTGGAATATAGCCTAAAGGCTATCGGTGAAGTGTAAAAGGCCCATTTAGCTCAAAGTTCGGGTTGTATACAACAAATATTATAATAAGGCCCCAGAATACCTCCTGCAAAGATAAGCTAGCACAAAGGATGGCCCACCATAATGAGTGCTTAAATAATAGTCCAGCAGTAAATAAAAAAAAACGTCTAGCGGCAAATGTTTGTAAAATCAATAAATGTATTTGCATAGTAAAAATTATGCATTTCTTCCATAATTGGTTAATATAAAAGTGGGCCCGTTATAACAAGTACACAAGAGAAAAAATGGTTCAGCAGTGAATATGATAGACCTCCAGTGGTAGACATCTGATAGGTTAATAAGTGTGTTTACATGGTAAAAATCATATGTTTTCCTTATTATTATTAAGTCAACATAAGGGAAAACTTCCATAGTATCCAAAACATTATGGCTTTCATCATAATAACAATAAACAATAATTAAAGGCTTCATAATTACAAATAAAAGAGGAATATATGGGATGGAATAAAGGGAGAGAGAGATTTCAGCTCAGTGCAGCAAATGTTGAACTAAGATTCTTGGGGAATATATATGTATAGGGAATGAATGGGGTAGTGTAGGCTATTTTGAGTGAGTGGACATTTAAGCTTGTGGTGGTGTGATGGAGTTAATACTGAGGCTAAGGCTTTAATGGGTAAAGAGTTATTTGTGATTGATTAGGAAGCATTTATGGACTGTGAATATGCAGAAAAAGAAAGAGAATGTCTGAAGCTAAGTGAGTGTAGGCTAAGGGGAATGATTCATGAGCTTGGGGAGAGCTAAACCACAAGCAAAGTGACAAGAAAATCAGAAATTTTAGAGGGGTTGGTGTGTGTTTTGTGGGCTGGTGTGCTTACTCTTTTATAGTGGTGTTTAGGGGGGTATTAATTAGCAAAAGTTCAAAACGTAGGACTGGTCAGGGGGCAGAATAGCAGACTTAATTATCTTAGAATTTGGCCATAAATGGGAGGTTTGCTTTTGGGGCTGCTTTTCTTCTTTGGGTAATATGACACAAGGTGAGTATTTGGGTTAATCTTGTATTAAATGCTAAGAATTTTGAGATTGTGTTCAGCCAATGGGATTAATGCAGGTGTGCGCACCCAGAAGGGGCTTAAAGGGCTAGCTCACTCTTAGGTTCACAATATATTTATAATGTGGGTTTTGGATTTCCTACTTTGGGTGATTCCAGCCTAGAGACCCAACGATTTCTCTCAAGCCACTGTATTGCTTTCCTCCAACTCGTTTGACTCTATTACTCTCAGCTCTTAACTCTCTTCAGAGCTCTCTCCAACCAACCCCTTTCCCTTCCTTGGTTTCTCATATTTATAGCCAAGCGTGAGTGGAGGGATTATGATTGCTTCCAAAATTAGTGCAATAGGAGGTCCAATGTCGGTAATCGTAGGTGGGTGTTTAGGTGGGAGTGGCTTTGGAACTGGTTCCCACTCCAATGAATATGCTTGGCAGCGATATTCCTCAGGGTATTGCCGTACATACGAGGGGTAGCGTATCCAAACACCCTTCTTCTTGCTCGGGGTGGTTCACCGATCAAGGACTAGGAGATGAAATGAGGTGCGTGCTAATGTAGATTGCCTACTCAGGCTTTTGAGCAATACGAGGCTTGCATCCGTGGTGATTGCGGGTTCGGGCTAGGGTCATGGGTAGAAAGAGGTTGGGCACATTGGCTATACCGTCGAGTTAGAATCCAAGGCCTAAATGGGTTGGGCACCAGAGTGCCGTAAGTAGGTATTAAGGAGGAATCCTAGTGCTGCAACTGAGATTTGGATCCTAGGAAGTAGGATTCAACATCCTAAGCCAGGTGTCAAAGTTTAAGTCCACTTTAGAGAGTTCTGCTGAAGATCCCTTTATGCCCTCCAAACCATATGTTCCCAACTTTTCCCCCTCTAGGATTCATGTGCTTGGTTCATGAATCAATTACATATATTTTTAGTAATAAAGTAAACTATTTAGCTGAGGATTTCATGAGCTTGGAGGTCTTGGTTATGGCTTCCTTGAGTTGTGACCAAAACTTGGGGAAGAAGGGTATTTATTGCCCATTATTCTTTAGGTGTCAACCTCTGGTATTGTTCACATCAGAGTTGGTAGTGGGACAGGTGGCTAGCTCCTAATTTGGTTTGGGAGCTTAGTTGCTTCTTGAGGTAATCTCCAGCGGAAGGCAGAACTGAATGGAGTTCTCCAGTTGAGTTAGTTTGCACACATAGGTTGTTTTGGCTGAGACTTCATGTTGGGTTTGGCCATGAGGGTTGAGTATTTTGATGGGCCTTTGACTTGGTGATCCTCTCCACTTCGGCCTATCCTTTTGCTTTCTCATTGTGAGCCCTACAAAATGGACAAAGCTACCATATGTTGCCTTGGATCTTTATTCCACATGGGCTTTAGTTGTTAGTAAAAATGAAATGTATTCATGAGATTTAATAAATATTTATGATAGGTTTTGGGTATTAGTTTCCATGGGCTTTAAATTAAAATTTGAATAGTTTCTCATAATTTTTGCCATGGATTAATTTGTAAATGATATTTTCTTTGGGGTTTTAAATAATGACCTATAATATTTCTTGAGAATAATTTTTACCATGGGTTTTAAATAGAGGCAATATCCATGGGTTTCAAATAAAATATGGTAACAACCACTATAGTGAAATAATGTGATATTCTCATGGGTTTTTCTATAGATAATCATAATATGCTTGTAAGGTGAATAATTATCATGAGTTTTGGAAATAGATATTATGAATGTTGTGATGTAAGATAATTAGTAACCATGGGTTCTTATATAAATTCCATAGGTTTATAATATGGTTTAAATAAATATTATGGGTTTAAGATAAATTATAACTTTCCATGGGTTTTTATATTAGTAATACAAATTCATAATTCTCCATGGGCTTGATATATGTTTGCCATGAGTTTTGGAAAAATGAATAGTGTCACGTAACATAAATGGTTACCATGGGTTTTATAAGATAGATTTCATAGGCTTTTAGTATTATAGTAATAAGTTTAAGAACTTAAAACATTGTTAATCATTGGACTTTTAAGTGAAATGCTAATAATATAGTATTTTTCCAAGCATTAATAACCTTGGGCTTTTAATAAAGTAGTGCCAAGTAGTTAGCTTGGGCTTTTAATATTGCCAATGTGAATTGGGTTTTTGATATTGCTAGTGAGAACTGGGCTTTTGATATTGCCAATGAGAATTGGGCTTTTAATATTGCTAGCGAGAACTAGGCTTTTGATGTTGCCAATGAGAATTGGGCTTTTTTGATATTACCAGTGAGAACTGGGCTTTTTATAAATAAATTGCCATGAGTTTAAATCATGGGCTTTGATCATGGATTCGAATTCCATTGATAGAATTGCGGTGGGTTTAAACCATGGGCTTTGATTATAGATTTGAATTCCGTTGATAAAATTGTTTTGCTATGAATTTGAATTGGGGGCTTTTCAAATATTGTCAAGTGTAAGTATTCTTGGATTTTAAATATAATGAGATGTGTGTATTGGGCTCATAGGGCCGGTTTTGGGCTTAACTAAATAATAATAATAATAATAAAATTTGATAAGATATAGGTTTTTTGGGCTTTTTGTGATAGTTTATATCATGGCCCAATTTAGATAATAAGATATGAAATATTTGTGATTAACATAATAATAGGGCAAAAAAATATTTGGGAAAGCCCAATAACTTATTGGTAGTTTTTGAAAATAAATAGGCGATACTTAAATAAAAAAATAAAAAATAAAAAAAAAATAAAAAAAGAGGGTATCCTAACAAAGTGTAAGAGAGCAAGGAACAATTGTACTCAAAAGTCCATCATTTGCATGCCCGAGGACTTGTTATGAATAATACAACTGAAGTCCTTTTCTTCTAAAAGTCTATAATGCCCATTTGCATAGAATCTCAGGACTTTTGACTCACACATGTTTATTTTTCTTTTTTTAATAAAATTATATTCTAAATCTTGCAATTTAGGAGGTGCGAAAAATTTGATCCTATAGTTTCAAAAGTAATAAATTAAAATTTTGAGATTTCAAAAACTCAACAAGTCTCTAGTTGAATTCCTCATTTGCATGTATAAGTAATTAATTAAAGGCGAAAAGCACTTTTTAGTCCCTACATTTTCAGGCGATTCCCATTTTAGTCCCTACATTTTATTTTTACCGCTTTTAGTTCCTATCCTGAAAAACGCTTCCTGTTTTGGTCCCTGCCGTTACTCATTTAACAAAAATATCCTACGTGGCAAACAGTCCAACAGTAAATACTGACGTGTCTATTAAAATAATATTAAAAAAAGCCACGTCAGATAAAAAAAATATTTAAAAATGCCACATCAGCAATTTAATTTTTGAAAAAAGCCACATTAGATAAAAATAATATAAAAATTTCTAACCTAATTATTTTTTTTTAAAAGAAAAAAAATTAGTTAAATTAATTTTTTTTCCTTTTTTTTGGAAGAGCATGAAGAACGTGTTCTTCATTTTTCTTCCCCACAAACCCAGAAAATCATACACCGAAGAACATGAAGAACGTGTTCTTCATTTTTCTTCACCACAAACCCAGAAAATCATGCACCGAAGAACATGAAGAACCCATAAACCTAGAAAATCATACACCGAAGAACATGAAGAACGTGTTCTTCATTTTTCTTCCCCACAAACCCAGAAAATCATGCACCAAAGAACATGAAGAACCCACAAACCTAGAAAATCATACACCGAAGAACATGAAGAACGTGTTCTTCATTTTTCTTCACCACAAACCCATAAAATCATACACCACAAATCCAGAAACCCTGAAATCAAACCACAAACCCAGACACCACAAACCCATAAACCTAGAAACGCAGAAACAAAATCACCAAACACCTACTGCTGAGAAACCCACAAACCCAGAAATCAAACCACCCATTGCCGAGCAATTCATACCCAAACCTAATACCTAACTCACCAAACACCTAAACAAAAAATCACCAAACACCCATACAAAACCCAAAGGCACAACCACCACCACCTTGAATAGAACCCAGCCACCACCAAAACCCGGCTACCAACGAAACCCAACTACCGAAATGCCAGCCAAACTGATCCAGCAAGCACCAACGAAACCCAACTAACGAAACCCAACCACCAAACAGACCCAACAAGCAACAAATCTCACCACCAAACTGATCCAACAAGCACCAAAACCCACCACCAAATGGATCCAGCAAACACCGAAAAAAACCCACCACCAAAGCCAGCCACCGATTCAACTCCACAACCCACCACCGAAACGCCACCACTAAAACCCAACAACCATCGATTCGATCTAACCAAAACTTAGTTAGATGAGAAGAGATAGATGAGCGAAACATGCTGTGAATAGAGAAAGAGGAATGGGAAACGTAGAAGAGAGATATAGAGGGAGAGATGGAGAACTGTGAATAGAGAAAGAGGAATGGCAAACATGCTTTTTATTTTGTAAATCTGAGTGATTTTATGGTTTTGGTTGCTAAGAAAATGCAAGAAAAGAAAAGTAAATTTTTAATTTTTAATTTTCTGGGCAAGCTTAGTTGGGGAAGAAAAATGAACAACATGTTCTTCATATTCTTCCAAAAAAAAAGGAAAAAAAATTAATTTAACTAATTTCTGTTCTTTTAAAAAAATAATTAGGTTAGAAATTTTATATTATTTTTATCTGATGTGGCTTTTTTCAAAAATTAAATTGCTAACGTGGCATTTTTAAATATTATTTTTATCTGACATGGCTTTTTTTAATATTATTTTAATAGACACGTCAGCATTTACTGTTGGACCGTTTGCCACGTAGGATATTTTTGTTAAATGAGTAACGGCATGGACCAAAACGGGAAGCGTTTTTCAGGATAGGGGCTAAAAACAGTAAAAATAAAATGTAATGACTAAAATGAGAATGGCCTAAAAATGTAGGGATTAAAATGTGCTTTTCGCCTTAATTAAATATGTAAATGTATGTGTAAATGGAGTGCCAGAGTTTTTTGAGTATGCATTCCACAGTTTAGGTTGTATAAATAATTGATTGCCAAATCAAGATAATTTTGAAAGATTTATAGTGGCTTAACAAAATATTTTTGTGATTCCAAAAAATTCATCATATTCTACAAAGATTCCAGTATGTATAAAATAATATATATAAATTTTTTTTGATTGTATTATATCTGAAATATGTAATTAATGTGTTTTTGTTGTATTATATCTAAAATCTATTATTAATAATATAGTTTAATGTTATTGATTCTTAATAGGATCTATGTATATCTTTTGTTGTGTTGGTGTAGCTTCACTAACATTTTGAGTTGGTGAATGATCAAATTTGTTTGTAGGATACCATTGTGATATCTACAAATAAATGTGACAGTCAAATTGCATGTTGCACTTGCTGTATTTTTTATTGATCAATTTTGAATAAGAAACATAACTTTGTTTATGATCTCATTTTTTTAAGACTAAAATAAAAGAAAAATTATTGACTATTTAAAAAAAAATGAAGCAAACAAAAAAAAATGATGTTCAACTTATGCTCCAAAGAATTTAAATTGTTTAGTTAAAACTATCAACTTGGAATTAATTATTTGTTAATATTTAATATTTATTTTTTGATAAAACAAATTAACATAAACATATACTTAAACATACACTTTTATTTTACAAGAGTAAATTAATATTATTATTTTTTATGTTTGTGCACTTTCTATATAACTCTGTGCACATAAAAGTGAAAAAATTGAAAATTTTAATGTTCAAATCAAAATTTGACATGTAAAGAGAAAATTCCTTCAAATAGGAAAAACAAAATGAAAGAGAATAATAGTATAGACATTTTTCTAAAATCAATGTACATTAAAAAAAAAAATTCAAGGAAGCAAGGTTGTTGTGTTAGTGTTTCAAAATTTATAGACTATTTAAATCATGAAATACCAATTGTTGGATATGGAATTGAGTGTTGATTTCTTGAATAAAAAAAGCATTAATAATTATAGTAAATGTATAACAATATAATACTAAATTAATTATATATATATATTTATAATTAATAACAATTATCCCAATTTTCATAAAATTATAAAGCAAGTGAAATTATTTTTTAAACAAATCTTGAAGGATGAAGTTGGTATCCATGACAAAAAGAAATTAAAAAATAAGAGACATAAATAGAAAACGCATACCTTAATGGATATGCAATGGAGTGCCGCAGCATACACAACAACGAGACTTCCAGTAGCACAAAAATCCAAGAAGTTTATAACAGTTGGTTTAAGAAAATCATGGCATGTCAATTTAACTGTCATATCATTTAAATGGTCTTGAAAAAATGTAAAAATAATTCTAAAAAAAATTAAAAAAACTAAAACAAATATCGAATCTCTAAAAATTACATAAACCTTCATTTTACTTTATTTTAACATATCGTGCCCCCTATTTTCAAATCCTAACTTTGTCATTAATTATGTTATTAAAGGAATAAATTATTCATAGACTTCCATTTACGAAAAGGAATGTGAATCAACTATCCTTTCTAAATTTAATGCCTATCTCTTCCATCATTGGAGCTATCCTAAGTGATGCGACTAGAGAAAAACATCTTAACAAGCTTTGACACTTTATTATTCCGTATGGAATATGCCCTTTTCAATTTAAATGGTAGAGAGTCACAAGTGACTAGAATGAAATTTTTAATGGGTTTTTTTTAGAATATATATTAAACATAAACATAAATGTAAACATAATTTTGTATTACAAACATATAAAATAGATTAAATAACTTGCAACATCCATTCCATATGGGCCAGTGGCGGCTCCAGAAAAATTTTTTTGGGTGGTCAGTAAGAAATTTAAATTATACAAAATTTAATAAAAAACTTGAATATATTGACATTACAAAATATGCATGCAAATACATAAAATTTTATAATTTCATTCTATGAATTTTCATATTTTGAATTCGTCACATGATAGTTTCATTACCATTGCTATAAGTTATATCTCATTAATATAAATAACTATGCAATCATTCGTCCAATATTGTGTTTATAGAATTACTCAATTAAGATGAAAATTCAACTCAACTTTAATTTTTGTTGTTGCATTATTTTTGTTGTATGCATATCATTACAAAATCTTTCTTAATACTTTAATTTTGTTTGTGTAACTAGTGTTACTCTATTAACAATTCAATGTGTAAAAGCTGCAAATACATTGTCTCACCCCAATGATTGTAGTATAAAATAAATAATTTGATACGAAGTATTTTGAAAAATGATTGTGTAAAATAAAAAGGATACATTCTTATGCTAAAATAGAAAAAAAAAATTGCACATTGATGCGAAAATCACAATAATTCAATAAGTAATATACCTTATTGTAAGGACTAGATTTGAGTTCCTAGCCCACTACGTGGGCGGACTTAGACCCAAAAAACCAAAAACAATGAATTTGTAGAGAATGAGTAGAAGAACTGGGCTTTGACAAGTGTAACAACAGTTGAAGATGATCTAAAGAATTCTACTCTAACCGATCTGCCATGGGTTTGTGTTTTGTGGTGGTTGTATGGAATTTGGACCGGCATTGCTTCGATCTTTCTCTCTACTCTATCTCTGTGGGTTTGTGTTTTGTGTTTTGTGGTGTTTTGTGATGTAGATTTGGTGGATCGGCATTGTTGGTGGTCCGATCCGATGCTTTTTCTGGTGGCTGGGTGTCTGATTTGGTGGGTTTTATATGGATTTTATGAGCACCACCGCCGACAAGCTGGCCAGCAAAGCCAAGAGGAGATGAGGGATGCTGAAGAGAGAGAAAGAAAGAAAAAGAGAAAATATTATTTTAATGAGAAAAGAGAGTGCAGTTTAATAAATTTTTTTTTTTTTAGCTTCTTGCTACAGTGCACAGCCATTTATGGCTGTGCACTGTAGCAAGAAGCTAAAAATGTTTACCTTTAGCTCCATTAATGTAGTGTGAATTTTTGTGTTTTGGTGGAACTAAAATAATTATTTAGCTCCACTACTGTGAGTGGTTCCTAAAAAAAAAAAAAAAACTCCACTACTGTGAGTGCTCTAACACATTGTATCGTTCAAAGTCAAACGCAAGACAATGGAAATAGCAACAAAAGAAGAACCATCCAGCACGCCCATCATGATCTTTTCTGTGTTCACTGCATTGAACTCAACACCCATTAATTTCATCTGGTATATTTAAATATTAGGCCCGACTTTGCATGGGAGAGACCTAATGAGTCTCTAACCGATCCAAGTGTCTAATGCAAAAGTCAAAATAGCTCCTTGGAGAACTCAAGTTAAATATCCAATACTTTTTTTTTTTTTTTTTTGAGAATGAACATCAGGATTTTATTGAACTTGATTTGCCAAAGTGGTCAAATCATTTTGAGCTACAGAAAATAAAGAAAGAGGGACTTCCTCCATCCATGCAACATAGTTAGAAACATTAATCGAGTATCTAGCTAGGCTATGTGCTAATTTATTGCCGTCTCTTCTACAATGAGAGTATAGCAATTTTGCATAAGAATTTGAAAAAATAATTGCATCCTGGACAAGCGGCTGCACTAAAGCTATTGTACCACCCCCTGACTTTAAAGAATTCATGATCAACTTTGAGTCTCCTTCCAGTATAGCTTCAATTGAACCTATTTCCAGTCCAAATTCTAGTGCTCGTGCTGCAGCTACTGCTTCAATTTCCACTGGTGTGAGTGCTGGGGAGAAGCTCTGTGCCAGAGACGCTAGAATAGCACCTGTGTGGTCTCGTACCACAACACCAATCCCGCTTCTGTTTTCAGTCTTGAAAAGAGCTCTATCAAAATTTATTTTGACCAACCTTCCGTCTGGAGGCTTCCATACTGCTTGAGGTTTTGGCCTTGCTGCAGGTACGGGTGGCAACACAGCAAGAAACTCATCCAGCCGTTCTCTCGCCTGTGGTACAAGCTGGTCCGAAGTGCAGCAAGGTTGATGGTTGCAAACTTGATTTCGCTGATTCCAAACCCCCCAAGTTATCATCCCAAATAGCTTCGGGTTGCCTTGATTGTTAAGGATCCATGACAGCAGCTCCTTGAAATTTGTAACACCTGAAATATGCCTTGAATTCTATTGTGAAAGAGACCACACCGAGCTGAGTTCGCTGCATGACCACAGTGCATGTAATGGAGTTTCATCTTCCTTCTAGCAACGTTCACACAGTGAATCAACTAGTATATGTCTCTGCTTCAGGTTTGATTTTGTGGGGATGGCATCTCAACAGACGCGCCATAGAAAATTTTTTACTTTGTTCGGAACTCGCAAAGCCCAGATGCTTCTCCACAGATTCTTTTCTCCATTTTGTGCTATCTCAGGCCTAACCTCTTCTTCTTCCATCTTCAAAAACCGGTATCCAGACTTGCAAGAATATTGGCCATTTTGGGTCCACGGCCAGTACATCTTATCCTCTGTTGGGTATTTTGAGAGAGGAATTTTCTTTATGAGCTCAACTTCTTCAGGTACAAATAAACCAGCTATAACTTCATCATTCCAGGTCCGGTTCTCTTCATTTATGAGGGCATCAACTGTGGTTTCCTCCCAACCCTCTAGGACAGGTGATAGGACACGGGTAGGAGGTTTAGATGGTAGCCAAGTGTGCTGCCAGATCTGAACTTTTTTCCCTGTACCTATTCTCCAACAAGCACCCTGTTTGATAACATCACGGCCATATAATATGCTCCTCCAAGCATATGAACCACGACTAGATTCCTCCGCCTCCATGATAGTACAGTTAGGAAAAAAAACGTGGTTTAAAAACCTTATAAAATAATGAGGATTGATCTTGCAATAAACGCCACGCTTGCTTGGCCAAGAGAGAGTCATTGTGTAGGGCTAAGTCACGAAAGCCCATGCCACCCTCGCTTTTGGACTTGGTCATCTCACTCCATTTTAGCCAATGAACTTTTCTTTTGTCTCCCCTTTGTCCCCATCAAAACTTTCTTGTCATCACCTCAATTTTATTGCACAACCCTATGGGTAATTTAAAACAACCCATTGCATAGGTTGGAATGGCTTGGATCACTGCTTTGATGAGAACCTCTCTACCAGCTTGGGAAAGGAGTTTTCCTTCCCATCCTTGCAATTTTCTCCATACTCTCTCTTCGATATAATTAAAACTTGCTTTTTTTCCTTTCCCCGTCAAAGATGGCAACCCCAAATATTTTTCATAATGTTTAATCTCACGAACCCCAAGGACCCCTTTTATGATATGTCTATCAACTTCAGTTACTAATTTGCTGAAGAAAAGAGCTGTTTTGTCTCTGTTTATTTTTTGGCCTGAGACATCTTCGTACATGGCTAGCAAGTCCATCACCTTGTTGCATTCTATGGAGTTTGCCTTACAAAACAGAAGGCTATCATCTGCAAAAAACAAATGGGTTAGCTTAGGTCCTTGTCTGCACAAATTGAACCCATGGATGTCGCCTTTGCTAGCTGCATTTTTAATAAGGCCATGTAGACCCTCAGTGCACAAGAGGAAAAGGAAAGGAGATAGGGGGTCCCCTTGTCTAAGACCCCTTGAAGGATGTATATATCAAGCCTTTCGGTTCTCCATTCACTAATATAGAGTAAGTGACTGTTTTCACACACACCATGATTAGGCCTATCCATTGTTCACAAAACTCCATTTTTCTTATCAAAAATTCCAAGTACACCCATTCAACTCTATCGTAAGCTTTACTCATGTCAAGCTTCAAGGCCATGAACCCCTTTGAGCCCGAATTATAATTTTTCATACAGTGTAGTGTTTCAAAGGCAATAAGGATATTATCAGTAATGAGGCGCCCTTTAGCAAAAGCTGATTGTTGCTCAGTAATGATAGAATTGAGAAGTTTTTTTAGCCTATTTGCAAGAACTTTAGAAAAAATCTTGTAAAGAACATTGCATAGACTTATGGGACGATATTCTGAAACAAAAGAAGGGTTTTTCTTTTTTGGAATAAGGGTAATAAAGGTATGATTTACTGGGTGTGGAAGTGTACCTGAATTCAACCAAGATAACACCGAGTGTGTTACATCCCCTTCAATCATAGGCCAGAAGTGTTGGAAGAACAAAGGGGGCATCCCATCAGGACCTGGAGCTTTCAAAGGTGCCATCTGTTTCAAAGCTTGAACTACTTCCCACTCCTCAAATTTGCACATCAACTCCTTGTTCATCTCCTCTGAAATTACATGTGGAATTTGGTCTAGGGCAGCATCATGTGGGGTCGGATTTGAGGAGGTGAAAAGCTCCTTGTAAAAATTGATGAGAACCTCCCCAATATCATTTGGCTCCACCTTCCAATCACCATGTGGATCATTAATTCCCAAGATTTTATTTTTCCTAAACCGGTACGACATGGAGATACAACAATTTTTAAAATTAGGACACAAATACGGTTGAAATATATATATTAATTAATTATTAAATATATTTTTATTTTTATTTTTAAATATTGTTTAGTATTTATTTTTTTCATATAATGTTAAACATATATCAATTTAAGAGCAATAAATGATAATAAAGTGAATTCATGACTAAGATATAATGTTTAGAAATTAGAATATAAACCAAGAATAAGATCTAAAAGAGTAAATAAAAGATAATTGGATAAATATTCAAAATTGAAACTAAAAATAAATAAAAGGTAAGTGTCCCTCTTGTGTTCCAGTTGTTTTCTGCAATATATATATATATATATATATATATATATATATATATATATATAAAGGATTAGCTAGGAGTCTAGGACATAAGTACAAAAGGTCCTAGGCGTGTCCCATGTTTGACACAAGTACAAAACTCCAAATAAAATGTTGTGCTATCTCGATTGGACTGAACAAATAACAATGTAGCAAATACTACATATTCCACCATATCAGTTTTACAAACTGACGTGTTACTAATACAATTCTAACTTTTATTTATTATATAATATCAAAATAACACTAATCACATTTTTTAAAAAAGTAAAATTGGTAATAGTGTTGACATTTTTCAATCAAAATTCAAGTAAAAAATTTAAAATGAGAGTAATATATTTTATTAAAGGCCTAGTTGTGGGAGTCTTTATTTATTTTTTACCTTTTCTAATAACTTCCTAAACGGATTCTAGTTAACTTAACTTGTAAATTCTTTTTGTCATTGAATAATAAGGGAGAACTAGGCTCAAATCTCACTTATACCAAACCATAATTGTTCAATTAGGAAATATTGTAAAATTGTTGTGACCCTAGCATTAATAACAAAAATAATCTTAGCACACCAAATATAATCCTTAACCTCTTAATAAGCAAAAAATTAAAGCCCAAATAACAACAATAAAAATTGGCCCAAATAATAGCTAACATAACCCAAATAACAACAAGATTAGGCCAAAAATTAACAAGTGAATAAAATATTCAACAAAATGCTCATTCAAAATAAATGAACGATGAGGTTAGGATTCTATTTGGTTAAGGTGGGGGTCGAGCTTGAACTGACCTAACCCGTAATCAGCCCTAATGTTGGGTGGGTTTTGTGGTGGCTTTGAGTTTGACAAAGAGAAGAGATGGTCGTTGATTTTGATCCCAACAATTTTATTGAGTTAGTGTGTGACTTAGAGTCAAAGGACAAGACCGAAGAGCCAGAAGGGATCGAGTTGCCATGCCTTTCTCTCGGCTCTTCGCCTGTGCTAATAGGCTTAATCAGGCACTCATAATTGTCGGTTTGCTTGCCACTATGGATCACGATACCACCCTCATCGTCTACTTCCACCACTTCGCCAAGATCATCCATGTTCTCAACCTATAGCCTTGACATACAATGATGTAGGACAAAATCTACAATTTAATTATTGTAATTTATTACTTTTGGTATTTAATTTGTAATTTTCGTTATTTTAGGTTTAGGGTTATTATTTTCTTGTTTTTAGGTGTTTTTAATGTTTTTTAGGTCAAATTTGGTTCCTGTTATGGTTAGGTATCAATTAGGAGTTATTTTAAAATGTATTTTATTGTCTATCAAGTTTTATGGAGCCCTTTAATAGGCCCCTAAGTCTGTACACGTTTTTTAACAATTATTCAATCAATAAAATTCAGATTTTTGTCTTTCTATTTTCTAGTATATTCCAGACCCTTTCTCCTTGTGGATTCAAGGAACCCTCATGGATTCAAGGAACTCTCATGAATTCGAGGTTATTTTCAAAAGCAAACATGTTTTGTTTCTTATTTTCTAGAGGTAGACTTAGAATCGAAGGACGAGACCGAAAAGCTAGAAGGGATCGAGCTGTCATGCCTTTCTCTCGGCTCTTTGCATACGCTAATGGGCTTCAGGCACTCATAATCGTCAATTTGCTTGCCACTATGGCTCACAATACCACCCTCATCATCTACTTCCACTACTTCACCAAGATCATCCATGTTCTCAACCTATAGCCTTGACATACAGTGACGAGAAAGAGGGAGAGAGAGAGAGAGAGGTGTTGGGTTTGTGAGAGTAAAATAGAGAAAAAAAAAAAAAACTAAATAAAAAATACAGGTGTTCTAAATTTGTTTAGAAAAGTTGAAGAGCTCTCCCCTACACACCAAAAGAGTGACTGTAGCTACTTTTTTTTTATTTTTTTGGGTGCATTTTGGAGAGTTTAAGAGCATTTGCATCAAACAATGCAAAATAGAAAAATTGCTCAATTTTATACGTCCAAGTCCCAAAACCACTCACATTAATTAAGTTAAAGATGTTTTAATTTTCAAAGTTGTTATAATAATTGTATAAATTTACACTAACACTATTTATTTTTTATTTAGTTTTTTTTTTACGTGTCCTAATGATAAAGGAAGAGAGTGAATGGTAGTTGTATTGTGTGAACAAAAAGAAACAATTAAAAGAAATCAAGAAAATTTGATATTTTAATGAAATAGAATATAGAATAGATAATATGATGTGAGTATTTTTAAAAAAGTAGTTAGGTAAAATATAAAACATAGATTATTATGTTAAAATAAACATAATTTTTTACGCAAGCTAATATAAATGTTTTAATAGAGCTGAATTTTGTGAGTTTGCATGGGTTTAGAAATCATGGAGATAATCTTTACGGGAGAGACCAGTCTTTTTGGGTTCCGTTAGTTATTAACTGAGCTGCAGCTGAGGAGGATTTTTAATTGAGGCGGTAGTCTCTAATTAGACCACCTAGCACCTACATCATATCGTACAAATTGAATCAAGTCCCGAGCCGATTCTCGAAGCCGCTGAAGTTTGTTTCTTCAAAGTTCAAACAAACTGAACAAAAGTTGCAAAACGAAAAGCCTCCAAAATTCACGAAAACCTTCTTCACTCTCTTCTCTACTGACACTACCCCTCAGCTTCCACTGTGAGCATCTCTTTCTTCTTTTCTCACTCTTTTCCATCTCCACTCTCTCAAATATCTCGATCTGCGCAGGAAAAATCACCGTCTCTCAAAGACTGCCTGAAGCTTTTGATAGGAGAGCGAGATGAGCAGCGCCTCAATGGTCTCCTTTTGATCACCAAATTTTGCAAAGGCGACAACCTAATTCTCTTCGCAGGGTTTACAACGCTGACTTCACTTCCTCCATCGACTATTCGACTCCTTAGATCTCTCTCTCTTCCAAGAAAAAAAAATTGTTGAAAACTAATTCAATCAAATTACCTGTCTGTTTGTGTGCGCGCTTTTTTTAAAGGGATGGGAAAAGGAAGTAGTAGCATGAGAGTGACAGTGGGAGTAAGGCCGATAATCGCGACGCATACTTGCAGCTATCTATAAACAGTTCTTGCTGCCTTCTGTCGTGTTCATGTCTTTAAAGATTCCTCTCATTCTCGAAATAATGTCCAATGAGTAAGTTCTAATTCTTAATTCCTTTCGTATGAATCGATGATTCGAAAATTTTAAAAAGCTCCTTCTTTTTCTTGATATAAATTGGAATATAACTATCAAATTTTTGTGATATTCTGGCACCAACTTTAGTTTAAATTTAATTGTTGCGATAAGACTTCAGCAAGAACGAATTAGAGCTCTAGGGCAAAATGTTAAGTACTTTGGTGGGAATAGGTACTTCTAGATTTGGTAAGAAAGCTAATGTGGTTTATGATATACTGTTTATGATTTTTCTGTTACACCATGACACTAGATTTTGGATTGTAGTCTTTAAGAGGCTTGAAGTTTTTTTTGTTTTTTTTTTTTGTTTTTTTTTTTCGAGTCTGAATTTAGTATGAATGGGGAGTAAAACTTATGTTCTATACCAATTTTTTACTTAAAATTTGATACGTCTTATTACACCTAATAACATCTAAATAAACTCTCGATTTAGTTGGATTTATAGATAAGTATTAGAATTGATTGAGTGTGGTTATGCTTATTCTTATATATATGATAAGATAATATAACATGTTGGGATTGGAATGTGTAAAACTTGAGTTTTATATCACATCCTTATAGAATTTAATATCATTTCTTTAATCATTGTATTAATATTTTAATTTCTTACTAAATGCTTCATACTTCACATTTACAGTACAAACGTGGGCAACAAAGAAACACTTGTGTAAGAAATTTAGGTTTGTTTTCATATATGTATTAAAAGCAAATTGATTGACCTTGAATGTATGATCTGTTAAGCATCACCAGGGTGAGATCAGAGAAAGCTGTATTACGTGGTTACTTGGTCATGTGTACACAAAAAAAAAAAAAAAAGAAAAAAAAACTATTCTACTGGTTTTATTGATTGATTTGGTTGATGAGTGTTAGAAAAAGATGAATGCTAGGAAAAAAGTGCGTTGTGAAATAAGTAATTATCTTATTCTAACAAAATGCGTTCTTTATTTAAAAAAAAAAAAAGGAAAAAAAAGAAGGAGATAATTACTTATGAGTAATTATTTTATTCTTCTCAATGCACATTGTTTCGAAAATTTTCAGGTTCTATATTAAATATCAAAAGGTGCTTTTTTGCTTGGTCAAGGAATTGAGTTTTCAATAAAGGAAAAAATTTAGGTACACAAAAAACCAAAACACACTGGCAATGTGCTAAGGACACAACAACCAAAAATAAAAAAACCTAAAGTGCTTGAAAAGGAGGGGTGTGAACAACGACAGCAGTGAGGTAGAGAAAGAAGGGGAGTGATTTGCTGATTTAGTGTCTGTTTGAGAACAACTTATTTAACTGAAACTGAAATTTTTTTGTTAAAAGTACTGTAAATAAAGCTAAAAAATAGTTGAAATAGTGGAACTCATAAATAATACCAAAAAGCGCAATGAAATTAGGAATGGCAATTTTGCCCACCTCGCTTGACCTGCCCCTCCCCATTTCGCCCCGCAAAGATGGTGGGCTGGGATGGGGTGAGATTTTAAACCCGCACCACGGGGCAGGGTAGGGATGGGTTTACACTTTTAAGACCCACCCCACCCCATCCCCACCTCGCCCCGCGTTAATAAGGGTTAAATTGTAAATTTTTTATATCCTAAAACCCCACTATTTAAACAAATATATCATCAGTTTATTTTATTCTACCTAACGTGATTCTTTACCTCTTTTTTCTCTCTAGCAAAGTTGAAAATAAGGTACTAATTTTAATGTTTTCTTTCTTCATTAGAAACAAATTTATATACTATTGAATCATTAATTCCATTCAACGTCTTTCTCAACATAGTTTTCATCATGAACATAATAGAATGTTTTCTATTTTTATGAGTTACGGGTCTGAATGTCTGTATTTGTGTCATTGCGTGTGGCTGTTATGAGGTACGGGTTTGAATGTTTGTATAGTTATTTCTATGATGAACAAATTGGAATAACATAATAGCTTGTCCTATGAGCAGGGACGGACCCAGGATTTTAAGTTGGGGGGGGGCCGGAGAAAAGTGAAATTTTTTTTTTCAAATACGCATCTATTAGAAAAAATTGGCCTTTGCCCTTTTTAAAAAAACGATCCAGTATTTTGCCCTGTTTCTTAAACTAATTAGGGAAATGCCCATCTTTTGAAAATTGATTTTCTCAAAATCAAGTTAAGCCCTATAGTAGCCTTTTTAATGAGCCTATAGTGACGTTTTAAGGATCTATAGTGGCGCTTTGTAACTCGATCTCCATGAAGTCAAGTTATAGGCAAAAAAAAGAAAAAAAAAATTGCATGTAACTCGACTTCATGGAGATCGAGTTATAAAACGTCACTATAGGTCCTTAAACGTCACTGTAGGTCCCTTAAAACGCCACTATAGGGCTCCAGAATTTTTATTTTTATAACTCGATTTTGAGAAAATCGAGTTTCAAAAGAGGGGCATTTCCCTAATTAGTTTGGGAAAGAGGGCAAAATGCTGGATTTTTTTTTTTGAAAGGGGCATTTGCCCATTTTCTCCCATATAATATTAATAAACTATCAACTAAGACAAATACCTAAAAATTATTGTTTCTTAATATATTAAGATACAATCATCTACTAACAAAAACAAAAGACACGAAACACTATTGTTTCTTTATACAATCATCTATGAAAAAGGAACTCGACGCTCTTTTAAATCTTCAAAATCATCTACGATTGAATCCAAACTAAATGTCGAAGTTGTATCCTTTTCAATGTATAATATCCAAGGGAGTCAATACCGTACCGTAAGTAGTTTCGATTTGGTAAAAAAACGAAATATTTCGATATCGATTAATACTGTTGTACCGTTTCGAGTTTATCGCTAATTTATATATATATATATATATATATATATTTATATTCATTATTCAAAATCTATATAATTCGTTGCAAATATTTATTGTAAACCTTCTTATTAAAGTGTCAGCTCATTAATAATAAAAATAAGAAAATACATAGATAATACTTAATAGATTACATGGTGATAATTATATTAATAATAGTAGTAATAATAAGTTTGTAGTTGTAGATGGCAGATCACTTGTACCCTTAACAAAAGTAATACAGGTTTGCCTATCAAGAAAAAAAAAAAAAAGTAATACAAGTTTGAACAGTCAAATGCCTTTGAAACTTGTCCTTTTAATTTTTAAAAAATATAAAGATCTATTTGATATGTATACCGTCCAAGTTCACGTGGGTAGTGTCAGGGCACACCTCCACACTTAACAAGTCCCTTCTTTGAAGAAAAGTAAAAGCAAAAAGCAAAGAAAGTTCAAAAAAAACATTAGTCAGTAAGAAGTGAAACAGAAGTGGAGCAACTCTGGACGAAAGAAGAAGAAGAAGAAGAAGAACCAAAGACAAAAAGGAGATGGACGATGATCGGCGAAGTGGCTTCGCTACCAGAAAAGTGGAAGTGAAAGTAGGGATTTGGGTATCTTTCTTTTTTTTTCCTTCGTTTTTTTGCTTTCTCCGTTTGGTGTACTGTTGGACTACTGACTACTGACTATTGAGAGCTGAGTGTTTTTTTTTTATTTTTTTACATGGGTCATGGGCTCCTGGACTGGCTGAATGATGGGCTAGGGGGGTTCATGATTTTTGGGAGGGGGCCCGAGCAAAAAACTATGGGGGGCCAAGCCTTTTTTTTTTTTTTTTTTTGGAAAAATTTTACCTGCTCAAAATTTTTTTTTTGGGCCCGGGGGGGGCCCGGGCCCCCTTTGGGCTCAACGTGGGTCCGTCCCTGCCTATGAGGTACGGGTCTATACATATTGTAGGTGCTCAAAAAGTTAAAGGTCCAAACTCACTAAGAACAGTGGTACCTTGTCCTTTAAATCAAGCCCAAACAATAAAGTTTCTTCAGGGAGTGAGAAAACAAACTTCAAACACAATTCTAAACTAAGTTTTCGTCCATGGCTGAAGATTCCCAAATAATCGACAAATGCAACTCGAGTGAGAATTGTGAATAACGCTCTCCTAGGGCTAGTTTGAGAAGAAGTTTCTTATATATGATTTGCTCAACTTTTTACCAGATAATACACTGTTTACTTTCTTGTTTTTCTATATTACAAAGAAAAAGCATCCCCTTTCTTCTGGGAGGTTCCCTCTGTTGGATTCTAAGACTTTAGGTTTAAATGTATTAGAACTTCATTTTGTAATGTTGGCAAACCATGATCAAAAAATTTAGTCTTGTTTTAGACTTGCTCAAAGTGTGTTTATGTGTAAAGTTGGAATCGAATGTGCTGCAGTATTTATTTTGTAAATCTGCCTAGCTCAATCGATCAAAAATTAGACTCGATTGATCGAAACTTGTGTAGATTGTTTTTCTGTAGAATTTTCCAACTCAGCCCAAGCTCATATGACCTGTAGGGTTTTATGTTTTACCTTAAGTATAAAAGGAAAAACCCTAGCCACGTTTTGAAGTTGATGTTTATGCTGTGTATGTGTATCTCTTATGAGATCTCAAGGTGTTTGCCTTCACATATATTTAGGGTTATCAAGAATCAAAATTATGTTAAGAGTTTGATGATCGATTCAGTTGCTGAACAAAGAGTTTAAAGAAACACAAGTGGGAGTACTTGTGGATGTTGTGAATTCAAGAAAGAAGTAGTCCGTGGACTCAAAGCTATCACATGGTCGTGGTAGTAAGTTTCCTACTCGAGGCAGCAATAGGATGTTAGTGGTCTAAGTCACTATCGTGCAAATTTCAATTCTTTTATAGTGGATCTGTTTTGCCTTAAAAATAGTTAGGTTAAATCCTCCCCAGATTTTTTATCGGTTTGGTTTTCCTAAGTTATCATATGGTTGTATTATTTATTTTCCGCAATGTTCAATGATATGATTTATCTGTGTTAACCTAGAATTGAATAATTTACCTAAGTTAATCACTTTACTAAATAACTAGGTTAATCTGGTTGTATTTGAGGGGTCTAAAAACATACACCCTCTCTTTTATATGTTTCTCCCTTGCATCATAGCCCTCCACCTGTATGCCTTAAAGCATTCCTCAGGATACTTGTTCCATCAAAGCTCTGCTAAAGGTGGTAGAATGGGCTGCTAGATATGAAGTCACTGTTTAAGTGTCATTTCCACATTAATGCAGCAGATATGGTTGGTATGAAGCATTCAATGCGGAGGTGGGAGATATATCTTTTAGGAAACTTCCCACCACGTTCCTTGCTCCTACCCTAGTCCTTTCTTCTCTTCCTGGGCCTTTGTAAGATACCAATTAACCTGTTTTTACTTCCATCCTCAGGTAGGTGGACTCCTCGGACCTTACTCATCTCCTCGGGCTAGCTTATGCAAGATTCTCCATGGTTTACCCCTCTCTGCTCCTTGGTCCCCCCCCCCCCCCCCCACACACACACACACATATATATATGTTAGAAAAAACAAAAGTTCCAGATCAGTTTCACCCATAAAAATAATATATATATATATATATATATATATATATATATATATGTTAGAAAAATAAAGAAAAAAGATGTAATTAAAAAAATAAAGAAAAAAGGACTTCCAGATTAGTTTCTATAAAGAGATGAAGATGTTACCCAAAAAAAAAAAAAAAAAGAAACCAAGAAAAAATATGTTATAAAAAAAATTAAAGACAGAAAAATGCATTAGGTATTATTAAAAAAAATAAACAAAATATTTTCTTGAAAGTTAACTCACTATACTTATTGGTGTGTTTCGTTTTGTATCTTAAAGCATTTCTAATGGGATAAATTTATTTATAATTTTAAATATATTGTTATTAATGAAATAGGTAATTTTTTTTAAAAAAAATTGTAATAGTTGCAGGGCAAATTAATAAGAAATAGAGTTTTATGAGGTGGGGTGGGGTTTTGCAGGGCCCTAAGGGGCGGGGGTAAAGATCCCATCCTTCGACCCGTCCCGCTCCATTGCCATCCCTAAATAGAACCCATGAATAGTAGTAAAAATAAATTGAATAGTAAAAAAAGCTAACTTTTTAAGCCAATGCCAAACGCACACTTAGATATGGGAAAAGTGGGAAATGGGAACTAAATTTAGCACAAAGTTTAAAACTATTTGTTTTGCACTTCTTTTTATTGGGTTGTATTTTTTAGGACTTTATGTGATGATTTGATGTTGTTGCAATAGAACCATTTTATTTTGACAGATCGAACATTTTGCCATTGAACCCACTATAGAAAAGTGGTTTTGTCACAATATGTTTATTTTTCTTTTTTAAAGAAAATTATATTCTAAATCTTGAAAGTTAGGAGGTGCAAAGAATTGGTCCTATATATTCAAAAATAATAAATTAAACATTTAAACTATAAGGTTTTAAAAAAAGTAATAAATTAAAATTTTGAGATTTCAAAAGCTCAACAAGTCTCAAGTTGAATTCCTCATTTGCATGTATAAGTAATTGGAATTAATTTTATAGGTTTTTTTTTTTTTTTTTTTAATTTGAGTATATCAGATTTTTGAACCTATTATTGTAGCTTCACTGTGTGATTTTGTCAATAAATTTATCTTCATTGTGTTATTTCAACATATCTAAACTAGATGTTTGCTTTTTGTTTCAATTTTTATTTATATGTATATATTTATATTTTGAGTTTTATTTGGTAATCATGCTTGGAAAGTTGGAATGGTGATATGGAGTATTTTATTTGTTACCTAACATTGAATTACTAGGTTTTGATGTTTTAGACCTATAATCTTATCTAATGGATCTTTGATGACAAATATACCTTTTGTGTCTTGTTCTTTTTTATTTATTTTCTTGCTTAAAAGGGTGTTCACTAAAACTAAGTAAACTAAACATCGTAGCTAAACACATAAAATGTAAGATAATTAAAAAAAAAAAAAAATGCAATATGAATAATGTTGGGTTAAAATGAATTGACCCCTTACAAATTAATTAATTACCCAAATTAATTAATTAGTCAAATTACATGCAATAGCATGATAGTACAAACAAATCACAAAAAACCTAAATACAGTGGAGATCAAACTTAACACAAGTGATTTGTTTACGAATGGAGAAAACCACCGAGGCAAAACTCCACCGGGTGAATTTAAGGTCACCACTTCCAAGAATCCACTATTATCAATCACAAGCGGTTACAAGTATAAGGAATCTTACTAAACCCTTTGGCCTATCCTGAAATACCAACTTACAGTTGAACTCTTACCCCAATACCTTATTGGACTTGTATTGTAGTGGCAATCTCTCCGTTCAATGCATAAATTCCAGTACGTGACTAACCAAAGATATACGGATCCAAGTACGTGACTAACACTAGCAACTTGAAGAAAATGTTGGCTATAGAGTTCTTTACTTCATCAACAACGAAGATTAAGAAACTCCTTGGTTACAAAACCCTATAGCGCAAAGATACAGTAGTTTCTTCAGAGAGAATAATAAACTTTTGCACTTTTTGCATTCGATCACTCAAAAAGGTTTGTGACGGCCTTTAAAATAATCCTTATATATGTCTAGGATTGTGAGAAAAGAAACTCTATACAAATATTTCAGCGTGGCCCAAAAATCAAATCTAGAAATTTTGATTTCATAGATCTCAACAGATTCAACTTCTGTCGAGCTTCTGTCAAGCTTTGTTCTTAAATCTCGATAGATACTGTTTCTGTCGAGGTATCTGTCAAGTTTTAATGAACAGCTTTTCTTCACTTGTTTCTTGGTCAGATCTTCATAGCTTTAACACTTGACTTGAACAACATGTTTCTTGAAGTCTTAAACACAACCTAGATCTACCCAATTACAAGTAAAGTGCATTTTGTCAAAAGATTAGCCAATTACATAAAATATGTCCCTAAAAAATAACAAAGTCTTCATTATGGATGGTTGCAGGTATTTGATGAAGAGCATCAATTGCAACATATGACAACATTTATTGTGAAAATTACATATTGTGATAATGTTTTAGTAAAACCCAGTTGCTAATTGTTGGAAGATGATATTTGTAATCATTTTTAGAAGTTAGCAAATAGGTTTAAAAAACCTCAACATAATAGATATTCATATTTTGAATAACTATAAATTTGTGTAATCAAAATTCTTATATGAAAGAAATTAGGATTGCATGACATACATTTTTTTTGGTACATGGTTTCATATTTCTACAAATAAAAAGCACTATCTTAATTTTCTAAATGTGCCACCCAAATTAGTCTCATAAAGTTTCTTGAAATAAGTGATTAATCAAACCATATAAATAAGGGTTTTACTAATGTATGCCTTTAGGGCATACATTAGTAAATCACTTCAGAAAACTTTTTATAGAAAAATAAAAAAGTAACTAACTTTTTTGACACCCTTTCAATTTTCCATAAAAAATTTTCTAAAATGGATGACTAATGTGTGCCTTAGGAGCATACATTAACCGGACCCAATAAAAGGAAAATTGTTCTTTAGTATGTAATTGTAGTAGGAAAATGTTAATGGACACCATAAGGCGTTTTTTAAGGATGATTTATTATAGGGTCCACTTAATAAAAAATTGGTATAAATTAATGAAATAATTGAAAATATTACTGAAGTGACAAGTAGAACTCAAAAAGTTGGCTTTATTGACTCTATACCCTATAAAATTAGTCAAAAATCTAACAAAAAGTTAATTTTATTGACATAAAATTGTTTCTTAACTGGCACCTTGTGGTGCCCTTTAACACCCCATTGTAGTAAGGCAAATTCCCGTGATTGATAGAAGAAAAAAGACATACATTGTATTGTGCATTGTAGTAAAGTAAGAAAAATATTATTTCTATCACCCTATCCACACTCAAAGCATCCACATTGGTGGAGTTATAAATTTAGCAATTCAGCACCACAAAAGACTACTTTATTTATTTTACCTTTTCACTTTACAAAACACCCAATATCAGTGGTTTTATTTTAGCTTTCAACACAATAAAATAATATATCCACTACAATAAAATAATAAATTCACTACAATAATCAACAATCACAACAACCGCCATCACAATCGCAATCGCCACCGCCAATACAATAAAATGATAGTTTATTCTTTCTCTAAAAAAAATCACCAATATTAACTAGTAATAACCTACCACTTAAGATTTATTATGAAAATATTGTGAAAATATTATGGTATCATTTCTTAATTTTAATTTCTTATTATTCTTTATTTTATTTTTCCCTTTATCGCTTTATTTGTTTTCATCTATACACATTTCTTTCTTTTCTTTTTTCCTCCTTTTTTCTCCTCCACACAAGTATACTTTGCTCTTCACTCTCCTCCACACACGTAATACTTTGCTCTTCACTCTCATCCATACATGTTTCTTTCTTCTCTCTCTCTCTCTCTCTCTCTCTCACATACATAGAGATCGGCTCAAATGGGTCAGATTTGTTTGCTGTCCTTTTTTTTATCGTTCTGATTTGATTAGTTTTAAGATTGTGATTTGAGTTTGTATTTTAGTTATGATTGAGTTTAGTTAGAGATGTTTGTGAGAGAAAATATCTAGAATGGTTGAGTGGAGGAAGAAAAAAAAAAGTCTGCTTTCATACATGAAAGGCTTTTTTTCAAAGCGTTCACACCCTTTGTCAATTCACTCTTTATATCCCAATCAAACGCAATGCTGTTTTGTCAAACAAATGCCAAATGCCAACTCACAATTCCTATACATACACCCACTCTCACTCTCAAACTTTCTTCTATTTTAACTCCAAATTTCCATTTCGATCTAATCACTCTGTCTGATTCAATTCACTCTTTTTATCAATTTCCCAATCAAACACACTGATTCAGAGCATTTCAATCAAGTTCAAGCCTCACAGAATCGGGGCTGTTCTGGTGCAAGACTCAATCGTCAAAACCGTGATCCTACTGTCAAAAAGGTATAGTTCATTTTTTCCATGCATTCACTTTCTCCCATTTCTTTTAATTCCCAATTTATCATATCTTTGATCTTCTCAATCTTCTGCTTATAGATCCCAATGGTTTTCTTGACCAACGAAGGAGCCTCCTCCTCTTCTTCCACTCGCCAATGGAAGTATGATGTCTTTTTGAGCTTTAGAGGTGAAGATACCCGTGCAGGTTTTACGACCTATTTATATAAGGCTTTGGAACAAAAAGGCATTAACACCTTCATGGACGATAAGCTTCCAAGGGGAGAAGAAATTTCAGCAGAACTTCTCAAAACAATCGAAGAGTCAATGGTTTTGGTTATTGTGTTCTCTAAAAACTATGCAGAGTCCAAATGGTGTTTGGACGAACTTGTTAAGATCGTTGAGTGTAGGGAAAATGACCAAATGATTCTACTTCGACCGATTTTTTATAACGTAGAACCAAGAGAAGTACGTAATCAATTGGGAAACTTTGGGATAGCGCTAGCTAACCATGAAAAGGAGTTCAAGGATAACATGGGGAAGAAGCAGAGGTGGAGGGAAGCCTTAAGTAAAGCAGCTAGTGTGTCTGGATGGCATTATGAGGAAAGGTATGTATCTAATGGTTGATATCATGATCCATGCTTTTATTCTTCTAATGGTTTACCAAAACCACTAGATGCAAAAGTATGAAAGTATTCTATTTTGATCATATCTTCTTTTTTTTTTTTTTTTTTTGCTGAATATTTTTGATCACATCAATTGGTAGGAAGCTAGTCAGCCTACAAAGGTCAATCTTTGAAGTTGAAGAATTTTAACCTTTCCAGTTAAGAGTTTCACCCTTGTATTTTTTATTATTTTTCCAAAATATTGTTGATTATTTTCTTTCCAACATTGTTAGTGGACAAGGTGGGTCTAGGACTTTTTTTAAGAAACTTAAATTATATATACAAATCTAATAATAATAATAATAATAATAATAAAGTACTTGAATATATTATCAAACAAAAAATAAACACGCAATTATAAGCAATTTTACAATTTTTTTTTATAAGTTTATATATTTTGAAATCTTCATTATCGATACTATTAGCTTCATTATTATTTTTAAGATTAATTATTATTATTATTATTATTATTATTATTGTTAAGTGAAAAGGAATACAATACACTTAGTTAGAGCCATGAATCTGAGTACACCAATAACTTAATTTAATTGGCCAAGCCAATACCATCATTTTTTTTTTTTTTTTTTATATATAAGAAATGTGTAACTTTTATTAAAAAGAAGATAAAAACATTACACCTTGAATCAAAACTGACTCAATGAAAATAGGATATTCCTCTGTCCAAATTACAAAGCTAATAACACTTCTAGCACGCTGAGCAAAGAGGTGTGCAGAGCGATTGCCCTGTCTTCTCATATGAGATACCAAGACCTGCCGAAAATCCTTGAGCTTGTGTCTGATCCCATCAATAATATTGCCAATGGTAGCTGGCGACTCACAATACCCATTTACAAAATTGGAGACAACCTTTGAGTCACACTCAAACACGACGTCACGAAAGCTACCGAAACATAGCCCACGTCATCTCTAATCACAGCTCCAACTCTAGAGGATTGTGTTGCTCCAAACGTGGCTCCATCAATTTTGATTTTTTTTTTTTTTTTTTTTTTTTGAGAAACAAACACACAGGAAAGAGGAAAATGTGTTCTAACACAAAGGCACATCACAACTTCACTCAAAGGTACACCACAACTTCACTCAAAAGTCATAGTAACTTTTAAGAGAGGGTGTGGCAAGTTATACTACACACAACACTCTCTTAAGCAATGTGAGACAATTACCCATTCTTTTTTTTTTAGAAACAAACACACACACAGGGGAGAGAGAAATGAGTTCTAATACAAAGGCACACCACAACTCCATTCAAAAGCCATGGTGGCCATTGTAACATTTAAGGGAGGATGGAATAAGTTATACTACACACAACACACTCTCTTAAGCAATGTGAGATAATTACCTTTTTTTTTTAGAAACAAGCGCGCACACACACAGGAGAGAGGGAAATAGGTTCTAACATAAAAGCATACCACAACTTCACTCAAAAGCTATGGTAACTATGGTAACTTTTAAGAGATGATGGGGCAAATTATACTACATTGATGTTATATTATATATAATATATAATATATTATATATTATAATATAAAGTTCACAATCCTATTTTATAAGCTAGTGCCTATAACTAAATTATTGTACTACTTTCTCCTTTAATAAAAGAAAAAGAAAAAAAATATTACCTCCACTACAATCTACGGTACTACGTACACATACTGATTTTTTTCCCTCATTGAACAATACGAGTAGTGATCTTAGGTCACTGATCTTTCAATCTTTCAAAAATATCAATTAATAAAATGTAATATTAATATACAAAAGTCAAAATCAAACTTTAAATATGAAACTCAAATTCAACACAGGCAGCTAGCACAACAGCAGTAGTCATGTACATGGTTATAAGTTCTCGACCCAGATCTTAGGATCTTAAAATTCTACATTCTTAAAACGTCCCAAATCTCTTTAGGATCTGTACTAAAGTAGGATTTGTGTGGGATCCCGATCCGGATCTTAGCAGCCTCCAAATGGAGCCCAAAGGCTCCAAATTGATAATAAATAAATAAAAACGTAATAAACAAATCAACCCAACAGCCATTGCCTAGTTTTTTTTAAAAAAAAAAATGAAAATGCAAAAAATGAAGCTCTAAGTCTCACCTCACCCTAACCTAATTGACAAAATCACAAAAGATATAAGCAAAGAGAAGAGACTAGAGAGTTGAGGGCTAGTGCATGAAGGATAAAGAAGTTCATGCTATTAATAATGAATTTGAGTTAGACGATGTCAATGAAAATGAAGTGAATGAACCTCCAAAAACAACATCGAGAGATTTTGATGATTATCCAATGGATAATGCGGGCCATGTGATGATTTCTGACAATAGAGTGTCATTTATAATGATCAACCTTACTTTGAGGAACCTAGTCAAGATAACCAAAACTTTGGTTATGATGTTTGAGTGTGTTTGTGGTGTTGTTTGAAACATTATTATTTGGTTTATGTTATTTATGTGAAAAATTATGTATTGTTATCTGTTTTGTGTTGTTTATGTGAGACATTATGTATATTTGTAGTGTTAAATTTTGAATTTGGTATTTATAAGTTGAAACTTTGAACTTTGTTTATGTGTTTGTAATTTAGTACTTTGCCTTCTATTAGTAATTTTTGTCAAAAAGTACTTTTGTTCTATGTTTCTTTAACATATATTATAAATTATAATTATAGGAATTTTTTAGTATTTTTTTAATTGAAAAGTAGGATTTTACAATCCTCGTCCCGATCTCCAAACCCTCTCATCAATTCTACGTGAGATCTCGATTTTGATAACCTTGGTCATACATACACAGTCATGATTATGGAGAGAGAGAGAGAGAGAGAGAGAGAGACAATTCATAAGTAGAGTAGTTGTGTGGAGGCAGTTGAGTTCTAAGCAAATGTTGTCTCTTTGATTCTCTTAGGTTAGGGTTTTTGTTTTAATTGGCAAATTTTTCTTTAGCCAGTAATTGGTAAGTTTGCTGTTGGGACTCCCCCCCCCCCCCCCCCCCCCCCCACCCACACACACAAAAAAAAAAGAGGAGAGATATATAATTTTGTTGTTGGGCTTTTCTTTTTCTTTTTTTCAAATTTTAGATCAATAAAATTTGTTGGACTTTTTCTTTGTATTTAAAAGGACCAAGAATAATTTAGGGTGCTCATAATTTTTTTAGGGTACACAATACAAAATATTTTTAAAATATATGAAAAAAATTTCGAACATAACATAGCGCCACCACTAGTAGTGGGTTTCCAATAAATATGCAAACTCATGAGAGGTGAGTTTTCATGCAACTACTTGCTAAGATTCCAAAAGTAATATACAAGCCATTTTTTCAAATAGAAAAAAAAAATGTTAATATTAATGATAGTACAGAAATCTTCTACAAGTACTTTAGTTAAAAACGTGTTAGTTGTATCTTAGGACTCACAAAACTAGATATCTCAAATTTGGTTTATCTGCTAATCTAACTCATTATAAATTAGAATTTGTTATGTATGTTTCTAAAAAAAAAAAAAAAAAAAAAACTCATTACATGTTATGTTTTCTTGTGCTATGTTATTGGCAGTTGCGCAAAATATAAATCTGAATATGACTTTATCCAAGGAATTGTTAAAGAAATATCAAGTGCCATATTTAATCGGAGACCATTATATGATGCTAGCTACTTGGTTGGAGTAGATTCTCGTGCAGAGGCCATAAAGTCACTTTTAGATATTGAGTCGAATGAAGTTCGCATGTTAGGGATTCATGGACTTCCTGGAGTAGGTAAGACTACAATTGCCAACGTTGTTTATAGCATAATTGCTCATCATTTTGAAGGATGCTGTTTTTTAGAAAAGGTTAGAGAAAAGTCTATAAATGGTGGCATAATACAACTACAAGAGAAACTTCTTTCTAAGATCTTACGAGATAGCTATTTGAAGATAGACTGTGAATTCGAAGGAACCAATTTGATAAAGGAGAGGATTTGCTATAAAAAGGTTCTTTTAGTTCTCGATGATGTGGATAATTCGAAACAAATAGAAAAATTGCTTGGAAAATGTAACTGGTTTGCTTCAGGGAGTAGAGTCATTATAACAACAAGAGACATACAAGTGCTAACCACTCTTCCAAGAAATCATCTAATTTACAAGGTCGAAGAATTGAATCCATGTGAAGCTCGTGCTCTTTTCAATATGCATGCCTTCCACACAAATGAACCCAAGGAAGATTATTCAAAACTTACAGAGCAAATTATATCTTATGCTAATGGACTTCCACTGGCTCTAAAAGTAATGGGTTCTAATTTGCGTGGTAAAAGTATACGTAAATGGAGAAGTGCATTAAAAATGTATAAGAACATTCAACATGAAGAAATTCAAGAGATACTCAAAATAAGTTTTATTGGATTGAATAAAAAAGAACAACATATTTTTCTTGATATTGCATGCTTCTTTAAGGGATTCAACAAGGATTATGTTGTAAAGATATTGGATGCTTGCAACTTATATCCAGATATTGGTATTGGAAGGCTTATTGATAAATGTCTCATAAATGTTGACAAATATGGCACATTGTGGATGCATGATTTGCTACAACAAATGGGTAGAGAAATAGTTCAAGAAGAATCTGAAGAGCTTGAAAATCGTAGCAGAATATGGTGTCATGAGGATGCTAATAAATTACTAACTGGAAATAAGGTATAAGTTATTTCGCTTAACCTTTTATTTTTCCAAATATATTTTTCATTTATTTTTTCCTTTTCAATATTGAAGAAAATATATATTTTGTTTATAGTTTTAAAATAATTATACTTTTGTCGGTTTCTATTATGAAGTGCAACTAATTCTTTGTCTTATCTAGGGGTCGAATAAAATTCGAGGCATAATGTGGTGCGAACCTGAACAAATAACAGTATCATTGAAAGCTTCAGCTTTCAAAAGGATGGAAAATCTCAAATTTCTTATAATTAATAATGTACAAAATTCCAAAAAACTTAAATATCTTTCCAATGAGTTAAGATTGTTTGAATGGTCAGGATATCATTTTTCCTTGCCATCCAAATGGTGTCCTCAAAAACTTGTTGGACTGAAGGTGTCAAATAGTTGCATCAAGTCAGCAAAATTATTCAAGCAGGTATGAGTTTACGATTTGTGAATCTTCACTTCTCTCACTATGTTTGGTTTGAGAGGAAGGAGAGAGAAAGGAAGAGAAATTATATCTTTTCAGCTGTTTGGATAATATGAGAGAAGAAAATGTACAAAATTTGTTAGCAAACCTATCACTTGGGCCCACATTTTTCCATTTCCAGTCTTCATTTTCTCTTCTCTTTCACTCCCTTCACTCAAACCAAACAAAGGGTTAATGTTATTTTTAATATTAGATGAAATAAAATTTGTTTTTCTATTTTTTTTTTTATAGGGGTGCCGTTACAAAAATTTGAAAAGTATCACTTTGAATAGGTGTCAATCCATCACAAGATTACCTGACTTACGCGCTCCAAACTTGGAGACATTGGACATTTCATTTTGTGAAAATTTAATTAAGATTCATGACTCTGTTGGACTTCTTGATAAGCTTAAAGATTGGGACCTCCAAGGCTGCACGAAACTTCAGATACTTCCAAGCACCCTCAAGTTGAAATCTCTTAAAGTATTTGATCTAAGTAACTGCCTAAGGCTTGAGAAGTTTCCCAATGTTCACCCTGAAATGAAATGTTTAAATTATTTATTATTGGATAATAGTAATATCAGAGAATGGCCTTTATCACTAAGATATCTCACCAAAGGGGTTTTCAATTTAGAGCTATCGAAGTGTGAAAAGCTTGTTTTGGATAGCACCAATAAATTGCAACTGCTTGAGGAAATAGATACCCCTACTGTCAACTCCTTTGATAATTTTTCGGGATCTGGGTCTCTCAGCTTGACAGATTCGCATCTCGATTGCTTTGGAGGAAATATAATTGATTTAGATTTTTGGATGAAGAATGATTTCTTCCCGGCATTGAGATATATGCGTATAGATAACTCCAATATTGTTAGTATCCCCGAATGCATTAGCAGATTATCTAAATTAAAAAGGATTTACTTAATAAATTGTAAGGAGCTTCGGGAAATTCCAAGGCTTCCACAATCTATTAGACATGTGAATATAGAGAAATGCCCATCGTTGCTTCCACAATCGTCAAGTAGATTATTGAATCAGGTGAGGTCTCTCCTTCATATTTTGTTACTTTTTCCAAATAATTTTGAGACTTTCAAAACTTCAATTTCTTGACTTTGTTTAATGCAAGCAGTTTGGAAAAATTCTAGGGATTCTACCGAATAGAGTCCGTGAAGGTGCAAGAAGCGACATATTAATGGATCACTTTGACGACTCTGAATCTGACTCTGATTCAAAAATCGAGCTTCAGCTACCAGGAACTGAGATTCCAAAGTCTTTCAAATTCAACCATCAGAGTTTTGGAAATTCCATATCATTCGGGGTTGGTTGCAAATTTCCAAAATTGGCTGTCTGTGTTGCTTTTCGTTCAGGGGAGACGCGCAGACACTTTGGCAGACAATTTTATGTTAACGTTTCCATCAATGGTTGTAAACAGAAATTCCATTATCTACCCACAGTAGAAAGCTGCGAGGAACTATGGTTATTTTCCAAATCTCTTGGGCAACTGAATAAACCAAATCTATCTGAACAGAATCAGGTTGAGGTTGAGGTTGAGGTTATGCGTCAATTCCCGCACCGCACTGTAACTGGTACTCATCACACTGATTTTATAAAATGGTTCGGGGTGAATGTAGAATGCATCTGCTGTCCTCAGAAATCAGATATTACTTACTTGCCGCTTCCGAGTGACAGGAATGGTTGTGGGTCATCCTCAGTTTTGAATGACACTGAGCTCCCGCCTTTTCAACCTGCTTTCCCCACTTCTTATGGCTCAGTTATGGATTGCGGGGCTTTTAACAATGAAGGAGATTTAGGGAATTAAATGGAACCACCAAATACTGGGTTTGAACCTGGTTTGAAGGGCTTTCTTGGTGATTTGAATGTGTCATTATCGGCCCTTAATGACTCTGAGCTCCTTGCATTGTTACCTGGTCCAAATATGGATCATGAGGTTTCCAATACCGTAAATGATTTGAGGCTTTTGAAGGGCATTCATAATGATGGGCGCGATTTGGGTTCGTCACTAAATGACTCAGATGAAAGAGAAAGTGAGCCTCCTCTGTTCCCTGATACGACAAATGGGTTTGACTTCAGCTTTGCCCAGCCAAATTTGGAGTTAGGCTCAAGTGTTAGTGATGGGTTTCATTTGGCTTCGTCTTCAATGGCCCATGCCTATGACTCTGATTTCAATATGGGTCCACCACTGAAGAAAACAAGGACATCTTGATCAGATTTCAAAGAATTATGCCTCTCTTTGTTTCCCTGATTCCCATCTGCTCCAACGCCAAGTTAGTCTCCTTCACTAGTAAGTATTAAAACTCCAAACCCTTTCTCTTTTTTTGGTTGTCAATTGGGTTTGTTTCAGCTCGTCTTATTCAAGTTTTTGTTGTGTTGTGGACGCTTGAATATTCTATGAGTTATAGCTTACGGCCCTTGTAGTCATGTGGTATTTGTTTTCCTTAAAAACGGTTTATAAAGTAAAAGGTGTGTTTTTGGAGTGGAAGTTGCTACGTTGTTGAGGTTGTAGCATGCTATGTCTGTTTTATTATGTAATCGCAATAGAAACAATTCCAGGAGCGAATGTACAGTTTAACAATGAACAATTTGTTCTTATAAAAAAAATAATAATAAAAAAATAAAACAATGATCAATATGCTTATTCATTGAACTTGTTGTGTGACATAATTAAATTCTGCAGCTTGGAAACAATCAAGTATCTGAATTTCTGAGGATTTCATCAAATGATTGGTCTGCCTGACAATGGACTTGCAGCTGTAGCAAGTGATTCTATTCAATGCTTCTGGTCATCATTTCGTAATTGGCTTATATAACTTCTTTGCTGGTTCGCCTCTATTCAATAATAGTTTGTGATCAGCATGTAAATATTTCAAAATTGATTTTGATTTCAGAGTAGACCTGATTATCTTGTATTGCCAGGAACTGAGATTCCAAAGTCATTCAAATTCAACCATCAGAGTTTTGGAAATTCCATATCATTTAGTTTGGTTGCTATAGATTTTGGAAATTCAACCATCGTAATTGGCCGTCTGTATTGCTTTTCATTCAGCAGAGGCACATATGTGCAGAATTTTTTATGTTCGCTTTTCCATCAATGGTTGTAAAATAAAAAACCGATTATCTAAGTACAGGAGAAAGCTATGAGGAACTGTGGTTATTTTCTAAATCTCTTGGGCAATTGAATAAACCTAATCTATCTGAACAGAATAAGGTTGAGGTTGAGACTAGGCTAAAGATGAAGCTTCTCTTAACTCTTGCTATCTTCATCATCCTTATTCAATCTCTTCATCTTCATTTTGCAAACAACACATAATTATTATGTAAAAGAATATCCCTAAAGACATAGTGGCACCATTCTCTACCAAGGTGTGCCTCCTTTAGTTACATATTTGGGTGCCTCTCTCTCTCTTCGTTCATTAGGGAATCATGAATTTTAATGTAATTATAAATTATAAAATAAGTATTTAATTTCTTTTATTCATTTATTGTAATGCAGCTACCTGGCCTTGTTGCTGTGAAGTAATTGGTGGCGCCCATGATCCCTTTCCACCTTGCAATTTGGTTTTCTTTTATTATGATATTTGTCCTTTATCGATCATATTTGTCTGCTTCTGGTGCATAATGTTTGCTTAGCTTAACATCAATCAAGTGCCAAGTAAGGTTACCTTCAATGTTTTGGAATAGCTCAAGACCTCTATTGTTAACAGTAAGGCCCAATTTCCGTACCATATCCTTAGATATTCAATTTGGTTTTTTGTTTTTCATGTCCATTTTTTTGTTGCTTTGGTGAAGGCATATTAATATTGGAATGTACTAGAATCTATGATGGTTTTTATACTGTATATTTGCTATGTATGCTGAATCTGTGTATTATTGCTTTTTGACCGAAAAAAGAAAATCTTGAGTTCAATTTGAATGAAGATTCAAGATGATATTGAGGTTTCCATAAATAAATTATTTAAAAAAAAAAAAAAAAAGAAGATATTAATGTTATATATAGAAGCTGGGTGAGCTGTATATCAACTTGAAGGAATAGACTTAATAAGATTCTTATTATTTCCAATCTTCAGGTTATTATATATGAATGTGGAGTGAAGGTATAGAGAATCAATGAATTATGTCGTAAAGAAAGCTACCATGATTTCATTTATTTTTTTCTGTACTACTAGCTTCCAAGCTGTGAACTCTTTTTTTTTTTTTTTTTTGAGAAGGAAGCTGTGAACTCTTAAGTCTTAGATATCCTAGAATATTTCCTCCCTGCTCACTTACAGTTTTTCAATTAAGGAAGATAAATTTGTAAAATAAAAGCCCACAATTTAAAACCTCCACTAAACCCACGTTCTCAGCAGTTTACAACCTCATCATCTCTTATCCTTTTTGAAATTGAAACAGACGCACTCTCTTTTCTCTTAGCTCTTATCTTTTTGAAATTGAAACAGATGCACTCCATTATGTGAAACTTTAAAAATCTCATGAATTTTACAAACTCTAGGAGTTTCACAACAGCATGAGAAAATTTTCCACAATCAGTGACTCAGAAGGTATTTATTTTTTTGGGTTTTTTTTTTTTGGGGGGGGGGGGGGGGGGGGGGGTATTGGTATTATTTTAACAGTTATTAGTAGTTCAGTACTTTTTTTCCCCCCTTTTTTGCATTAGATACAAACTTTTTTTGGGTTGAATTTGTTTGATACAATTGCATCAGGTACTATATTCCTTTAACATTTATTAAATTATTGTTCTTTTTTAAATAAATTTATTAAAGTATCATGCAATTTAGAATCAAACGGAACACTAATGGGAGTGAGAATTTTTAGGAGGTGGTACACGGTTTTTTAGTGTTGCTACTTGAAGAGTTTAGGTGAACAAGGATAGAACCTTGCTCCAAATATTTATCAAGAATGTGGGAAATTGTCAAACTTTCTAACATTAGCAAACTCAATTCACTACAGATTTTCAATGCCCAATAGTCAATCCAAAGGTATGTTCCTTGCAATTTAAATTCTTAATACAGAAACTGATTCCATTGTGTGAAACTTAAACATCTCATACTTCCTTATTCTTCATATTGAACAGAGAAATCACCACTAGGAGTTTCAGCAAAAGGTAAATTCAACCAAATTTAATGAAAAATACCATGTCATCAGTCAAAAGGTATGTTCTATCAAGTTTTCTTCATTCTCTTACATAGTTGATTTATGATTGGATTTTTTTTTTAAATTGCAACAGAGATACAATCAGGTTACATTTTGTCAACAATGGTTCCACTTTCTGCTCTCCGCCAGATCCCAATGCCAAGAATGTAATTTTGTAATCAAATAATGTCATTGATTTCAAATATTTATTTGCTTTTCGGTTGTATCTATAGTTGTGCTGAGGTTTTCAGTTGTATCTTAAATTGGAATGTATGGAAAATTATGACATTAAATCCAAAAAGAAAGAGCCTCAGAGCATGCGTGAAGTGCATGTGATGAGGCTACTTATTATTACTCTTTTTTAACAAGGGTCAGTAAGTAATTGCTTAGTTTCCTTCAATGTTTGATTTCATTTAAGGTGTAGTTACATTTTCCCTTTTAATTAAAGAATAATAAATATCGAATTGAGCCATGTAATGAGTAGTATGTAATAAGATTAATTCATATTTAGAAGAACATGCTATCCTTTGCAGTTCTGTTGTAAATCAGATTGGCAGTAAATATGAACTAAATTTCCCAAAGTGAAGTGGTAGAAATTGATCTTGCATTCATATGTTAGGTGTCTTAGGTTCAATTCTTAGACACCAAAATACCTTAGATCTATAAAGGCAAGCTGAATCAAGTAATGCGTACTGTGATAAATTCTTGAAAGGTCCTATTAGTCTAAAGGTTTATTTTTGTTGTTTCTTTTTTTGGTTTTAGTTTGTCACGTTCAAGGGAGTTTAAAACCTCTGAGGCATCACTGTACGAAGTTGTTTTGCAGATCCCCTGCTTTAGTGATGTTCTGGTGAATATTCAGGAATGGTTAGGAATGGGAGGATCAGCACAAAGCACATACTCTACTTTGAAAATCTCTTTAACCAATTTTGCCTTCCATTTGATAGCATTTGATAGCTACAAAAATCCATACGTCTTTTCCCTTTCTGGTGCCTAGATCAACTTCAACACTTAAGAAGGAGATGTAAGGTGAAAAGTAAGCTCCTCTGCTATGGCATGAACTAAAATTTTATTATTCAGTCAATTAGATTTAGAAATTTAATTCTATTTGTAAAAAATTAATTTTTTAAATCTTTATTTGTTTGTATGTTTGACTAAGAATGCAGAGTAGCTATTACAAAGGACTATACCTATGTTAAGGTCATCAAGATGTTACACTTCTACAGCTAAAAAGGTAGGTAACTTATTTGTATTATGTTCTGGAAGGCATCTTTTGAAGCGCTTCTAGCTTTTGGAGTACTAAGAACAAATTCACCTTTTGAATTCAAATATTAAGACAATAATTTGATTCTTTTAAACTAAAAAGATATTTTATCTGCTTGACAAATGCCAATCAATCAAGTTAACAGTTTTTTCTGATTTTTTATTATTTTAGACAAGATAGAAGAAATTCTCATAACTTATGAACCTTGTCTGATGAGTAAAAGATATTAAACATAAGATCTGTGATATGCCTTATAGGTGTTCTTTACCTTAATTTTCTTGTCCGAAAAAATTGAGATGGGTGTTTGTTGAGATTTTGGTTTTTCTAGTGATATTTCATTATTTTTAACGTAATAAATGCATGCTAGGTCTTACTAGAAAAGAACTGACATAATAAGTTTCAACATTAGAATACTCAAGCAGCGAATTGTTGGAAATTTGGGAGAGGTTGCCAAAGGAAGATGATTTCCAGTTGAAAAGAATAGGGATTACTAAGTTTGTTGATAAGACTAAATGCATTGGGATCTATTCTCATAGAAGCCAAATGGATAGTGGGAATTGGGAACTCTATTCCTATCAGCCTTAACTTTTGGCCTAAAGTAAGATCCTTCATGTTTTGGAGAACACATATTTCAAGGGTTTTGTGAGTTTGTTGATTAAGTAGCATCACAATGGAACAACGCATTGGTGACGTTATTATTTGCACCTCATGTAACCAAATCTATTGTTACGAAGCCTCCTAGGTTGGGAGTTGCAAATAAATTGATTTGGTCCTATAAATCTGTCATGTCTCTTTAGAGTCATGTAAGTCTATTGGCCTCTCCATAATGAATGCTTAGATGGAAGAAGTAGAACTTAGATATAGTTCTCAGACGTGAGTTGCCCTGTGAGAGCTAAAACTCCCTTTCAAAGTCCTTACTTTTCTATTAAAACTACAAATGATAGTCTTCAATTGAGAAGGGAATTTGCTAAGAGGAATTTAATCAATGATGCTTCTTGCCCTTTATGTGCTACAATAGAGGAGTCCTTGGACTACCTACTTATTACAAGTGAATTGCATAGTCAATTTAGAATTGGGTTGCCATTTGGTTGGATAGAGTGTACAAGGCACAAGATGTGTCATCAGTTCACTTTCATCTTTTCCAACACTTGTTGGCCTATTGGATCTATAAAAAACAAAGTGCCTCCATGAAGCAATAAGTGTTGATGTTAGTGAAGTCCTGAGTCCCACTGTTACCTGTTTGCTATTTGTAGGGATGCAAGAAACACATGACAACAGGGATCTTATTAAATTTCAACAATTTTAGTTCTGTTTGTAGTAATTGACAAGCAATAATTATGATTGAAGGAAGTAAAAGCAATTGAAATCAATTGAGGAGTGTTGCACTTCTTTGTAGGGATTAAATTGGGAGACCCCTTTTGAATTGTTTTTACCTCTAATGTGCTCTACAATGCCACAGTTGTTTGTTTGGTTGTTAGTGAAGCACTACTTTTATAAATGTAAGGTGAAGGGTGAGGTTGTGGGTTTAAGATTATGGGTTCATGTGTAATTACAATGTCCTTTTTTCTTTTTTAAAGAGTAAAATGGAGGGTGAAGCTGTGGGTTATAAGACCAACCAAATGCACCTGTAAATTACTAATAAAGAAAATTATTTGCAGATGTATTAGTCGAATTTTCACCATATATATATATATATATATATATATTGGTAGTGAACCTATCAATAATGGAAATACATCTAATGCTGACACTTTAATGGTGCATTGAATGTTGACACTTTAATTTTGGTGTATCTACTGCCTATTAAAGTGTAAAGTTGTGTTGGTAATTAGTACCAAGACATCATATTTTTAGTGTAAGATATAAATTTTGTCATTGGTATCCTTCTTCTTAGGACTAGCTGTTATTGATCACTATACCAAGTTTTTTAATCTATGTCTTTGTCTCGTTGCTTTTTCCCCCAACAGAAAATTTCTTGGCAGTATAGCACATGAATAGATGTTGAAGGTGTGAATCACTCTCTTTCTCTCTTTCATAATATGTCTATATGATGATGTGAAACTTGTAGAGAATTTGGTAGATATAATTATTGTTGGATGCTTCAAATGGTTATGTTTTGGGGTGTGTATGCTGACAATAATTAAATCCATAAGATATTTCATAATTAGAAACTCATGATTGGGGCATTTTCTTGAGTTGATATTTTTGGGGAGAAAACATCAGTTTCTTTAGATTATTTAAGTGCGTTGGTCAAATGGGTTGCATTTGTCCTCATGGTTCAATTTTTTGTCATTACAGTGTAGTTGTTTTTAATTTTTAAAAGAACGTTAATGTCAAAGTAATCTTTGCAACATTTTATTGCAAACTTATATCTTTAAACTTCTATAAATATATATTTGATAGAGTAGGTGGAGGTCAAGATAGTGGAATCAACACCTGGCAGATACTTGTGTAACTTACTAATCAAAAAAATAAAGAAATACAAATTTAAAAGATGCAATATTTTCTTTGTATTATGAGCGACCATCAACTCTCTGAATTTCTTAACGCAACAATGGGATTTAGATTATTATTATTATTATTTCTTTTGAATAAATGAACATAACTTTAATTAATGAAGGTACAAGCAATCTACATAAAGAAACATTCTAACAACCTGGACCAAACTCGAAGCCACTTAGGACAACCTAACACTATCAAACACAGAGGAAGGGCCATGCCTCAAGCTACACAAGCATCTAATTGGAGTAGTATTCTTGAAGCTTTTATGCAAAAACAACATTTATATATCTCGCCTTATGCCTAAAAGCTTGGGATTTTGTTTATTTACTGTGAGGTTCTGGAACAAAGTCTTACAAGTCAAGCTAATGTTGCAAGTGGCAATTGTGATATGATAGTGTTGAGATGGTCATGGAAAACAGTGACCCAAGTATTAACAAATGTATACCTCGTCTTTTAGGGAATTTTATGTGAAAAAAAATCTCTCTATCATCTATTGAGAAAACCCTTAGTTATCTTCATCAAAGATTATTTAGTTGGAATGCCTTTCAATCAATTCATTTGAAGATGTGTTTAAAACTTTTTGCTTACCAGTGACTGACAAAATAATATTTTTTTTGAATAATCTTGTTCTAATCAACATTTAGGGGGCAACTTGGCAAGGGATGGGGCTGTAGTTTAAAGCTTTGTACACCCCATTATTCTCTTGGTTGTATAGAAAGCTTAAATAATCCCCAAATGAGTATTTGTTTGCTCGTCACTTGTTAAATGACTGGCTTAGGTGTTATGACATAGGACAAAACCAAAACCTGATACCATGAAAATTGAAAAATGGAAATTATAAAGATCACCTAGGAGTCAACGCCTAGAATTATTTGGAGTCAACATTGAGCGAGATAGAAGACCTAGGAGTCAGCATCTAGCATTGGTGGGAGTCAACACTAGACCATTGAAAATTCCCAAGAGAAATTGTCATTAATCAAGCAAATTATAAATTGTCTCCAAAGGCGTAAAATATAGATTACTATGACAAAAAAATAATTCTATTAGACTTATGAAACCTGATTCCAGTTGATTTAGGAAATCCCAATGATTGATTCATAAGAATAACCTTGACTCTAGGAAATAAATAAAATAACCCAATTAACTTCTAAGACTTAAAATAAAACACAATTGACTTCCAAAATTAAATAAAAATAAATATTTCTTTGTGCTTTATGTACTATGATTTTTAGTCTTTACCTCAGATATGGTGCAAATTATTGTAACCAGTACATATGCATTTATGACTGCTTTGAAAGCCAATGAAAAGTACATTCATTCACTAGGAATTAGCATTTGACTTTGCAATAGAATTTGTAACCAACACGTGGTTTATAATTTGGATTTCTGCTTATTTTTTTTTTTCATTGCATCTGAACAACTCTCAACTTTTTCTTATAGCTTGTTTATATGGTGGAAACTGTAATTGATCCTTGTAAATGACCAAATTTAATATCATTTTTTCATATAATCATACGCTAAATTGTCTTTTCAAGTGCTATTACTATGGGTCATTTATAGCTTTTTGATCCTTTGTGCATTAACTATTATTTAAAGGGAATATCACACACATAACAATAATTTAATGGGATCAAGGTGGCTCTATTTAATTGAGGCATCCATGTGTAAATTTGATTTTAATGTTTGAATCTTTCAGGTACCAAGAGAGAGTGCAATTAAAGGAACCAATTGTAGTAGTTCAAAGAGTTTCTTTGCTGATTCGTAGATGGGTGGTGGTGTAGGTCTTTTAGCGGTTCAAAGAATTTTTTTGTTGATTAGTTTCATCAAAACTTTTCACTTCAGATTTCTTTGGTAATCCTATCCATGACCTTTATTTGGCATCCTGATGACATAGTATTGTTTACCATGCCATTTAAATGGTGGTGTTAGTTGATCTTTTTTGAGAGGATTATGATGTATTTATTTTTGGTGGATCATGTTTTTCTTTCCTTTTGGTTTATGCATGGAAGGAAGACTATAAAGTATTTAAGTTTTCTTTGTAATGTGTTCTGTCTCTCTCTTTTTGTATTAAATGTTTTTTCCCCTTGGAGGACTTGGCGAGGATCATAAGGCATTTAATTTTGGTGTATCAAGTTTTTACTTTTAGTTTCTTTTCTTCAGTTTTTGGACTTCTCCCTCCCAGTTGTATGAAATGAAGTAAGTTGAAGGCTATTTGCTCAAGCTGGGAGAAAATTTAACGAGATAATACCTGATTGTTAGGTTTTAGACCCCTTAAACAACAATTGGATTAACCTAATTATTTAGCCAAGTGATTAACTTAGTCAAATTATACAAATCTAGGTTAACACAATCATATAAACATATCAAGCATATAGCAGCGGAAATATAAATAACACAATGATATGATCACCCAGGAAAACCAAACTGGTAAAAAACTTGGGAAGGATTTAATCTAACTATCCTCAAGGTAAACTTGAATCCACCATAAGAAAGAATCGAAGTTCATACAATAGGACTTAGACCACTAACATCCTATTGCTATCCACTAGTAAAACTTACTGACACGACCATGTGCAAGCTTCGTATCCACGAACTCCTTCTTTCTTAGATTCTCCAACAAGTACAAGCACTCCTGTTTGTGTATCTTTAAGCTCTTATGGCAGCAACTAAACGATCATCAAGATATTGAAGTAATCTCCTTCTTAATAACCCTAAGTTTATGTGAAGGAAAGCTCCTCAAGGATCTCACAAAAGATTCATACAAACAGCAATATGAGCAACATTAAAACGTGGCTAAGGTTTGCCTTATATACCTAGGGAAAAAACATAAAACCCTAAACGTTTTAGGAGTTAGGGCTGAGTTGGAAATTCTGCAGAAAAATACAATCTGGCCGACTTTCGATCGATCGAGTCTAAGCTTCAATCAATCGAGTCAGGCCGAAAGTAACAAGTACTTCTGCAGCCACTCGATTCCAACTTTACATAAAAGACACAACTTTAAGCAAGTCTAAACAAAACTAAACAACCTGTTTTGATCATGGTTTGCCAACAATACACATTAGAGTTCTAAATACATAAAATCCTAAGTCTTTAGGACCTAACATTGATTATGCAAAAATTGCATTGTTTATTCTTCTAGTTCAAGAGTAAAGCAGATATCATCTTTATCCCATAATATCCTGTCCTTTGAAATGGTTATTGTTGATGACTTAGTTGGATGTTTATCATTATCATTATGATTGATGGACAAACATATCGGATAGATGAGAATGAGTCATTAAACCAATCATAGAGGGGTACTTTTAGAGTTTCACATTGCCATTCATAGGCAAAAAAATTTATTCCCATATTTAAATATAGCTGACTTTGATATGGATTGTGATGCCTTTCTTCCATGGAGATTTTGAATTTCTGTCCAAAACAAAGGTAAGGGAATCTTGGTGTTCAATGTTTAGTGCCAATACTGGCCGATTGGCACTCTTTATCATACGTTCCCCTACATGAGAGGCTATATGGGATAAGCGCACCGGTCAGATTTACCATCAAAATATATGGTTGCTAGTAGGCTATTGGTAGTATTGCCCTTAAGGCCTCTGCCCTTGTCTGTCTTTGCTGATTACTGGGTTTTACATTTTTGTTGATTTTCTCCACATAGCTTAGTAGTGCCTTGTGGGGGACGGTAAAAAAAATTGAAATGGCGATGACTTGTGGGATGGTGGCTGAGTTTGATGTTTTTAGCTTAAGGGTAGAAATGCCAATTGGGGCTTCAAAGTGGACATATGGATTTTGGGTGTGCCAGAATGGGACAGAGGGTATATACCGAATTGATGTGGAGAGTGGTAACATGCACTTACCTCGCTATAATTCATCTTCATGTGCTAATTGAAGTCATTGGTTTTGTATGGGGGGCAATGAAGGGCATTAGTTTTCCATTACCTACATTATCTTCATGTGCTAATTGAAGTCATTGGCTTTCCATGTGCTAATTGAAGTCATAGAAAAAAGCTCCCTTTTTTTCTTGATATATAAATTGGAATAACTATCAAATTTTTGTGATATTCTGGTGCCAACTTTAGTTTAAATTTAATTGTTGGGATACGAGCAAGAAGGAATTAGAGCTCTGGGGCAAAATGTAAAGTACTTTGATGGGAATAGGTACTTCTAGATTTGGCAAGAAAGTTAATGTAGTTTATTGATGAAGCCTAAGTTTGTCAGTAAAGTTCGTCAAATGGAGGCAATCCTCAGCCCTCAAGAGTGGTCACCGGTGTGGTGCCTACCACAATGCCTCCGATGCCAAAGTCAGTATAAGAAGATCTTTTGAGAGCAAAATATATTTTCAAAATGAAAGAAATCTCTTTGTATGTAAAAATGTCTATGTACCTTGTTCTTGGCAATATGTGGGTTTTATATATGTTTTCAGGGCCTCTAGCCGTTGGAGTGGTTATGGAGGTCTTAATGCTCCTCTTGGTAACGTTTGGGGCTGTGTAATGTGGCATCAATGCCCTCCAACGGTCTGTACAGTTGGCTTTGTAACCGCTCTGGAATTGATTGTCTGCATTGAATGGGCTGGATGTCTCCGTTAGTAGAATGGACGATTACTTCGCCTGACCAGAGGTTATACTCGTCTATATTAATGGGATTGTCCATGTGGGACGGACTTGTCAGTCCCGTCAGTTGCCCCCGATTCTGTGTTTGTCATTTAAATGACGATCATAGAATGTGAAGAGTTTACAGTTTACGAGTGTCGTTTGGGATTTCGCTCCGCATTAAGTGCAAAGTAGCGGCGTTTCACAGATCATGGCATACATGGCACGTGCTAACTGGTGGATTTAATGCTTCAATTGGTGGGACTATTGGGCTTCCCGCTGGTTTTTCAGTTTCCCAAAACCTTAGTTTAAAACTTTTTCTTTTTCACTTCTTTCAAAAATCCTTCAATCATTGCTCTGATCATTCTCTTCAGCGACCTCTCTCTGCAACTTCCCTCCGAACTAGCGAACGGCATGGTGGTGTTCCCCCTGTTGGTTGCTTTTTTTAAAGGTACGCCCTTCTTCCTTTCTCTTTTTATGCCATTGCTCTCCGCCTTGTTACAACTTTACCTCTGATCTTTTTCTTCCTTTCCATTTTTTGCTTGTTCCTAATTTCTTAGGGGTTTAGTTTGCCATTGTGTCTTCTTCTTGGTTTTCATGGTTCATAGTTTCGAGGTTAGGATAGTTTGTCCATCGATTTCATTCCTCTTCGCTCGCTTAAGAGGGTATTTAGGTGTTTTTCCTCATATTGAGGACTTTGTTTTTTAGGGCAATTGTTTGAGCGTTGCATTGGCCGATTTGTTGCCTTTGCTTCGTCAATCGCTAGATTGGTTTGAAAACGAGGTTAGAGAGCGAGAAGAGATGTCTGAAGTTAGGTCGAGCGAGCTTGAGACTGGATTATCGTCCAACGGCGGTCCTGTGGAAGGGGATACCACCGTCTCTAGCCCTCAAGAGGTTAGGGCTTTCTATGCTCTAGAGGAGGAGTGTGGGTTGGACGCTGACACCCTTGGGAGATTTAAGGATAGATTTCAATTTCCAGATCGGGTTAGGGTTCGTCTGCCCAGTAAGGAGGATCGGGCATGTCATTTCTTCCCAGGCAAAGTATGCTTTTACGAGTCTGCCTTCACCTGTGGGTTGAGGTTTCCAGTCCATCCCTTCCTGATGGAGCTATTAAACCATTTCGGTATTGCTCCTGGGCAGCTTATGTCTAATTCATGGAGGATATTGATCAGCTGTATGGGGATATGGCTGGCTGCCACTGACGGAGATATGCTCAGGGTTGATGAGCTTATCTATTTGTACCGTTTAAAAGTGTCCAAGGAGCATGGGTATTATGAACTAGTTCCTTGGGAGAGGAGAACTAGGATCGTCAAAAAGTTACCCTCGTCATTTAGGTACTGGAAGTCCAGATTCTTCTTTGTGTCTGGGGACGATTTTGAGACTCCCTCAAGCGAGGTTTGGGGTGATCTCCCGAGGTTGCGTCGTCGGTGGGGAACCCCAACCCTAGGTGCGTCAATGCTCCATTTTTATTCATTAAGTTTCGTCGTGCTTGAATTTATTGCTTATTGATTCTCTTGCTTTTTCTCTTTCGCAGCCAAGAGATGGCCAAAGCTGAAGAGCAGGTATAAGGAACGAGTAGAGAAAGCGATTGAATACGCGTAGACAATTGAGAGCTAGGACGACCTTGTGGATCCAAGGACTCTTGCCTTCTACTGTCTCGGTCCAGATCGCTCTAGCTTTGTCTTGCGAAATCTTGAGATTGAAGGAAAAAAAAGTAAGTGTTGAGTCCGTTAGTGCACACATTTTTTTTTTTTTTTGACAAGTGTTTCCTTCTTATAGAGATGACGACCAAGTTTAACAAGGGCATGTATGCTAAGATGAGGTCCAAGAAGGATGAGCCTCTATCAAACTTAGGAAAAAAGACGGTTCGTGTTACTGGAAAGGGTGGCACCGTCCCTCCAACTTCCTCCGTCAGCCCAATCGTGTCTGGGGCCTTAGTGACGAGGACAGCTTCTCCCACGACTTCCGTGGAAGAAATTGGGGGCACTCCAGTCTCCAAGAGGCCTAGGTTGACTGAGAAGGAGAAGGAGAAAGGTGACATTTGTCCATCCATGATCTAGAGTGATGAGAGGCTAGCAGTGGATCGGGCTCATGAGATTGTGACTGCCACAGATTTGAAGGTCCTCTCTGACGTTCCTTTTAATGATATGGCTGCTCGACACGTTCAAAAGCTCGTACAGGTATGTTTATCTGCCCCTCTTTCTGTTTTTTTTTTTTTTTTTAACTCTAGACCTCTTTTCTAGGTACTGGGAGAAAGTATTCATATCACTTCGGAGTATCTCACACAGGAGGCTAAGGTCGCGTCTATTACATCCAGGATGGAAACCTTGGTGGCAAAAAATTCAACCTTGAGAAAGAATCTTATTGACTCTATGGCTGAGGCGGCGTCCCTGAAGGAGAAGGTGAAGACGCTGAGTAATGATCTTAAGGCTGAGCGCCAGTTAACTCTGGCAAAAGATGAGCAGCTTCTAGTAGCCAAGGAAAGCCTGAAGACTATTGCTGCTAGGTCCGTGGAGGCTTTCCAGACCACAAATGAGTATCAGATGGTCCTATTCAGCTGGTACTTCAAAGGCTTTGAGCTCCTGAGAAGGTATCTCGTCAAGCACCCTACCGGTGTGGATATGGAGATGCTGGACCTGGAAGAAGTGGACCAGGAGATGGCTGCAGACGAGGCTGCTCAATCTTCCGCTCCAGAGACTGACGCTCCTGCTGATGCTCCCGTCATTAATGCTCCTGCTGGGGAAGATCCTGCTGACAACGATGCTACCAGAACCTGATACTTGGAAAAATTTCTTTCTTTTTGGGATGCCCTTTATGTTTTGGGCAATTATGTACATCCATTTTCTTATTTTCTATCTATTTTGAGAATAATATTTTTAGCTCAGTGTTTATGGGCTTTTATTTGGGAACAATATTTTTAGCCCAATGTTTATGGGCTTTTAGTTGTAAAGGCAGTGGTGATCAAGCTTTAATTCAATTTGCTTTTCTACATTTACTTGTACTTACATTTTTTGATTTGATGTATGCCCGTTGTATCTCCCATAACTGGCGCCTTGCTTGCACTTTGTATTTGTTTAGGAGTCTTTTTGTCGTCAGTAACTTGCATCTGCTGGGGTGAAATTTTGTTACTTAGCCGTTTTTGGCTCTTTTACCCTTTTAGGGATATCATCTTCGTCAGTAACGTACATCTGTCAAGGCGGAATCTTATCACTTAACCATTTTTGGCTTTTCTACCCTTTTAGGGATATTATTTTCGTCAGTAACATACATCTGTCAAGGCGGAATCTTGTCACTTAGCCATTTTTGGCTTTTTGGCTTTTTTACCCTTTTAAGGATATCATTTTCGTTAGTAACGTACATCCGTCGAGGCGGAATCTTGTTACTTAGCTATTTTTGGCTTTGGGTGGACTTCTTCATCAGTAACTTACATCCGTCTAGGCGGAATCTTGTTACTTAGCCATTCTTAGCTATTTTGAATTTCTTCTTAGTCAGACCTGTTTTCACACAAATATTAGCTGAATAATTCATTTATTGACTATTAATGACGAATACATCCTTTTGTTACATCTACTGATGGTATTTCTTCAAATGCTCAATGTTCCATGGTCTTGGAAGTTTTTGCCCGTCTAGGGTCTCCAGGTGATAGCTGCCTTGTGGAGTAGTGAATGACTTTGTATGGTCCTTCCCATGTGGGGCCGAGCTTTCCTTGAGTTGGGTCTCTGGTTGCTTGGGTTACTTTGCGCAGGACGAGGTCCCTTATGTTGAGTCGCCTGAGTTTCACCCTTCTATTGTAGTAATCTGTCATCTTTTTCTGATATTCTGTCATTCTGCTGAAGGCTTTGTCTCGTACTTTGTCAAGGCAATCTAGATTCACTCGTAGAAGGTCGTCATTGTCATCTACGTTGAAAACTTCTCGTCTGGTGCTGGATATTCCCACTTTGACAGGGATCACTGCCTCTGTACCATAGGTGAGTCTGAAGGGGGTCTCTCTTGTTGGGGTTCTGGCCGTGGTTCTGTAGGCCCACAAGACATTGGGCAGTTCTTCTGGCCAGGTACCTTTTGCATCGTCCAGTTTGATCTTTATGATCTTGAGCAACATGCAGTTCGTCACTTCCGTTTGTCCGTTCGCCTGTGGATGGCCTGGTGATAAGAACTGGTTCTTGATGCCCAGGCCCGTGCAGAAGTCCTTGAAGCCCTGGCTGTCGAACTGTCGTCCGTTGTCTAATATGATCGTCCGTGGAATCCCAAACCTGCAAATTATATTCTTCCACACGAAACCCTGGATTCTGGTCTCAGTGATGGTCGCTAGTGCCTTTGCTTCAACCCATTTAGTAAAATAATCAATAGCAACTAGCAAGAATTTTACCTTACCTTTACCTTGAGGTAGTAAGCCAACGATGTCGATTCCCCATTGTGCAAACGACCATGGGGATGTTATCGTCGTCAGCTTTTCTGATGGAAGTCGTTGAACATTCCCGAACCTTTGACACTTGTCACATTTCTTGACGAACTTCGATGCGTCATCCTGCATGGTTGGCCAGAAGTAACCTGTTCGCATAATTTTTCTTACCAAGGATCTTGGGCCTGCATGATCTCCGCAAACTCCTTCATGGACTTCTCTCAGGACGCATTCGGCCTCTCCTTTGTCAACGCACTTCAAGTAGGGCATGGAAAAGCCTCTCTTGTATAAGGTATCATTGAGAATTGTGAATCTGGCAGATCTCTTCTTGATCTTCCTGGCTTCATCTGCATTCTAAGGGAGGTGGCAATCCTGGAGGAAGGACATGATAGGCGTCATCCAGCTACTTGTGCCCCGAACTGCAAACGTTAAAACTTCTTCTATGCTGGGGTTTTTCTGTACTTCCATCAACAGGTCTGTCTTTGATTCTGTTTCTTCTGACGAGGCTATCTTTGAAACTTCGTCTGTGGCCATATTCTGGCTTCTTGGAATTTGGATGAACTCCACTTCTTCGAAATCTTGAGTCAAGCACTTCGTCAGCCTAAGGTATTTCTGCATTCTTTCTTCCTTTGCTTCGTATTCTCCCTTAATCCGTCCAATTACTAGTTTTGAGTCATTCTGGACTAGCAGATTCTTGGCCCCAAGCTCTTTTTCGAGCCTTAAACCTGTCAGAATTCCTTCGTATTCGGCCTCGTTATTAGTGGCTGGAAATTTTAGCTGAACTCCATATCTTAATACTTCTCCATCTGGAGTGGTTACGACGACCCCTACTCCCCCTCTTTTTTGAGCTGACGAGCCATCGGTCTGTATCATCCATGTTTTGTTCTCGCTAGCGACGTTTGGTTCATCCGTATGGGTGAACTCGGCGATGAAGTCTGCCAAAGCTTGTGCTTTGATGGCTGTCCTGGAATGGTATTCCGCATCAAATTGGCTAAGTTCAATTGCCCATTGGACCATCCTCCCAGCTGCCTCGGGCTTGCTCATAGACTTCTTGATGGGTTGGTCTGTCATCACTATGATTGAATTTGCTTGGAAATATTGCCTGAGCTTGCGTGAGGCTACTATTAATGCAAACATGATTTTTTCAATTTTTGGGTACTTGGATTCAGCTCCTTGGAAAGCTTGGCTAACGTAGTAAACTAGGAGCTATTTCTTATCTTCTTCCCGGATTAAGGCTGCACTGACGGCTATAGATGATACTACTAAATACAAATACAAGTTTTTACCTTCTTTGGACGGGCTTAGAAGTGGTGGATTGCTAAGGTAACGTTTGAGCTCTTGGAATGCCGCTTCACATTCGTCGGTCCATTCAAAGGCTTGCTTCAGGGTCTTAAAGAATGGTAAGCATTTGTCCGTTGCTCTAGAGACGAATCTATTGAGGGCTGCAATCCGGCCTGTGAGCTTCTGAACTTCCTTGACGGTCTTAGGTGATGCCACATTGATTATGGCTTGCACCTTCTCAGGATTTGCTTCTATTCCTCTCTGAGACACCATGAATCCTAGGAATTTTTCGGAGGCGACACCAAAAACACACTTACCAGGATTCAGCTTCATTTAGTATTGCTTAAGGGTATCAAATGTCTCCTTAAGGTCGTCCAGATGCGCAAGCTCTTCCTTGCTCTTAACGAGCATATCGTCGACGTACACCTCCATATTCCTGCATATTTGTTTGACAAACATTTTATTTACCAACCTCTGATAAATCGCTCCTGCGTTCTTTAGTCCAAACGGCATTACCATATAACAGTAGAGCCCTTGACTGGTGATGAAGGCGATTTTCTCCTGATCCTCGTCAGCCATTTTTATCTGGTTGTACCCTGAGAATGCATCTATGAACGTCAATAGCTTGTGCCCGACCGTAGAGTCTACGAGCTGGTCTATTCTTGGAAGAGGAAAGCTGTCCTTCGGGCAGGTCTTGTTCAGGTCCGTGAAGTCCACACACATCCTCCATTTCCCATTTGGTTTCTTTACTAGAACGACATTTGCAAGCCAGTCTGGATAGTATACCTCCCTGATGAAGCCTGCAGTCAAGAGTTTACTCACTTCGTCAGCGATTGCTTGGTCTCTCTCGGGCGCAAAGGTTCTTCGTCTCTGCTTGATGGGCTTCCTCTCTGGGTCCACATTCAACCTATGTTGGATGACTTCTGGAGATATGCCTGGCATGTTGTCATTGCTCCAGGCAAAGACGTCTAAGTTCTCCTTAAGAAACTGAATGAGCTTCGTTCTCATCTCAGGACTTAGGGTCGTCCCTATTCTGGTTGTTTTCGTTGCTTCCCCTTCGATCAGCTCCACTGCTTCCAGTGCTTCCACCTTTTCCTCCTCTTTTTCTTCTATTATCCACGTATGGTTCTCCTTAACTGCTAAAACAGCGTGGTAGCATTCCCGAGTTAGAACTTGGTCTCCCTTAACTTCACTAACACCATTTTCCGTTGAAAATTTTACCTTCAAGCAGTAAGTGGATGTGGACGCATTCCACTTGTTGAGTGCTGGCCTTCCAATAATGACATTATAGGATGAGGGACAGTCTACTACCAAGAAGTCTATCTAACGAGTCAACTGTTTCGGGTACGTCCCTACTGTTACTGTCAGCGTCACTATGCCTTTGGGATATACCCTGTCACCGCTAAAGCTAACGAGGGGGGAATCAAACGAACGTAGTCTTCTTGGATCCAGTTTCAATTGTTGGAATGCAGGAAAGTAAATTATGTCAGCAGAACTATCGTTGTCCACGAGGATCCTTTTGGTGTTGAACCCTTCTATGGTGAGCATTATGACCAAGGGGTCATTGTAAGGCTACTTCACTCCTCTAGCGTCATTCTCATTGAAGGTCATATCCTGATTAGTTCGTCTGTACTTAGGCGGGGGTACCATGTGAACGCTATTCACCTGTCGTTGACGTGTTTTCTTAAGTGATTTGAATGAGCCTCCTGTGATAGGCCCCCCTGCGATCGTCTATATTTCTCTGATCACATTTTGAGGAGGTTGGGATTGACGGCCTCTGCTCCTAGACGAGGACTCATGTTGGCCTTTATTTTCGTCTCGGAATTTATTGTACTCTCCCTTCTTCACAAATTTCTACAGCTTCCCATTTCGTATTAATTCCTCTATTTGCTCTTTGAGATCCAACAATCTTCGGTGTAATGGCCATGATCTTTATGAAATCGACAATACTTACTCTTGTCGCGGACGCTAGGGGACGAATGCAATGGTCATGGCCATTTAAGGTAGCGTTCATCTTTAATCTGCGTCAAAATTTTGTCAATAGGCATAACAAAAGGAGTGAATTTTACCGTTCGTGGATTTTTATCATCTTTCCTTCTGACTCCGTCATTGGTTCGACGATCCGAGCAGTCCCGCTTTTGTCCTCTACGGTCGTCTTCTCTTCTTCCTTTGTCCCCTGGTCTGTCTCCGTCCCTGATAGCAGCCAACGCGTCCTCAGCGTTCATGTACTTCTGCGCTTTAAGGAGCATTTCAGCCATCGTCTTTAAGGGGTTCTTCGCGAGTGAGGTAATGAGCTCCCTGGACCTTAACCTCGCCTTGAAGGTCGTCAGCTGCACCATATCGTCAGCGTCGTCTACCTCCAGTGTCTCCCTGGTGAAGCGTTTCACATATGACCTCAATGTTTCCTTTTCTCCCTGGCTGATAGTGAGCAAATGGTCCGCGGTTCTCTTTGGTCGTTGTCCTCCAATAAAATGAAGTAGGAAAACGTTGCTCAACTACTCGAATGTGTCAATGGACGATGTTGGCAACTTTGTGAACCACTCTCGGGCCACTCCCTTGAGTGTAGTTGGGAAGGAACGACACAATATTTCATCTGGGGGCTGCTAGAGTCCCAGGGTCATTTTGAAGGTGTTTAGGTGATCTTGAGGGTCTTTCAGCCCATCAAAGGGTTCAAGTTGAGGTAACCGAAATTTTGACGGCACTGGACAATCAAGGACTGTTGTTGTGAACGGTGAATCCGTCGCTCGGACCATTCGATCCACACTTCGCTCTGTTTTCTCCTTGATGGCATTCCTAAGCTCGTCCATTTCCCTCCTCATCTCCCTCAGCAGGTCTGAGTTCTGCTCGGTTGGAGTGGTGGGCCTTCGAGGGTCACTTCTTCTATGACTATCCCCTTCGTCTTCCTGATTTCCCTTGGACCGATTCTCCTCTTGTTGAAGCCGTAGCTTCATTTCCTGGTTTTGCCTAGTCAATTCTTCAACTGTGGCTGCAAGAGCCTGAACTTGCTGAGCTAGGGCTACAGAATCTTGATTAGACTCCATCTAAGAAGAATAATTCATTGGAAACTACTATTTCGAGTTTGAACACGAAAATGTCGTCTCCCCACAGACGGCGCCAAACTGATGAAGCCTAAGTTCGTCAGTAAAGTTCGTCAGATGGAGGCAATCCTCAGCCCTCAAGAGTGGTCACCGGTGTAGTGCCTGCCACAATGCCTCCGATGCCAAAGTCAGTATAAGAAGATCTTTTGAGAGCAAAATATATTTTCAAAATGAAAGAAATCTCTTTGTATGTAAAAATGTCTATGTACCTTGTTCTTGGCAATATGTGGGTTTTATATATGTTTTCAGGGCCTCTAGCCGTTGAAGTGGTTATGGAGGTCTTAATGCTCCTCTTGGTAACGTTTGGGGTTGTGTAATATGGCATCAATGCCCTCCAACGGTCTGTACAATTGGCTTTGTAACCGCTCTGGAATTGATTGTCTGCATTGAATGGGCTGGATGTCTCCGTCAGTAGAATGGACAATTACTTCGCCTGACCAGAGTTTATACTCGTCTATATTGATGGGATCGTCCATGTGGGACGAACTCGTCAGTTCCGTCATTTATGATATACTGTTTATGAATTTTCTGGTACACCATGACACTAGATTTTGGGTTGTAGTCTTCTATAGGCCAAAAGATTATATATATTTCTTTAATCATTGTATTAATATTTTTAATTTCTTACCAAATGGTTCGTACGTTACAATTACAGTACAAACGTGGGCAACAAAGAAACACTTGTGTAAGAAATTTAGGTTTGTTTTCATATATGTGTTAAAAGCAAATTGATTGATCTTGAATGTATGATTTGTTAAGCATCACCAGGGTGAGATCGGAGAAAGCTGTATTACGTGGATACTTGGTCATGTGTACAAAAAAAAAATTATTCTACTGGTATTGACTGATTTGGTTGATGACTGTTAGAAAAACTCAAAAAAGTGAATGCTAGGGAAGAAGTGCATTGTGAAATATGCTGAAAAGATTCCTATGACTTGGACAAAAATTTTTGCGCTACATTTGTTTGAACTGGCTCAATAGTCAGTAGGTTTCATAGTCTTGGTAATTGGTGTTAGGAGCATTTTAATTTTAAATAAATAAAAATGAATAAATGTAATAACATAAATGTAAAGATGTGGGAGTAAATATGGGAGATGAGGAGTTAGTGAAAATGTTTAATCCCACATTGAAAATGAGAGAGACTTTTTTATTCTTTTTAATTGTGGTGATTAATGGGCTAAAATGTATTGACTCAGATATTGGGCTAGATACGTGCGCAAGGGAGAGGTGAAGAGTGGAGGTACCTTTTCAAGGCTTGTATCTCCTTAAAGAGAGCGAGTGCCGCGCCTCAATCCAAATAGTGTTGTGTAATTTCTCTCTTTAAAGTAATAAAATTCAGTAGTATTATTCAGTTTCTCTTTGTATTATTTCCATTATCATTGTATTTTGCTCCATCAATTGGGATAAGGCTTTGTCCAAGTTTTGGTGCCTCCGTGCCTATGTGCTGGTTTTTCTTAATGATATCGGTTTATCTTGTTAAATTGTTCTTGATAAGTAATTGTCTGATCGATGTGTGATGCCTTTTAAGGTTATTGGTGTATTTCTTAGTTCGATGGATATGTTTGGACAGCCTAGTAATGAAACAGTTATAAATAGAAAAAGAAAAACTGGACCTTTTTGATGGTGCCAAGCTTTCCACTCTTCAACTTGAAATATTTATTTTTCAGATTTTTGTATTAGTGGATGCTTGTGGTTGGCTGCATCCAGTTTTCTCATTTTCTAAAATTTATAGACCAGCTGAATATATCTATATATTCTTTAGGTGAGATTTTGTATACATCATTTCTATTTTAGGACTGACATTTATTCTAACAAAATGCATTTTTTATTAAAAAGAAGAAGAAGAAGATAAGTAATTATTTTATTCTTCTCAATGCACATTATTTTCCAAAATTTTCAGGTTCTATATCATAGATCAAAAAGTGCCTTTTTGCTTGGTCAAGGAATTGAGTTTTGGATAAATACTGTTGACACAGTTTTTTTATATTTTTAAATAATACTTTTTTTTTAGAATGCTTCAACTTATGACATTCAGTCCTGATGATAACTCTTTATTATCAAACCAAGATACCAATCAGTTTTTGGTGTAGGTGAGGATTGAACCTCACATCTCTTATACAACCATTAGAGATTTTACCAATTGAACTAACTGAAACCCACAAGTAACACAAAAAACCAAAGCACACAAGCAATGTGCTAATTAAGGGCAAAAAAAAAACCCGGAAGTGCTTGAAAAAGAGGGGTGTGGAAAACGATGGTGGTGAGATAGAGAAAGAGGGGGAGATAGAGAGAGTGATTTGCTGATTCAAATATGGGGAAAGTGGGCTCTAAATTTAGCACAAAGTTTAGAACTATGTGTTTAGCACTTCTCTTTATTAGGTTGTATTTTTTAGGACTTTATGTGATGATTTGTTGTTGTTGCAATAGAATCATTTTATTGTGTCAGATGGAACAATTTGCCGCTAAACCCACATATTGTGGTAGGTTGAAGTTCTTAGAGTTTTTGGAACTTGATTTCGGAAGAGCTCCGAGACTTCTGAATGTGTGTGAATATCTCTCCATAAGACTGAGAAGGGTCTCTATTTATAGAAACCTTAGGGAGATTTGATGACGCATAATTGGCTATCATTAATGACATTTGTCATAATTTAAATGGAGGGACTTTATGTCTTGTTCTCTAAGGGACACATAGCATTATTTGATTAGTCATAGTGGTTTAATTTAAAATAACACATGGCAGCCTTTAAATATAATGTTTATGTCATTTAAATTAACATGTGCTAACATTTGATTGGTTCTTAGGTTTTCTATATAATCTTTATTCTTTGACACTAGGAATATTGCCATTGGTTTTTGAATAACGACAGTGGAACCCACTGAGTAGCACGTGGTATCTTGTAATTAGCCGCTTTAAATGTATTACATGAATTTAGTGGTTTTACATAGTAATTTGTGATTGGTAGAAAATTTCACTCTCTAAAATAATAAAGTAAACATTTAAAACATTTATTTTCAAAAATAATAAATTAAACATTTAAACTATAAGGTTTTTAAAAAGTGATAAATTAAATTTGAGATTTCAAAAGCTTAACAATTCTCAAGTTGAATTCCTCGTTTGCATGTATAAGTAATTGGATTTAATTTTATAGGTTTTTTTTTTATAAAAAATTTAAGTATATTAGATTTTTGCACTTGTTATTTCTGCTTCAATATGTGATTTTGTCATTAAGTTTAGTTTCATTGTGTTATTTCAACATATCTAAACTAGGTGTTTGCTCTTTGTTTCAATTTTTATTTATTCTTGAGTTTTATTTGGTAGTCATGTTTGAAAAGTTAAAATGATGATATAGAGTGTTTTATTTGTTACCTAACATTGAATTGCTGGGTTTTAATGTTCTAGACCTATAATCTTATGGAAGTTTTGATGACAAATATACCTTTTGTATCTTGTTCTTCTTTATTTATTTTCTTGCTTAAAAGGGTGTTTGATCACTAAAACCAAGTAAACAAAACATCGTAGCTAAACACGTAAAATGTATGATGATAAAAAAAGCAATATGAATAACAAAGTCTTCATTATGGATGGTTGCAGGTATTTGATGAAAAGCTTCAATTGCAACATACGACAACATTTACTGTGAAAATTAAATATTGTGACAATGTTTTAGTAAAACTCAGTTATTGATTGTTGGAAAATGATATTTGTAAACTCAGTTTTGTGTAATCAAAATTCTTATACGAATGAGATTAGAACTTTATGACAAACATTTTTTGGTACATGGTTTCATATTTCTACAAATAAAAAGCACTATCTTAATTTTCTCACTTGGGCAGCACGTGCATGTACCACCCAAACTAGTCTTTTAAAAAGTTTCTTAAAATAAGTGATAATTAGACCATATAAATAAGAGTTTTATAAACGTATGCTTTTAGGGCATACATTAACAAACCATTTTAGAAAACTTTTTAAAGGAAAACAGAAAAAGTGACTAACTTTTGTTACACTTTTTCAATTTCTCATAAATTATTTTTTAAAATGGACAATTAATGTGTGCCCTAATGGGCATACATTAATTGGACCATATAAATAAAAGGAAAATTGTTCTTTGCTATGTAGTTGTAGAAAGGCAAATTTCTGTGATTGATGGGGGAAAACAAAAAGACGTACATTGTCTTCATCGTAGGAATCACCGGTTCTCTCATTTATGGTTTTGAGAGCAAGTGATTTGCTAAACTTGTGAGAGGGCAGTCTGAGCTCATAGGTTTGGAGAGAGCCAATGAGTTCTTGAATCATGATCTTGTCCAAATCTTTGCTTTCCTCAATGGCAGTGACCTTTGCCTGGAAACTTTCGAGTAAGGATCTCAAGATCTTCCTCACCACTTTGGCGTCTTCGATCTTCTCTCCAAGATTGAGTTTGGCGATTACAATCTCATTAAGATTTCCATAAAAGGAATCAAATGACTCATGGTCACTCATCTTCACTTCCTCAAATCGAGTAGTGAGCATTTGAAGCTTGGTGTCTTTAACCTTCTTGGTACTTTCACAGGTTGTTTCAAGAATGGTCCACGCCTCTTTGGTGGTCCTCACATGCAAAATCTTATGAAACTCATCAGTAGAAACAACACAGAAAATAGCCGCTAATCGCATTTGCCAAAGCAAGACTAGCCTTATCCCATTTGGAATTAGCTGTTATGGGTCTTGCCCATCCATTCTCAACAAAATCTCAAATGGTCTCATCAATAGCACAAAGAAAAGCATGCATACGTACTTTCTAAAAAACATAGTTACTCCCATCAAAGTAGGGAGGTGCATTAAGGGATTGAGATCTATCCATCTCACATGGGGTCATGGATCACACAAGGATATTGAAATCCGGCAAATGTACCCACTCTGATACCAATTGAAAGCTCATATTTGTGCTAAAATATAAAAGCTTGTTTAGACCCCCAATTAAAAATTATGACTATATTGCTTTTACTCTAACTTAAACTAAGTACAGAACAAGAGTAAATAAGCGCAGTGAACCGATAACTCTACTTTAAGCCATATCCATCCACAATAAATAATTAAATGAAAGCTTAAAGAGTAGGGAAGAGAGATGCAAATACAAGATAACACCAAAATGTGTTATCGAAGAGGAAACCGAAGAACTCGGCGAAAAACCTCTCTGTGACCCTCCCAGTCAAAATCGATCCACTAAAGAATAAAGTTGAAGTACACAAATAACAAAAGACCCTCCAACTCTAGCCTACCCCATATACTTGAGCCCTCTAAGCTCCTGCTACCAACAGACTTCTCGAAATCTTGTCTTCTCTAGCTTTCTGAATCCCGCAATTCAGCCCAATTGCATCTGCCACTAAATGGCTCCTTCCAATGCTTCCCAACAACACCAAAATCTCACTTAACACTCAGGATAAGTGTGGTAAGTTTTTGGGCTAACAACCTCTTAAGGATATAGAGATGGAGAGGCAGGAGTTGAGGAAAACTATAAGGAAATGTGTAGATGATTGTGGGTATAACAATCTCTAACTCTTAAGTATATTTCTTAAGGTTTTCTCTCTAAAAAGTACTCCTTACAATTCGTGGGTAATGAAGGTATTTATAGTGTGGGTAAAGAATTTGGTAAAACAACTTTAACTTTTTGCCAAACAGAAAGTTTCGCGAGTACTTCGCGGGATAGCCCTTCTTGCGAAATACTCACGAACTTGACAGCCTAGCGTGACTCTTCAGCTTCCAGTCATATGCCTCACACGTGGCCTTTTCATGGGTTGCTTCTAAGGTGGCTAGCTCCTTAGTGACAACCTTGCTGTTTGTAAGAAATTCAAGAGAGATAATCGTATGAGCCTTTCTTTCCTCGACTGATGGAGATTGAAGTTAATTAAGAGCTTTGGAATGACTATGAGAGATTGGGCCAGTATAATTGTCGATGGCTGCAACATCAGATCTCGCAGAAGTAATAGTTGTTGAATTTAGAGTGTTCTCACTAGAGGCCATTGAAGCTAATAGCAAGATTATGAATTTCTTCTTTTTCGAAGGAGAAAGAGATGAGAGGTAGAGAATGTCCCACCGGGCGTGCCAAGATTTGTAAACACAAAATTTTAAGTTTAGAAATCAAACAATTGAAATAGTTTCACAAATGTATATTCGTATTGATGTATGAGTAAGTACAATTCTCTAAAATTGAATCTTGTTATAAAAGAATACTCCTCTGATTCATTCTCCTTGAAAAATATTTGATTCAAGTATAATCTTGATTCGAACACCAGATGCTTCTCGATTTGATTGAGAAAGGGATCAAAAGATCTTTGAAGTAGAATTAAGATGAATCTCTAACTATGTGTTTGATAGGAATCCTCCGTTCTTCGCGTTCTTCATGTGTTCTTTGTGTGTTCTTTTAATGTTCTTCATGTGTTCTTTGTCTTCGAGGATTGTAATGGAAGTTCTTCAAGGCTTTGAAGGCTTGAATCCGTAGATCTTCACTAACTTGCAATCTTTTGAAGTTTCTAAACACTCTTAGACTTGATTTCAATGCACTTTGAGATCTAGGAAGATGACTTGAACGATTTCTCTTCGAATGTTGTTGAGATTCGAAGGTTGAAGTTCTTGAAGGCTTTGGAGCTTGATTTCGATAGAGTTCCGAGACTTCTGAATGTGTGTAGATATCTCTCCATAAGACTGAAGAAGGTCTTTATTTATAGGAGTCTTGAGAAGGTGTGATGACACGTGATAATTCACTATCATTAATGACATGTGTCATCATTTAAATAGAGGGACTTATTGTCTTGTTTCCCAAGGGACACATGACATTATTTTATTAGTCATAGTGGTTTAATTTAAAATAACAAATGGCAACTTTTAATTATAATGCTCATGTCATTTAAATTAACACGTGCTAACATTTGATTGGTTCTCAAGGTTTTTTTATAATCTTTATTCTTTGACACTTGGAATATTGCCATTGGCCTTTGAATAATGACAGTGGAACCCACTAAGTAGCACGGAGCATCTTGTAATTACCCATTTTAAATTCACTACATGAATTTAGTGGTTTTACATGGTAATTTGTGATTGATAGAAAATTTCACTCTCTACACCTATATTTTCAAAAATAATAAATTAAACATTTAAACTATAAGGTTTTTAAAAAGAAATAAATTAAATTTGAAATTTAAGCTCAACAAGACTCAAGTTGAATTCCTCATTTGCATGTATAAGTAATTGGATTAACTTTATAGGTTTTTATTTATTTATTTATTTAAGTATATTAGATTTTTGCACTTGTTATTTCTATTTCACTATGTGATTTTGTCAGTAAATATAACTTCATTGTGTATTTCAACATTTCTAAACTAGGTGTTTGATTTTTGTTTCAATTTTTATTTATTTATATTTATATTTTAAGTTTTATTTGGTAGTCATGCTTGGAAAGTTGGAATGATGATATAGAGTATTTTATTTGTTACCTAACATTGAAAAACTGGGTTTTAATGTTCTAGACCTATAATCTTATGGAAGCTTTGATGACAAATATACCTTTTGTATCTTGTTCTTTTTTTCTTTTTCTTTTTTCTTGCTTAAAAGGGTGTTTGATCACTAAGCTAACTAAACAAAATATTGTAGCTAAACACGTAAAATGTAAGATGATAAAAAAAAAAAAAAAAAAAAAAAAAAAAAAAAAAGCAATATGAATAACAAAGTCTTTATTGTGAAAATTAAATATTATAACAATGTTTTAGTAAAACTTAGTTACTAATTGTTGGAAGATGATATTTGTAAAATCAGTTTTGTGTAATCAAAATTCTTATATGAATGAAATTAGAATTTTATGACAAGCATTTTTTGGTACATGGTTTCATATTTCTACAAATAGAAAGCACTATTTTAATTTTCTCACTTGAACAACATGTGCATGTACCATCCAAAATAGTTTTTTAAAAAGTTTCTTAAAATAAGTGATATTTTTTTTTATTGAGAGTGAAAATAAGTGATAATTAGACCATATAAATAGTGGTTTTACATTGCATTGCGCGTTGTCAGGATATTCTGTCATTTATTTCGTATTTTAAAAATAAACTTTTAATTTTAACTATGGAATAAAAAAAATTTTAAAAAAAGTTAAAAAGTTAAAATTAAAAAATAAAAATAGTAAAAATTAATTGGAATGAATGTGGTATAATTGCACCCGGTGCAATACGTACCCAATCCAAATCCATTTATTTCCGCTCTTTAGTTTCCTCGAAATTGAAAAAGTAAGAAAACTATGTTCTGTCATTTATTTCCGCTTTAGCTTCCTCGAAATTGAAAAAGTAAGAAAATTATGTGCTGTCATTTATTTCCACTCTTTAGCTTCCTCGAAATTGAAAAAGTAAGAAAACTATTATATTCTGTCATTTATTTCCACTCTTTGGATTCCTCGAAATTGAAAAAGCGTGGGACAGAGTATATCATGGAATAAAGTGGGACAATTATAGAGTTTGTTTGGTATTTGTATTTAAATAATAATTTTTAATTTTTTAAAAAATATATGAGTAAAAAAATTACAAAAAAATATATTGTATTATTTAAAAATTAAAAACATATACTTAAACATACATGTACTAAACGAATGAGCCCTAAACATTGCTTGGTTTATTTCCACTCTTTAGTTTCCTGGAAATTGAAAAAGCGTGGGCCCGCTTTCATTCATAAAAGACTCTTTTTTTCAAAGCGTTCACACTTCACACCCTTTTCCAATTGTCCACTCTTTAGTTTCCTGAAAATTGAAAAAGCATGGGCCCGCTTTCATTCATAAAAGACTTTTTTTTTTCAAAGCGTTCACACTTCACACTCTTTCCCAATTGTTCTTGGATGGAAAACCGAAGACGCGTGATACTTTACATTGTTGCTGTAAAACAAATGCCAAATGCCAACTCACAATTCCTATACATACACCCACTCTCACTCTAAAACTTTCTTCTATTTAACTCCAAATTTCCATTTCGATTTGATCTCTCTGTCTGATTCAATTCACTCTTTTTATCAATTTCCCAATCAAACGCACTGATTCAGAGCATTTCAATCAAGTCTGAGCCTCACAGAACCGGGGCTCATCTGGTGCAAGACTCAATCGTCAAAACCGTGATCCTACTGTCAAAAAGGTATAGTTCATTTTTTCCATGCGTTCACTTTCTCCCATTTCTTTTAATTCCTCCACTTTGTCAAATCTCTGATCTTCTCAATCTTCTGCTTATAGATCCCAATGGTTTTCCTAACCAACGAAGGAGCCTCCTCCTCTTCTTCCACTTGCCGATGGAAGTATGATGTCTTTTTGAGCTTTAAAGGTGAAGATACCCGTACATGTTTTACTACCTATTTATATGAGGCTTTGAAACAAAAAGGCATTAACACCTTTATGGACCATAAGCTTCCGAGAGGAGAAGAAATTTCTGCGGAGCTTCTCAAAACAATCGAAGAGTCAATGATTTTGGTTATTGTGTTCTCTAAAAACTATGCAGAGTCCAAATGGTGTTTGGACGAACTTGTTAAGATTGTTGAGAGTAGGGAAAATGACGAAATGGTTCTACTTCGACCAATTTTTTATAACGTAGAACCAAGAGAAGTACGTAATCAATTGGGAAACTTTGGGATAGCACTAGCTAACCATGAAAAGAATTTCAAGGATAACATGAGGAAGATGCCGAGGTGGAGGGAAGTCCTAAGTAAAGCCGCTAGTGTTTCTGGATGGCATTATGAGGAAGGGTATGTATCTAATTGGATTTTTTTTTTTTTTTTTTTTTTTGAGAAAGATATGTATCTAATTGTTAATATCATGATTCATGCTTTTATACTTCTAATGGTTTACCAAAACCACTACATGCAAAAGTATGAAAGTACATAGTTCTTAGAACCGGACCGGATCGGGAGGTCGGACCGTGAAAATTGAGAACCGTGATGAAAATCGGTTTTTTAAGCATAAAGAACCGGGCATATGTGGCAATTTCGTAAACCTCTAAAACCGGGGTTGGACCGTACGAACCGGTAAGAACCGTGCGGTCCAACCCTTTAGCAATTTAAAAAAAAAAAAAAAAAACTTAACACAATTTTATTCTACTTAATTAAATTATCTATCTCTTACAAGAACTAAAAAAAATTGTAATTGAAATCTTTCAAATATATTCAACTTTACTTCAAAAATTAATCATAAATTTTAATGTTTTTTATGGTTATTATTTTATTTTATTAACTTTCTTATTTAGTTATTAAATATATGCTTGAAAATCATTAAATTTTCCTCATATATATAGATATATTAGTCAATTTTGCTAGTTTTATAAATTTAATATCTATATTTAGGCTTTAATTAATTATTAAAGTAATTATGACGTCATCACTGTTCGAACCCGGTTCGACCTCAAAAACCTTAAACCTCTCCCTTTTATGGTTCAATGAACGATCCGGGTCTGAAAACCTTGTGAAAGTATTCTATTTTGATCATATCATTTGGTAGGGAAGATAGCCTACAAAGGTCAATTTTTGTAGTTGAAAAATTTTAACCTTTCCAGTTAAGAGTTTCACCCATGTATTTTTTTTTTTTTTTCCAAAATTTTGTTGATTATTTCTTTCCAACATTGGTAGTGGACAACGGTAGCTCTAGGATTTTTTTTTTTTTTTTTTTAAAAAAACTTAAATGATGCAAAATCTAATAAAAAATAAAAACTTGAATATATCATCAAACAAACCCAAAAAAAAAAAAAAACGCAACAACATGAAATTTTACAATTTTCTTTTACAAATTTTTATATCTTAAAATCTTCGTTATTAATACTATTAGCTTCATTATTATTTCTAAGATTAATTATTATTATTGTTAAGTGAAATGGAATACAATACACTTAGAGCCACGGGAATCCGAGTACAATACCATCAATTAAACAAACAATTAGATTCTCAAAAAAAAATAATAATAATAATAAAATAAAACAAACAATTAAAGAGCACAATTATGAAATACATATATTAAATAATATAACATAAAGTTCACAATCCTATTTTATTAGCTAGTGCCTATAACTACTACACGTACTGATTTTTTCTGTCACTGAACAACACGTGTAGTGATCTTAGGTCACTGATTTTTCAAAAATATCAATTAATAAAATATAATATACACTTACTAGTTACTTTACTAAACAAGAGTCAAAATCAAACTTTAAGTATGAAACTCAAATTGAACACAGGCAGCACTACATCAGTAGTCATGCAAATCTTAGGATCTTAAAATCCGACATCATTAAGACGTTTTAAGGGTCCGTTTGGTTCCCGTAAAATATTTTCCGAAAAATACATATTTTCCGGAAATGCTATTTTCTGGAAAAGGAAAATATTTTTAAGTGTTTGGTAGTATTATGAAAATTGGTGTGGAAAATATTTTTATGTGTTTGGTTCAATTAGGAAAATACTATTTTCCTACAACAAATTCCGGCAGCAATTTCCGGCCACAACAACAACAACAAATTCCGGCAACCACAACACCACAACAACAACAACAACAACAATAATCAGTTCATCAAAAAAAAAAAAAAAAACAACAACAGCAATCAAACTTAAAAAAAAAATAAAAATAAAAAAATAAAAAAAAAAAAGCTGAGAGATCGAGGAAGAGGAAGCGATCGACGGCGCGGCGCGGCGACGACGATCGACGGCGAGGCGCGGTGCAAAGAGCGCTGGGTTCTGGGTTTGACGGCTTCTGGGTTCGCTGGTGGGAGATCGAAGGCGAGTCGCGATATCGAAGGCTAGATCGCGAGATCGAGCGGAGGTGATCGAAGGCGATCGCCAGCGCGGTGATCGAAGGCGCGGTGCTCGGGGTTCGCCGGCGACATCTCCGGCGTGTCTGGGCTCGCTAGGTTCGGGGTGCTGGTGCTCTCTTTCTCTCTTTCCCTCTCTCTGTCTTCATGCTCTCTCTTTCTCTCCATTTTCCGGAACTCATTTGAAGTGAAAATGATTCCGTAAATCATTTTCACCCTTGACCGTGAGTCAACTGAAAATGATTTTCGGAAAATGCAATTTTCCGGCGCAACCAAACACCCGAAAATATAGAAAACCATTTCCGGAAATGAATTTCACCCAAAACAAACGCAGCCTAAATCTCTCTAGGATCTGTATTAAATTGGGATTTGTGTGGGATCCCAATCCTGATCTTAGCTTCTTATAACTTATAAGATCACGATCCTATAATAATACCAAAGATCCTGTGCTATTAAGGAAAATTCAATTTTTTTTCTTGTTTATTTTCGACCTCCAAATAGAGCCCAAAGGCCCCAAATTGATATAAAAATAAAATAATAAATAGATCAACCTAGCAGCCCTTGCCTAGATTTATATATAAAAAAATATAATTGTATAATAAATAAAAAAACTCTAAGTCTCGCCTCACCCTAACCTAATTGACAAAATCACAAAATATAGAAGATAAGTGAAGAGAAGAGACTAGAGAGTAGAGGGCTAGTGCATGAAGGACTAGAGATTAGTAATGAATTTGAGTTTGATGATGCCAATGAAAATGAAGTGAATTAACCTCCAAATGCAACATTAAGAGATTTTGATAATCATCCAATGGATGATGTGGGCCATGTGGTTTCTAACAATGTTAAGAATGTTGTTTATAATGATCAACCTTACTTTGAAAAACCTAGTCAAGATATCCAAAACTTTGGTCATGATGTTTGATTGTGTTTGTGGTGTTGTTTGAATCATTATTATTTAGTTTATGTTATTTATGTGAAACATTATGCATTGTTTTTTTTTTTGATAAGTAATAAGATTCATTGAAATCAAAAAGAGAGGAACACCGAAGTACACAGGGAGTATACAGGGATGAACAAATCAAAAACGAACATTACAAAAATCAAGTAAGTCCAAAATAGAAGAAAAAGGATGGTTTCTCCACACAGAAAACCAATCAAGTAAGGTTCTAAAAAAAAGAAGCTTAAGATCAGGCATGGAACGCTCCTTGTCTTCAAAACACCGACTATTTCTCTCCTTCCAAATACACCACATCAAACAATGAGGAGCAACCATCCAAAGATCTCCATTACGATGGCGACCAAAACGACCTTGCCAGCAAGCCAAAAGCCCAACAACAGAGAAAGGCATAACCCAACAAACTCCAAATAACCCAAAAACCATATCCCACAACTCCAAAGCAACCAGGCAATGAAGGAAAAGATGGTCAATAGTTTCACTATTACACTTGCACATGAAACACTAGTCCAAAATGCAAACCTTTCTTTTCCTTAAGTTGTCAATAGTCAGACATTTCCCCAAGGCTGCTGTCCATACAAAGAAAGCCACTCTAGAGGGGATCTTCTGCTTCCAAATGCTTTTCCAAAGGAAAAACTACTCATTATGGCCAACTAGAAGATGGTAGTAAGCACTGACCGTGAAACCCTTACTCTTACAAGGAAACCAACATCTCTTATCCTCCCCGATCCCCCTTACAGGGGTGCAATAAATGGAATTGATGAAACTTCTGAAAGCTTCCAATTCACAGTTATGAACCTCCCTACAGAACTGAAAATCCCAATGGAGTACTCCATTGGTGAACCTCATAAGATCCGCTACACTTGCCTCTTTGTTGCAACAAATCCTATATAAATCAGGATAACGATCTGCGAGGGGAGAAGAGCCATACCAACGATCAAGCCAAAACTGCACTTTTGATCCATCTCCAATTTCAAATAGAATAAACTGAGATAAGGAGTGCCACCCTCTTCGAATATTTTTCCACAAACTAACTCCATAAGGACCAGAGAAAGAGCTAGAACACCAACCGCCCCAATCACAACCATACTTCACCTCTATCACTCGACGCCAAAGAGCATCCCTTTCTTGCCCAAATCTCCATAACCACTTCCCTAATAAAGCTACATTGAAGGTTCTTAGATTCCTAATCCCCAGCCCACCTGAAGTGAGCGGAGTACATACTAGAGACCAATTAACCAAATGAAATTTAGGCTCGTCTCCTAGGCCACCCCACAGAAAGTCTCTCTGAAGTCTAGCAATACGCTTGGCCACAGAAGCAGGAATATGGAATAAGGAAAGAAAATAAGTAGGAAGTTTTGTGTTGTTCAAAGTACTTTTGTTCTATGTTTCTTTAAAAATTAATAATAAATTATAAATATAGTTTTTTTTTAGTTTTTTTTTTTTTAACTGGAAAGTAGGATTTTACGATCCTTGTCCCGATTTTACAATCCAATCCCCAAACCCTCTCATCGATTCTGTGTGAGATCTCAATCCTAATAACCTTGGTCATATATACACACAGTTATGGAGAGAGAGAGAGAGAGAGAGAGAGAGTTCACAAGTACAGCAGCTGTGTGTGGAGGGAGTTGAGCTATAGGCAGAAGTTGTCTCTCTGATTGTCTTTGAGGTTTTTGTTTTAATTGACAAATTTTTCTTTAGCTTGTAATTGGTAAGTTTGTTGTTGGGCTTCCCCAAAAAAAAGATTTAAGATAAGCAATTATTACATTTTGTTGTTAGGTTTGCTTTAAAAAAAAATTAGATCAATAAACTTTATTATTGGACTTTTTCTTTTTGTTTAAAAGGGCGAGAATATAATTAAGAGAGGCCAAATTTAATTATATTGGGCTTACTTCCATTACGCACAAAAATTTAGGGTGTTTACAATTCTTTTAGAATACACAATATTTTAAATATGCTACCACTGGCAGTGGGTTTCCAATAAATATGATACCTCACGAGAGGTGAGTTTTCATGCAACTACTTGCTCAGATTCCGAAAGTAATCTACAAGACATTTTTTCAAAGAGAAAAAAATAAAGATTATGTTAATATTAATGATAGTTCTGAAATCTACATGTACTTTATTAAAAAACGTGTTAGTTTTATCTTATGACTCACAAAGCTAGATATCTTAAATTTCATTCATTTGCTAATCTAACTCATTATATGTTATGTTTTCTTGTGCTATGTGATTGGCAGCTGCACTGCATATAAATCTGAATATGACTTTATACAAGGAATTGTTAAAGAAATATCAAGTGCGAAATTTAATCGGAGACCATTATATGATGCTAAATACCTGGTTGGAATAAATTCTCGTGTAAAGGACATAAAGCCACTTTTAAATATTAAGTTGAATGAAGTTCACATTTTAGGGATTCATGGACTTCCTGGAGTAGGTAAGACTACAATTGCAAACGTTGTTTATTGCTTAATTGCTCATCAATTTGAAGGAAGCTGTTTCTTGGAGAAGGTTAGAGAAAAGTCTATAAATTGTGGCATGATACAACTACAAGAGAAACTTCTTTCTAAGATCTTACAAGATAACAATTTGAAGGTAGACAGTGAATTCGAAGGAACCAATTTGATAAAGGAGAGAACTTGTTGTAAAAAGGTTCTTTTAGTTCTCGATGATGTGGATAATTCAGAACAAATAGAAAAATTGCTTGGAAAATGTGATTGGTTTGCTTCAGGGAGTATAGTCATTATAACAACAAGAGACAAACAAGTGCTATCCACTCTTCCAGAAGGTCGTCGAATTTACGAGGTCAAAGGACTGGATCCATGTGAAGCTCATGATCTTTTTAATATGCATGCCTTCCACACAAATGATCCCAAGGAAGATTATTCAAAACTTGCAAACATGATTATATCTTATGCTAAAGGACTTCCACTAGCTCTAAAAGTAATGGGTTCTACTTTGTGTGGGAAAAGTATACATGAATGGAGAAGTGCATTTGAAATGTATAAGAACATTCAACATGAAAAAATTCAAGAGATACTCAAAATAAGTTTTATTGGATTGAATAAAAAAGAAAAAGATATTTTTCTTGATATTGCATGTTTCTTTAAGGGATTCAACAAGGATTATGTTGTAAAGATATTAGATGCTTGCGACTTATATCCAGATTTTGGTATTGGAAGGCTTATTGATAAATGTCTCATAACCGTTGACTATAATGGCACACTGCAGATGCATGACTTGCTACAACAAATGGGTAGAGATTTAGTTCAAGAAGAATCTGAAGAGCTTGAAAATCGCAGCAGAATATGGTGTCATGAGGATGCTAATAAATTACTCACTGGAAATAAGGTATAAGTTCTTTTTCTTAACCTTTTATTTTGGCAAATATATTTTTCATTTATTTTTTCCTTTTCAATATTGAAGAAAATATATATTTTGTTTAAAGTTTTTAAAATAATTATACTTTTGTCAAATTCTGTTATGAAGTGCAACTAATTCTTTGTCTTATTTAGGGGTCGAATAAAGTTCGAGGCATAATGTGGTGCGAACTTGAACCAATAACAGTATCATTAAATGCTTCAGCTTTCAAAAAGATGGAAAATCTCAAATTTCTTATAGTTGAGAATGTACAAAATTCCGAAGAACTTATATATCTTTCCAATGAATTAAGATTGTTTGAATGGTCAGGATATAATTTTTCCTTGCCATCCAAATTTTGTCCTAAAAAACTTGTTGGACTGAAGGTGTCGAATAGTTGCATTAGTTTATTCGAGCAGGTATGAGTTTATTATTTGTGAATCTTCATTTCGCTAAATGTTATTTTTAAAATTAGATGAAATAATTTTTTTTTTTTGTTTGGGTTTATTTTTTTAGCGGTGCCAATACAAATATTTGAAGAGTATCGAGTTGGAAATGTGTCAATCCATCACAAGAGTACCTGACTTATGCGCTCCAAACTTAGAGACATTGAACATTTCTTTTTGTGAAAATTTAATTGAGATTGATGACTCTATTGGACTTCTTGATAAGCTTGAATATTGGGAACTCGAAGGCTGCACGAATCTTCAGATTCTTCCAAGCACCCTCAAGTTGAATAAAGAATTCTGTCTAAGTGGCTGCCCAAGGATTGAGAAGTTTCCCAATGTTCACCCTGAAACGAAATGTATTTATGTCAGGGTGGATGGTAGTAATATCAGAGAATGGCCTTCATCACTAAAATATATCACCAAAGGGGCTAACGGATTAATGCTTGTGGAAAAAGATACCTCTATTGTCAACTCCTTTGATTGTTTTTCGGAATCTGAGTTAAGGTTTGGATATGAGGAACTCCAATGGAGTGGAGGAATTATAATTGATTTTGATTTTTGGATAAAGAATGATTTCTTCCCGGCATTGACATATATAACTATAGTTAACTCCAATATTGTTAGTATCCCCGAATGCATTAGCAGATTATCTACATTAAAAGAGATTTACATAGATAATTGTAAGGAGCTTCGGGAAATTCCAAGGCTTCCACAATCTATTAGAGAAGTGGAAATAAAAGGATGCCCATCGTTGCTTCCACAATCATTAAGTAGATTATTGAATCAGGTGAGGTCTCTCTCTTTGATAATTAAGTAGTAAAGATACAATTTTTTTGTTAACTTCTTTCACAAACTTCAATTTCTTGTTTTTGTTCATTGCAAGCAGTTAGGTATGAGTTTATTATTTGTGAATCTTCATTTCCCTAAATGTTATTTTTAAAATTAGATGAAATAATTTTTTTTTTTTGGGTTTTTTTTTTTTTAGCAGTGCCAATACAAATATTTGATGAGTATCGAGTTGGAAATGTGTCAATCCATCACAAGAGTACCTGACTTATGCGCTCCAAACTTAGAGACATTGAACATTTCTTTTTGTGAAAATTTAATTGAGATTGATGACTCTATTGGACTTCTTGATAAGCTTGAATATTGGTACCTCGAAGGCTGCACGAATCTTCAGATTCTTCCAGGCACCCTCAAGTTGAATAAAGAATTCTGTCTAAGTGGCTGCCCAAGGATTGAGAAGTTTCCCAATGTTCACCCTGAAGCGAAATGTACTTATGTCAGTGTGTTTGGTAGTAATATCAGAGAATGGCCTTCATCACTAAAATATATCACCAAATGGACTACCGAATTAGTGCTTGAGGAAGAAGATACCTCTACCGTCAACTCCTTTGGTTGTTTTGGAGATGGGAAACTCCGATGGCGTGGAGGAATTAAAATTGATCTTGATTTTTGGATAAAGAATGATTTCTTCCCGGCATTGAGATTTATAACTATAGATAACTACAATATTGTTAGTATCCCCGAATGCATTAGCAGATTATCTAGATTAAAAGAGATTTACCTAAGTAATTGTAAGCGGCTTCGGGAAATTCCAAGGCTTCCACAATCTATTAGACAAGTGGAAATAACAAAATGCCCATCGTTGCTTCCTCAATCATCAAATAGATTATTGAATCAGGTGAGGTCTCTCTCTTTGATAATTAAGTAGTAAAGATACAATTTTTTTGTTAACTTCTTTCACAAACTTCAATTTCTTGTTTTTGTTCATTGGAAGCAGTTTGGAAAAATTCTAGGGATTCTACCGAATAGAGTCCGTGAAGGTGCAAGAAGTGGCATATTAATGGATCTCTCTGACGACTCTAAATCTGAATCTGATTCTGACATTGAGGGTAATCTTTTTCTACCAGGAACTGAGATTCCAAAGTCGCTTAAATTCAACCATCAGAGTTTTGGAAATTCCATATCATTCAAGGTTGGTTGCAAATTTCCAAAATTGGTCGTCTGTGTTGCTTTTCGTTCAGCGGAGGCACATATATACAGACGTTTTGAAGTTCACGTTTCCATCAATGGTCGTAAAATGAGATTCAATGATCGAGTCATAGGAGAAAGCTACGAGGAAATGTGGTTATTTTCTAGATCTCTTTGGTGTTTTCAAAAACCAAATCTATCTGAACAGAATCAGGTGGAGGTTGAGGTTATATGTAAAATCGACGACCGCTATTCAAGTGGTAATCCTTTTGAGCTAGTAAATCACACTGATTTTATAAAATGGTTCGGGGTGAATGTAGAATGCATCTGCTGCCCTCAGAAATCAGATATTACTTACTTGCCGCTTCCGAGAGACAGGAATGATTGTGGGTCATCCTCAATTTTGAATGACACTGAGCTCCCGCCTTTTCAACCTGTTTTCCCCACTTCTTATGGCTCAAGTATGGACTGCAGGGCTTTTAGCAATGAAGGAGATTTAGGGAATTCAATGGAACCAACAAATACTGGTTTTGAACCTGGTTTGAAGGGCTTTCTTGGTGATTTGAATGTGTCATTATCGGCCCCTAATAACTCTGAACTCCTTGCATTGTTACCTGGTCCAAATATGGATGATGAGGTTTCCAATACCGTAAATGATTTGCGGCTTTTGAAGGGCATTTATAACGATGGGTGCGATTTGAGTTTGTCACGAAATGATTCAAATGAAAGAGAAAGTGAGCCTCCTCTGTTCCTTGATTTGACAAATGGGTTTGACTTTGGCTTTGCCCAGCCAAATTTGGAGTTGGGCTCAGGTGTTGGTAGTGGGTTTCATTTGGGTTCGTCTTCAAATGGCCCATGCCAGTGCAAATGATGACTCTGATTTCAATATGGGTTCATCTTTAATGGCCCATGACTGTGTAAATGCTGACTCTGATTTCAATATGGGTCCACCACCGAAGAAAGCGAGGACATCTTGATCAGACTTCAAAGAATTATGCCTCTCTTTGTTTCCCTGATTCCCATCTACTCCAACGCCAAGTTAGTCCCTTTCGCTGGTAAGTATTACAACTCCAAACCCTTTCTCTTTTTTTGGTTGTTTGAATGGTAATGTTTTGAATATGCAATGAGTGCTTGCTTTGTTTCTTGGACATATATACATAAAGCAAGTGCTTTTATGGTCTTGTGAATTGGGTTTGTTTCAGCTCGTCTTATTCAAGTTTTTGTTCTGTTGTGCACGCTTGAATATTCTATGAGTTATAGCTTACGGCCCTTGTAGTCATGTGGTATTTGGAGTGGAAGTTGCTACGTTGTTGAGGTTGTAGCATGCTATGTCTGTTTTATTATGTAATCGCAATAGAAACAATTCCAGAAGTGAATGTACAGTTTAACAATGAACAATTTGCTTATTCATTGAACTTTTTGTGTGACATAATTAAATTCTCCAGCTTGGAAACAATCAAGTATCTAAATTTCTGAGGACTTCATCAAATGATTGGTCTGCATGACAATGGACTTGCAGCTGTAGCAAGTGATTCTATTCAATGCTTGTGGTCATCATTTCGTAATTGGCTCATATAACTTCTTTGCTGGTTAGCCTCTATTCAATAATAGTTTGTGATCAGCATGTAAATTTTTCAAAATTGATTTTGATTTCAGAGTAAACCTGATTATCTTGTACTGCCAGGAACTGAGATTCCAAAGTCGTTCAAATTCAACCATCAGAGTTTTGGAAATTCTATATCATTCAGGTTGGTTGCTATAGATTTTGGAAATTCAACTATCATAATTGGCTGTCTGTATTATTTTCATTCAGCAGAAGCACATATATGCAGATTTTTTCATGTTCACTTTTCCATCAATGGTTGTAAATAAAAAGACAATTATCTAAGTACAGGAGAAAGCTATGAGGAACTGTGGTTATTTTCTAAATCTCTTGGACAATTGAATAAACCAAATCTATCTGAACAGGATCAGGTTCAGGTTCAGGTTGAGACTGGGCTAAAGATGAAGCTTCTCCTAACTCTTGCCACCTTCATCATCCTTATTCAATCTCTTCATCTTCATTTTGCAAACAACACGTAATTATGATGTAAGAGAATATCCCCGAAAACAGTGGTACCATTCTCTACCAAGGTGTGCCTCCTTTAGTTACATATTTGAGTGCCTCTCTCTCTCTCTCTCTCTCTCTCTCTTCATTCATTAGGTAATAATGAATTTTAATGTAATTGTAAATTATAAAATAAGTATTTAATTTCTTTTACTCATTTATTGTAATGCAGTTACCTGGCCTTGTTGTTGTGAAGTAATTGGTGGCGGCGTGGCGCCCAAGATCCCTTTCACCTTGCAATTTGTTTTTCTTTCATAGTCTGATATTTGTCTTTTATTGATTGTTTTCGTCTGCTTGTGGTGCATAATTTTTGCTTAGCTTAACATCAATTAAGCGCTGAGTAAGGTTACCTTCAATGTTTTGAAATGGCTCAAGACCTCTGTTGTTAACAGTAAGGCCCGATTTCTTCCTTCCTTGATTTTATGTTTGGGTTATGTACCATATCCTCAGATATTCAATTTGGTTTTTTGTTTTTCATGTCCACTTTTTTTGTTGCTTTGGTGAAGGCATTTATTAATATTGGACTGTACTGGAATCTATAATGGTTTTTGTTGGAAATTTAGACCCCTTAACACAACCAGATTACGTAGCCTAGATTAATTAGCCAAGTTGTTACTTAGTCAAATTAAACAATTCTAGGTTAAAACAATCAAATAATCATATCAAAAGTATAATGCAGCGGAATAATAAATAACACAGAGATATGATCACCCAGGAAACCACACGAAAAAACCTGACGAGGATTTGACCCACCGATCCTCAAGGCAAAACGGAATCCACTAAGAAAGAATTGAAGTTCTTACAAAAGGACTTACAAGCTCCCCGCTTGACTTCCTAATACTACCCACCAGTAAAACTTCCTAACACGACCACGCGCAGGCTCCGAATCCACGGACTACTTCTTTCTTTGAATTCTTCTATCAGCTACAAGCTCCCCGCTTGTTTATCTTTTAAGTTCCAATGGTTGCAACCTTGTTGATCATCAAGATGTTGAAATAATCTCTACCTTGAAAACCCTAAGTTTATGTGAAGGAAAGCTCCTCAAAGATCTCACAAGAGATTCACATAAACAGCAAATATGAGCAACAAAGACTTAGAGAGGTTTGGGTACAAAACCCTAAAAATAAAAGGAGGCACAAGAGGCACTCTAATCTCTCTCTCTACCAAGTCCCAAAAACGTTCTAGGGTTTCCCTTATATATATAAGAGTTTTACTTGAACCCCAAGACGTTTAAATAGAGTTTGGGCTGATTTGGAATTCTGCAGAAAAACGTTCTGGCCGACTTTCGATCGATTGAGTCTAATTTTCGATCGATCGAGCCAGGCCGAAAGTTACAAATACTTCTGCAGCCACTCGATTCCAACTTTACAATAATTAATCAACTTTGAGCAAGCCTAAACAAGACTAAATACATTGTTTTGATCATGGTTTGCCAATATTACACATTAGATTTCTAAATACATAAAATCCTAAATCTTTAGAACCTAACAGTTTTTATAACATATATTTGCTATGTATGCTGAATGTGTGTATTATTACTTTTTGACCAAAAAACGAAAAGCCTGAATTCAATTTGAATGAAAATTCAAGATGATATTGATGGTTCCATTACAAAATAAATAAATAAAAGCGATGATATTAAGGTTATATATAAAGGCTGGGTGAGTTGTAAATCAACTTGAAGGAATCAACTTAATAAAATTTTTATTATTTCCAATCTTCAGGTTTTGATATATGAACGTGGAGTGAAGGTATAGAGAATCACGGTATCATGTCATAAAGAAAGCTATCCAGATTTCATTTACCATTATCTGTACTACTGGCTTCCGAGCCGTGAACTCTTAGTTTTGGATATCCCAAAATTTTTCCTCCCTACTCACTTACAGTTTTTCAATTAAGGGGGATAAATTCGTAAAACAAAAGCCTACAATTTAAAACCTCTACTAAACCCACATTCTCAGCAGTTTATAACCTCTTCATCTCTTATCCTTTTTGAAATTGAAGCAAACGCATTCTCTTTTCACTTAGCTCTTTTCTTTTTGAAATTGAAACAGATGCACTCCATGATGTGAAACTCTTACATTGTGTTTGGTTGGGGTGATTTTAGGGAGGATGGAAAACATAGAGCGGAAAACTGAGTGGAAAACAGAATTTTTCACTATTTGGGAAAGAGAGGAAAATAGGGAGAGTGGAAAACCCGGGAGAAAATTTTCTCTCCCGGGGCCTACAAATTTCGTCTCCCCAAATCGGGAGGAAAAGGCATAAGAGAAAACTGCCTCATTGCCCTTTTACAAAAATGCCCTCTCCAACATCTACAATAACCCAACGCGGGCGCGGCAAAATAAGAAGAAAGAAGCGGTAGAATAAGAAGAAAGAAGCAGGAAATAACCACAAAACCCAGCACCACCACCAAACACTGCAATCTAGCACAAAAAATTAACCCAAAATTAACGGAAAAACAATTAGAAAATCCAACTCAAAATCACTGCCCTTAATCAAACCCAACCCAAAATCATCATCTATAATAAAAGCATAAAACTGAAATTGTAAAAGAAGAGGAGGAAAGAAAAAGATTCTAAAAAAAAAAAAAAACAAAATTTTTACCGTGTTCATCCAAAAACCCATCCAAAAAACGAAATCATCATCTATCATTTTATTTTTGACAAACCCATGTTCATCCAAAAACTTTAGTCCAAAATCTGGCCATCCACCCCGAACCTCTCACCAAAAAAAAAAAGAAAAAAAAAAGAAAGAAAGAAGGAGAAGAAAGAGAGGCGGAGATAAAGATAAGAGATAAAAAAGGAGACAGAGACAAGAGGAGATAGAGATGTGTTTTTATGAATCAGAAAAAAGAAGGAGGGGTTAGGTGGGGGGTAGTTGGGAAATAATAAAGACATAGGAAATATTATTTTAATAAAAAAAAAGTATGTATAATAGGTAAATTGATATGAGTGTTTTGTAAAAATAATAGTGTAAAAATAATGGTATTTTATTTAATGAGTACAAATAAATTTATTTATTACATATTATGTAATAAGGGTATAATAGTCAATTTATATAAATTACATTTTTTATCATTCTCTTTTTCTCTCCAACCAAACAAAAGAGTTTTCCATCCTCTCACTTTTCCACCCCTCCAACCAAACACATAAGAGGGAAAATTAAAAATTTTCCATCCTCCCACTTTTCTATCCTCTCACAATTTTCCATCCTCTCACTTTTTCACTCCTCCATCCAAACGGACCCTTAGGCTATGTTTGTTTGGAGTGATTTTAGGGAGGATGGAAAATAAATGAGAGAAAAGTGTAGAGAAAATAATGTTTTTGGTTGTTTGGTTAAAGGTGGAAAAGAGGAGAGATTTTGATGGGACCCACAAGTTTTCTCTCCTCCTCTCCAAAATACAATCTCTCCAAATTGGAGAGAAAATGAGAGTGAAAAGTAGACAAAAATATTTGGACAAAATTGCCCACATTTTTTTTTTAATTATTATTTTCTTTTGGCAACCTCAACCTAGAGTAATAAATGATAAAATTTGGCTTGCCTATTATTTTATTTTATTTTTCCTTTTTTTCTTTTGGGTTTCACTGGGCACTATTTTTTTTTTTTTTTTTTAATATGATGATGTGCATCAGTGCATGAATCCGTGATTCACCATATTACCATACAGTGCTTTTTTTTGGACGTTTTTTCTTTTTAATTTTTTAAATTTATTTCTTATTTTTTATTGGACATGAATTTTCATTTTTAATAAATTTTGGATGATTGCATTTTTTTTGGTTGGTTTTTTGCCTTTTTTTTTTTCTTAATTGAGCATTATTTTTAATAAGGACATATGAGTAAATTTATACAAACTTCATTTTTTGTCCTCCCATTTCTCTTTCCAACCAAATAAAAAAGTTTTTCATCCCTCCACTTTTCCACCCTTCCAACCAAACATAAATGAGGGAAACTAAAATCTTTTCTATCCTCCCACTTTTTCATTCTCTCTCCATTTTCTGTCCTCTCACTTTTCCATCCTCCGAACCAGACGAACCCTTAAACATCTCATGCATTTTACAAACTCTGGGAGTTTCACAACAGCCTGAGGAAATTTTTCCACAAGCAATGACTCAAAAAGTATGTTTTGGCTTTTTTTTTTGGGTTGGGGGGGTTTGATTCTACAGTTTTTGGCTGCTTTGTTTTATAATGGTATTATTTTAACATTTATTAGTAGCTCTATACTTTTTTTTTTTTTTCCTTTTTTGCATTAGATACAAACTTTTTTTGGGTTGAATTTTTTTGATACAATTGCATCAGGTACTATATTCCTTTAAACATTTATTAAAGTATTGTTCTGTTATTAATAAATTTATTAAAGTATTATGCAATTTAGAATCAATCGGAACACTAATGGGGGTGAGAATTTTTAGGAGGTGGTACTCTGTTTTTTAGTGTTGCTACTTGAAGAGTTTTGGACTTTTTGCTGAACAAGGATTGAACCTTGCTCTAAATATTTATCAAGAATGTGGGAAATAGTCAAACGTTGTAACATCAGCAAACTCAATTCAATACAGATTTTCAGAACACAATAGTCAATCCAAAGGTATGTTCCTTGCAATTTAAATTCTTAATACCAAACCTGATTCCATTATGTGAAACATGTGTGGAAAATTATGATACTAAATCCAAAAAAAAAAAAAAAAAACCTCAAAGCATGTGCGAAATGCATGTGATGAGGCTAGTTATTATTATTCTTTTTTAACAAGAGTCAGTGAGTAATTGCTTAATTTCCTTCAATGTTTGATTTCATTTAAATGTGTAGTTGCATTTTCCCTTCTAATTAAAGAATAATAAATAATGCATTGTGCTATGCTATGCAATGAGTAGTATGTAGTGAGATTAATTCATATTTAGAAGAAAATGCTAAACTTTGCAGTTCTGTTGTAAATTAGATTGGCAGTAAATATGAAGTAGATTTCCTAAGGTGAAGTGGTAGAAATTGATCTTGCATTCATATATTATTCCTAACATTCCCTTATTTTGTTGTCTTGATCAGAGAAACATTCCACATGAAATAGGCTGTTAAAATGATTAAAAAAAAAGGTGAAATGTTATGTGTCTTATGTAGGAGCATGCATTAAGTGGTTATGTATGAAGGGTAAAAAAAAATTTATGAGTCATATGCAAACTTGCTTGGTCTATAGTGGTTTCTTATGTTTGGCTTCAAAGAAATGCTCATGTATTCAGTGGCAATATCAAATCTAAGGAGACTATTCTCCTTATGATTAGAAGAGACATTAAGGCCTAGGTCGTGTTTGTGAAGAGGGAAAATTTTGTTACTAAATAGTCTTATGTTAATCGGGGTGAATTTCTCTATTTTTGATGATAGCCACAATTGTGGGGATCTTGTTTGATTATTTGCAAGTTCAGTTTCAGTTGCTATTTAGTTTGCTACTTGCTCTATTTGTGTTGTTAGGTGTTGCAGCTTTTAACTGCTAGTGTTATGCTATTTGTGTGGTTTGTTACTTGAATACATTCATAAAAAATGTATGCTTATCTATAATTCTCCTTAACCATTTTTGCTTACTTATTTTCTACAATGCCAAACAAACCACAATATGCATTCAAACATGAATTGCTTGCAAACAAACTTTTAATCTTCTCCAATTTTTATATTTTCTAATTTTGTTTTATTGTTTAGAACTTCTAGATTGGATAGAAAGCATAAGAAAATGCAACTTTTGAGAAATGTTCTGCAACAATTTAGGCTAGACATGATTGAGATTTCTATGTTTTGTACAAATTTTTTTTCTATGTATTCTATTTTTATGATATAAAATTTAATGTTATATAGATTTAGGTGTTTAAGGTTCAATTCTTAGACACCAAAATACCTTAGATCTATAAAGACGGCTGAATCAAGTAATGCATACTGTGATAAATTCTTGATAGGTCCTATTAGTCTAAAGGATTATTTTTGTTGTTTCTTTTTTCGGTTTTAGTTTGTCATGTTCAAGGGAGTTTAAAACCTCTGAGGCATCACTGTACAAAAGTTGTTTTGCAGATGCCACTTTGGTGATGTTTTGGTGAATACTGAGGAATGGGAGGATCAGCACAAAGCACATAATCTAATTTGAAAATCTCTTTAACCAATTTTGCCTTCCATTTGATAGCATATGATAGCTACAAAAATCCATACCTCTTTTCCCTTTTTGGTGCCTAGATCAACTTCAACACTTAAGAAGGAAACATAATGTGAAAAGTAAGCTCCTCTGCTATGGCATGAACTGAAATTTTATTATTCAGTCAATTAGATTTATAAATTTAATTGTATTTGTAAAAAATTAATTGTTTACATCTATATTTGTTTGTATGTTTGACTAAGAATGCGAAGCAGCTATTACAAAGGTCTTTACCTATGTTAAGGTTGATAAGCCAAAAAAAACGAATTGACCCCTTGTGATTAATTAACCAATTAATTTAGCCAAGTATATTAATTAAGTTAATTATCATGCAAATGCATGGTAGCATAAATAAATCACCAAATAACTAAATATGCAGCAGAAACTAAATGACATGGTGATTTGTTTACGAATGGGGAAAACTTAACGGCAAAAACCCCACCGGGTGATTTTCAGGTCACCACTCCCGAAACTCCACTATTATCACAACAAGCGGTTACAAGTAAAAGAATCTCAAGTACCTTATCAACCTACAGTTGAACCCTTATCCCAATACCCAGTTAGACTTGTTCTATAGTGACAGTTTCCCCTTTTGATGCACGGCTCCTAAGTACGTGACTAACCAATTTGCGCGGATACCAGTACGCGACTTCAACACCAACTAGAAAGAGAGGTTTGCTGCAAAGTTCTTCAGTTCATCCTACACGATGAAGATCAAGAAGATGCTCGGTCACAAAACCCAAAAGTGCACATACACAGCAACTTCTTCAGAAGAGATGAACAAGGGCAGAACTTTGTCTCCGGTTACAAATTGCTTGAACGGAGTTTTCTCAATGCTTGTGCAACTTGCATACATGTTGACGGCCCTTAAAACAATCATTTTATACGTCTAGGGTTAGGAGAAAAGAATGCCCAAAGACACATTCATGGATCCCAAGAAATCAGATCAGAAATTCTGATTTTTATAAACCTCGATAGATAGAAGCTGTCAAGCTTTTGGGCTGGAACAGTTTACTTAAGCTCGATAGATGCAGCTATCAAGCCAGCTGTCGAGCTTTAATAATTTTGCACTTTCATCTTGTTTTCTTGGACAGACTTGAAGGCTTCCACACTTGATCTTGAAACATAGCTTCTTGAAGTATTTCAACATATCCTAGATCTACCCAAGTACAAGTAAAGTGCGTTTTATCAAAGGATTAGCCAATTACATAAAAGAGTGACATATGTCCTTAATAAGTGAACTACATATGTCCTAACAAAGGTCATCAAGATGTTACACTTCTACAGCTAAAAAGGTAGGTAACGTATTTGCATTATGTTCTGGAAGGCATCTTTTGAAGTGCTTCTAGCTTTTCAAGTACTAAGAATAAGTTTACCTTTTGAATTTAAATATTAAGACAGTAATTTGATTCTTTTAAACCAAAAATATATTTGGTATGCTTGACAAGTGACAACAATCATGTTAATAGTTTTTTTCGATGTTCCATTATTTTGGACAAGATTGGCAAAATTCTCATAACTTATGAACCTTGTCTGATGAGCAAAAGATATTTAAAACATAAGATCTGTGATATGCCTTGTAGGTGTTCTTTTCCTTAATTTTCTTGGCCAAAAATATTGAGATAGGTGTTTGTTGAAATTTTGGTTTGTCTAGTGATATTCCATTATTTTTAACTTGATAAATCCATGCTAGGTCTTACTAGAAAAGAACTGACATAATAAAGTTTCAACATTAGACTACTCAAGTAGCTATTTGTTGGAAATTTGGGAGAGGTTGTCAAAGGAAGATGATTTCCAGTTGAAAAGAATACGGATTACTAAGTTTGTTTATAAAACTAAATGCATTGAGATCTATTCTCATAGAAGCTAAATGGATAGTGGGAATTGGGAACTTTATTCCTATCAACCCTAACATTTGGCCTAAAGTAAGATCCCTTGTGTTTTGGAGAACACATATTTCAGGGCTGTGTGAGTTTATTGATTAAGTAGCATCACAATGGTACGCATTGGTGATGTTATTTTTTGTACCTCATGTAACCAAATCTATTGTTAAGAAGCCTCCTAGGTTGGGAATTGCAAATAAATTGATTTGGTCCCATGAATCTGCCGTGTCTCTTTAAGAGTCATGTAAGTCTATTGGCTTCTCCATAGTGAATGCTTAGATGGAAGAAGTAGAACTCAGAAATAGTTCTCAAATGTGGGTTGCACTGTGAGAGCTAAAACTCCCTTTCAAAGTCCTTACTTTTCTATTAAAGCTATAAATGATAGTCTTCCATTGAGAAGGGAGTTTGCTAAGAGGAATTTAATCAATGATGCTTCTTGCCCTTTCTGTGCTACAATAGAGGAGTCCTTAGACTACCAACTTATTACCTATGAATTACATAGTCAATTTAGAATTGGGTTGCTATTTGGTTGGATAGAGTGTACAAGGCATAAGACATATGCCATCATTTCACTTTCATCTTAGCCATCACTTGTTGGCCTATTGGATCTATAAAAAAACAAAGTGCCTGCATGATGCAATAAGTGTTAATGTTAGTAAAGTCCCGAGTCCCACTATTACCTGTTTGCTATTTGTAGGGATGCAGGAAACACATGGCAAAAGGGATCATATTAAATTTCAACAATTTTAGTTCTGTTTATTATAATTGAAAAGCACTAATTATGATTGAAGTGAGTAAAACCAATTGAAATCAATTGAAGAGTGCTACAATTCTTTGTTAGGATTAAATTGGGAGACCCATTTTGAATTGTTTTTACTATAATGTGCTCTACAATGCCAATGTTGTTTGTTTGGTTATTAGTGAAGCACTACTTTTATAAAAGTAAGGTGAATGGTGAAGTTGTGAGTTTAAGATTATGGGTACATGTGTAATTACTATCTTCTTCTTCTTTTTTGTTTTTTTCTTTTTTAAAGAGTAAAATGGAGGGTGAAGCTGAGGGTTATAAGACCAACCAAGTGCACGAGTAAATTACTAATAAAGAAAACTTTTTGCAGATGTATTAGTCGAATTTTACCACACGCATACACACATATATATCAATAATGAGAATACGCCTAATGCTGACACTTTAATTTTGGCATATCTACTGCCTATTAAAGTGTAAAGTTGTGTTGGTAATTAGTCCCAAGACATATCATATTTTTAGTGTGATCTTGTAAGGAATCAGTTAGTTGAACACTTCAGCTTCGGTGGACTACGGCTGTAGCAAAAGCCTGCAAAAATGAAAGAACTATCAAGGGTGACCGAGGTGGACCGGCCAAATACCCTCCGATGGCTAAGTTAGTTTCTCACAAGAATGGAATTCCAACTTTTTGGGAGTAAAAATCTCAGAATCTCATACCTTTGTTTGATTCAGACCGATCCTTATATAGAGAACCTTGGAACGGTTATTGGTTTAGTAACTTCCCCAAGATTCGTGGAAATTAGCGATTCTGGACATAACTTCTTCAACGGCTATATAAGTTGTAACCGCTAATGAAAGTTAAACACTTAGGAGAAATTGGTGGTGACGATCATAGGTTGATTAACTGCTCCAAGGCGTTGTGGTTTGAATCTTCCACATATGTGAGGTAATTAACACGAGAAATTTCCAAGTGTTACGTGGTTGTCCGTGCGCTTTGCCTATGGACGACTCTTTGTACAAGTTAATGTTGTGTGGTCGTCCGTGCACTTTGCACATGGACGACTCTTTGTAAAGTTGTTGTGTGGTCGTCCATGTGCTTTGCACATGGACGATTCTTTTTTCTAGACCGTATGTGGTCATTTGGCCAATTGGTGCTCATGGACGATCCTTCTGGACGAACAAGAGATGGTCTTTTTGTTATCCCATCGGTTGCCCCCTTGTCCAGGGGTTGTCCAAGGGCACGGGATTTAAATTATGCCCTTGTTCTGATCTGATTTTCTTCTCTCTATTTTTTAATTAAAACCACATGTCCTGATTTAATTAGTTGATTTGTCGCATCGATTGCATTTTTCAATGCGACTGCCACATGTCGTTTTCTCAATGGATGGTGTCGCTTCGCTGACCCTACTTCTGGGCCCTATAAATAGGCACATTCTCTTTCTTTCCCTTCACCTCTCTCATAATCTCCCTTCTACCATCTCGTCCAGGACCTTCGTCTAGTCTTCGTCTTCTAGTTTCATCAGGTACTTTCCTCTTATTTTCGTTAGGTTTTCATCTTAATCCTTCTTTTTCAAATGATTATGTCTGAGTCTAGTGATAGCGTAGAGAAAGAGATAGACGAGTATCAAGACATCTCTTCTGGAAGTGGATATAGTTATGTGAGTGGTGAGGGTAGCACAAGTAGTAGTAGTGATAGTTCCTCAGACAAACATTATTTGTCTGGGGTTCCTGGTATTTCTTTAGAGGGATTCGAGGAAATACAACGTAGGACGGCTTCTGGAGCTGGGACTAGCTCGTCCGGAAAGCCACCTAGCCCTCCTCAAGACGAGGAGGAGGAGGAGGAGGAGGAGAATGTGATATATAGCTGTGCCCCTGAAGTAGCGTCCACCTTAGACGCTCTTAAGTTAAAAACCTTTGTAGATAGATACCAGATCCCTAGGGAGTTCAACCCTCGTCTACCTAGGGAAGGGGAATGGTGTTGTTCCCCTTCTTCTGGTTTAGGAGTATATACGTCTTACCTTTTAGCTGGCCTTAGATTTCCTCTAAATTCTTTTTGTAGAGGTCTTCTCCATAGGTTGGGTATTGGACCTAACCAGCTCAACCCCAATGGATGGAGGACGATAGTTGCCATGCAAGTGCTATGGCGTGAGGCGTTGGAAAGGGACTATCCAATAACGGTGGATGAGTTCCTTTACTGTTATAAGCCCTCAGAGAGAAAGAAATCTGCTAGTTTTTACCAATTCTCGTCCAGAGGCTCTTATTATAGTTTAATAAAGGGTCGTAGCTCGCCTGACAAGCTCTGGAAAAAAGAATTTTTTATCATGTATGGAAATTGGGCTGGGGACCCAGTAGATGTGAGTAATGCCCCCTTCCCACCTTTTACTAGTCCTATAGGTCGCCTTCGTCCTGAGAGTATGTTTTCTTCCTGTTTTATTTCATTTTACCCTTCCATATTTTCTATCTTTCTATCGTCTAACTTCATTTTCTTTTTCATTGCCACAGCTGTTGCTCGTCCACGATTGGACAAATTTTACTTGGATTGAATTGACCAAGTACGTACCTTCCCTGGGAGAACTTTTCACAATCTAGTGACTCTTAGTCGTCTAGCAACGTGGGGGCTCGGTCCAGAACCTACTGCTGAAAATATTGGTCACGAGGAAACCACTCGTCGAAGTAAGTGTCGTCCACTCCTCTTTTTTTTTTTTCTTTCTTCTTCGTCTATTTCTAACTTGATCTTCTTCATCGCAGGAATAAGTACAATGAGGGAGAATAAGGAAAAAAACTATCACTAGTGGGGACGAGGATGTTCCACCATCAGTCATCCAGAAGGCTGCCGTCTAGGTTGGGAAGAGAAAATCAAAAACTATATCAAGTGCTGTGAACTTGGACGACCTTCCAAGTCGTCGAGGTTCTAAAAAACAAAAAACTAATAAGACTTCTCTTCCAAAGGTTCCAAAGTTCACTCCTCCGACAGTAGACCTGGACGAGCATCTAGTTGATGTGGAGCCCGTCCAAGCAGTTCATCCCGTCCAGTTTGATCCTACTCCCCCTCAAGTCAAAACTTCTCAGAAGCCTCACCCATCAGAGCAATCTGACCGTCCTTCTAACTTGGTGCTGGACGAAAGCTATGCCTGGAGGACGTTCAAAGGGATAATCACTGATAATGAAGTTAATGAGTGCTACAATATGTCAGTGAAGGAATTTGAACGTTTTGGCATTCATGACCTCTTTAAGGTAGTTTTTCATTTATCCTTGTGTGTTTTCAGTAAGTTTTTCAAAATGATATCTAACTTTCCTTCGTCCACACATAGGTCATGTTGAAGTTTTACACAGCGATGTGCCAGGCCAAGGAACTCTGTGAAGAGGCCAAGACGGCTAAGGAGAAGGCCGAGGAGCTGAGCAATGAGATTTTATTAAAGAAAGGGGAGGTGATCAAATTGACAGATGATTTCAATCGTCTGTAAGGAAGTGAGACGAAGATGAAGAACGAGGTGGAGGAGCTCAAAGCAGACATCATTGAGAAGGACACTCGTATTGCTCACTTAGAGGGCCAAGTTTCTGAATTTGCTTTGTCTTTAGAGAAAGCACGTGAGGAAGCCATATCAGCCTTCAAGAAGTCTGACGAGTACAAGAATCGTCTAGACAGTCATTATGTTGCTGGTTATGAGGACTTCCGTGTTGATGCCAGGGAAGCCTTTCCAAACTTGAACTTTGACTCCTTCAAGCTTCCTCTTGCTACAGAAAGCTCCTTGCTGCAGACGAGTTTTGAAGACGTCAACGTCATGGACGATGCCAATAATGAAGTTACCCAGGACGATCCAAAGTCTGGGGGCAATGCCCCTAGTGGTTTATCCTCATAAATCTGTTAGCTTGATAATTTTTATTTAAAGGTGCCCGTTGTTTTGGGCTTCGCTCTTTTTCTTTTCTCTAAAATTTATCTAGGTACAATTATCTCGTCCAAGTTTATGGACGAGCTTTACATACACAGTTATATTATTTACATAACTTTTTAAGGGTTTTTGGACGTTGGTCGTCCACCCTCTGAATCATTTGAATGAATGAATGAATGTTTTCCATTTTCTCATTTCATTATGTTTGAATACATTTAAGGATTTATGGACATGCTTTCTTAATATCGTCCATGTTATTTCCATGGTTGTGTGGTTTGTCCACTTGGGAAAATATTTTATCTCGTCTTGAGCATATGGACGAATTTCTTTGTCAAAATAGAACAAAGTGAATCCTTCATGTTTGACAATGAAGTACCGCTCATCCAAAAGAGACGTCTTTTTTCTAACTTTATTTGTTTTTCAAACTTAGGACGATTATTTACTCGTCCTTAGAAAAATTGTTCCTAGCAATTATTCGTCCATATGCTGGACCTTTTGGTTTGTTAGATTCGTCTATGGGCTTGTGGTGTTTTCACACGCACATTGTTCATCCATGGTTAAGACGTTAAACTTACGGTCTTTATCCCGTCTCGCCCTTGGTTTAGACGACTAGACCTACAGGTTTTATCTCATCCATGAGCTTAGACAGATATACCTTAGGTTCATTTTTCTTGCTTTATCCTTTTGAGGAAGGCTTATAGACGGTACATCCTTGCGTCCAAGGATGTTATTCGTCCTTTGCTATTTGCCTTTTATGGATTATTTTGAATGAAATCACAAAAAATGGAAGGTTCCCAAACAATCACACATGTACTAAAAAATACATCATATATATATTCGGAAATCCACAATGTAAACATTCGTCCACAGGCATGACACATGCTTAAAAGCTAGTGCCTTTAGGGAATTAGAAATACTTAATACATCACAACTTCGTCCATGAGTAGTACAAAATACTTATACATCTAAAACACAGTAGTAATAAGAAAACACGAGAGAATAACATCAACCACATTACTTCAATCGTCCACTGATTTCGTCTGTGGCAAGGTTCATCCATGGGCTGCCTTTATTGATAGTATCTTCTTAGGTGTTCAACATTTCAAGGGTGCTCAAGCTTTCGTCCATCCAGGGCTTCCAAGTAGTAGGATTCTTGTCTTTTGCAGTTGATAACTCTGTAAGGTCCTTCCCAATTTGGTCCCAGCTTCCCATGGGCCGGGTTTTTGGTGGCCAAAGAAACCCTTTTAAGGACGAGATCCCCAATGCTGAAGCGCCTAGGTTTCACCATGGCATCATGCTGCTTTGCCATGAGATTTTTGTACCTTGCTGTTCTTTGCTTCGCGTCCATTCTTACATCGTCTATGAGATCGAGGTTAAGACGAGGCTGTTCCTTGTTCTCCTCATCTTGATACTTCATCACCCTATGGTTGGCCATATGTACTTCTGTAAGTATGATTGCTTCACTCCCATATGCTAGTTTAAAAGGGGTTTCCCCTGTAGGAGTCCTTACTGTTGTCCTGTAAGCCCACAAAACACTTGGTAATTCATCCGGCCATACCCCCTTTGCTCCTTCAAGCCAAGTCTTAATGATTTTCAACAAGGATCGGTTTGCTACTTCTGCTTATCTATTGACTTGTGGGTGGGAGGGTGAGGAATAATGATTCTTGATTCCAAGCTGTTCACAGAATTCCCTGAAGGGGGTGTTGTCAAATTGTCGTCCATTGTCAGATACTAGTACTCTTGGCACTCCAAATCTACATACAATGCTTTTCTAGACGAAATTTTTGACATTTTGTTGTGTAATTTTCATTAAGGGTTCAACTTCCACCCACTTAGTAAAATAATCTATCCCTACTACCAAAAACTTCATCTGTCTAGTTCCAGTTGAAAAGGGTCCTAAAATATCCAAACCCCACTATACAAAAGGCTAAGGGGCCATCATTGGTAAGATATTCTGATGGTTGTCTAGGAATATTACTGAAACGTTGGCATTGATCACATATCTTAACATATGCCTTAGCATTAGCTTGAATGGTTGGACCTTGTGGACGAGTGATCTGGCTCCCGAGTGATTACCACAAGCTCTTTCATGAACTTCCCTCAATACGTAATTCGCCTCGTCTGGAGCTAAACACCTCAGGTAAGGCTGTGAAAAACCCATTTTGTATAACACCTCGTCCATAAGGATGTACCTAGCTGACTTAACTCTGAGCTTTCTTGCTTCGTCCTTCCCTTCTGGAAGCCTTCCGTCCTTCAGGTATGACACTATTGGGGTCATCCAATTTTCTTCACCTTCTATTTGCAACATTTCTTGGAAGTCCACACTAGGCATGTATTGTATTTCATCAAATTCGCCCATTGCTTCATTCGTGGAGGCTTCCTTTGCCAGAGTGTCTGCTTCCACGTTCTCTTCCCTTGGGATTTGAACGAAATCAGCTTCTTTAAATTTTTTTACAAGGCGTATGACTTTCTTTAAGTATCTCTTCATTCTATCTTCTTTGACTTCACATGTCCCATTTACTTGGCCTATGACCAACTGAGAGTCTCCTAAGACGAGTATTGAGTCCGCTTCTACAGATTTAGCCAACTCTAGCCCTTTAAGAAGGGCTTCATACTTTACTTCATTGTTAGTTGTTTAGTATTGCAAACGAACCTTGTACTTCAATTTATCCCCTTCTAGTGACTGCAAAACAACTCCTATACCTCCTGCATGCAATGTAGACGATCCATCTATATGGACGACCCATTTTTTATTGTCTTCTCCTCTGCCTAAGTCTTCATAGTTTGGAGTGAACTCTGCAATGAAATCTGTTAGAGCTTGAGTTTTTATTGCATTTCTTGGTTGGTACCAGATGTCAAATTCACTAAGCTCAACTGCCCATTGTATCAGTTGTCTTGCAACTTCCAGCTTGTTCATTGCCTTCTTGAGTGGATGGTTCGTCATGACATTGATGATATGAACTTAGAAGTAATGTCTTAACTTCCTAAAAGCTGTTATCAAGGCGAACGCTAACTTCTCCATCAGTGGGTACCTTCCTTCTGCCCCTCTGAGTGGTCGGCTAGTGTAATACACAGGCTTTTGCACCTTCCCTTCCTTCCTAATCAACGCTGAACTCACGGCATGTGGGGACACTGCTAAGTACAGATACAGTTCCTCTCCAACCATGGACAGGCTTAACAATGGAGTCGTGGTAAGATAATCCTTTAGATCTTGGAAGTCCTTTTGATACTTGTCCGTCCATTCGAATGCATTCCTGAGAGCTTTGAAGAAGGGTAAACACTTGTCTGTGGCTTTTGAAACAAACCTGTTCAGAGTTGCAACTCGTCCAGTGAGGGATTGGACTTCCTTGATGTTCTTCAGTGGTTCCATGTTCAATATGGTTTGGATCTTGTCTGGATTTGCCTCAATTCCTCTCTGTGAAACCATGAATCCTAAAAACTTTCTTGACGATACTCCAAATGCACACTTACTTGGGTTCAGCTTCATCTTGTATTGCCTAAGTGTTTCAAAGATTTCCTGAAGATCGTCCAAGTGGCTTCCCTCGTCTAAGCTCTTCACAAGCATGTCATCCACGTACACTTCCACATTTCATCCTATCTTTGGACAGAACTTGTGATTCACCAACCTTTGATAAGTTACCCCTGCGTTCTTTAGATCAAAGGGCATCACCTTGTAACAAAATAAACCTTGACTGGTAATAAAAGAGTTCTTTTCTTGGTCAGCCTCGTTCATCTTTATCTGATTATATTCTAAGAAGGCATCCATGAAGCTTAATAATTGATAGCCAGCTGTAGAATCCACAAATTGATCAATGCGTGGCAAAGGATAACTATCCTTAGGGCAAGCCTTATTCAAGTCAATGAAGTCTACGCACATCCTCCACTTGCCATTTGCTTTCTTCACCATCACTACATTTGCTAACCAATCCAGGTAATAGACTTCCCGGATGAACTGCGCTATGGTCAGTTTCTGAACCTCTTCCTTGATAGCCTTGTCTCTTTCAGGAGCAAACACTCTCTCCTTTTGTCGAACAGGCTTAGAAGAGGGGAACACATTCAACTGATAAGTAATTACACTTAGATCAATACCAGGCATGTCGTCATGACTCCATGCAAAAACATTGGTATTCTTCCTCAGAAACTGGACGAGGTCTTCTTTCGCCTTCTCCTTTATACTTGTTCCAATTCTAGTGAACTTCTCAGGATCACTTTCTTGTAATAAAATATCTTCCAATACTTCAATACGTTCCACAACGACTCTTTTCTCTTCTATACTCATAATCTGCATCTACTCGTCCAAAGCCAATATGGCTAGATAACATTCTCTGGCTGCCAACTGATCTCCTTTTGTCTGTCCAATCCCGTACTCCGTAGGAAATTTGACTGATAGATGGTAGGTAGATGTTACTGTCTTCCAACTGTTTAAGGTTGGTCTTCCAATGATAGCATTGTACGAGGAAGAACATTTCACCACAAGGAAATTCACTTCCTTAGTTATTTGCTGTGGGTATGATCCCACCACTATAGGCAATGTAATGATGCCCATAGGCTGTACTTTCATTCCTCCGAATCCTACCAGTGGTGAACATGCTGGACGAAGTTGGTCTCGTCCAAGCCTCATCTACTGGAAAGCGAGATAATACAGTATATCCGCTGAGCTTCCATTATCCATCAATACCCTCTTAGTTGTATAATCTACAATGAGTAGGGTGATGACAATTGCATCGTCATGTGGATGATGGATCCTCTCAGCTTTTTCATCCGTGAAATAGATGGTTGGCTCGTCTATCTCCCTCGTCCTTGGGGATCGTCCAGAGAGTTGGACGTTTTGCACTGCTTTGAAATACGTCTTCTTTGATTTGGAAGATTGTCCTATCAAACTCCCACCAAGATAACCCTTATTTCTCCGAGTGGGGGCTGTGATAACTCTTCCATCTTCCCTTTCAGCTTCTCATCTTTATGATCCCTTCCAAAGAAGTGCCTCAACTTTCCTTATTTGATGAGATTTTCGATCTGCTACTTCAAGTCATAGCACTCGTCTGTGTCATGCCCATGATCTCTATGGAAGCGACAATATTTATTCTTATTGTGCTTGTTAGGATCTCCTTTCATCTTCTCTAGCCACTTCAAGGAAGGATCATCCTTGATTTGCATGAGCACCTGATCAAGTGGAGCATTTAAGAGTGTGTAATTCTGATTCCTTACTGGAGGGCCTGCCTTCCTGTTATCTCTGTCTCGATCCTTCTTGTCTTCCATCCGTCCCTTTTTTAGATGAGGTCTTTGGTCAGAATGACGAGTGAGGTTTGCTTCCATTCTCTTAGCTCTTTTCCTCTTCTTAGCTATGATCGCGTCTTCTGTATTCATAAAGTTTTAGGTTGAATAGACGAGTTCAGCCATGGACTGAGGCTCTTTCTCATACAGCTTGTGAATGAATAAGTTCGAGTTAACCCCATTATGAAAGGCTGCCAATAGTAGCTTGTCATCCATTTCATCTACTATCAAGGCTTCTTTGTTGAAACGAGTAATGAAGGACCACGGACTTTCATTCTCTTCTTGCTCTATAATCAACAGGCTGGACGAGGAGTGCTTATGTCTTTGTCCTCTAATGAAGTTATTGACAAACAACTTACTCAACTCTTCAAAAGAACTGACTGTGTTTAGAGATATCTTACTGAACCACACTCGCGCTGACCCCTTGAGGGTAGTAGGGAAGGTTCTACACATTATTTTATCGGGAACCCCTTGAAGATGCATAGTGGTCTTGAAGGTGGCTATGTGATCAAAAGGGTCTCGCGCCTCATCATACGAATCTAGAGAAGACAACTTGAACTTTGGTGGTAGAGGATGACCGTTGATGGAAGCCGTAAAGGGGGAATCAGTTTTGTGGACCAAATCTTCTACAGGATTTGCCCTTCTCAGATTCTCTTTCATTTCTTCCATGACTTTCTTCATCTGGCCCATCTCCTTTTCCAAGTGTGACACCCTTCGTGAAGTGGTGCCTCTGGACTGACTTCCAATTTCTGCATCTTCTCTATCTTCTTGCCTTTGCGTTTGTCCTCCTCCTTTGTGTTCTTCATGCATCTGCCTTCTTAGATTAATCTCCCTTCTTAGTTCTTGGTTTTGACGAGTTAACTCCGCCATTGCAACCGCCATAGATTGAACATGCTGGATAGAGGACGTTTGCATGACTGATGCAGATTGGTGATCGTGATGGGGGTTGCTTGAAGCGCCTCTGCTTCCCTAATGGCCTAGGCTAGTAGCCCTCGACCTAGTCTAAACCATTCAACCTTTTGTCACAGAAATATAAATCGTAAAACAATTTATTCTTTTCCCACAGACGGCGCCAACTGATCTTGTAAGGAATCAGTTAGTTGAACACTTCGGCTTCGATGGACTACGGCTGTAGTGAAGGCCTGCAAAAATGAAGAACTATCAAGGGTGACCGGGGTGGACCGGCCAAATACCCTCCGATGGCTAAGTTAGTTTCTCATAAGAATGGAATTCCAACATTTTGGGAGTAAAAATCTCAGAATCTCATACCTTTGTTTGATTCAGACCGGTCCTTATATAGTGAACCTTGGAACGGTTATTGGTTTAGTAACTTCCCCAAGATTCGTGGAAATTAGCGATTCCGGACATAACTTCTTCAACGGCTATATAAGTTGTAACCTCTATTGGAAGTTAAACACTTAGGAGAAATTTGTGGCGATGATCATGGGTTGATTAACCGCTCCAAGGCGTTGTGGTTTGAATCTTCCACATATGTGAAGTAATTAACACGAGAAATTCCCAAGTGTTATGTGGTCGTCTATGCGCTTTGCCCATGGACGACTCTTTGTACAAGTTGATGTTGTGTGGTCGTCCGTGCGCTTTGTGCATGGACGACTCTTTGTAAAGTTGTTGTGTGATCGTCCATGTGCTTTGCACATGGACGATTCTTTTGTCTAGACCATCTATGGTCATTTGGCCAACTGGTGCTCATGGACGATCCTTCTGGACAAACAAGAGATGGTCTTTTTGTTATCCCATCATAGTGTAAGATGTAAATTTTGTCATTGGTATCCCTCTTCTTTATCCTCACTATTCTTATTCAGGACTAGCAGCTATTGATTACTATACCTAAGTTTTTTAATCTATGTCTTTGTCTTGTAGCTTTTTCCCACAACAGAAAATTTCTTGGCAGTATAGCATATGAATAGATGTTGAAGGTGTGAATCACTCTCTTTCTCTCTTTAATAATATGTCTATACGATGATGTAAAACCTATAGAGAATTTGGTAAATATAATTATTGTTGGATGCTTCAAACGGTTGTGTATTGAGGTGTGTCTGCTGACAATAATTAAATCCATAAGATATTTCATAATTAGAAACTCATGATTGGTGCATTTTCTTGAGTTGATATTTTTGGGGAAAAAATGTCAGTTTCTTTAGATTATTTAAGTGCACTGATCAAATAGGTTGCACCTACCCTCATGGTTCAATTTTTTGTCATTACAGTGTAGTTGTTTTTTATTTAAAAAAATGTCAATGTCAAAGTAATCTATGCCACATTTTATTGCAAACTTTTATCTTTTAACTTGTATAAATATATATTTGATAGAGTTGATGGAGGTTTAGATAGTGGACTCAACACCTAGCATATGCATGTATAACTTACTGATCAAAAAATAAAGAAATACATATTTAAAAGATGCAATATTTTCTTTGTATTATGACCAGCCATCAAATCTTTGAATTTCTTAATGCAAAAATGGGATTTAGATTATTATTATTTTTTTTTAATAAATGAACATTACTTTAATTAAAGAACATACAAGCATTCTACATAAAGAAATAGAGAAACAACCTGGACCAAAGTAGAAGCCACATAGGAATACCTAACACTATCAAACACAGAGGAAGGGTCATGCCTCAAACTACTACAAAAACATCTAATTGGAATAGTATTCTTGATGCCTTTATGCAAAAACAACATTTATACATCTGACCTTATGCCTAGAAGCTTTGGATTTCATTTATTTACTCTTAGGTTCTGGAAAAAAAGTCTTACAAGTCAAGCTAATGTGGCAACTATGATATTATAGTGTTGAGATGGATGTGGAAAATAGTGGTCCAAGTATTAACAAATGTATACCTCTTCTTTTAGGGAATTTTATGCGAAAAAATCTCTATCATCTATTGAGAAAACCCTTACTTATCTTCATCAAAGATTATTTAGTTGGAATGCTTTTCAACGAATTCATTTGAAGATGTGTTTAAAACTATTTGTTTACCAGTGATTGACAAAACAATATTTTCTTGAATAATCTTGTTCTACTCAAAATTTAGGGGGCAACTTGGCAAGGGATGGGGCTGTAGTTTAAAGATTTTTACACCCCAATATTCTTTTGGTTGTATAAAAAGCTCAAATAATCCCCAAATGAGTGTTTGTTTGCTTGTCACTTGTTAAATGACTAGCTTAGGTGTTATGACATAAGACAAATCAGAAACTTGATACCACAAAAATTGAAAAATGGAAACAATAAAGACCACCTAGGAGTCAGCACCTTGGATTGTTTAGAGTCAACACCAAGCAAGATAGAAGATCTAGGATTAAGCAACTAGCACTGGCGGGAGTCAACACCAGACCTTTGAAAATTTTCTAAGAGCAATTTTTATTAATAAAGCAAATTGTAAATTGTCTCCATAGGCATAAAATGTAGATTACTGTGACAAAAATATAATTTTATTTGACTTATGAAACCCTGATTCTATTGATTTGGGAAATCCCAATGATTGATTTGTAAAAATGACCTTGACTCTAGGTAATAAATAAAATAACCCAATTAACTTCTAAGACTTAAAATGAAACACAATTGACTTCCAAAATTAAATGAAACTAAATAAAAATAAATATTTCGTTGTGCTTTCTGCACTATGATCTTACCATGAGATATGGTGCAAATTATTGTTGCCTGTATTTATGCATTTATGACTACTTTGAAAGCCAATGAAAAGAACATTCATTCACTAGGAATTAGCATTTGACTTTGCTTGTTTAGATGATGGACACTGTAATTGATCCTTATAAATGACCAATTTTAACATCATTTTTTCATATAATCATATGCTAAATTGTCTTTCAAGTGCTATTACTATGCTTTCTAAAAAGAAAAGTGCTATTACTATGGGTCATTTATCACTTTTTGATCCTTTGTGCATTAACTATTTTGAGGGAATATCACACACATAACAATAATTTAATGGGATCAAGGTGGCTCTATTTAATTGAAGGCATCTATGTGTAAATTTGACTTTAATGTTTGAATCTTTCAGGTACCAAGAGAGAGTGCAAATAAAGGAACCAATTGTAGCAGATCAAAGAGTTTCTTTACTGATTTTTAGATGGATGGTGGTGTAAGTCTTTTAGCAGTTCAAAGAGTCACAACTTTTCACTTTAGATTTCTTTGGTAATCCTATCCATGACCTTCATTTGGCATCCTGATGACAGGGTATTGTTTACCATGCCATTTACATGGTGGTGTTGGTTGATCTTTTTTGAGAGGATTATGATGTATTTATTTTTGGTGGATCATGTTTCTTTCCTTCATTTAAGTTTTTCTTTGTAATGTGTTCTGTCTCTCTCTTTTTGTATTTAATCTTTTTTTTCCCCTAGGAGGACTAGGCAAGGATCATAAGGCATTTAATTTTGGTGTATCATGTTTTCACTTATAATTTCTTTTCTTCAGTTTTTGGCCTTCTCCCTCCCATTTGTATGAAACGAAGTAAGTTGAAGGTTGTTTGCTCAAGGTGGGAGAAAATGTAATGAGATAATTCCTCATTATGCAAAAATTGCAGTGTTTATTCTTCTAGTTCAAGAGTAAGGCAGATATCATCTTTATCCCATAATATCCTATCCTTTAAAATGGTTATTGTCGATGACTTAGTTGGATGTTTATCATTATCATTAATTCAGGGACGGACCTACATAGGAATCCATCTGAAAAAAATCACCGACTAACTCATACAAAAAATAAAAAATAATAATAACCGACAAACTAAAAACTACAAAATAAAAAATAAATATGGACTGAAAACCTAAATTTTAATTCTCAAAATTTTACCCTAACCTCACTCTTCCTCCACTCAACCTCATCAAGCATCAATGCCTCCTCCATCACTGTTGCTGCTGTTGCCTGCTGCTCTGCCTCTTTTCCTCATATCAGATCCGGACTGTTGCTGGTGCTCCTCCTCCTCAGATCCTTGATCACAGTCACACATGGTAAATCTAAGAAATTTCTCTCCTCTCTCAAGTTCATATTTTTATTTTTTTTGTCTTGCTATATTGCTCTGCCAGCCAGTTACCCTCTACTCTACCCTCTACGTTTTTTATGAACTGTTTTGACTGTTATGTTTGAGTTGTGGCTTTTTAATTTTATTTTATGGATTGGAGTGTTGTGTCATGTGTGGACGGTGGACCATAGAGTCTATGTTGTGGCATAGACTATGTTGTGTTTATGGCTTTGTATTTTATGGCTTTTTGTGATTGTGTGGACCAGTTTCAGACTTGTGTTTGTTACTTTTTTTTCTTTTCTTTTTTTGGTTTTATCTATAAAGAAATAAAGTGGGACTGTGGGACAGGATAGTAGAATGTGTGGACTAAATTGTGAGAGTAGTCTGTGAAGACTAGTCTTTGGTAAATGGTAAGTTATAAATGACTTTTTTGTGAGACCAATTGATCAAGTTTTTGGTCTAATTGTTTTGGTTTTATCAAAAATTTATCTTTGTTATTTTGTGTGATATGGCTAATATTAGTAATATATATATATATATATATATATGAACTTGTGAATTTTGTCTTTGTCACTTTGTGTGATGTGGCTAATATTAGTAATATACATAAACTTGTGCTTGTATATTTGTGATTATTTTGGTTTTAGATTTTTTTTTTTTTTTTTTTGGTTGAGAAGTCCCTTTTTTTTAGTTAGTGTATAGAACTACGAAATATGGAAATAATGATTTTCTAATGGACTCTATGATTTTGTACATTGAGAAGGAGATTGCTGCAAAATTTGGTACAGAATCAATCGTAGACGACTTTCGAGACTTAAAAGAGCGTCGAGTTCCATTTTGATAAATGTGTTGAAATGTTTAAAAAACACTTATTTTGTATGTTATACTTTGTCAACATTTTTATAATATCAAATTTTTAAGAAACACTTATTATATATGTAGTATTTTGTTGAATATGAAATAGGTGTTAGGTCCTATTTTCATAAAAAAAAAAAAAAAAAAAAAAAAAAATGAATCAAGCTTTGGCCCCCCCAGGTTCAAATCCTGGTTCTGTCCCTAAATCATTATAATTGATGGACAAACATATCGGATAGAAGAGAATGAGTGATTAAACCAATCACAAGGGATACTTTTACAGTGTATACTGCCATTCATAGGCAAAAAAATTATTCCCATGTCTAAATATAGCTAACCCTGATATGGATTGCGATGCCTTTCTTCCATGTAGATTTTGAGTCTCTAGTCAAAACAAAGGTAAGGGAACCTTGATGTTCAATGTTTAGTGCCAATACTGGCCGATTGACACTCTTCATCATACGTTCCCCTACAGGAGAGGCTATACGGGATAAGGGCACTGGTCAAATTTACCATCAAAATATACGGTTGCTAGTAAGCTATTGGCAGTATTGCCCTTAAGGCCTCTGTCCCTGTCTGTCTTTTGCTAATTACTGGGTTTTACGATTTTGTTGATTTTCTCCACATAGCTTAGCAGTGCCTTGTGGTGGACGGTAAAAAAATTTGAAATGGCAGTGACTTGTGGGATGGAGGCTGTGTTTGATGTTTTTAGCTTAGGGCTAGAGATGCCAATTGGGGCTTCAAAGTGGACATATGGATTTTGGGAGTGCCAGAATGGGACAGAGGGTATACACCGATTTGATGTAGTGAGTGGTGACATACACTCACTTCGCTATACTTCATCTTTATGTGCTAATTGAAGTCATTGGTTTTGTATGGGGGGCAATGAAAGGCATTGGTTTTCCATTACCTACATTATCTTCATGTGCTAATTGAAGTCATTGGTTTTCCATGTGCTAATTGAAGTCATAGAAAAAAGCTCCCTCTTTTTCCTGATATATAAATTGGAATAACTATCAAATTTTTGTGATATTCTGGCACCAACTTTAGTTTAAATTTAATTGTTGGGATTAAGCAAGAAGGAATTAGGGCTCTGGGGCAAAATGTAAAAAGTACTTTGGTGGGAATAGGTACTCCTAGATTTGGCAAGAAAGCTAATGTGGTTTATGATATACTGTCTATGATTTTTCTGGTACACCATGACACTAGATTGAGGCCAAAAGATTATATATACTTCTTTAATCATTGTATTAATATTTTTAATTTCTTGCTTTCAAAAAAAATATATATATATTTTTAATTTCTTACTAAATGGTTCATTCTTGACAATTACGGTACAAACGTGGGCAACAAAGAAACACTTGTGTGATAAATTTAGGTTTGTTTTCATATATATATATATATGTGTGTGTGTGTGTGTGTGTGTGTGTGTGTGTGTTAAAAGCAAATTGATTGATATTGAATGTATGATTTGTTAAGCATCACCAGGGTGAGATCGGAGAAAGCTGTATTACGTGGATACTTGGTCATGTTTACAAAAAAAAAAAAAAAAAAAATTAAAAATTAAAAAAAAAAATTATTCTACTGGTATTGATTGATTTGGTTGATGAGTGTTAGAAAAAAGTGAATGCTAGAGAAAAAGTGCATTGTCAAATATGCTGAAAAGATTTCCTATGACTTGGACGAAAACTTTTGCGCTACATTGTTTGAACTAGCTCAATAGTCAATAGATTTCATAGTCTTGGTAATTGAGATAAGGCTTTGTTCAAGTTTTGGTGCTTCCGTGCCTGTGTGCTGGTTTTTCTTTATGATATCGGTTTATCTATTTAAATTTTTCTTGATAAGTAATTATCTGATGGATGTGTGATGCCTTCTAAAGTTATTGGTGTGTTTTGAAGGATATGTTTGGATAGCCTAGTAATGAAGCAGTTGTAAAAAGAAAAAGAAAAACTGGACCTTTTTATGGTGTCAAGCTTTCCACTCTTCAACTTGAATTAAGTAGTTATTTTTCAGATTTTTATATTTGTGGATGCTTGTGGTTGGCTGCATCCAGTTTTCTTCTTTTCTAGAATTTTATAGACCAGCTGAATGTATCTATGTATTCCATAGATGAGATTTTGTATACATCATTTCTACTTTAGGTTTGGCATTTATTCTAACAAAATGCGCTCTTTATTAAAAAGAAGAAGAAGAAGAAGATAAGTAATTATCTTATTCTTCTTAGCCTCCGTTTGGCCAGCGCGTTATGCGTCTGGCGTTTCACGTTTCAGCCTTTTTTTTTTTTTTTTTTTTTTTTTTTTCACACGCGTTTTCAGTTTCCCAGACATTTTTGTTACTATTCATCACTGTAGCGGCTACTGTTCATTGAACAGTAGCCGCAAACCTTGACTTTTCAACCCAAAATTACTGTTCATGGACCCACAATTTTCACTTTTCAGCAATTTTTTTTATTAAAAATGGGTCCCACGGTACTATTTACACATTTAAAAATTATTTTGCTACAGTGTTTCAGTTTTCAGTTTTCAGTTTTCAGCTCTATCCAAACGGACCCTTAATGCGCATTATTTTCCAAAATTTTCAGGTTCTATATTATAGATCAAAAGGTGCCTTTTTGCTTGGTCAAGGAATTGAGTTTTTGAAAAATACTGTTGACACAGTTTTTTTTTATGTAAATAAATAATACTTCATTAATTAAAAAGGAAAAAAATACAAAAAACCCAAAGCACACAGGCAGTGTGCTAATTAAGGGCACAACAAAAAAAATACGGAAGTGCTTGAAAAAAGAGGGGTGTGGACAATGATGGCAGCGAAATAGAGAAAGAGGGATTTGTTGATTCAAATATCGAGAAAATGGGAACTAAATTTAGCACAAAGTTTAGAAGTATGTATTTAGCACTTTTTTTTTATTGGGTTGTAATTTTTTAGGACTTTATGTGATGATTTGTTGTTGTCGCAATAGAACCATTTTATTATGATGGACTTAACAATTTGCCGTTGAAGCCACGTATTGTGATAAAAAAGTGGTTCTATCACAATATGTTTATTTTTCTTTTTATAAGAAAATTATATTCTAAATCCTGCAATTGTGGAGGTGCGAAAATTTGATCCTATATTTTCAAAAATAATAAATTAAACATTAAAATCTAAGGTCTTAAAAAATTAATAAATTAAATTTTGAGATTTCAAAAGCTCAACAAGTCTTAAGTTGAGTTCCTCCTTTGCATGTATAAGTATATGTATGTATAAATGGAGAGCAAGAATTTATTGAGTATGCATTCCAATGTATAGGTTGTATAAATAATCGATTGCCAACTCGAAGATCATTTTGAAATATTTACAGTGGCTCAACAAAAAAATTTTAGATTCCAAAAAATTCATCATATTCTAGTAAGAGTCCAGTTATGTACAAAATAATATAAAAATGTTTCTTTATTATATTATATGTGAAATATATAATTAATGGATTTTTATTAGATTATATCTAAAATATATTATTAATAATATAGTTTAAGTATATATTATGTTGTGTTGGTGTAGCTTCACTAACATTTTAAAGAGCATCTCCAACAAAAGAGGCATACCCCAAATCCTAGCCATAATAGAGAATTTGAGCAAAAAAATGAGCTCCAGCAAATTAGGCATATCCCATTTTTTTTTTTTTTTTGGGCTTATGAACAGTAGCCCATCAAACCTGATGGGCTACTGTTCATTAGGCATTGAATTTGTTAGATTAAAATATTGCCAACCGTTTTATTATATTAATTCTTTCTCTCTCCTCCTCTGGATTTCCTTTTTTTTTTCTCTCCGTTGCTTCTTTTTTTTTTTCTTTTTTTTTTTCCTCTCATTCTCTCATTCTCTCCGTTGCCGTTGCTGTTGCCGTTGCTTCTTTTTTTTTTCTCACAAACCAAATGAAATCAGAAAAAAAAGAAAAAGAAAAATTAAACTGTTCATAAGCAAAAGAATTAATCCAAACACAAAACATAAAACACAAAACACAAAACAAAATCCAATTCTTAAAATAAAGTTGAATCAAAACAAGCAAGTATGAAAAAAAATAAAGAAAAAAAGAAAGAACAAGCCGACCTGACGGGAGGACGACGAGCGGCGCTGGAGCGGCGGCTGGAGCGGGCCGAGCGGCGACAAGCTCTCTCTCTCTCTCTCTCTCTCTCTCTCTCTCTCTCTCTCTCTCTCTCTCTCTCTCTCTGGTGTGAAGCAAAGTGATACTGGAGTGTTCTTGATGAAAGGAGAAAAAGAAAATAAAAGAGAGGCCTGGACAGGTGTGCGGTGGAGAAAAACAAGAAAAAGAAAAAAGAAAAAAAAAAGAAATGAAAGGAATGGTAGAAAAATTATATAAAAAATAAAAAATTCTAATTAAGAAATTCTACTACAATATTTTCACAGTAAATTTTAATTAACAAATTATTATTAGTTAATATTGGTAAGAAAAAAAAATAATTTCAGCGATGAGTTTAAATTAGAACTAGTAACAAATTTTCACATAAATTTTATTGTGAAAATATTGCGAAAAATGTTGTAAATATAACACTTTTTATTAAAAAATATAGTTGTTGGGAATAAATATAGGAATAATAAATGATGATAAAGAATGAATAAAGAATGAATGAAGAAATAATATTTAAATGAGATAGAGAATGGGATAGAGAATCTGTTGGAAGTGTATTTCAAAAAGTGAGTAGGCAAAAGCTAAATGTCACTGTTCATTAGCCAAATAGTACAAAATTTTGGTTAATCTGCTGGAGATGCTCTAAGTTGGTAAATGACCGAATTTGGCTGTAGAATACCATTGTGATATTTACAAACATAGCAGTCAATTTGAATGTTTCACTTGTATTTTTTATTGATACTAAGAAAAATAATTTTGTTTATGACTAGTACATTTGTAGATATCATTGTGATATCTACAAATGTGACATTCAAAAGAAAAATTGTTGACTTTCAAAAAAATGGTGAATTACACTTTATCCCTCTAAACTATATTTTAAATTACACTTTGCATCATAAACTTTTCGAATGCACATTTTGCATCCTAAACTATGACCCTTGTTACACTTTGCACCCCGACGTTAAGTTTGCCATTAACTTGGATGGAAAAGTATAACATCATGTCAAAATGATCCAATTACCCTTCTTCTCAATCCATTAAAAATAATGAAGAAATTACACTTTACCATCATAAACTATTCTCTTGATTACACTTTACACCCTAAACTTTATATTTTCATCCAAATTAACAATAAACTTAACGTTAGGGTGAAAAGAGTAACAAGAGTCATGGTTTAGGATGCAAAATGTGCATTCAAAAAATTTAGGACAGTAAAGTGTAATTTCTCTTAAAAAAATATATGAAGCAAATAAAAAAAATGATGTTCAACTTATGCTCCAAAGAATTTATATTATTTTGGTAAAACTATCAACTTAGAATTAATTATTTGTTGATCTTTAATAATTATTTTTTGATAAAAATAACAACATAAACTTATACTAAAACATAAACTTGTATTTTAAACATGAGTAAATTAAAAAAAAAAATTAAAAAAAAAAGTCTGTGCACCTTTTCGTATAACTCTATGCACATAAAAGTGAAAATATTGAAAATTTTAATGTTAGAATTAAAATATAACATGTAAAGAGAAAAGTTCTTCAAATAGGAAAAACAAAATGAAAGAGAAAAACAGTATAAATATTTTTCCTAAAATTCATGTACATAAGAAAAATTAAAATAAAATAATTTGAGGAAGCAAGGTTATAGTGTTAGTGTTTCAAAATTTATAGACTATTTAAATTGTGAAATACCAATAGCTGTATATGGAACCAGAACCGATTGTTGATTTTTTTATTAAATAAAAGCATTAATGATTATAGTATAGTATATGTCACATATGATCTTGAAAATGATTAAATGTGTCTCTTCAAAAAAAAAAAAAAATGATTAAATGTGTAAGTTGGAAATAATGCCATGTGAGAATTTGGAACTATGCTGAGTATAATTTGGTAATTACTCAACGTGATAATATAAGAATAATAAAAACCTAACTCCTTATTGATTAATGGTTACAATGTAATCCAAATGTAGACCACCAAAAGATACAAATGAGAAGAAACAAAAAATGTAACTTCAAAACAATGTAGTCCGAGGCATGATTTTCTTGAAAAAAGATAGGGTTTTCAATAGGAAGACTTGTTTTTTTCACTCCTCAGTATAAAAATACGAAACCAAATGTACTTTTAGTACATAATTAAAAATAATAATCCCAATGCAGACCGCCAAAAGAGACAGATGAGAAAAAACAGAAAATGTTACTTCAAAACAAAGTACTCCAAGGCATGATTTTCTTGGGGAAAAAAAAAAGGTTTTCAAAAGGAGGCATTTTTTTTACACCTCGGTATAAAAATATGATGCTAAATGAATTTTTAATATATAATTAATAACAATAATCTCAATCTTCATAAAAAAAAAAATTTTTAAATGAAGCAAGTGAAATTATTTTTTAAACAAATCTTGAAATATCAGAGGCCAACTGAAGTTGGTCTCCATGGCAAATAGAAATTTAAAAAAAAAAAAAAAATGAGACATAAATGGAAAAACCATAATTTATTGGGAAGGCCATGGACAAGACACAAATACTTGTTAAAAAAAGATGGGGCAAGATTAAAAAAAGAAGCAACATATTTTTTTTTTTAAATGTGCACTAATAAGTTAATAACTCCCATAAAAAGGCTAATGTTTTTTTTTTTTTTGCAAAATAAGATTCTAAACAAATCATTGACATAAGTTTGATTACGTTTACAGATTTTAGGGATAAAGGCTCTATGACCTGGGCTTTCAAATCTATTGAAGTCAAAGTGGTGCCAACTTTCAGGGAAATGGTTAAAAGAACGGTGAGGAACTCAATTGGCCACAACACACTCCACTAGAAAGGTGTAGGATTTTGTTGAGGAAGTTATGGTTGATTTTCACCTATTTGTATCCTATATGCCATCAACATCGGTATTAAGCAGAATACACAAGCCAAGTACACTACAATTTTATTCTCTATCGGTATTAAAGAGATCCAAGGATGAGGCCTCTAACTATGAACATTTTCCTATGACCCCGTGACTAGAAATAAATTTTTAAATGGATTTGTTTTAAAAATATATATTAAACATAAACATATACTTAAACATAATTTTGCATTCTAAACAAATGAAATAGATTAAATAACCTGCAACATACATTCCATATGGGCTCACTTTTCATAATCTAATCCTATAGTATAGTTGCTGAACTTTGGGCCTTGAGGTATGGGCTCATCTTATGTTCTCAACTTCATATCAATACCTTGAAATTGAATTGGAAGCTGTTGTCATTGTTAATATGTTGAGCAGCTCTAGCCTCTAGTAGTATATCTTCTAGATCCTTATCAGTTATCACCTCTAGTCTGATTGTGCGGTCCTTCTCAGTAACTTCATTTAGTTCAAAGTGATGCACTGCTCCTGAGAAGCCAACTCTTGTGCAAATACTTTAGCAAGGAATGAAATTGATATGCAATAAGATTTTGTCTCTTTTGATCAACCTCCTACTTTTATCATGAACTTTATTAATCTAGACGCTGTTGGCTTTGTTTATTGTAGGCACTACCGAGGTAGACATAACTTCTTAAATCTTTTATATGTACCAATTGCTAACTCGTGCTACGTACCGAAGGAGCCTATATTGAGTATGAGATATGATTTAATCTTAGTTTATTTTTCTACAATCATCATCATATCATTACAGTTTTACAATAGTTTGTGTACGAGGTATAATCCCAAGCCCATTGGACCTTGGGGCCTGGCCTTATGGTACAGTACGTGATCCCATACCCATTGGACCTTTGGCCTTGGTCCAAGCACACTTTAAGGCCCAATTTGAGCCCAAATACCATAATAGGTTCATCTTATCCTGAACGTATCAGAAATAAGCCCATGTTGATCAGTTATAACTTGATCGGGAATGTGCTTGCCGAGAACAGCCTTTGTTTTCTGCAACCTAATATTGCCTTGGAGAATATCATTGCCGAACAATCTTTTGGAGGCCGAAACCAGTTCCAATGCTATTACCACTGTTCCCAACAGAGCATCTTCTTATCAAAAATGATGAGATTGGACCCCATTCACATGAGTAAGATCAGGGAGTAATCATAACACCTCCACCCATTTCAAGCTATAAATAGGAGAATAGAATGAGAAGTGGAGGTTGGCAACTTGAGAGAAAATATGGAGAGAGAGAGAGAGAGAACTAGTAAAACGAGGGGAGGGAACAACATAGAGAGGAAAGTAAAGGTGTTCATTGGGGTTAAAGGAAGTTATAGTGTCACTTGGAGAGGAACTGCCCCTAGTAGGAAATACTAGGCCCACTCTACAAGTAAGTTGTGAGCCCGACCCCAGGCCCGCTCTGTTAAGCCCAGGGTGCGTACACATAGTTTGTTATATCAAAAAATTAAACAATCTTATATTAGAATTTGTTTAGTATTTCCTAAAAACAATGTTTATAGTATTTGATTGCTTTATTCTAATAAAAAAACCATTCTAATATTTTTTTATGGGAACAAAAATTCTAATTGGTTTCAAATAACTCTAAAAACTAAAATGTTAATACAATGTTACCAGGAAGTCCTAAAAAAGGAAAAATCTTCTATTTGGAATTCCAAGGATCTTGAGTCCTAGTAAGTCTTATTTGTTGTGCTTTAACTATATTTAATACATACATTAAGTCGACAATAAAAAAACAAACTTATATTAGAAACCAATTTTGCACCTCTTAGATGTTTCTGATTCAATTGTATCTTTTAGTTTCTCCAAGGCTAACACAATGAAACAAATAGTGAGACTTACTATTAGCGAACACCTAATGTCATTCTACTTTAGTGACAATAAAAGCATTTTTGAACATTCAAGATGAAACCAAGCATTCAAGATCTCACAAACTATAGGCCAAAATGGCCAAGTATCACTGTTTGAGAAAATATGTATGGATCTATCACTGTTTGAGAAATAATTAGGGATCTACCACTTTTTTAAAACTCAAATTTGCCGTGTAACTTGAGTTTCACAAACTCAAGTTCCATGAAAAATTTCCACCAATTTTTTATGTAACTCGAGTTCCATAAAAAATATCACGGCAAATTTGAAGGCTATGTTTTTTTAAATAACTCAAGTTCCAAAAACTCAAGTTACACGGGAAACTTGAGTTTCACAAAAGATGATAGATTGCTAAATATTTCACGAGCAATAGTATATTACTAAATATTTTACCAAATAGTGGCATATGGCCATTTTGGCCCAAACTATATCTCCATTAGAAATCAGTTTTCACATATGCAAGGGATAAAAAGAAAATAGTACCGGAAAATGTGTAATTTGTATTTTTTTTTTATTGCTTTATTTTGATAAAACAACCGCTCTATTTTTTTTAAAAAAACATTGGGAACAACAATTCTAATCAGTTTCAATTAAAATTTTAATACATGTGAACAATAGAGGAAGTTCTAAAAATGCAAAACTCTTCTATTTGGAATTCCAAATATTTCAAAGACCTTAAGTTCTAATAGGACTTATATATATACTATTATAAAAGATAAACCATTTCACATCTAAAACTTGTCGGGCTACTTTTAGTCAAGCCAAAATAAAGAAAAATCAGCCAAACATTTATAAAATTTGTCCAAAACAAAGAAAAAAAAATCCTCATTAGATTCAATCCAAACTAAAATTTTGAAAAATGTCAGAGTCCAAAACCAATCAAACTGTACTATATCGCACATGCGACCACAAAATTGAAGTACAGTGTGGTGATAAAAATAAACTAAAACCAATCCAAATCACACCCCTACAGATAATGCTATTTTAATGTTCATTTTTTGAAGTTAGTCTCGTCACATTCCTGACCATATTAATAGTTTTTGATGAAGTCAAGAATTTCACCAATGAGCCTCTCGGTACCTACGCGCACGAATGTGAACCTACACAACAAAGAGAAGAGAAAACCTTGCGAAGAGCACCGGTGTGGTGCCGGCCGAATACCCTCCGAAGGTTAAGTCAGAAAATATTCTCACAACTCTAGAGTGCTAGAGAGGGTAAATTATGCGTACCCTGTTTTGTGAGGGTATCGAGGCTTTTATAGTAGTAAAAAGTAGACCTCTCCTTCTTGAAATAGAAGTCTTTTCCTTATAGGAATCTTTATGAGAAAAAACCGCGGAATTATTTCCTTGTAGAACCCTAAACGTGATCGCCAAGGTATTTTCAGTATCTTCTAGAACTATGCTATGTATTAGAATTCTTAAGATGTCATGGTTTATTCGGCCCATTTTAATTTCGACCCACAAAGAATAGCCCGTCAGAAATAAGCCCGTCAGGCCCAATATTTCCAGGATTTTAGCCTCTTCAGTTGCCCCCTCAGACCGTGAGTCCGTCATACTCAATAGGGCTCGCGGGATGACATCAGACGGCTCGGGCATGACGGGAGATAAGATACAACGGTCAACACATACGGCAGGTAAAAAATCACGACGGACATATGTTCCGTATATAACTTTTTCATAAGCATAATTTCAATCTGGCATAGAGACACGCGTCATTATGCTACTGGGCGCTATCTCGGATAGAGGCGTCGCTTCGTCTTCCGTGCAATCCCTTTATAAATATCAGGCCTCTACCTCTTATTTCCTACTTTTGCTCAAAAAATACTCTGTCAGAGCTCAGTCCGTCAATCCTGTCAGACTTTACAGAATAGTTATCCGCGTCCGTCATCATCAAATTCACTCCGTTCATATTATTCTGACGGGTAAGTTTTTTTTTTTTTTTTTTTTTTTTTTTCATCCTTCAGCTCATCCGTCAGATTTTTACACTTTAATTTCATACATCCGTCACTGTTTTTAGAATAGTCATAGGCAATGTCTAGCGCGTCGAGTAATCAGTCGTTTGTCCGCGACGGGGAGGGCTATGAGGATGTATACCAATCAGGTTATAAAGACTTAGGCAGTCCTGGTGATGATAGGAGTCCGTCAGCCTCTTCTCCGTCCTCATCAAACGAGGATTTGGCTGAAGTAGAATCTGACGGTAACGAGGATCAACAAATAGAACTTGTTGTAGGAGCTGATGGGCCAAGGGAGTTCATTATGCTCCAGGAATGGACGGTTAACGATTTTGTATCAACCATTAAGGAGAACCATTTCAAGACCATCAGGGATAATTACCAGATTCCTGATCATATTCCCATCCGTCTACCTTTCAAATCAGAGAAGTGTTATTATGAAGGGGTGGACGGTGTAGGAATTTATGAACAAATGTTGAAGGCTGGACTCAGATTCCCACTGAGCTCACTTCACCGTCAGTTATTAAAGTACCTGGGTTTATCCGTCAATCAGATTTCCCCAAATGCCTGGAGGGTCTTCATCGCGATGGAGATTCTGTATGGGGCCATGTCGGACGGAGCTAGGAGGTTGACGGTGAGGGAGTTTTTGCATTGCTACCGTCCAGACGAAATTGACAAGTCTAGAGGAATATACAGTTTTGTACCTAGGAGTTCTGTACTGAAGGTTATTTTTGAAACTCCAGACTCCAACAGAGACTGGAAGAGTAGGTACTTTTTCTTAGAGGGTGACGGTTGGATGTCTCGTCCAGGAGAGACAGACTACATGCCCGTCGATACAACCTGGGGCATACTATCTGAAAATGGTATGAGTCCGTCTTAGTACTAGGATTTTTTATTTGCACACTTAACCTCAAAAAATTTCCTAACCGTCCTACTTATATGCAGTCCGACGACGGCCACAAGTTAGTGTAGAGGAATTCGGATTCCTTGAGAAGATTTTTAATAAGACCAAGCCGGAGGAAAGGACTTGGGCCAAACTAGTAAACCTTGATACAATTTGTTGGTACTGCGACGGGCCCGTACCTTCACCACAAGCAGTTAAATACGAAAAAAGAGTCCGTCAGCGTACGTCCGTCGCTTTCTTTGTATGAATATTAATTTGTGTTGTTTTTTATAAGCTAACTTTTATCCGTTCATGTTTACAGAAATGGATATTGCCAAGAGAAGGGCACTAATACGGTCCAACGCCGCGAAGAATCGAGCGGCCAATGCCTCAGAACCGAAGGAGACGAAGAGAAAACAACCGTCTAAGGGAGACCGTCCTCCAAAGAAGCCTAAGGTCTCCTTGGAGCCCGTCGTGGGGCTCATGGCAGAAGGTGCCAAGACGGTCACCCCAATAAAGCATGGAGCTGGTAAAGGTTTAATGAAGGGTCCGTCATCAGACCTTAAGAAGCCGCCTCCCCTTCTCCGTGATGATGCTGGGTACGCTCTGGAAAAGTTGTCCACCCTTCTGACTTCCGAGGATTACGAAGATCTTGGTAATCACTCGACGGAAGCAATGGGTGAAACAAGCCTTTTTGGTATTGCTCAGGTAAGCTCCGTCTAGGTCATGTATACTTGTCCTTTATCCGTCGTACAATTTTTGATTTCTTTTAATTTTTCAACATTCCAGACCATCGTCATGGTGAAGGGACTTATGGAACGGTGCCTTCACCATGAGACTACCTTGGACCGTCTTCGGGATAAGGACAAGAAGACGGAAGAAGAGCTTCATGAGCTTAAGACGTGGAGGGTTGCTCAGATGAAGAAGTTCAAGCTGCTTGAGGAGGACAGAAATGAGCTGTTCACGTTGACGGAGGAGCTGAGAGTAATTATCCAAGACAAGGAGAAAGAAATTGGTCAAGTGAAGGAGGCAGCCGTCCAGGAATACCGTGATTCAGACGCCCTGCTGTCCGAGCTCGGAGATTCCTTTAATGAGGGCTTTGACGAGGCGATCCGTCAGGTGAAGGCGTTATATCCTGATCTTGACGTTTCATCCGTCAATGTCAATGCTAATGAACTTACAACTGCCCGTCCTGAGAATTCCGAGAATACGGACGAACTCTTTGAAGAGAACCAGCCCGTCAGTGCTCCTGGGGAAAAACAGATTCAGGCTGATGCTGTGGTCGGTAAAGATGCCGGTGTCGATCAACCAGATCTTGATAGTAATCCCAAGCAAGGCTAAATCCGTCGTGTTTTTAGCAGCAAAGTGAACGTCTCTATTTTAGATTTTCCTTTTTATTTTAATTTATGGGTATGTAAAAAATATTTGGAAAACAATTTATGGCTCCGTTCTTTTTGTAGTACAAACATTTCCCTCTAAGGGGTATTTTGTCCGTCAGCAATTGTAAGTTTTGCATTTTTGCTTTGTTGCTTAATCTTTTTACTTGCTTTGATTTAATGAATGGTTTGTTGAAACCGTTGGCCTAAGGAACATCCGTCCTTTTTAAGCATTGGCCATGATAAGGTAACCCGTCTACCTTGTGTACTCCATCCGTCTACTTTTGATAGATTTAAAACCATTCTTGGGGATACCCGTTCACTTTGTGGGCTAGTCCGTCCACTTTGTGGACTTATAAAATTTTAACTCCTTATTGGGTTTTGTCCGTCTATGTTGCGGACTTAAGTTTCAATCCCTCATGGGGATATCCGTCCACTTTGTGGACTATCCGTTCACCTTAGTGGACTAAGATTTTAACCCTTGTGGTTCCTTATCCGTCTATGTTTGCTTACTTAAGATGGTATCCCTTCTGGGGATATCCGTCCACATTGTGGACTTTGTCCGTCCATTTTCATGGGCTTTTATCCGTCCATTTTGTGGACAATTTTAACCCCTATGGGGCTTTTTATCCGTCTATGTTGCGGACTTAAGGTGTATCCCCTCTGGGGATATCCGTCCACTTTGTGGACTTGCTCGTCCATTTTATGGACTTTTATCCGTCCATTTTATGGACTTATAAAATTTTAACCCCTATGGGGCTTTTTGTCCGTCTATGTTGCGGACTTAAGGTGGATCTCCTCTGGGGATATCCGTCCACTTTGTGGACTTGCTTGTCCATTTTATGGACTTATAAAATTTTAACCCCTATGGGGCTTTTTGTCCGTCTATGTTGCGGACTTGAGGTGTATCCCTCCTGGGGATATCCGTCCACTTTGTGGACTTGTCCGTCCATATTATGGACTAATAAAATTTTAATAGTGTAGGCATAGTTGAAAAAAAAAATCATGCATTTGTAGAAAATTCCTGCCCCCTTGGGCTTAAAAATATACCGTAGCAAAAAACCGACATAAAAATCATGCCCGTTGGGCTTAATTGTAGCAAAAAACCGAAATCGAAATCGTGCCCGCTGGGCTTATTGTACTAAAAAAGTAACCGGGCTTAAGATTGGTGCCTTCACGTCATCGCCTCTACTGGTAGTATCTCCGTAGGTGCTCTGTGTTCCATGGGTGCTGTAGCTTCTGCCCGTCCAGGGTTTCAAGGTGGTAGGTCCCTTTTCTGTGCCATGATGAGATCCTGTATGGTCCTTCCCAGTTGGGGCCGAGTTTTCCCTGAGAGGGGTCCCTGGCAGCTCCCATTACTTTTCTCAGCACTAGATCACCGATCTGAAAGTCTCTCTGTCTGACATTGGAGTTGTAGTATTTTGCCATCAGGTTCTGGTATCGTGCTAACCTCTGTTCTGCCGTAGCACGGACTTCGTCCACCAAATCCAGCTGCAATCGCATGGCTTCGTCATTGTCATCCTCACTGTAATTCTCCACTCGATAGCTTGTAAGTCCTATCTCTGCAGGTATGACCGCGTCAGTCCCATATGCTAGTCGAAAAGGCGTTTCTCCTGTAGGTATCCTTACAGTTGTGCGATATGCCCACAGGACACTTGGTAGTTCGTCAGGCCAGGTGCCCTTTGCCCCCTCGAGCCGTGCCTTGATAATCTTGAGCAAGGTTCGGTTCGTGACTTCCACTTGTCCATTGGCCTGAGGGTGTGCGGGGGAGGAGTAATGGTTCTTGATGCCCAGCTCTGAACAGAAGTTCCTGAATGCGCTGTTGTCGAACTGCTTTCCGTTGTCGGAGACGAGAACTCTTGGTATCCCGTACCTGCAGATAATATTTCTCCATACAAAACTTCGGATGTTTTTCTCTGTGATGGTGGCCAGGGCCTCTGCCTCCACCCATTTGGTGAAGTAGTCGATGCCGACTACCAGGAACTTTAGTTGCCTTAGTGTGGTTGGGAAGGGGCCCATGATGTCTAGTCCCCACTGTGCGAAGGGCCATGGGGCCGTCATGGGTGTCAACTCCTCTGTTGGCTGCCTGATTAGATTACTGAACCTTTGGCATTTGTCGCATGTCTTGACATATCCTTGTGCGTCCTTCTGCATTGTTGGCCAGTAGTACCCTGCTCGGATCAATTTATGCACTAACGATCGAGCACCTGAATGGTTTCCACAGATACCTTCGTGGACTTCTCTCATTACGTAGCTGGCTTCGTCATGTTTTAAGCATCTCAGATATGGACGTGAGAATCCCCTTTTGTACAAGATGTCTTTGATTAGTATAAACCGCGATGCTTGGACCCTTAGCTTCCTGGCTGATTTTCTTCCGTCGGGAAGTGTGCCATTCCTCAGGTAGGCAAAAAGTGGTGCGGTCCAATCGGTCTCTGAACCAACCTCTCGTACTTCCATTCCGTCGTCAATAATTGAGGATGTTTGGATGAACGTTAATACTTGATTAGGGGCTATCACGGACTCTGCTGAGGCTGCTTTTGCCAGACGGTCGGCGCATTCATTCTCTTCCCTTGGGATTTGAATGAAGCGCACTTTGAGGCCGGTGATCCGACTCTTTACCTTTTCTAGGTACTTCTTCATCCTTTCATTTTTGCACTCGTAAATGCCGTTAATTTGACTTGTTATTACCTGGGAGTCACAATGTACGACCATGACTTCAGCGCCAGCCGCTATCGCGAGGTCCAATCCTGCCACCAATGCTTCATACTCGGCCTCATTGTTTGTGGTTGCGTAATCTAGTCGAATCATACATTCGATTTTGTCCCCGTCCGGGGATTGAATTACCACTCCAACCCCTCCAGCCTGCTTGTTTGAAGATCCGTCCGTATGGATACTCCACTCTCTGGGTGTGTCTGTCCCTTTGTCGTCTAACTTGGTGTACTCGGCAATAAAGTCTGCTGCGGCTTGGCCTTTTATTGCAGTTCGCGGTCGATACTGTACATCAAATTCACTCAATTCTATTGCCCACAAAGCCATTCGTCCCGCAGCCTCCGGGCTGCTCATGGCTCTCTTCAGGGGTTGGTCCGTCAAGACCACAATGGTGTGTGCCTGGAAATAGGGCTTGAGCTTCCGGGCGGCAGTTATTAGTGCAAATGCCAGCTTTTCCATCTGGGGGTATCTTTCTTCTGCCCCCCGAAAGCCCCTACTTACGTAATAGACGGGCAATTGAGTGCCTTGTTCTTCTCTTATTAAGGCCGCACTCACGGCTGCTTGTGAGACTGCTAAGTACAGGAAGAGCTCTTCCCCTGGTTCGGCCGGGCTGAGGAGTGGGGGAGAGGCGAGGTATTCTTTCAGGCTCTCAAATGCTGCTTGACATTCTTCCGTCCATTCGAAGGCCTTTCTTAAGGTGCGGAAGAACGGTAGACATTTGTCCGTCGCTTTGGAGACGAATCTGTTTAAGGCTGCGATTCTTCCGTTCAAGCTCTGCATCTCTTTAACCGATTTCGGCGGTTTTAGCTCCATGATGGCCCGTACCTTTTCTGGGTTAACCTCAATTCCTCTGTGGGATACCATGAATCCCAAGAACTTCCCCGCCGTCACTCCGAACACGCACTTACTCGGATTCAATTTCATGTTGTACGTCCTGAGGGTGTCGAACGTCTCTTGCAGGTCTTTAAGATGGTCTTGTTCCAGAAGGCTTTTTACAAGCATGTCGTCGACGTATACCTGTACATTCCTTCCAATTTGTTGTGCGAACATTTTGTTCATTAGTCTTGGTATGTCGCTCCTGCATTCTTGAGCCCAAACGGCATTACGTTGTAGCAAAAAAGCCCTTGGCTTGTGACAAAGGAGGTTTTCTCCTGATCAGCTTCGTCCATCTTGATCTGGTTGTAGCCTGAGAAGGCGTCCATGAAGCTCAAGAGTTGATGCTTTGCCGTTGAATCCACCAGAGTGTCTATTCGAGGTAACGGATAGCTGTCTTTTGGGCATGCCTTGTTGAGGTCCGTGAAGTCGACGCACATTCGCCATTTTCCGTTCGCCTTTTTGACCATCACGACGTTTGCCAACCAGTCAGGATAATATACCTCTCGGATGAAGTCTGCTTCGAGCAGCTTTTTTACTTCTTCTGCTATTGCCTTGTCCCGTTCTTGAGCGAAGACTCGCTTTTTCTGTCTAACGGGCGAACGACTGGGATTCACATTCAGCTTGTGGACCATGACTGAGCGACTGATCCCGGGCATATCTTCGTGACTCCAGGCGAAGACGTCCTGGTTCATCTTGAGGAACGCTTTGAGGGCCTGCTGTACAGGCTGACTGGCTGAGGTTCCTATCCTTGTCGTTCGTTCAGGTCTCGACTCGTCCAGAGCAACTTCTTCCAGTTCCTCGACGGGTTCAGCTGTAAGTCGCTGTTCCTCTATGCACATTGCCTGCTTTTGATCCTCCATGTCTATCATGGCCAAGTAGCATTCACGGGCAGCCACCTGATTCCCCCGTAATTCTCCAACCCCGTACTCCGTGGGGAACTTAATCATCAGGTGATATGTTGAGGTTGCTGCCTTCCATGCGTTGAGAGTTGGTCGTCCGAGGATAGCATTGTATGCGGACGAGCAGTCCACTACAAGGAATGTCACGTCTCGTGTGATCTGCTGGGGATAATCTCCTACCGTCACCGAAAGTGTGATTGCTCCTAATGGAAATACTCTCGTCCCTCCAAACCCCACCAGGGGTGCGTTTGTTGGTATCAGTCGTTCCTTATTAATCATCATCTGCTGGAATGCGGGATAGTACAGGATATCTGCTGAGCTACCATTGTCGACCAACACTCTGTGCATGTTATACTCCCCGACTCGTAGGGTGACGACCAAGGCGTCGTCATGTGGATGATGAAGTCGTCGTGCATCTTCTTCCGAGAATCCGATGATCGGGCTATCCTTACGGGCCATCTTTTGGACCGAGCCCGTCAGCTGAACATTTTGGACCATTCGGAGATAAGTTTTTCGGGCCTTCTTGGACGAACCTGCTGTCGCAGTTCCACCTACTATCATCCTTATGTCTCCGACTGGGGGTCTTGGTCGTTCATTATCCCTTCGGGGTTGCTGTTCCTGGGGCGGTGGATCCGTCCTCTCCTTTCTTACAAACTTTTGTAATTTCCCTTGTCTGATGAGGGCTTCAATCTGCTGTTTCAGATCGTAGCAATCAGACGTATCATGTCCGTGGTCGCGGTGGAAACGGCAGTACCTCTCTCTGGATCGCTTGCTTGGATCGCTTTTGAGCTTTCCTGGAAAGGTTAGAGCCTCTTCGTCCTTAATCTGCATTAGGACTTGGTCTACTGGGGTATTCAATGGTGTGAAGCTCGTAAACTTTCTTCCTTGGGGCTTGGATCGTCGGTCGTCCCTTCGGTCCCCAATTTTGAGTTTTTTGCGCTCTTGGTCCTGCCGGGTGTCTTCCTGTCGTTCTCTCTTCCTCGGCTTATCTTCCCTTGCTAGTAATGCGTCTTCCGCATTCATGTATTTCGTGGCCCTGTAGAGGACCTCCGTCATGGTTTTCGGGTCATTTTTGTATATTGAGAACAAAAATTTACCCTTTCGCAACCCATTCGTGAAGGCTGCCACCAGTATCTTGTCGTCGGCTTCGTCAATCGAGAGTGCCTCCTTGTTGAAACGGGCTATGTAGGATCTCAATGTCTCGTCTTCCCGCTGCTTGATGCTCATTAGACAAGCCGTCGATTTCTTGTACCTATGTCCCCCGATGAAGTGGGACGTGAATTGGGCACTTAACTCCTTGAATGTGCTGATAGAGTTCGGTGTCAACCGACTGAACCAGATCCTGGCGGCTCCTTTCTGCGTGGTGGGGAAAGCCCTGCACATTATTTCATCCGCGACCCCCTGAAGGTGCATCAATGTTTTGAACGTCTCTAGATGATCCAGAGGGTCTTTCAGTCCGTCATAACTATCAATATTCGGCATCCGAAACTTGTGCGGCAGGGGGAAGGAATTCACGGCCGCAGTGAAGGGTGAATCAGTGCGATTGACTAGGTCGTCAAGATCACTGGAAACTCGCCCTTTGAGCGCGTTCATCATAACCTCCATCTGTTCTCTCATTGCCTGCATCTCTGCGATGAAGTGTGGCGGGCTCGCATCCGTGAGAGACGGCATGCTTACGTTCTGTCTCTCCGTCCCTGTCGGGGCGTGGCTGGCTTCAACTCTCTCCTGGTTTCTTCTCGCAGCGCTGGTTCCTTCTTGGTCCCCCTGTAAGTCGTTTGGTCCTGCGTTCTTCTGGCGCAGCTGTTCTTCCAGGTCATTGTTCTGCTTAGTGAGGCGCTCAACAGCCGCAGCAAGAGTTCGTACTTGTCTGTCGAGGGCGGTCGTGGGGGGTTCTTCTCCTTGAACGTCGTTGGTGGTTGCCATTGAGCGTGTGAGTACCATGCAACTCTTTTGTCCGGGAAGCGATAAGATGGCTTATGAATCGCGTAAGAGTGATTCCCACAGACGGCGCCAACTGATGAAGTCAAGAATTTCACCAATGAGCCTCTCGGTACCTACGCGCACGAATGTGAACCTACACAACAAAGAGAAGAGAAAACCTTGCGAAGAGCACCGGTGTGGTGCCGGCCGAATACCCTCCGAAGGTTAAGTCAGAAAATATTCTCACAACTCTAGAGTGCTAGAGAGGGTAAATTATGCGTACCCTGTTTTGTGAGGGTATCGAGGCTTTTATAGTAGTAAAAAGTAGACCTCTCCTTCTTGAAATAGAAGTCTTTTCCTTATAGGAATCTTTATGAGAAAAAACCGCGGAATTATTTCCTTGTAGAACCCTAAACGTGATCGCCAAGGTATTTTCAGTATCTTCTAGAACTATGCTATGTATTAGAATTCTTAAGATGTCATGGTTTATTCGGCCCATTTTAATTTCGACCCACAAAGAATAGCCCGTCAGAAATAAGCCCGTCAGGCCCAATATTTCCAGGATTTTAGCCTCTTCAGTTTTAAATACATAATTATAGTAGATTTAAAAAAAAAAAAAATTTTGAGAATTATAATAATAGTAAAATAAAAGTGTAAACCTCAAATTATGATGAATGAAAAATTATGACCAAAAAAAAAAAAAAAAAAAGTTTTGTCTCTTGTTGGAGATACTCTTAACGGGAGAGAGCAATCTTTTGGGGTTCCGTTAGTTATTAGCTGAATTGCTGCTGAGGTGGATTTATAATTGACGTGGCACTCTCTAATTAGACCACCTAGATCATATTGTACAAATTGTATCAAAATCACGAGCCGATTCTCGAAACCTCTGAAGTTTGTTTCTTCAAACAAACTGAACAAAGTGTATACAAACGAAAAGCCTCCAGAGTTCACCGAAACCTTTGTCACTCTCTTCTCTTCTCTGCTGACACTCACAGCTTCTCAGCTTCCATGGTGAGCATCTCTCTCCTCTTTTCTCGCTCTTTTCCATCTCCACTCTCTCATATATATCTCTCTGCGCAGGAACAATCTCCGTCTCTCGAAGACTGCCTGAAGCTGTTGAAAGGAGAACGAGATGAGCAGCGCCTCGCTGGTCTCCTTTTGGTCACCAAATTTTGCAAAGGCGACGACCTTAATTCTCTCCACAGGGTTTACGACGCCGTTGGACTTCACTTCCTTGATCGACTCCTCAGAACTGGTATTTCCTATATCTATCTCCTCTTTCTCTTCCAAGAAGAAAAAAAATTAAAAAAATTGTTGAAAACTAGTTCAAATTACTTGTCTTTTTAAAGGAATGGGAAAAGGAAGCAGTAGTGAGAGTGAGAGTGGGAGTAAGGCCGATAATCGCGACGCATACTTGCAGCTATCTGTAACAGTTCTTGCTGCCTTCTGTCGTGCTCCTGAAATCGCCTCTTCAAAAGACATGTCTTTGAAGATTCCTCTCATTCTCGAAATAATGTCCAATCAGTAAGCTCTAATCCCTAATTCCTTTCACATGTATCGATGATTCGAATATAGAAAAAAGCTCCTTTTTCTTGATAATATAAATTGGAATATAAGTATATAAGTATCAAATTTTTGCATATTGTGGCATGAACTTTAGTTTTTATTGTAAAGTACTTTGGTGGGAATAGGTGCTTCTAGATTTGGTTAGAAAGCTAATGTGGTTTAGGATATACTGTTTAGAGGGTTTCCTGATACACCATGACACTAGATTTTGGGTACTAGTCTTTTAGAGGCCAAAAGATTATATTTTTTTCTTTAATAAATGTTTAATATTTCTTAATTTCTTATTAAATGGTTCATACTTTACATTTACATTACAAAGTGGGGAACAAAGAAACACTTGTGTAAGGAAGTTAGGTTTGTTTACATGGATGTGTGTTTAAAGTAAAATGATTGATCTTGAATGTCTGATTTGTTAATCATCATTAGGGTGAGATCAAAGAGAGCTGTCTTACATGGTTACTTAGTCATGTGTACAATATATATATATATATATATAATTTAGTAGTATTGAGTAATTTGGCTGATGGGTATTAGAAGAAGGTGAGTGCTAGAAAAAAAAAGTGCATTGTTGAAATAATGCTGAAAAGATGTGGTGTCCTATGACTTGGACAAAAACTTTAGTGCTGCTTTGTTTGAACTGGATCAATAGTCAATAGGTTTTCGTAGTCTTGGTAATTGGATTAAGGCTTTGTCTGGGATTTGATGCTTGTGTGCTGGTTTTTCTTAATGGTATCAGCTTATCTTGTCAATTTTTTCTTGACAAGTAATTATCTCATGGATGTGTGATGCCCTTAAGGTTATTGATGTGTTTTTTTGTTCCAAGGATTTGTTTGGACGGCCTAGTAATGAACCAGTTGTAAAAAGAACAACTGGACCTATTTGATGGTATCAAAATTTCCACTCTTTCCTTTATTCTAACAAAATGCGTTCTTTATTAAAAAAAGAAGAAGAAGAGAAGTGACTATCTTATTCTTCTCAATGCACATTATTTTCCAAAAGTTTCAGGTTCTATATTAAAGATTTAAAAGGTCCCTTCTTGCTTGGTCTAGGAATTGAGTTTTTGATATATACCATTGAGACATAGTTGATTGTTGATTTGTGGACTTCCTCCCTTGTTCAGATCATGCTCATCTTTGCTTGAAGAATGCTATGAATTTCTGTACCTGGTATCAACTGCTTCTGAAGATGGAATTGCGACATTTTATGAATCTGGAGGGATGAAAGTTCTGGCTTCTCAAGTATCTACTTTTCCAGATGGTAATTATTATTAGCATCCTTGAGTCTGGATTGAATTCTACTGATGGCCTGGTAGGAATCATGCTTATGATCTCTACTCATATTGTGGAGCCAATTCGTATGCAAATTGCTTTGCTGCATACTGAATATGTGTGAAACAGTGAGGTCTGAGTGTGTAGAAACTGCTCTCTTTCGGAGTGTTTTGTCATGATCAACCATTTGCAGTGTTTTGCATCCTCCTTTGTATTTTTTTTATTGGGTAGAATACATATTAGATGCTTGGGATTATGGACTTGTGATCCTTTATTTTAATTTTCAAAAAAGTAATGTGATGCAAATGTTTTGCAGATTCTCATCTAATGGAGATAGCTGTGAAACTTATGCTGTTAATACTAAGTAAGCTGCCTTTGGACGTCATTACTAATGACTATTTATCTGAGCTCTCAGAGATTGTAAGTTTATGTTTTTGATTGCCATTTTAACAATTTTAAATGTTTTTTTGGTCTACTAAATTTTTTTAGACTTGGTTTCTATGATTAATTTTTTTTTTTTTTTTTTTTTAAAGGAAGACCAACATTGAAAATCTGTCATTTTTTTTAGGTGGTGACAATGGCAAGACCATTTGCCATGTTGCAAAACGCCCTGAAATTTGAAGTGCTCCACCTACTCTCTAGTATCCTCTCCTCAAAATATTTGGTATGCAATCATGTTTCCAGTGTCATTTTCATCTATACTAGCATTAATGATACAAGTTTTGTTGCCATCGTTCATAAACTCATTTACAGTCATGAAAGCTCCATTAGTCCAAATTAAATTGTAGGACATTTTATACATTGTTTGGGTAACTGTAGCTGTAACCCTTGACTATATCTAATCTGGTTCTTAGGGTATGACACTAAATTTTAAATTTGAGCGGTTTCCTGAGCTTTGGACTTTAGAGCATTTACTTGATTCAATTCATGATATATTTTCTTTTTTTCTTCTTGTTTTTATTGGTAAGTGACACACGTACTCAGTGCAGTGGGTCTTGAAGCCATGACACAACCTCACCCTTCACCTTGCTCTTACATGGGAAAGAGGTGCCATTTGTGTTAGGATGTACTCTTATTATTTTTCTTTAATTGGTAACTTAGACATGCCCAATAGGTTTTGAACCTATGATTTCTCTTAATACCCTTTCTAGGGAGGAAATGCCATTTGAGTTAAGGCTCATTGGATTTAATTCATGATATACTTACTAATAAGCCTTAACGTCTGTGATTTAATCATGAATGTAACATTATTATAGAGTTTTAGGCTAATCCAATAATGTTCCCTGTAGGTGACATTTATAACTGCATCAGAATCTATAATTGATCTGTTCCTCTTAGATTCAGATCATGAAGTTGCAAGAGTCACGTTTATCATCCTTGCTTAGTAATATTTTCATCTTTGTGTTGTCATGTATATGATTTGACTCAACCAACTTTGAAAATGATTATGTTATGTTCTTGTTATCTTCAGGCACCACTTCATGATGCTCTTCATGTAATGCCAAATGGCAATTGGTCAAATCATATGCGTAATGGTATTGCAGTGATCTTACATAGTCGTGTTGGTATGTTGAACTATTGGTCCTTGATACCCCCCCCCCCCCCCCTCCCCTTTATGTAAAATTTGTTAGATTTTTTTTTTTTTGGTAATTACATAATTTTATTTAAAAGGGAAGAGAATTCAAATATACAATGTATAGATTTGAACCACTCCTATATATATATATATATATATATATATTTAACGCTCATTATACATGAGATATGTTCTATAAATTGTACAAAATTTGATGTAGTTTTATAATTTAAGAACCATAAAAGGTTTTTGTATGTTACCTCACTTTTTCTGGATGTTGCATTTGAAGAGGTGTTTGCCTGAAGAATACGCTGAGCACACTGCAATTGGTGTCTAATTTTGTGGCTTATAGCCATGCCCTGGTTGATAATGTTCTTATCTTTCATGATTGTAATTGTTGAATGTTGACTGTACATCAATTTCTGGATTCTGATTGTAGAGTTGACTCAGAGAGTCTTGAAAACTTTGGAAGTCCATAATTAAAAGATCAAATAGACAATGTTCTTATAATATTTAAATTGACTATTGGGGTTTTGTTGAAGTCTAACAAAGTGTATTCCCATGGACATAGGTGCTCTTTTTTTTTTTTTAATACAAAATTTAGCTACAAAATTAGTTGTAGCCTTAGACTACAACCTTACTCAATATCTTTTTATTAGAAGTGAATTTTGACAAATCCACTATTAGATTACATTTTCTTCTTATATCATCCATGCTTACAAAATTCTAGAAAATTAAAGATCAATAGATATGTCATCAATATATTGTTTAAATTGCAAGTTTTTGTAATTTAAAATTATGCATAAAATATAAGTTTATAGATTATATAGTAAATAATATCAATTTGGCACAAAATTTAACATGTGTATTAAGAGCGTAAAGAACATATAATCCAACGGTTATATTTTCAAAATATGTAGTAATGTTAATTGTTTTAAAGGAAGATATAGTTTTAGACCACAACCAATTTTGTAACTAAATTTTGTCATTAAAAAAAAAAAAAAAAAAAAAATTAAAAAGCACACTTCTACTTCCTTTCTATGTGTTAATATGTGGGTCTAAATCTAATATTTGGCAATAAGGTGAAGTTATTGGAAGAGTTAGAAGGTGCTGTCCTGACTTCTTCTTTTGATAGCTTTTCTAGGAGTGTCCCTGTAATCAGCTGTCAGTTTTGCAGAATGAGCATCTTTAAGCATCATCTGTCCTTTACTCTCAATTAATGCAGTTCAAAAATTAATTATTTTTTTCCTCATTAAGACTCAATGAATAAATTATATTTGTTATGGATTGCTTTATGTGTGGCTAGATTGCCTGCTGTATTGTGTTATGGTTATTTCACTTTTTGGGGTTAGTGGTGTAATTCCAACTTTGGTTGCCAATAAGTTTCTTGAAAAGTTGTCCATTATTGGGTTTGTCGGGTGTAAGGTGCAAATTTGGAATGCAGCACCTCTATGTTTATAAAATTGATATAGATGAACGTTCAGGATGTTAAGATGGAATTACATATTTGAAAGGATCTGTGTTAATATGTTTCCTTTGTTCCCCCTTTTTGTTTTTGGTGTCAAAAAAGAGGTGTGATAAGATTTCGTAGAATGGGTTCTGTAAACAAAGTGAATTCTCCCATTTTAAATTGCAAAAGTAAAATGATAATTCAGAAAAAGGAAAAGGTAAATAAGCACATCATATAAGTCTATATATTTTTGATGATTCAATAATTGGTGGTTGGGGGATTTGAACTCTCAATGTCTCCTTTTGAAACACCATGAGGTGCCAGTTAAGATACAAGACTCTTAGTCATATATATGCATACAATTGCAGTGTCCACAATTTTTTATTTTCTGGATGTGGCTTGTTGATCTTTATTTTTGTGTCACTCCTGTGCAGCACCTGCTGAAAGGCTTGAGGCCCTTATGTTGGCTGAGGCTATGGTATCAATACTTGGGGAGCAGTGGTTGATTGGGCAAATAAACTTGCCTGATAAAGAGGATCCCATTCCTGTTGACAGGTAAGCTGTAAATGTAAATACTATGGTTTTTAGAGCCATTCATATTAAATGTGCAGGTAGTTCACTTTCAATTTTTTTTTCTTCACCTCATTCTTTTGTCAGGTTTCTGTTGCTTGTCTTAGAGCAATCAAGGGTTGAAGTTGCTGTTTTGCTGAATGAGCTTGCCTACTTGAAATACGAAGCATCTAAGAGTTCTTCATCCGCTGCTCAGACAATTCTTTCAAAGCAAAGACATGTGGCTATTGCCTTTTCCTTGATGGAGAAGATCATTAAATTAATATCAAATGCTAGTGAAAATGAAGGTATGTAAGAGATTCTTAGAGTAGCTAGCATGTGATTTCAATCTGCTTTTGATTAGTTATGGGTTTGTGAATATTTAGTGTACTTGCATTCACTTGAGTCAGGCAATCACAATATTTATTTAACATACATTCCCTCACTGATGATTTTTATATTTGTATAAAAAAGATCATTGCATTTCACTAAAAAAATGTTGATATACTCTTATGCTGCTGGTGACATGAACTGTAATATATGTATGAGGATAAGTGGTGGTACACTGTTTGATAGTTGTCCATTTAAACCTAGTTACTGGTGCCAGGCCCATCAACTAGGGTTTTTATTGTAGGTTTCTAGCTTGGCCAACCTTTAGGTCACTTGGGTCAATAGCTTGGCCAACCTTAACTACAGCATGGGTTGGAGCATGGATGTGCACTTAGGCTACTTAGTGACCCATTATTCATGCTATTTAACTTTCTTCTCAAAATTTTCATTCCCTCTTTCTGGATATGGTGGTTTCTTTACCTTGTTGCTTACACCTCATTTGAGTTGTAAGGGAGCCCTATACTATCAACTGTGTTTTGCTGTTTCTTCTATGCGATCTCAATCATCTTTGTGGAATCATTCACAGGGGACCTTATTGATGAAAGCACTTTCACAAATGTGATCAGGGCACTTAATGAGACAATTAGTGTTGTCTTAGAATATTTACAAGATGCGAAGGTATGGTAGTGATTTGATAGCATTAAGATTTTATGTGCTGCCTTTGTGAATTCACTGTTCTGATTATACAGGAACATGGACAAAGGAAAGGAGATGATCTTCTTGCTTCAGTCCGGATTATTGGGAGGTATCTTCTGACCATTATCTCCCTTGGAATAAAGTTTCCAACTTTGTTGATTTCTTAGTAGAAGAGTCTCAACAGACTAGAACAGCATGAAATATCATACATCTTCCTGTTTTTAATCTACTTGGTAATATTGAGGGCCATGTTGCTCAGACTACAGGTACGTTTGTAGGGTCTTGACTCCCCTAGTAACTGAAAATTAAGATGCGGCCAACACTTTTAGTATAGGTAGAGGTAAATGTATTGCAATAGAGACAGTAGTACATACATGTGCTAGATAATTGAATCAAGCAATCAATACCTAAACAAATAAATAATTAGATTATGAAGTTCAACTAGTTGACACCTCTTGGTGTTTCCAAAAAAGAAATCCAGGGTTCAAAGTTAAAAAGATAATAAGATTAAAATAATTGACGTAATTGTGCTAATGTGCATTATCATGTCCTTTGATTGGTAAACCACCCAGATTCATGCCTAACTGTCTGACATCCTAGCAAAGGGGATTTGTAATTACTTAAGAAATTAATAGTATAACAAAGGATTTGGAGAACATTTGGTAAATAGTCCTCTCTTTCTTGTGGAAAAATGCTCACTTTAGTAGGGATCATGAGATTTGTGGGTTATTTATAGTATGAGGTTGGGGATGGTACTTGAGCAAGGTTCTCGGGTAAGGTTCTAGCATGATTTATGGTGTGGGAATCAATTATTGAAAGAAATGTGTTTTGAGTTGTATGCCATTGCAATTGACGGGGATGCTTCAATTTCCTCTTACTTGGAGACTCAAAATAAAGAGAGCTACATGCTCAAGGAATATTAGGTTTATTTCTGATGTTAATGATTGGGAATTAGTATTAGTTGACTCTAATATCCCAAGTAGCGATGGTCCTGCTTTCATGTGGTCGACGTTGAATGGTAATGGTAGATTTGATGTTCATTCACATTCTGCTCTAAAAGGCTCAAGAGAAGTGATGTTTCCCTGGAAAAGCATTCAATGTGCAAAGGCTCCAAAAAGGATAGCTTTTTTGTGTGGACAACAACATGGGCCACAGGGGAAGATCTAATAGGCAATAATCTGATTAAAAGAGGAATCACTTTGGTAATATGGTGTTGTATGTGCTGCAGGAGTAACGAGACCATGGACCATTTGCTATAGCATTATGATGTAGCATATGATTATGGACTTCTATTTTTTATGCATTTGGGGTTCATTGGGTTATGCCCAAGAGTGTTGGTGAGATATTGTCTGGTTTGAGAAATTGGTTTGGTAAACATTCTTCTTTTGTTTGGAACCTAGCCCATTATGCTTACTGGGGACTTTGTGGAGGTCGAGGAATCAATGTACATTTGAGAGGGTGGTCTAAGTTATTTATCTGAAATTGTCTCTTATTTTCATTGTTTGAATAGTCTTGTGGTTTGGACCCCTACTGAGTTAGAATCTATTGTAAATTTCAAGATCTTATTTCATTTAGATTGTAATTCTCATTCTTTGTAGTTTTTTTTTTTTTTAATTACTTATTATAAAAAATAAAAATAAAAAAGGCAAAAGGTTGGACACAGATTCCATAACCCAGGTTATGTTGTGTCTAAACAAGTACGCCACGGTGCCAGCATATTGTAGTATGAGCAACATATTTTAGGGGATAAAAGAAAGGTGAAACTCTTATGAAGTTAATAGAGAGTATTCAAGCTTCCAACAGAAATATCAATTGACCATACACATGAGCACATGCATTGTGCACACGTGGACACAATTTTCAGGGACCCAATTGCTCACATTGTTTCTTTGATCTTTATTTGATTAGTCGCATGCATGGGGCTTTACTAACAGAGTAACAGTAACTCCATCCCTGAATTTATAAAGTCCTGACACTTTAGGCTTCTTTGTGTGCATTACTATGTACATGGAGTATTCTCTTTTCCAATTAAATTTTATAACTTATATATATAAAAACTTGTTTAAGCTTTCTGTGCAACAATGTGGTTCTTTCTTCTTTTCTTTTATTTTTTTTCTCTTTTTGAGGAAAAAGTTTATTAACAGTATGACATTCAAACATTTGAAAAAAAAAAAAAAAAAAGAAGAAGAAGAAGAAGAAACTAGCTATCAACTAGTGGCCTTGTGGTTGAATTGTTATTATGAAATGCCTCATCATGGGAAAAAAATTGATTGGGTTTTGCTAGTTTCTTTCACCTCAGCTGGCCAATGGCTTGTAGAGACAATGGGGCGTTGGGTCATATTATGTCTTGTCTAATTATTTAGAGATTGTTAATTAGAACTTATAGGAGAAATTCAATATGGCTTTTAGAGTTGTGTGTATGTGTATAATATGCTGTGCTAAGGAGGTAATAGTGGTTAGCAATATTTAGTGAAAAAGGGTATATTAATGGTTTTTTTCTTTCTTACTTATCAAAAAAAGAAAATATTTAGTGAAAAGGGTTTTGCTTCATACATTCCTTTGATTTCCCCTGGAAAGAGAAATTTCTGTCCATACATGTGATAAATTATTCATTTTATGACATCTGATAGAGAGAATATTACAGAAATATACTAAGAACTGACTTTCTGGATCCTTTTCTAAGTTGTGATTTAATCTGTAAAGATTCTCCAATAAACTTATATGTGCTTGTATCAGCTATCTTGCAGAAACACCCATTGCATGCGAAGTGAAGGTCAGAGAACTATTAGAGTATATGCTTTCGATTGAAGGTGAAGATGAACAAAGGTTTAACAGCTTTCAAAATATTATTGTTTGATGGACTGATGATTGTTCTTTAGTTTTTGTTTCCTCTCTCTCTTTTTGGGCAAGTTCATGTGTTGGGTTTTTGGGGGATGAATTCTGGGGTTGTTTCTTTACTTGGAGAATGACCTTTGCTTAAATTATTTCTGAATGGCAGTCCTTTCTACTCCATATGTTTTTTGCTTCCAATGTTGTGTCAAATAACAATGAAGATTGAAGGATGCAAAGCTTTGGCTTCTTCTGGAGGGCATAAAGCTGTAAGTCTGTGCATTATTTTAATTGATGTATTTCTAAGTTGAAAAGAAAGATAGTGCATCCTTGTAACATAATTTGATTGTTGAGGGTGTCCTTTATATTCATGATGGCTTGCTTTTTTGTCTATTATTTTTAATTTCTGTCAATATTTTACGATGGCACCATGAGGACATCCACTAGATGCTCACAATATTCTTAAGTCAAAATTTAGGAAGGTTGAGGAAGGTTGAAAAAATGAATATACTTTTACATGTACAGATGTATTGTCATGACTTGATCTGATAAGTATACATTTTTAGCATATAAATTTTATGTGCAGGTTATGGAATGCCTCATAAAATTGATTGGACCTAATAATTACGTGGTTGAGAACAGCAGTTGTGTCTTCTTGGCATGTGATACAATCATGAATCTACTAATGAAGGTGGTGTACTGCTGACATCATAGCCAGAAGATGTGTTTTATGATATTGGTATGCAAAAGATTAACAATTTTGCTTCTTTTTGTAAACAGAGAGAGCAAGCACGGTTGTCATTGGATGAATCAACTTTTGTTCATCTTTTGAAAGCATTGGCATATTGGACAGGTACTCTCATCTCTATACAGTCCCCATCTACAAATCTTCATCAGCATTGGGAACACTATTGTCTGATTCTTCTGTAATTCAGTGGAAGATAAGACTTCACCCCCCCCCCCCCCCCCCTTCCCCACCCCTAGTTTGTCTTTGTTTTTGTTACCATCTGTTTTAATAATTTCCAATGAGTTCCTACCTTTGTATTCACCACAGTGCTCATGTTGAATAGAAGGTGGTCCTGACTCCTGAATTTCATTTTATTTTTATAGCTAATAATGAATTCATTAAAGAAGGTGCTACCTGAAAAATAACCGGACTAGATATAGAGTTACAGTTCATGGATGGAAAATCAATTAATAGAGCTCAATGTTCTAGGAAATTTAGTTTTTGAGAGCTGTGAGAGCAGGGTGGAACACTTATCACTGTTATTTCATTGGTGAGGAAGTTTAGGGTGCTGGAACTTGTAATAATAATGTTATTTCTATTGCTGAAGGAAGAACGAAACATTCATTTGATAGTGGGCTCTCCCCATTTGGGACTAATGTTCATAAAATCATGTAGTCCAACATTAACCTTCATGCATATCAGTATTTTCTTTTTCAAACTTATTTTGTCTTCTGTTTTCATTTACATAATTAAATCATTTTTCCACTAAAACAAACCCCATATACTCTTACCTCTTTTTATCTCCTAACTAGAAATTGACTTGAATGATAAAAGTCAACTTGAATAATTCAGAACTCAGAAGCTTATTAAAAATAAAATTAAATGCAAAAAAATCCTTCAATAAAGGAAAACCTAAATGACTTGACTCTTAACCTTATAAACTTGAAACTCCGAGCATTATCACTAAATTTGAAATAAATAGATCCGAGAGGGATGGGCTGTTGTGGTCTGACAACTGTGCTGCAAAGTTAACAAGAAGCTGTGTAAGATCCCGTAAATTTATGATGTTTTGTTCTTGCACATGCTATTTCTGTCTGTGTTTTAGGCTGAACACCTTATCTTATTTTTTTCCTTTAGAAAGAAATTTTGCAGTCATGTAAGTCTTAGTTAAAATTTTTGAACTTGGTTTCAGAGGGTACTGAAGACTCATCAATTCTTATGATGGCTTCGAGCATTTGTGCACTGATATTTGATTTTACATCAGAGGAGGCTCTTCTTAATCATCCGAGCTTTGATATTAGCTCTCTTAACAGTCTGTCTAGGCTCATTGCAAGAAGTTTGGCTTTATATGAGCAGGTAAACTGTATGGTGTTTGAAGTGTTATTTTAGGCATCATAATTTTTATTTTTTAAATAATAAGTATTGCATGAATCTTTATGCTTAAGGTGTGGGGCCCAGGCCTCACAAATTACCAGATCAATGGATTTGGGACATGAATTTGTTATGTGCTGCACAAAAATGGGATTGTGATCCAGCTTATGAATTGTCCCTTATTTAATTAATTGCAGGATATGTGTGATGATGCAAAAGAAGAAGCAGATCTTCATGAGATTGTTACTGCAGGTTTGTTTATTGTTTTACTATTAAATTATGAATGCATCTGTTAACTATTACCACATCCACTCAGTTCCAAAATGAAAAAAAAGAAAATCTAGTCCTGCCTCTTTAAAATTGAAGTGGTCTTCTTCATGAAATGCATGCTATGACTAGGCAGTACAATTAATTACTGAACTGAGGATTTCTATATTATTGACCTTGAACCAACTTTAAAAAATATAAAACTTTCGTCTCTTTATGAACCAACAAATGGCAAGTGGTTTTATGTCGTTTTCTATGCTCAACCTCATGCAGGATACTCTCGATGGGCTCATAGGTTCCCCCATATAAGAGCAGCAGTTGAGAGATAAACTGGTTATGCTTCACTAGAGAAAACTTTATTTTGTTGCCAACTGCTTGCCATTTGTTGCCAACTGCTCGGGGTAGGTTGCCTACACTTTGTTGTTTTTGGTGGTTCTGGATTAAACGCGAATGGAAGAATTTTATAGTTTACTCTTTTGTGGAATTAATCAGATCAATAGAGGAAATCAGGAGGGGATCATCCTTGTTTTTCTACAATCTCTGTGCACAGGATTCGGGATAGCTCACACTATAACGGTTTTTTTTTTTGGGTGCAGCTGTCTTTCTATCCAACCTTCATGTAGTCATCATCTGTTGTTGTTAGCCTCTTCTTTTTGTTTTCTTTTTTCTTTTTTCAAATTTTATGTATGCATGGTTTACTACTAGCTTTTAGATCTTTATATACATTTTTGTTTTATTAATGTCTCTTTTGTGTAGAGTTTATTTGTTACAAAAAAAGAAGCAATTTCCTTGCTTACATATTACGGCATAGGGTGTTCTCTCTCTCTCTCTCTCTCTCTCTCTCTCTCTCTCTCTCTCTCTCTCTCACGTGGAGTGTGCTCAACTCATCATATATGGATGCATGCGTTGAAAATTATCTTATGTATTTGACATACATATTATCTCTCTCTCTCTCTCTCTCTCTCTCGGAGTGTGCTCGACTCATCATGTATGGATGCATGCGTTGAGAATTTTCTTATATATTTGCCATACATATTATCTCTCTCACACATCACATATCGGTATTTAAGTATAACCCATATATGAAATAATTATTGTGTGCTAGAGTTTGTGGTTGTAAAAACATCCTTCATAATTTCCAAAGTGCACACACAATTAGGTGGAAGCTTGGTCAATTTTTGTAATAATAAATAAGATTTGGCTCTTCTGGTCTTGACATTTAGTCACTCATCTTTCTAATCAATGCGACATGATGTTATCTAGCTACTGACCATAGATAACCCATGTATGAAATAATTATTGTGTGCTGGAGTTTGTGGTTGTAAAAACATCTTCCGTGATTTCCCAAGTACACACACAATTTGGTGGAAGTTTGGTCAATTTTTGTAATAATAAATAAGATTTGGCTCTTCTAGTCTTGACATTCAGTCACTCATCTTTCTAATCAATGCGACATGATGTTATGTAGCTACTGACCATAGATAACCCATATATGAAATTATTATTGTGTGCTAGAGTTTGTGATTGTAAAAACATCCTCCCTAATTTCCGAAGTGCACGCACAATTAGATGGAAGTTTGGTCAAATTTTGTAATAATAAATAAGATTTGGCTCTTCTGGTCTTGACATTCAGTTACTCATCTTTCTAATCAATGCGACGTGATGTTATCTAGCTACTGACCATAGATAACCCATATATGAAATAATTATTGTGTGCCAAAGTTTGTGGTTGTAAAAACATCCTCCGTAATTTCCCAAGTGCACACACAATTAGGTGGAAGTTTGGTCAATTTTTGTAATTTGGCTCTTTTGGTCTTGACATTCAGCCACTCATCTTTCTAATCAATGCGACATGATGTAATCTAGCTACTGAACATAGATCCAACTGGAGATTGGTCCTTTACTTTGAACAAAAGAAGTTTACTTTTAATTTACAATTATAGAGTAGAGTAGAGCAGATTATATAGACCTATAAATGTGCCTTTAGAGTATAAATTAATTATTCATTTTAAGAATTTTTTTTATGAAAAATTGAAAAAGCCGTAAAAAAGAGCCAATCACTTTTTCATTTTTGCATAAAAAAATTTACTAAAATAGTTTACTAATGTATGCCTCAAGAGCATACGTTAGTAAAACCTTTAGAAAATAGAGGGTCTTAATTGTTGCTTTTGCCACAATTTTGAGTGGTCAATTGTGAGTAGTGAAAAAGAAAAAGAAAAAGAAAAAGTGACTAGGTAATTATTTATAACTCACAATTGTCTGTATTATTAAATTATGACAAAATTTGTGGTTAAATTGCTCTAGTATAACATTCCACACTCAATACTAGCATTATAGAAGATAACTATAACCCTTTTAACGTCTAGTATGTTAAACTTATTTTTTGTGATGAAAATTTAAGTATTCTTCTTCTTTTTTTGTTACAACACTGAAAATGATCTGAAAAACATTGTCTATAGTTTAGTTCAATGGAAAAGTCATTAGTATTTTATGTAGCACATAGAGGTGGCGGTGGCTGCAACATAGCACAACCGTGTGGATGGGTAAGAAGGAAACTCTATTGGTTTTTATTTTTTATTTATTTTAGAGAAGATATTTCGTTAATCAAGATAATTTAAGGCACCAAATACCAGAAAAATATAAAAAGCTTTTTGGGTAGTTTCTATTTAGATGCTATACAAATTGAATTTTGATCCGAAGAGGCCAATTTTTTTATAGAAAAAAATCGAACAAATAGAATATAGGTAATACAATTTTTGTCTATGTGAGATACAATTATGTTTCTCTTATTTATTTATTTAAGGATCACTTTAGTTATCCATATTACCTTATGCATAGGCATCTTAAGTTATATAAAATTAGGATGTAACATGTGTTTACAAGATGAAACATTCAATAGTAATAATGATGAAGTGGTTTTATTTAAGTGAGTGAGGTGCTTATTTTGAATTTTGCAAATAGTATTATAAATGGATCACTTGATATTAAAATTAAGAAAATTAAATTGAACATATGGCACAAAATTAGACAACAATTACAAATTAATTTGGATTCTAATTGTGATTCGAGTTTAATACTCCGTATATATTATATAGCTTTGTAATCATCCTTATTCGAGATTATTTAGTACGGTCAGTTCTATTGTTAGAATAAATATTTAAATTAACAAATTAATGGACATATCAATTTTAAACTAAGATGTTGATTGCAAAAGAAATTGTAATTTAGGTATAAACCACAATGCCTTCATAATTTGGGTGGTAGATATCTACTAATTTGTTAATTTAGAAATTAATTTGTTATCCTAAAATGGTCCATCATGAGTTTGAATTTGGGAATCAATCTCCCTAAATATAATTAGAGATGAGGTTGCTAAATATAACTAGAGATGAGGTTGCTATTGATTACCTTTCAAACCCCACAAAAATAAATAGAAGTTTAGTATTGGGTACTACTACAGTATCTTTTATTTGGATGGTGGGATGGAAATTGCAAAATAATCTTCGAATTTTGAAGTATAGATGGTAGCTTACAAAAGTCATACTATATTTTATGATAGATAGCAATAAGTTTCCTTGTTATTTTATGCTTTTGATATGCTGATCCAAAGGAGTTTTCTTCGGATTGCTTGGAGGCTGATTTGGTCACTTGGTCAATGAGAGCTATCATTCATTCATAATTTTTTTTTTAAAACAAAATTGGGAGCTATCATTCTTATCTTCATGGAGAGAGAGATTATAGTATAAGCTACTAATATTATTTTCCGGATTAAGGTGGGCTGAACATAGTGTGAAGTCCAAAAATTAATCGCGATACTGTTTTGTGGGTTCAGTTAGCTCAACGTAAATCACTTGTCGAATAATAAATTTAGATTTAGAGTTCAATTCTTGTCTATACCGAAATTCAACTGATGTTTTTATCCAATGATAAAGAGCAATCAACTATCTCCATAAAAAAATTTTAAAAAATCATTGTAGTGTTTGTGTAATACCTTAAGGGCATGTTTGATAGATTATAATAAACACTATAATATAATAACTATTCACATTATTTAGCTATTTTTTAGTTTGATTATATTTTTATTACACAAAATAGTAATTCCTTATGAATTGGTATTCTTTAGAATAATGAATAAATATTCATTTCTAAAATAGTTGTAATAGTTATTACTTAATTTGTGTAATAATTTTTAAAATTATTATATTTTCAAATATAAAAAAAAAAAATCTTTATTTTTAACTGAATATAAAATAAAATAAAAACTTTATATATACATATAACAATTATAAAAATAAAAATCATAAAAAATAATTCATCCCCCTCTCATATTTAAAGAAAATTATTTTTAAAAAAATATAATTATATACGTAAAATATTTCAAACGTTACAACTTATTACCAAACTATGAATAGATTTAGTTATATTACAACAAATTTGTTTGAATCCTGTGTAACAAACATGTCATAATAATTGGACAGAAAGATCCCATAAAACGAAACAAAAATTAAAGATAATCGGAAAATAATTGACAGAAAGATCCCATAAAACAAAACAAAATGAATAAAGATAATCGGAGAGAAAGAGAAAGAGAACGAATAAGAAAATAGTTAGCAACCTGTTTCTCAAATCACAAATCCCTACAACTACTTTAGCTCAAAACGACGACTTTTCTAGTTTTCTCTACGACCCATTAATTCCTCTACCCCATTTCCTCTCTTTCTGTAAAGTGAGAAATTGCATGATACCCAGAAGCAATAATCTCTTCTACACTGTACACCATACATAGAAAAGTAGAAGAGCTGCTCTGCTCTCTGCTCTCAACTCTCTAGAGTAAAAGGAGAGTTGTAGAGAGCAAAAAATCAAAAATGGGTTGTGGGAATGTGTTCTTCACGCTACTCATAACCTTCTCAGTAGCTCTAATCACCTACAACATAATCATCTCATCCAATGCTCCTCTCAAGCAAGAGCTTCCAGGCCCATCTAGATCTTCTTCGTCAATCATTGTGGACCCCATAATCAAGATGCCTGTGGACAAATCCAGAGGTGGGTCCGGTTCGAAGAGGCTGTTCCACACGGCGGTGACCGCCTCGGACTCTGTCTACAACACGTGGCAGTGCAGAGTCATGTACTACTGGTTCAAGAAGATGAAGGAAACACCCAATTCTGATATGGGTGGGTTCACCAGGATCTTGCATTCTGGGAAGCCTGACAAACACATGAATGAGATCCCAACTTTTGTTGCTCAGCCTCTCCCTTCTGGAATGGACCAGGTTCGAAATCTTATCTTATTGCAGTCTCTGTCAATTGGGTTTTCTCTTTTCTGTTGTGGGGTCTTAATTTTTTGAGATGTCAATGGGTTGGGAAAGCTTGAGGCTCGATTTGGGTTGTTGAAAGAGAAATGTAGGAATTGTCAAAAGTTCAAATTTTTGAAGGGTTTTAGATACTATCACACACACATGTATAGAAATTTTATGCAGTGAAACCTTATGCAAAAGAATGGCTATTGAGTTGGGTTTTTTTTAATTTTATTTTTAATTTTTTTAAAATTTATTTATGGCAAAGAAAGATAAGCCTCAGTCAGACTTGTGTTGTCGTTTCCTTTATTTTCTCCTAATTGGCTCTTGCAGAAACCAATTAAGGGGTGAAATTTTTTAGTGCGTGTGTTTGACTGTTTGTGTGTTGTGGCCTTATCTTGTCTTTTGGATTCATTATGAGCTGTTGAGGGTTCAGGCTCAAGCTTCCCTCTCCCCCCAAATTAATTAATTTATCCTGGGAACACCACAAATAACTTTTGAAAAGCATGATTGCTTTGTATGTAAGCATAGATGCATATATTTTGATTAGTCGATGGTTGGGGGTGGGGGATTTGACCTTGGATGTCTCCGTCGAAAACACCAGGAGGTGTCAACCAATTGAGCTACAAGGCTCTTGGCTGCATAGATAAATATGTTCTATACTATGATTTTTCTTCTAAAGGTTTAGAATTCTATGTTAAGTTTATGATTACTTCTATGTGATGCATTCTCTCCATACTGCAACTAGGCAGAAACACGAGATAATGTTTACAAGGAGCAGAAATCTGTTAAAAATTGGACATTTGTAGGTGCGTTATTTATAGAACCATTGGATGAATAGGGTGGTTTATTTTATTCTTAATCCAAAACATTAGATTAACTTTTAGGCCTCTTTAGCAGTATTTGAAAACCACATCTTGTCCATATGAGAATGAGAGAGAATTAAATCCCCTTGTAATGTCTAACCTTTCTAGTTCTTTGGCATAGATGTACCCAATCCCACTCATCAGTCTATGAGCCATTCTCTGTCCGATTGTTTGATTGAGATAGGTTTTCTCAATAGATGTCAGAGGTAAACTATGAACTTGAAAATAAGGATTTACTTTTTTTTTTATAGGTAAAAATAAGGATTGACTACTACTTTTTCTTTCTTCTTCTTATTCTTCTTGTTCTCCTGTCACCTCTATTCTTTCTGGTTGCTACTAGAACGCGCCTTCTAAGTTGTGTATTTCATATCTCACAATGACAGGGTTATATAGTCCTCAACAGACCTTGGGCATTTGTGCAATGGCTTCAACAAGCAGACATTAAAGAAGAGTATGAAGTTCATAGCAACCAACCTAATTTTAATATATGATGAGTTTATTTCTTTTCCCTTTTTAATTTCTTTGGGTAAATATGACTTTATGTATACTATTCATACCATGTATCCAGCTACATACTGATGTCGGAGCCAGATCATATTATTGTCAAGCCCATACCGAACTTATCAAGAGATGGGCTTGGAGCTGCATTTCCGTTCTTTTATATTGAACCTAAGAAGTACGAGTCAGTACTAAGGAAGTATTTTCCTGAGGAAAAGGGACCAATAACTGACATTGACCCAATAGGGAATTCTCCTGTCATAGTTGGGAAGGTGTGTATTTGATTTGGATTCATGAGAGTAATGCCACTCTCTTTTGGTTTATATTTGACATTTTCTTACTTTATATAAAATATTAACAGGAATCTCTCAAAAAAATAGCTCCTACTTGGATGAATGTTTCCTTAGCAATGAAGAAGGATCCTGAAACTGATAAGGCTTTTGGTTGGGTGCTTGAAATGTAAGCCTTCTCTAATTTAATTCGATATTGTGTTGGTGCTTAGGTCTATTACTGACTTCTACATCGTATCTTATTATAAATCTAGGTATGCCTATGCTGTTTCATCTGCTCTGCATGGTGTTGGTAACATCTTGTACAAGGACTTCATGATTCAGGTTTGATGGGATTATCATTCCTTTTATTGCCTTGAAGTGTAGAATATATTAATTATGGCAAGTTAATGACTAACTCTAGGATTGGATTTTGTTAGAAGAACATATCCCTGACCAGTTTATGGCAGAACTGGTGTTGTTATAGCCAGACAAAGTTTTTGAAAATATATTTTGAATTTCCTGAAAGTTTGTCTACCGCATATATCGTGTTTTTATCTCTTACAATTCACCAATCTACTAGTAATTAGTCTCCTGCGATTAATATTCGGGTAAACATTCTGAGTTATTCGAGAATGGCAACATTTGCTCCTTTAATTCCATTTTTAACGTGTTCTGTTGACCCCAATATTAATAATCTTGAACTTCTTTGAGTTCATTGCTGGATTTGTCATTTTCCAGAATTTGAAATTTATGCCACTTATTGCAAGTTCTGTTGAGTCCTGATTTTTTTATGGTTCTCTAGTCTGGACCTTTAACTCTAGTGATAATGAAAGTAACCATCCTTTATTTGAATGCATTTCAATTTTGTGGGATCTTGACCACCTAATTGGATAAGGGTTTGTTTGTTTTTAGTCTAAAATCCAGCTTAGTCTCACCGCCAGCTTATGTACTAGATTTTAAAGCCTCACTTTTTCTATGTAAACAGTGCTTTTGCTCAGCCTATTTTTCAAGCAAAATAAGCCAATGAAAATAAGCTTTATCCCAAAAAGACCTGCTAGCATCTTGTGCCATTTCTTAATGTTGGACGCCTGTCTTCATACTCATAAAATGTAATGAAGTTTTCATAATGATATATGTTGGGATGTAATTAAAAACATGGTAGTAAAAGATTGCTGTCATAGTATTTCTATATATTTAGTCTGCTACTGTTTAAGTTACTAGCAGTTGCCTGTTTTGTGACTTTTATCAGCCTCCATGGGATACAGAAGTTGGCAAGAAGTTCATAATTCATTATACTTATGGATGTGACTACAATATGAAGGTAGGTTTTCTGTGACTGAGGTTTCTTTTTCTTTTTTTTTCTTTTTTTTTTCAGGTTTAACATTTCTTTAGAGATAGGAAGTGTAGGATGCTTTATTTTTTCTTTTGGATTTCAGTTAGGCAGAAGAAAATTTTTGTGAGCTTTGGATTTACTGCTACTTAATCTGTTTCCAGTTTATGAGAAAAGAAGATAAATCTTGCTTCCTTGTTTATTCTTTAGCTTATGTTGTCTACCTTGCATGCTCCAATATTCAGGGGGAGTTAACCTATGGAAAGATAGGAGAATGGAGGTTTGACAAAAGGTCTTATGATTCTGTTGCACCGCCAAGAAACCTTCCACTTCCTCCACCAGGTGTTCCTGAAAGTGTGGTATGTTTTATGTCACCATTAAAGTCCCAAGCTTATTGCTACTTAATTGGTTATACCAAGAAGATGGAAGATATGTGCTTTTAAAATTCATACCTTGTCTGCCTCTATTTTATTTTCGTTTTCTTGGAACACTTTTGCCCGAATTATGGACATAGATGATAGAACTTACTGTACCAAAGTTTTCCCTGGTTAATTGGACTGAGCAACATTTAGGTACGAGCATTTTTCCAGGGGCACATCTAGATATTAATTTATAAGCAATTTGTAGCTGAGCTAGATCCTGGGGTAATACTTAAATCTCATTAACAAAGGAAGCTACAATCATATCCAATTTTATAAGTAATTTATCACACTTTTTTCCCTCCTTATATGTGCTATTCATAAAGGTGTTGACTTAGGTTTCTTATTTACATTTAAACCATCTGACAATTGGACACAATTGGACATGTAGGTGGGCCCTGAGAAACTTACTCGAGTTGCAGCCCCTGGTGTTGGGGGGGGGGGGGGGGGGGAGTTAGTGGTTCACCCTTTTTATTATTAATTTTCCATGATCGTAAAAAAGATTATCTAAATTAGGTGCTTCCTAATGGCAGTACATATGGCAAATAGCAAAGAGTAGGATCCCCAGTCTGCAGAAGAGTAGGTAACAATGGTTTTGCACTATTGAATACGAAATAATGCAATATAAAATGTCCACCTAAACAGAAAGGTTAGACTTGCTTCAAAGGATCAATTTAGGGGTTCTTTAGTTAACAGGTAGTTATTGAGCGCTCCTTTTAAGTTGGATGTGGGATTATACTTGATAGGCTTTATTCACTGATCTCTTTCTTCCAATTACTTGGGGGAAAAAATAAAAGTTAATCGTAGTTGTTGTACATAATTTAAGCCAAGCCTTTACTTGTTGCTTTAGGAATTGAGTAACAGCTATTTATTCACTAGTTTTTTTTCAAATTACTTTGCACAAAAACAAATCAAAGAGCTAATATCATTGTTGGACATAATTAAGCCAAACCTTTATGACTTATTACTTTAAGAAGGGAGTAAACAATCATTTCATCCACTAACCTTTGTTAGAGATTCTAAAACAAACGTTTATAAGGATAAAATAGTAATAGAAGGGTGAAATGGTAATTCTCTTGACATCCACGCTTTCTCTCACTTTCCGCCTAATTAGGGTGGGCGGTTGGATGGTTTTTGGTGAGCCTTGGTGGGAACAAGGTTTTCCATCCTCACCTTTCTATCCTTCATATTTTCCTCCCAATAAACACAGTCAAAATGTTTTCATTCAATTACCACGAGAATTCCACGTAATGATAATATTGTCTCATGAGATCATTTCTTCTAAGTTTTTGGTTTTGGCCATTGACCTCTAAAGCAAATTTCTGTATTGCAGGTGACTCTGGTAAAAATGGTCAATGAAGCCACAGCAAATATTCCAAATTGGGGATCGTAGAGAAGAGACCTGGATCAAAGATTGCTTGAGATAAAGCTATGTTTTGGTTCAGGAAGATATGGGCGCTTGACACTCGTACAGATGTCATCTATGCAAAAATGCTTGTTAAGTTTTAAGTCTTCTTAAATTGGATTGCGAACACATGCCCTACTGACCAGTTGGGAGTCCAAAAACTGCAAAAATGTACAATGTTGTGTGTAGCTTTATGTGCAGATGTGCCAAAGTTAGTAATGCAATAACCCCAATAAATGCACCCTTCAAGAATTAGGGTTTTTAGTTTTTACTATTGAAAAATGTAGAGAAGTGAAAGTAGACAGGTTGACGAGATTGAGGTGCCATCTATCATTGCCGTTTACTTGAAAATTACAAGAACCCAGTTTATTGCTTTGTTCTTGCCCATTATTGTACACTATTTTATTGCATATTTCTGTTGACTTTTTCAATAAGAAGTTTAGATGAAAGTTTATTCTCAATAAAGCTTACTTCTCAGGGCTTTCCATGTTTTATATATGGCAACGTTCTTAATTCTTTGACTAAATAATTTTAATACTAAATTCCTTACGAGAGCACAAGCTCGGTTTTTTAGTTTTGTGGTAAGGAATTATGGATCTTTGAAGAATACCAAAAGTGCGTGAGAATACACCTAGGCTCTCTTTGCTTTAACATAAAATATTTTTTGAAAAACATTTTTGGTCTTTTCAGGTGTTTGGAATGATTGAAATTTGAAAACATTTATTTTTATTAATTAGGATAAAAGGGTTTTAAACGGCTACAAATGTTTTAAGCTACTAATTGGATAGCATAGCATAATACATTTTTAGCCGTCAATCATGGAGAAGCCCCCTTTTGTCTTATGAACTTCCCCTCCCCCCAAAATGTCTATACGTGCCAACTTAGTTGTCCTAATAACCATTTTACTTTCAATGGATTTTTCATTCTAATCTAAAATAGAAATTCTCTTCTTTGTGTGTGTTGGTACTACCTCAATTAAAAGGAATTTTTGGATTTAAATAACGTGACACTGTATACATTGTTAGATACCATAAATAAAATCATAAACCATGAAATGGATTCGATAATTTTCCTCTAATAGAATCTTTGTCAACGTTTATTGTGACCCTCTCGCTCTATTCTTTCTCTACCTTCCCCAACTGGCCTTCCTCAACCACTGATCCACCTTGCTGATATGGAAGGTTACAACAGTGACCTGTCAAACTAGTGATATTTGTTCAACGAGATCAATAAGACCCATCACTCTTCAGCGCAAGGACCCCCTTAGGTTGAATCCGAATAGAAAAGAGAGAAAGGAGTTTGGAGCCTAGGGAGGTCACGGATTTGGAATAGATTAGATGAGCATCAAAGGCTTACAGTGATTTCTAAGGACTTAGGGAAAAGCTTAATTGGTATGTGAGTTTTGACGAAGAGGTTAGTAAATTGGATAGAAGCATTCATGGGTTGTAGAACTACTCGTTTTTGATTGCTCAAATCATGTTTTGCTTTGTTGTTAGTTGCAGTAATGAGCATTTCGAGGAGATGGATCATTGTGATGGTGTTTTTTTTTTTTGTTGTTGTGTGTGTATAATATAAAAATAATTTTAAGACCAAATATTATTGTAAATTTTTACTATAATTATTTGTTCGCATAAAGCTACATGTTACTGCTAGAAAGAATGACAAGTGTGACTTGGTAGCCATAACATGTGAAAGTTTAGTAACCCTGCCATGCGTGTCTTGGCAAAAATGCCATTGGAAGACACTTGTCTATCATATGAGAGAATTAGAATATTTGTCAAGAGGATGATATATTGAAAGACATTTATCATATTACATGGAAAATGTGGTAGTTGATTACTACAAATAATCACCCCTTCCCTTACTTTGTCCAGTAGTTTTGGGCTTAAAATAACTACCTTTCATGCTATATAAGAAGGCCTTTGCATGAAGAAAAAGAAACTATCAACCAAGCACATCAAAGAGAACATGAGATTCTTCAAGGCAACGTGCCTTCTTAGAGATAGGTAGTTCTTCTAAATTTGTTTAGGAGAAATCTTCTTGTAAGAAATTTAGTGATCTTTTATTAATTTCAAGTAAGCCTTCATTAAATAGTGCTCTTTAATTTAGATTAATTTAGTTCAAGTAGATTTAATCAAATTTTTAGTTTGTTAATCATAATTCCTCTGAATTGAAGTTGTAACAACACACAAAGTTAGATGCTTGCAAGAATATTCATAAACCAAGAATTTATTTTTGTCAAACGTTATGTTTTAAAGAACTAATTGATGATATCATTAGTTGAATTCCTCATTTGCACCGTCTAGAAGACCAAATGAAACTTGTAATAAGGTAAAGGACTCGAAAGTAATGATACCAAAGTGGTGCTGGTCAAAACCCTTTGATGCTAAAATTATACAGATGAGATGGAATCAATGTAATGCCTATTGGATAAGTTATATAATTGTTTTTGTACGTGGTTGTATCTTTGGAGGCTTGTATTTATAGCCTTTAGCTCTAGCTGGCAGTTAGAGGTATAATTGTTGTATCTTTACTAGTGGTTGTAACTCATGATAGTTAATGGTCATTGATGAATTTATAAACGGTCATTCATTTAATGTCTTATATCAATTACGAAAGAGTTAATGATGGCTATAATCTTATTCATCAATTGTCCTTTTATTCATTGGTCGTTCTTTTATATTTGAACAGTCGAAAAAATATCGAGTTCATCATCTTAGTTCGTCCACACCTTTCGAAATTTTGCACCCGTAGCATTTAATTCAGCGTGATTCTACCCGTCAGATCATCAACATGTGTCGTTCTTGTACTTGTTGGACATGCAAACAGGTTGGAGGTGTCTCTCGGACTTCCCGTGCACAAATTCCCAATTTTCTTTCATCTTTTCCTTCTCTTTCTTTTTCCATACTTTATTACTTTTTTTTTTTTTTTTTTTTTTTTTTTTTTTTTTGCACTTCTTCTTCTCCAAGCTTGAGCTGATGCCTCCTCCTAGTAAAATTTCTTTTCCTTTTCTTTCTCCAAATGTTTTATACTAATGGCTAATTACTCTCAAGTTAGGCGTGCTTCTCCTTCTGTTTCCTTTTTCTTTGCTGGATTAGGAGTTTTTCTCTAGTATTTCCTTGATCCTTCAATCTTTGTCTTCATTTTACTTAGCAAAAGAAATGGTCGATGAGGAAGGTAGAGCTATTGAGATTGGGTCGAGTGACTTAGAAATGGGCTTATCATCTAGTGATGACCCTGTAAGCATGGAGATAGATACTGCTACTTCTAAACCCCCGTCTTCCTCCTGACCTAGGACCCTTTATGCTCTTGAAGAGACTTGTAATCTGGAGGAGAAACATATTGCTAGGATTAGAAAAAGATTTCAGTTTTTAGAAGAAACTATAATAGCCTTCTTCGTCCAAATGAAAAGGCTTGTACCATTGTCCATGGTAAAGTGTACTTTAATGAGGCCAATTTTTTGTGTGGTCTTCATTTTCTTGTTCATCCCTTTATCATGGAGCTACTTCATTATCCAAAGATGGCCCTTGGACAACTTGTCCCCAAATGCTTGGCGTACCAATTTGGGTGTCTATCCATTATTAAGGTAGATGAGTTTGTGTACCTTTACCATCTAAAGGATTCCAAGCACCATGGTTACTATGAATTCATGCCTTGGGAGAGTTCATGCCTAAGAAATCCACATGGCGACATCGAAAAATAGGGTACGGCCCACGACACTCACAATGTCTTTACCATCTAAAGGAGTCAAAGCACCATGGTTAATATGAATTCATGACCTTTGGTATTCTTTTGACCATTCAAATATAAAAGAACTACTAAGGAATAAGGGGGTAACTGATGAATAAGATAATAACTTTCATCCAATAATCAATGGACGATGGATGCAGCACTTAAAGAGTATCAATAACACTTCCATAACTGATAGAAGACAAGATGAATAATTGTTTGTAAAGTCATCAATGACCTTTAACTACCATGAGTATTACAGCCACTATAAAGATACAACAATTATGCCTCTAACGGCTCACTATAGCAAAATGCTACAATTCCAAGTTAGAATCATGTACGAAAACTATTTCTATTACTTATTAAGTAGACATTACATTCTATCCCAATGTCTAACTTTACCATCGAAGGGTCCTTGGCCAGTACCACTCCTGTGTCATTAATTTCAAGTCATTTACCTTATTGCGGGTTTCATTCGGTCTTCTAAATAGTGTAGATAAGGAATTTAACTAACAATCTCCAGCATCATCACCAATCAATAGCTTGAAAATGTTTTCGAGGCAATTTTCATTTGTTAATATTTGGAAAAACCAAATCCATCTCAACCCCCATCTTCTATATATAAAAGTTGTAGCTGGTGCATTGCACGAACTTTTAAGTATGTTAACCTATAATTATTAATTAACTAGCCTGTAACCCGTGTAAATACATAGATACATTTAAAATTGAACACAATTTTTATTATAAAAATATAAATTATTAGTCAAATTATTTTTAAAAAATAGCATGTAACACATGCATACATATGGATATATTTAAAATTAATCACAATTTTTATTATAAAAATATAAATAATTAGTCAATTTTTTTTTAAAGTAAATGTAATTGGTCACATATTAAAATTCTTACCTAAATTTAATACTACTTATGATCATTTTTTTTCTCTAATTTTTAATAAAATAGAACGTATGGTGATTGTAGGGTCCAAATTTGGTAGGCTAAGCCCAGGTTTTTCAGATTGTGAGCCCAATGAACCCCGAACGATAAATTTGTAGAGAATGGGTGAAATAGCTGGGCTGGTTATGGATTTAGCAACAATTCATTTATGCAAGTCAGGATAAAACAATGTTCAGACTATTATCGAGTGGATCTCCCTTAAATCCGAAGAGGCTTAATATTTATAGACAAATGAATACCATTTTTTTTTCCTCTTTAGAGATCTATTCCCTTTATATATCCTCCTTCTTCCTCATCTTCACCGTACACTTATTCTTCATCCAAGCATTCACTTGAGTACATGTCACATCAGACGTTTGTTTTAGTCTGCCGTGAGTGGTAGTAGCTGAGGTTGAACTGTTCAGGTGTCTTCTTCACATAAATGCTGCCAGGAAAGTTGCTGCAGTGCATTAAATGCGGTGGTAGCAGCTTTTCCTTTAAGATATTTTTATATTCTTCTCATCCCTAGGCCTGCCCAGAGTTCGCTTTTTACCGTGGAATCAGTTGCGAAGGTCGCTCCGGCCTTCAGTAGATTTGCTAGATCGAGTTCTCTAATGATCTGATGAGGGGGCCTCTTCGGACCAACAGGATCGTCTTCGGACGTATCCCATCATTCCTTTTCAAGTGCATTTCCACCAAACGAACTCAGCCCTGATCCCTTTTACCTCTTCGGACAAACAGTGATATTCAAATTGGGCCCCAGGCCCAATACGTAGCGTTGGGCTTTCACGCCCACAGTGATTTTTGTTGTGTGGTGATTTTTATTGAGTATATGTGATTTTTTTTAAAAATTTATAGTTCATTAATATTAAATTCTTAGTATTTTGCCATCATTAACTCACTTAGCACAAAGATTAAAAAACTTAAGTGGACACATGACACAAACTTCAGTGGATAATTATGATGTGGTGCTCGCACAAATTTAGATACATGTCGCAAAATTAAATTATAATTGAACTTTCTTTGAGTTTTACCTATTAATATATGTGATTTATTTTTTTTAATTTAATAGTTCATTAACATTAAATTTTTAGTATTTTGTATTCATTAACTTAGTTGGCATAATGATTAAAAAATTTAAGTAGACACATAGCACAAACTTAATATGATAATTATGGTGTGATTCCTACATAAATTCAGACACATGGTGCAAAATTGAATTTTAATTTCAAATTTTATTTGAATTTTCTCTGAACTTTTCCTATTAATATATATAGATGTTGCAACGAAACTTGTAGGGTTGAAATTTGATGGGCTAGGCACCAACTTTGCGTACCGTGAGCCCAACGAATCCCCCAACAATAAATTTGTAGAGAATGGGTTAAACAGCTGGGCTGGTTATGGATTTAGCAACGGTTCAATGTAAACGAATAAGGGTAAAAAGACGTTCAAATTGATATTTAATAAAAGTTCTCTTAGGTCCGAAGAGGTTTTTCGGCTTATCAACTTAGTGAATACAATTTTCTCCCCCCCTTCCTTCAGAGGCTTCTGCCCTTTATATATCCCCTTCCTTCTTCATCTTCACCGTACATTTGTTTTTCATCCAAGCATCCACCTGAGTATACGTCACATCAGACATCTGCTCTAGTAGGCCATGAGTGGTGGTAGCTGAAGCTGAACTGTGCAGGTGTCTTCTCCACATAAATGCGGCCAGGAAAGCTGCTGCAGTGCATTAAATGCGGTAGTAGTTGCTTTTACTTTAAGATATTTTTATGCGTCCCTTGTCCGCAGGCACGCCCAGGATTTGCTCTCCTCCGTGGAATCAGTTGGGGAAGGTCGCTTTTGCCCCCAGCATATTTGATTGATTAAGCATCATGATGATCCGACGATGGAAACTCTTCGGACAAGCAGGATAGTCTTTGGACGTATCCCAGTATTCCTCCCTGAGCGTATTTCCACCAAACGGGCCGAGTCCTGACCCCTTTCACCTCTTTGGACGAACTATGGTATACAAATTGGGCCCTGGGCCCAATTCGCAGCATTGGGCTCGCCCCCACAATAGCCCCTCAAAATTCTAATTTTTCCCACGCATCTGAGGAGAAAAAATAGGATTTTGATCTGTTATAAAAATAGAAGTCTTGAAAACATTGAAACGCTGAATTCACACGTGTACGCGCATAAATTTGGGCGCCTCATTATTGCCGCTATCATTGCGTCGTTTTCCGAGCGTCATTAATTACTCCAGGCGGCGTCTTGTCAATGAAATCCAACGGTGGGTTAATGATCAACGGTCGTGATTCTCCTCAAAATTTGGGCGGGATAAATCCCACCAGTTTGCTGGCCCCTATATAAATCCCCAAAAAGGGGTCATTTCCCCCTTACTTTGCAAATTTCAGACTCTCAGCGAACTCAGGCATCTGCGCTCACAACGCCCTTCCTGTCATCAGCTCCAACTCACCCCAGAACACACTTCGATCTCTCTGCGAGCATCAAGGTCGTTCTTCCATTCAATTCCGCGTAAGTCCCTTGTTCGAGGTTCTCAAACTCTTTTCGGATTGCCTCTTCGGCCTCTTGTAGCTTTTCCCCAGTTACTGTTTCGCACTTCCCCCTCTAACCTAATCGAAAATGGGTAGATTTGAATACTTAGTGGATAGTCCCTCCCAGATAGAGAAGTTTAGGGCGACGTATCGCATTCCTCAGGACGTGGGCCTGAGGTATTGCTCTACAGAGGGGTTACTAACGGACCGAGAAGTGGGTGAGGTTATAATCCCCATTATCGCTTTCCTGGAGGGAGGAATGACCATCCCCATTGGACCAGTCACCAAAAGTTATCTTACCGGCCATAGACTTAGCCCCAATCAGTGCGCACCTAACATGTTTAGGATTTTAGGAGCAGTTGATGACCTAAACCGTCATTTAGGATTGGGACTCACCTGGCACGACGTGGTACACATGTACGAGTGCCGTACCAAAGAAGGAGCGGGATACTATCTAAGGTCCCGATCTGATGTTGTCAAGCTCATCTCCTGTCTCCCCAAGTCCAATAAAGGGATGAAAAACGATTATCTGATCGTCTCGGGCGCATGGCAGGACGGGATTCATTGCCCAACCCAGCCAGGAGAGCCAGGTGGGATATCCCCCATTAAGATTTTCCAACAATAGGCTTAGGGTTTTCTTTTTAGCTATTCGGCCCTCTCTTTCATCAAGTTTCAAGTTTTTCTGACAGTTTCATTGCAATGTTTACAGATAGGAATCACGTTGCTCCTCGGCTCAGCCTTACAAACACCGCGGCACTTAATTACCTCCTTCGGTCAGAGATCTTTGTAAGCGAGGACGGACAGCTCAGGGCCGCTCACCTCATCATCGGCCACACTCCACTTTCAAAGGATTTTCAGCCGATCGGCAACGCAATAACACTCGGAGACCGCCGCATCAACCGAATTGACGTTGGTCAGAAGCATTTTTTAGCTCCCTTTGACCTCGCTCCGGTGTCACATCCTAACCCACAGGGTGTACCACTGCTCGTTCAGCCTGTTCAACAGGTTCCTCTTGAGCTAGTAGCAGCGGAAGAGAGAATTGCCACTTCTACCCCTTCCCTTGACGAGCAGATCAACCAGTTCAGATTTGAAGGGGAAGTTTCAGAAGAGATTCAAATTATAGACGTTGACGAGGATACAGATAGGCAATCGGTTGTCCTCCCAAAGAAACTAAACGTGTCGGCTTACTCTTCGAACGAAGACATGCAGAGCCTAACAGAATTGATGAAGAATAGAAAGCCGAAGGCCGCATCCAAAGGCACTGGCCCATCCCAGCCAGCGTCGGATCTTCCTCCTCTTCCTCCTCAAGCCCCCTCGGATCCCAGCTTAAAGCCGCTGCCGGATCTAAAAAAGAAAAGGGTTGCGACTGAGGCTGAAGGCACTGAGACTATGCCTAAAAAGGGGCCCAAGCAATAGAAAGTGGCCCAGGATACCCGGGGCAAAAGGGCTTCATCTACTGAAAGTAGGAAAGACCCTTCATCCGCCAATGTACGCCGGGGCCCTCGGACATGGCCTCCAAAGTTGACGCTGGATGGTGCAGACATCCCATATGATGCCTCCATCAGAAATTATGGTGGAGGCAAAGCCGGTTACATTGCGGAGGCTTTGGAGCAGCCCTTGCTCCTTCCAAGGGACATGGAGTCCTACAGGCGCTTCAGCCAGCAGGAGCTTTTCTTATCCCTAAAAAGGGATCTAGCCATGGTAAGGGAATTGACCCTCTTATCCTCTTTTTGTTTTGTTTAACAACTAATAAGAAAGAAAACTTTCGACTGTTGTGCAGATCGCTCAGCAGATATTCGTGGCCAAAGAGTGGAACCAGAAGGCCCATGTCCAAGTCCAAGCGGAGATCAGCGCCCGCTCGGATACCGAGAAGGCCTTGGGCGGCCTTAAAGATGAGTGCTTCCGGATGTCTGAGCAGTTGAAACAAGAGACTAAAGAAAGAAAAAGTCTGGAGGCGGGCCTCAAGAACGCCCAGGAGCAGGCTGAAGATCAGCGCAAAAAGCTGTACACCACCGAGCTCAATCTAGAGACAGAGCGAGCGTTGGTGAAGGATCTTCGGGCCGAGCTCGACAAAGCCAAGGACTCTGCTAAGTTGGCCAAGAAGGACGCTCAGCTGGCCAAGGAAGCACTTGAGGCTGAGAAGAACGCCGCTTACTTGCTGGGGGTGTAAGAGACCCAGGCTAGGCTGACCGAAGAGTTCGCCAAGGTTTGCAGGGAGTACTGCGAGATAACGTGGGGCAAATGCCTTGATGCGGCTGGAGTTCCCGCAGAGTCTGCCCTGAGGCAGCCTGGGAGTGTTTACTACGACCCCGATATCTGCGACCTGCCAGATACCTCTGAAGCTCCTCCGGTTGGTCCAAGCATCCCAGACCCCGCTGAGGCAAGCCACGCTCCTGCTCGGACTGGGGATATGGGCGATCCGTCAAAGGCTGACCCAGTGCCTCCGAAGAAGGCTTAGGTGTCTAGGGGACTCTTTTTGTACTTGTAATTGTTTTGATGCCATTTGACCTTGCTTTGTAACGCCGTCATTTTCCTTTCATCAATGAAACAGCTTACTTTTTATCTTTATTATTATCATGTTATATGTCATGATGTGTCATTACAACAAATAGCAATAGATTGACAACTGAGAAACAACTGGTGCCATGATTTCAATTTAAACGATGCTAAGTAGGCCTTAAGGCGATAACGACTTCACTGGAATGTTTATTTGCGATAGTAACCTGGTCGGAGAACTGTTGATGCCATTAAGTTCGGATTAGTCATTTGGTCCGAAGACTACAGGCATGATTGGATCTAAGTTTAAACGCTTATAAGAATCGTGGAGTGTTAACTAACCCAAATCATCTGGTCCGAGGACTACAGGCATGATTGGATTTAAGTTTAAACACGTGAAAAAATCGTGAAGGAGTGTTAACTACCCCAAATCATCTAGTCCGAGGACTACAGGCAGGATTGGGTTTAAGTTTAAACACATGAGAATCGTGAAGGAGTGTTAACTAACCCAAATCATCTGGTCCGAGGACTACAGGCATGATTGGATTTAAGTTTAAACACGTGAGAACCGTAAAGGAGTGTTAACTAACCCAAATCATCTGGTCCGAGGACTACAGGCATGATTGAATTTAAGTTTAAACACTTGAAAAAATCGTAAAGGAGTGTTAACTAACCCAAATCATCTGGTCTAAGGACTACAGGGATGATTGAATTTAAGTTTAAACACGTGAAAAAATCGTAAAAGAGTGTTAACTAACCCAAATAATCTGGTCCGAGGACTACAGGCATGATTGAATTTAAGTTTAAACACGTGAGAACCGTAAAGGAGTGTTAACTAACCCAAATCATCTGATCCGAGGACTACAGGCATGATTGAATTTAAGTTTAAACACATGAGAACCGTAAAGGAGTGTTAACTAACCCAAATCATCTGGTCCGAGGACTACAGGCATGATTGAATTTAAGTTTAAACACGTGAGAACTGTAAAGAAGTGTTAACTAACCCAAATCATCTGGTCCGAGGACTACAGGCATGATTGAATTTAAGTTTAAACACGTGAAAAAATCGTAAAGGAGTGTTAACTAACCCAAATCATCTGGTCCGAGAACTACAGGCATGATTGAATTTAAGTTTAAATACGTGAGAACCGCAAAGGAGTGTTAACTAACCCAACTCATCTGGTCCGAGGACTACAGGCATGATTGAATTTAAGTTTAAACACGTGAAAAAATCGTAAAGAAGTGTTAACTAACCCAAATCATCTGGTCCGAGGACTACAGGCATGATTGAATTTAAGTTTAAACACATGAAAAAATCGTAAAGGAGTGTTAACTAACCCAAATCATCTGGTCCGAGGACTACAGGCATGATTGGATTTAAGTTGAAACACTTGTGAGTTCTTAGCATAACAAAATGGTATCATGACTGAAGGAAGAATTCTCTTAATAGTAGTACCTCTTGAGGTTATTTACGTTCCACGGCCGGGGTACTACATGATTATCCAGGTCTTCTAAGAAGTACGCTCCGATGCTAGCCCTTGAAGTAATGCGGTACGGTCCTTCCCAGTTTGGTCCCAGTTTCCCCCAAGCCGGATTCTTTGCATTACCTACCACCTTCCTCAGTACCAGATCACCAGGCTCTAAAGGTCTCAGCCTTACGTTAGCGTCGTAGCCTTGCTTGAGTTTCTGTTGGTAATGCGCCAGTCGGACCATTCCATTTTCCCTTCGTTCTTCAATTAAATCCAAACTCTTTTCCAGCTGCCCATCGTTGCCGATTGGGTTAAAAGAGCTAGTCATGTATGTCGGGAATCCAGTCTCCAGAGGTATAACGGCTTCAGCCCCATAGGTCATTGAAAAGGGGGTCTCTCCGGTAGACCTGCGAGGCGTAGTTCTGTATGCCCACAATACGTGGGGTAATTCTTCTACCCACCTACCCTTCGCATCATCCAACATCTTTTTTAGTCCATTAACTATGACTTTATTAACAGCTTCAGCCTGCCCGTTTTCCTGGGGATAGGCAGGGGTGGAGTATCTGTTTATGATTCCCAGCTCACTACAATAACCCCTGAAAGCTTTACTGTCAAACTGAAGCCCATTGTCCGAGATGAGGGTATGGGGGACTCCAAACCGGGTGACGATGTTTTTCCAGATGAACTTCTTCACGTCTACGTCCCTGATATTTGCTAGAGGTTCAGCTTCTACCCACTTGGTGAAGTAGTCTGTTCCGACCAGTAAGTATTTCTTGTTTCCTGCTGCCTTAGGAAATGGGCCTACGATATCCAATCCCCATTGAGCAAAGGGCCATGGGCTAGATAGTGGATTGAGGGTACCGCCCGGCTGATGTATGCTCGGCGCAAACCGTTGGCACTGGTCACACCTTTTAACGTATTCATGGGCTTCTCTTTGCATATTTGGCCACCAATAACCCAGAGTAATGGCTCGGTGAGCTAAGGATCTACCCCCAGTATGGCTCCCACAGATCCCTTCATGCAATTCTTCTAGTAGTGACTCTGCCGCTTCCGGATGCATGCACAGTAAGTATGGACCTGAATAGGAACGTTTATATAGTTTGTGGTCCTCGGACAACCAGAACCTCGTAGGTTTCCTCCGTACTTTGTCCGCTTCCCCTTTTTCTTCGGACAAGACATTGTCCTTCAAAAACTTGATGATAGGATCCATCCAGCACTGGTCGGCCCTGATGTTATGGACTTGGATTGCCTTTTTTCTTAACTCCGTAGGTCTCTGTATGTCCTTGATGAGGATAACCCTTGGTAATTCCTGTGCCGAAGAGGTGGCAAGGGTGGCTAAAGAATCGGCATGTGTATTGCCACTTCTGGGGATGTGCCGCAGGTTAAAAGATTCAAACTCGGACTGCAGGGACTTAGCCAGGCTCAAGTATCCCTGCATCCTTTCGTCTTTCGCCTCGAATTCTCCTAACACTTGGCCGACGATTAGCCCTGAGTCCGAGAATATCTCAATTGACTCTCCTCCCATCCTTCGTACCATCTTCATCTCCATCAATAAAGCCTCATATTCTGCCTCATTATTTGTTGCTGAGAAATCCAGCCTTAACGCTTTTTCAATGATAATTCTCTCTGGGGATATCAGCACTAGCCCCACTCCTGAGCCTCTCTGATTCGATGCGCCATCCACGTACACTTCCCAGGGCAAGGGGCTCCGTGAAGAAACCATACCAACGGTCCTTCCTTCAGTGCCCAGCATTGGCGTTACTTCCTCTAAATGGGGCTCTGTGAACTCGGCGACCAAGTCCGCAAGGACCTGGCCCTTCACTGATGTGCGATGCATGTACTTGATATCAAAAGCCCCTAGGATCGTGCCCTATTTGGCAATCCTTCCGGTGTAATCGGCGCTTCGGAGTATGGCTCTAAGTGGGAGCTGGGTGAGGACTATAACGGTGTGGGCTTGAAAATAATGGGGCAGATTCTTCGTACCTAGCACAACTGCCAGAATGGCTTTCTCCAGTGGCAAATAACGAACTTCAGCTTCCTGCAGTGATTTGCTTACGTAATAAACTGGTTTTTGCACACCACAGTCTGTTCGGATCAGCACCAAGCTTACGGCATTAGGAGCCATAACGATGTAAGCAAACAAGACTTCATCTGGCTCGGGACTGGACATGATGAGAGGTTTAGCCAGGTAGTCCTTAAGTTGCTGAAAAGCAACAGCACATTCCTCCGTCCATTTGAAATCCTTCCACTTATTGATCAATGAGAAGAAAGGCCTACTCCTGTCTGCTGATCTGGAAATGAACCTATTAAGGGCAGCGGTCATCCCAGTCAGCTTCTGAATTTCCTTGGGGTTCCGGGGAGCTCACAAGTTATTGATGGCCTTTATCTGATCGAGGTTAACTTCGATTCCCCTGTGAGTGACCATATACCCTAAGAACTTGCCTGATCCAACACCGAACGAACACTTGGAAGCATTCAAGCGCAATCTATGTCCCCTCAGAATTTCAAAGACATCCCTAAGATCCCTAATGTGCTCAGCTATGACCTTGCTTTTTACCACCATGTCATCAATATAAACTTCCATGCTTTTACCCAACTGCGGCTCAAACATTCTGGTCATCATCCTCTGATAGGTAGCCCCTGCATTTTTCAAGCCGAACGGCATTACCTTGTAGTGGTAATTCCCCACAAGGTTACGAAAGCCGTTTTCTCTTGATCGGCGAGAGCTAGTGGTATCTGATGATAACCCTGGAATGCATCTAAGAAACTCATCCGAGGGTGTCCAACAGTAGCATCAACTAGTTGATCTATCTTCGACATGGGAAACGGATCCTTCGGACAAGCTCTATTAAGATCGGTGAAGTCCACACACACCCGCCATTTTTCGTTTTTCTTCTTTACCACCACCGTGTTAGCCAGCCATTCGGGGTAAAAGATTTCCTTAATAGCCCCTGCTTGCTTGAGTTTCATCATTTCATCCCTAACCACGTCAGCGTGTTCCCTTGACGGACGCCGGAGCAGTTGTTTCTTGGGGATAATGGTGGGATTAACGTTTAAATGGTGGCAAATAAACTCTGGGCTTACTCCTGGGGCCTCTGCGGAGTCCCATGCGAATACGTCGACGTTGGCTCTGAGAAACTCTATCAGCTCCTCCTTCTCCTGAGGGGGCAGCATGGACCTGACTTGAAAGAACTTCTCTGGGTCGTTATCGACAACTATCCTTACCAAGCTCTCGCACTCTGTCTCTTCGGCCGAGGCTTCGGTGTCTAACACCGAAGGTTTTAATTGCTATAACTTCTCACTGTCACGGTCTGAGCACTCGGCCTGAGGTTTGTGCTGGATAGCTGCTACTAGACATTGCCTGGATGTAGATTGATCTCCTCGGATCTCCTCAACTCGCCCTTCGGAAGGGTATTTAATCTTCTGATGAAGGGTGGAGGATACGACCCCAAGGGTATGAAGCCAAGGTCTCGCCACAATAGTAGTATAGGGCAAATATGCATCCACCACTATGAAATCTACCTCCACCGTCTCAGATCCGGTTTGCACAGGCAGTCTAATCTGGCCCTTCGGGATTACCATTTTGCCATCAAAACTCACCAAAGGGGAACTGTACAGCGTTTGGTCATCGGGGGATAAATTCAGCCCCTTGTATAGGTCTGGGTACATTATCTTTGCGGCGCTGCCCTAATCTACCATTACCCTCTTCACGTCGTATCCGCCTATTCTCAGAGTAACTACTAGGGCGTCATCATACGGCTATATAGTCCCGATTTTGTCCTCGTCCGAAAAGCCCAAAACTGGAACCTCTATCCTAAGCCTCTTCGGCTCTCTGTTAACACTCTCCGAGGACATCTGAGCAACCGACAATACTCTGGATGGGCAAGACCCCGTCCTCCCTGGTGCGGCAAAAATGACATTGATTGTACCCAAGGGAGGTTTTACAGAATCGCTTCTCCTGGGCCCCGTGTTTGCCTAATTTCCCTGACCGTATGAGTGATATAGAAGTTGCTTTAACCTGCCTTCGTTGACAAGCTGATCCAGATGGTCCCACAGGCTCCTGCAATCCTCAGTAGTATACCCATGGTCAAGGTGATATTGACAGTAGAGATTGTGGTTGCGCCTTTCAGGGTTTCCGACCATCTTGTTCGGCCTTTTGAAGAACGGTTCATTTTTTATTTTATCCAGGACTTGGTGCACTGGTTCACGAAAAACGGCATTGACCGTCTGGAAGTTCGCTGTATTTTGTCCGATCCAGTCCTTCCTCGGCCTGTTGTGGTTCTGCCTGTCCGACCTGAAATCCCTCCCCTCCTGAGGGATAACCTTGTCCTTTCCTTTGCTTTGCTGTTGGTCTTCTTCAACCCTTTTGTACTTGTCAATCCTATCCATCAACTGGCGTATACTGGTAGCAGGTTTGCGCGTTAGGGATGCTCTCAAGGGGTGCTCAGTGGGGAGGCCCAGCTTAAAAGAGCTGATGGCCACCAAGTCGCAATCCTCCTCCATCTCATTATACCTTTCCCAGAACCTATCCGAATATGACTTCAAAGTCTCACCCCTTTTCATACTGACGGACAATAGGGAAGCCATAAATTGCGGAACCCTTCGGCATGTGACAAAACGTGATCCAAATGCCTGAGTTAGCTCTTGGAAAGAGCTTATAGAGTTTGCCTTCAGGCTATTAAACCATCTCATGGCTATCGGCCCCAAGCTGGATGGGAAGACCTTGCACATTAGGGTTTCGTCCCTGGAGTGGACGGCCATCCTCTGGCTGAAATGGCTCACATGTTCTACTGGGTCTGTCCGGCCGTTGTAGATGGTGAATGTAGGCTGGTGGAAACGTCGAGGAAGTCTGGCATTCTCGATGTTACATATAAAGGGAGATCTGGAAATCTGGTCCAGGGCTTTACTCATAGCGTCGTTCCCTTCGCCCCTAGGTAATGGGTTCCGAGGGTTCCCCCCATGATGGCGCATTTCCTCATAGGTAAAGGACTCGCTGACTGGCGTTCGATGTTTCTGCTTGTAGGCAACGTCCTGTTCGCCCTCAGAATCTTCGTTAGAGTACGAGGGACTGCGTTTCCTCTTCGCATGGCGCAACTCCCTCTTTAGCCTATCAATTTCTTTCTGCATGCTTTGGTTTTTCTCTGCATGGGACATGTGGCTCTCTCCACATGACTGGTTTCGATCGTCACGCGCGGTGTGTACGCTACCCTCACGATCCTGCCTCTGTTCCAGATGAAGAAAGGGATCGGTGTACTGAGATGACCTGGACTCCGCTGGTCGTTGCCTTGGTTCAGCCATCTTTGAGGTGTTGCTTCCACCTTTACTCAAGCTGTTTCCCACAGACGGCGCCAATTGTAGGGTTGAAATTTGATGGGCTAGGCACCAACTTTGCGTACCGTGAGCCCAACGAATCCCCCAACAATAAATTTGTAGAGAATGGGTTAAACAGCTGGGCTGGTTATGAATTTAGCAACGGTTCAATGTAAACGAATAAGGGTAAAAAGACGTTCAAATTGATATTTAATAAAAGTTCTCTTAGGTCCGAAGAGGTTTTTCGGCTTATCAACTTAGTGAATACAATTTTCTCCCCCCCTTCCTTCAGAGGCTTCTGCCCTTTATATATCCCCCTCCTTCTTCATCTTCACCGTACATTTGTTCTTCATCCAAGCATCCACCTGAGTATACGTCACATCAGACACCTGCTCTAGTAGGCCATGAATGATGGTAGTTGAAGCTGAACTGTGCAGGTGTCTTCTCCACATAAATGCGGCCAGGAAAGCTGCTGCAGTGCATTAAATGCGGTGGTAGCTACTTTTACTTTAAGATATTTTTATGCGTCCCTCGTCCCCAGGCACGCCCAGGATTTTCTCTCCTCCGTGGAATCAGTTGGGGAAGGTCGCTTTTGCCCCCAGCATATTTGATTGATTAAGCATCATGATGATCCGACAATGGAAACTCTTCGGACAAGCAGGATAGTCTTCGGACGTATCCCAGTATTCCTCCCTGAGCGTATTTCCACCAAACGGGCCGAGTCCTGACCCCTTTCACCTCTTCGGACGAACTATGGTATACAAATTGGGCCCTGGGCCCAATTCGCAGCATTGGGCTCGCCCCCACAAAACTCATATGAAGTCTTGTTATCTAAAAATATAAATTAGAAATATGTAAACAACAAACAAATTCTAATAAAGAAGCAAATCCGCTTTCAACCATTACAAAATTGATAAATAGAAATTAACAGAAAAATATTGCGCACAAGGTCAACGGAAATCAACTTATATAATAATATTATTTATATAATACTTGAAAATTTTCTATAGAATTTTTTTTTTGGGTAAATTATTATAGAAATTTTGGGGCAATATTTTTTTGCTCTATTAAAACTTAGATTATTTTTAACTATGATCTATAAAATTTTAGATGTACAATCCAAAAAAATGTGTATTACATTTGATAAAATGAACACAACCCAAAAATAAAGGTACATTTTGATTACCTAAAATTTCTTTCCGATTATATGAATTAGATATACCAACAACCAAACACAGAAAATTTTAAGTAGAAAGACAAATACGTTCGAAAATGGAGTCACATCCATATTGGAAACAGTACACAATCTAATGAATCAATGTTAATCACTAAAGCAAAAGAAAAATAAAAAGAAAAGCGAAAAGAAGAAGGAATTAAAATATGTCAATACTCATTCATGTTAATAATGATAGTTATTCTACAACAAAACATCAAACACATGATGAGCAAATCACCATTTGACTTTAATATTCAAACTAAAAAGATTGATAATTCAAACAATAAACTAAAAAAGTTCATTGCTAACAAAAATGAAACAACACTAACCTTTTGCATTTGCCTTTATATTCATTGGACATTTGCCTATTTCCCATAATGTAGGGCGGCTCATAAAAAAAACACCCATATTTATATCACAATCTACATTGTGTGTGTTTGCCTCTAAATTAAAAAGTCAGCTTATTTTTGCTACTATTCACGAGCATCACTGTACTTTTTGGTACTATTCATGAGTCGTACTATTTCAGCTAACTTTTACCTTTATCTATAATACTTTTAGAAAAAAAAATTCAGTGCAAAATAAGCGAATTCCAAATAGACCCTACATGTCACTAAAATTATCAGTGTTCATATTTTAGTAGTATAACTTGAAATGTAAATGGTAAAAGGAGAAAGGAAAACAATTAAATTTGATAAGAGAGTACCTGCAGTTATATTTAAGACAATATAATATATGTAATCCTCATCTGTTTTGGTCCAAAAATGGTAGTCCTACCAGAGAGAGAGATAGAGACAAAAACTCTTACAATCTTGAATACTACTCCACATGAATTTAAAGGGTAATTTGTAATTTGTGCTTCAGTATACCTTTACCATTTTGAACACTGAAGAGGCCAGTAATATAAAGTGGTATTTTACAACAAAGCTTATGGCCTCTCTCTCTCTCTCTCTCTCTCTCTCTCTGTGACAATTAGTTTAGGTGAAAGTGAATCATTTTAATACATTCATGTCCATGTAAGTATGTAACTATCTATTTCCCTCCTTACCTCTCATCTTGTAAAGTTGTAACTGATATCTCATTGCTTTTAAAATTTTAATATATTTATTTCGCATTATGGTGAAAGTGTTGTTGACTATTGATTGCGAGAGAGAGAGAGAGGCGTAACATCCTACGGATGAAAAAAATAAAGGAAAATTTTTTTATGAGCTTATTCTCCATGTAACTATTTTTTCTTTTAAATCAAGATGTAACTTATTTTTATAATATCTATTAAATGTTGAAAGATGTAATATAATTACATTTTAATTTTTTTGGAGTAATTTAAGGATATCTATTTACTATTAAATTAAATACATTTTTTTTTTGAGATAAAAGATAGAAAATTAAAAAAAAAATGTTAAAGCAATAAACATATAACAATAATTTATTTTGCAATATTTTAGGAGGCTCATTATGACATGTCGAGCATTTATGACATGTACAAATCTTGGTTTTTCATATGGTGTTGTAGGTCTACGTTACTCTAAAAGATATCAAGTGCCACTATTTATGACAAAAAGGATATATGTCATCGACTTTTGTAAGGCTATAAATAAACTAAGTTGTTAATAAATAACTCGACTCGTTTTAGGGAGGAAAAAAAATTTATTTATATTTATTTTTTTAGAAAATAAGCCAAGTTTAAGTCTTAAGATTAGGCTTGATTATTGAACTGGTTAAGTTTAGACATAATAATGTATTTGTAGATAATAAAACATTTTAATATTTTGCAGTAGTTTTTTTCACTGTTTTTAAAAAACTACATCAAAATAGTAAAATGTTTTACACTTTGAACTGTGTTCATTTGGAAACAGTTTATTTAGCTGAAATTAAATTTTTTTTACTGAAAGTACTATAGATAAAGATAAAAGTTAGCTGAAATAGTATATTGAGACTCATAAATAGTACTAAAAAGTGTAGTGAAACCTATAAATAGTAACAAAAATAAGTTAAATAGTAAAATAAGTTGGCAAAAATTATTTTTGCCAAACGGACACTATATGTTTCATTATCCACCCCCACCCCCGTGCACACAAAACAAACATCAATAACTAACACCACCACATGCGTAGGTTTCAATTAGTTCAACTAGTAATATTTTTAATAGTTAAATAAAAAATTTGAGATTCAATCCCCGTCTACACCAAAAACCGATTAGTATCTTGATTTAATAATAAAAAATGCAATCATCAGAGACGGACTTTATAAATTGAAACTCTATACAAAAATAAAAATAAAAATAAAAATAAAACACCACCACATGCTTGCCCACCCATTATTGTCAACCTAACCATTATCATCGACCACTCTTAGACATATATTGCCTGTTGCTACCAAGCACCTACCCACCCTCTCCTTAACAAATGAAGAAATCAAACTAAGTCTCCGTTTGGATTGGGCTGAAGCTGAAACGCGCGCTTCGCGTTTCAGCTTTTTTTTTTTTTTTTTTTTTTTTTTTTTTTCACGTGTTCAGCCCAAAATCCCAACTGTACAGTCACTGTTGCAGCTACTGTTCAGGAACAATAGCCGCAACTTTTGACTTTTTCACACAAATTTTAGTGTTCATGGACCCACAAATTTCACTTTTCAGCAACTTTTTCATTAAAAATGGGTCCCACGGTACTATTTATACATTTAAAAATTATTTGCTACAGTGTTTTTCAGTTTTCAGTTTTCAGCTGTATCCAAACGGACCCTAAATGTGTTATAATATGAAGGGAATGAACGTTAGTGTCAAAATTCATCTCTTTAGAGCATTAGTAGCAGTGAAGCTAAATAACTATATAGCTATTTTAACTTCACCAAAACACAAAAATGCATGTTGCAGTAGTGGTGTCATAGCTAAAAAAAAATTTGATTAAACTTCTCTCTCTTCTCTCATTAAAAAAATATTTTCTCTTTTTCTTTCTCTCTCTCTCTTTAGCCTCCCTCATCTCCTCTCTGCTTCGCCGGCCAACTCGCCGGTGGTGATGCTCATAAAATCCATATAAAAACCCACTAAATAAAACACCCAGCCACTAAAAAAACACCGGATCGAACCACTGCCACAGAAGCAATGCCGATCCACCAAACCCACGGATCATTAAACCCATCCCAACGACCCACCACCACTACCACTGCCTGCAATACGCAACCCACCACAAACCCACGCATCCACAACCACCACAAAACACAAACCCATATCACAAATCACAAACCCATGGCAGATCGGTTAAAGTAGAGAGAAAGATCACAAACCCATGGCATAACTCATAAACCCGCGCTGACAAGAAAGGTGAGCTTCGACAAGTTCATCTCTGACTCCAGCACAACCCACAACCCATAGGATCCTCGAGAGCTTCGACAATTTCGTCTCCAGCATCGGCGAGGAAGGTTTCGGGAAGGTGATGGGTGGGAAGGAGAGAGCGGCGACGAGATAAAGATAAGTGAGAGTGGAGAGTGGAGAGGAGAGAAATGAGAAGTGAGAAGTGAGAATGAAGAGTGGAGCACGGCACGCACAGAGATAGAGAGAAAGAAAAAAAAATTCTAGAAAGAGAGAAATTAATAAAATAATGTAGTAAATATAATATATTTTGTAAGGTTTATATTATTTTATTGTATTCAAAGCTAAAATAAATCTATTGCTGCTGAATGTTTTGTAAAATGAGTAAGTAAAATAGATAAAGTAACTTTTTGTAGTGTCAAATAGTTAAAATAATAGCTTCATTTATGTGGATGCTCTTATGACCATGATTTATGCTGCTACTCAGTCAAATGCCTTCATTTTAGCTTACGTTTGGTCAATTTCGCTAGCTTTGATTTTCTTTTTTACTTTAACTCTCAATTATAACATCTAAATAATTTTTTTTAATCATAGTTAGCCTGCGACATTTCCTAAAGTTGGTAGAATTTTATTTTGTAATTTCTCTAATTTTACTTCTTTTTTAACGATTATTCGTTAAAAAATTCTTATTTTCGAGTCAATACTTTGCTTTATTTTGTCAGCCTATAGTCACCATAGGATTCTTTTCTAATTTATATTACATTGTATTTGTAACCAGTAAAGCAGTTCGGATTTTTAGATTCTCATTAATAAAATCACTTTTTCTCTTCCCTTTTTCTTCTTCTTTTTTTTTTTTTTTTTTGGTAGATTCAAGGTTACTATCTTGAAGTAGGTGCGGTTTTGTGTTAGCTTTCTGCCTACAACATTACCAAAAAGAGGGTTAAAGATTCATTATAATATTTCAATTGATTTTCATCACATTTTATGGATGGCTTGAAACAAGGCCCTACTTCTAAAAAAGACAAAAAAAAAAAAAAAAACAAATCATCAGTACCATTCTTTTCTCAAATCTTTCAAAACAAGCCGCATTTGTTTCAAGGTAAAATATTGCTCAAAAATATTTTTCGGTTTTTGGTGCAATTGAAAATGTTACACAAAAATAGTAAAATGTTTTAAGCTTTTAAAAAGCATAAGACAGTTTCCAAACAAAGATTTGGCTTCATCCCAACCCCCTTACCCCTTTCAACTATATGCCGTCACTAACCTCCCCTCCCTTCCCTTCCCTTCCCCAAACCCCCAAACGTCAACTACCATCACCTACCTGCCCATCCATTACTCTGGGCCTAAACATTATCGCCTACCACTCATTCACGGTCACACCGCTTTGCCTATTGTCATCAGCTATCAATCAATCCTCTCCTCCCTCTCCTCGGCCACAACCATTGCTTGTCCATTGTCAACGGTTGATCTTTAACCATTGTAGGCACTAATTGTGGACCACCACCAATCACCACTTACTAACCTGCAGTTACCATTGTCATTAGTCACATGCCAATGCCACCGCCACTTCTTCCATTCCTCTCATGCGTAGAGAATTTTTCGCGCAGCCTAAAAATTGTTTTTTGATTCAAGCAAACAAACAAAAAAATCAAAATAAATGTAACCTCAACACGTCTACCATACACATATACCAACCATCGATGAGAAAGTCTTCTATAGATGTATACGGAGAAACAGACAGGACCTATATCATGGATTTGAAAATCCTAACTATCAAAACCCTAACAACATAAAGTCGTAAACTATTCCAAACCCTAACCCAACCCATTCCCATTTAAATATTCTAAACCCTTATTGCTAGGGTTAAGTTGGGTACCATCCCTACTAATTTCTCCGCTATACAATAATTTGGAACTCAATTGTTCAGAAAACTCATGCATGTCACGTAGATCATTTAATTCCCATAGCAAGCAATTTATGAAAACATATTGATAGATGAACCAGATTTATACAAAAAATAAGTTATAGAAAACATTGCTACAACTGAAAATCCAAGGGGTTATCAATATAATGGGCAGAAATCCCTCTATCCGTTCAAAGAATTTGACAAGGGATAACATACCTAGCGGGTAGCATGTTTCCAACAACATTTTTACCATATCAAGGGAGTTGACAGGCAAATTTGGAGGTCAGAAGGACCTAGGAGGCTAGGACTGATAAACTGACACAATTTTTATGCTCGCATTTTTCCACATCTTTCGCCACTTTCTGGATGGTTTTCCTTTCAGTAACAAAAGTAACAAAGAATTTGCAGAATTTGCAGTAATGGATTCATTTTTTTGGCATCATCTTTCTGAAAAATTTTTGTTTAACCATCTACGTTCTCTTGGAGTGAAATAGAGCAACTTAATATGACAGTGACATAACGTGCATTTAAGCATACTTATCATGGGAATATACAAGCAAATTTCAAGGATCCGGACCTAGGAGGCTAGGACAGATAAACTGAGATTCTTTTTCTGCAAACATTTTTCCATATCTTTCTCCATTTTCTGGATGGTTTCCACAAAGCAATAAAAGTAACAAAAAATTTGTAGTAATGGATTTCTTTTTGGGCCATCTTTCTGTAAAATATCTGTTTAACCATATACATTCTCATGGGGTAAAATAGAGAAACTTAATATGACAGTGATAAATAATGCATAAAAGCATACTTGAATTGCATGTGCAATTGATGCACATGCACACACGCACACACTCACACAAGAGAGAGGAAAATCTCAGGGTCATCTACCATCAGATTCCTTCATGGTAGGTAACTTCTGCTTGCACATGTGCATGTTTTCTGGCCAGAGTCAAAATTTCAGGACTATGTCCTCATCCTATTTTATGGCAGTGAAGGCCATAAATCAACAACCCATATAATGGTTTTTTTTTTTTTTTTTAAATGACTTCTTTTTACAAGGAATTGGGTTCATATTATCTCAGTTCAAAAAGCGCCTACAGTTTTTTGATTTGCAAAAACATGGAATCTTCTTACCTTCATCCTCATGGTTAAAATGATAGTCATATGTTATCTCTTCCCCAGGAAATATGTCTCTTTCAGCAAAAAAGACAACCTGCAAACCAAGAAACCATCAAGTAATCCAGTGTTCCAGCATTGCCAAAGCTTCAGAACATCATACAAGTTAAAATGCAAGGGACAATCTACATGCAATTTTATGGAATAATGACATGTGATGATCACTACAGTAATTTCTAATGGCCAATATGGGGTACCCGCTAATAGATTAATATTACCAACCATGTTTCTGTGGAACTTCAAAAATGAAGTGTAAGTTTGTCTAAAGTGGATAAATCTGGCCATAAATCACATTAACTGGAGGATTATCTTTCAAGTAAGGGAGGGAAGATTTTCTCAGAAAGCAAGTGATGCTATTATTAAAGCACCTGGGTAATAGGGATAATATACAAGATATTAGTGACCTCAAATAAATATGTGCAATAGGTAATGCTGCTTGAAACATGCCCAACCGTATTAAATAAATATAAATGCTAGAAGTAGTTAAGTCCATGTTGCATAGTGTGTAGTCGCATTAACCATGGTATCCAAATTCCAAACCAAACAAATGACTAACTCGCATAAGACAACCAGAAAACACACTACCATTCTTCTTTCACAGCCATGGCCACATAAAATGAACTATAGCAACCATGGAGAAAAATAATAGAAGATCAGAACTAAGTTCCAACTTACCTTCTTTTCATTTCTCACAGATATCACTTTGGCGACGCAATTTGGCTGGTTACATCAATTCAAAATCAAGTAAGAAAACTGAGTTGAAGCACAGAATGGTTAGATAACACCACAGAAATAACTTCTTTGCACAAGTTCAGAAAAGCCTTTTTTTTATTATTTATTGCTAAGTCACACCTGCACACAACAAGTCTTGAACCCACGACCTCATTCTCTACCTAGAAATTGTAACTTATAAGGGGAGGACGTGCCACTTGAGCTAAAGCTCATTGGCCAGGAAAGCCAGTTTTGTGGAAGAAAAACCTTCCCTATCAAAATCATTTCGAGAAGCCAAAAAAACTAACACAAATCTGACCTCTTTTTTTTTTGTTTTTTTATAAGCATAACACAAATCTGACTATATTCAACTCAATCTTTTTATTCTTTCTATGCCAATATAATTTTTTTTGGGTTAAATTTTCCAAATTTTTATTTAAATATAATAGTAATTCATAACCAGAAGCTTTCTGTGTTTAATTTGTCCTTTCGTTACTATTGATTGGGGGCGTCAATAGTAGCTGGAACCCAATACAACCAGTCAAGACTAGTATACTCTTCGACATAAGAAAATTTAAAAAATCCTTGCTTCAGATACATGCTAGAAATTTTAACATTTCCTAAAGTTTTGGAATAATGGTTAATGTTAAATAAATCATTGTCTTATAGCTAAATTCTTAAGCAAGAGAGCCTCAATCACAATTACCAGGCATGAGTGATTCACAAAACGAGCAATCCCCCCTTTGCGGGTAGCATCAATGATATGCTCTTTATCTATCCTGAAGAAGTAGCAAGCACTCTTATACTGAAGTTTTCTCCCAGACTGATACTCATTTTCTCTTTTATCAGCCACGCGTAGACCCACTATCTCACCAACATATTCAACAACCTACAAAAGCACGATATATATATATATATATATATCATGAATCCAATCATAGAAAACCTGCGGATCTATGCCTTAAGGGGTAAGAAGATCAAACCATTTCACCACGGGAAATGAACCGAGATGTGTAAAGACCAAGGGCATGAATGCCAGACTTGTATACAACCAAGTGTTTCCAACCTTTTGCTTGTTTGTAGCGAGCATATTCCTTCTGCACAGAAACAAGGAAAAGCTATAGTGAGAATCATAACATGAGTTAATCATAAATTCATAATCTAATCATCTGGTAAAATTCAGCACCTTGAAAAACACAAATTTCAATTAGCAAATCTGCCAAGAAAAAAAAAAACAAGGGACTATGAAAGGCGAAAAAATACACAATTCTATCTTTTATAAAACCAATGTAACGTAGTACTACATAAGCAGCTAGAATGTACCCGACAATCATGCTCAATATCTGATATTGCCAGCTTTGGAAGCCCCTGCGTGCACGTCTTCTGCCCATTAATGTGAATCCAAGCATTTAACTGTTCCTGAGGAACAAGGCATCCACCCTTGCCTTTTGATGGACCATAAAGATCATTCTGGGGGTCATCCCTTTTGCGGCCCTTGTAACCCTATGACAGTACAAAAAGTTATACATATGGCTCAGGTCCCCAAAGAGCAGAATGACCCCCCCCCCCCCCTCTCCCAAACCCCCTCTATTTCTCTCCCAAATGAACAAAAACAAAAACAAAAACAAAAAACCCTCAGAAAGAAAACCTCAATTAATTAGAAGAATACCTCCGTCCTAGCGCAGGCAAACTCTTTTTCTCCCTGACAACCAATCTCACTGTTGATGGGATCACAGGCAGACCCAGTAGTGGGGTATGTAGCATGAAGCACACATCTTCCGTAAAACCCAACACTTTCATTATCAACACCTTCAACCTCACTTTGCAACAGACCCTGTAAATGTGCACAAAAAGAAGTGATCAGGATACAAAGAAGAGGAGCAATGACCGTCAACAAAGTCAATTTTCTTTTATTTGGAAATCAATTCTCCTGAATAAACTTGACAAATTAAATATAATATATATATATATATATAAAATAAAAAATAAAAACCGGGAGTTCAGTAAAAGCACCATGAAACATTCGGACAAAACAAAAGTTTAAAACAAGTGTTCAGACTTCAAGTAAATGGCAGGTCAAGACAAACAAATATCTATGCCCATTGAAAGGACAAGCTATCTCATGTTTCTCATAAATCAGACAATAAACAAGTCAGTTGTATGCCAGGTAAAACCTTTTCCAGGTTATCATGGCTAAATTAAGCAATTAATATACATCTTTTCACTATGTATAACTAAATTAACAAACAAGAAGCACTAAGCCACTTCTGGTAAAAACTATCCTATCAAAAAATATAGACAACTCAGTTGCACAAAGTCCTAATGCCACCTAAGTGAAAATGTATTAAAGATGTGAAAGGAACCATTTGATTTGAGAGATAACATTACCCTACACATGGCAACCCAATACACTATTTGAGTATTAGCAAGGTATTGACTAAAACATCCATCATGAACAAATCAATGGAATGTTATACATGAATTGCAAACACAGGAGAAGATCAAAGGGTAGCATACTCAAGGTAGTGTTGATAACATCAAAGGAAAATACCATAGGATCTCAGGAGCATAAGTGTCAGTAGATAATCAGACCTATTATAGTAGGCAGAAATAACCAGTAAAGTAGCCTACAAACTAAAGCAAGTAGAGATGTAGTTACATGCAAAGATTTCACAAAACCATTTTTAAGCGAAATGTATTATCTTAGAAATTCCCTTAACCATTCAAGATAAATAAGACAGTCTAATCAACAACAAGAACACAAGGTCCACTGTTCCATATGGATCACAGACACCACATAAGGCTTCACACCTCTTACAAAACCACACCACAAAAATTTTGTTCATATAGAAGTGTTTTACAGTGTGCAGAAAAAAAAAAGCTAATTCAAAATGGGAGTTGGGCTTTTTATTACTCGTGAAAAACCAAGTCAAGCATTTCAATCCTTTGCAAAAATTTGGACTTTTTTTAACTCATGATAATCAAGTTAAGCATTTCAATCCTTTGCAAAAAGTTGGCCTTTTTTTTACTAATGAAAAACCAAGTAAGCATTTCAATACTCTGCAGAAAGTTCATATAAGATCAAGAAGTTCCCTTATTAGTGTACCTTAAGGCTTAAATAGACATGCCCAATTAAAGATATTTCAGTAAGGGACACATGAGAAGCATGTACGAAATCAAGACAGCAAAAGGCTCCACGGGAATACTTATGATAAGAAGGATCATAAATGCTGCTAAATGAATTCAAGGTCTAAACTATTGAAGGGTAGAAACCTTTTGATGAGCACACCATGGATGAAATTGAATTGAGCAACTCAAAACCCTGCACTTTATACATGAACCACCTGACCGATTGCACAAAGAGCAAGCCTGGAAAACAAATGGCAAACATAAAGAACACTACTTAAAATTCTGAACACATAACAACAAAATAGTTTCAAATCATGAGAGTCAAATGCATTATAGTTTTCAGGAATAATATCTTACCAGTCACAAGAATTTCCACTACTCTTTTTTTTTTTTTTTTTTGGATAGGTAAGAATTTCCACTTTTAACTTAAGATAATCCAGTAAAACATGCAGGTCAACAAGCTGAATTATATTATTGTATGAAAGAGCATAATGAGCTTTTAGTTCTAATAGGTCCCAAATTTCTAGCACAACAAGTCTTCTGAGCCCTTGTAGAGGTCACAAGTTAATAGTATTTGATTCTGAGCCCTTGTAGAGAAGTAAAATTAACAAGTCTTCAAATGCTACAGTTTCCTTTAAGATAAAAGAAAAAAATTTACAGTATAGTCAAAAACAGCCAGTAGAGCACTTCTTTGTCTCATACCATGTGTTACATCTTATAGTTAGATACAGTCAAGATAAATGAAATAGATACATTGGGTTTACACGCAAAAAGTACCATTTGTGTATCACAAGATACAGAGAACCGTGTGAAAAATTAGAAATTAAGCTAATTTCCATGCATGCATGAAAATCCACTAACCATAACAATAAACTGCTTGATTATCATAACAACTATTTCAAAATCCATGTTAACTTCTGAAGTATGTGATAGTATAAGCCATACTCTTGTCTAAAGTGTTCTTAAGCACAATTTCTTACCACATTAGCTCTAGGACTTGAAGCACCAGATACATCAAAAGCACTCATGGTTTCAACATTGGGGCACCGTGTTCCGGGAGTCCAAAGCCCACAAACCATATGAACCCACTGCTTAACTGTTGAATCAAGTACTCCCACTGTTATGCTGTTATGTACCTTTATATTACTAGCACAAGGGGAGTCCTGTTCAACATCCAATTGTTTTTGCAAATCCATTTTCCTCACTGCTATAGCTGACGACTTTATATTTTCAGGTCGTAGAACAGAAAATGAATTCCCATCAAGTCCAGAACCAGAGGAGTGCAATGCAGTTTGTTCATTTTGTAAATATTCAGCAGAAGAAATCATGTTCTTATGTCTACAATCTGCTTCACAGTTCCAAGCTTTCAAAATGCTTTTCACAATTGTGCGACTTCGCAATGCTCGAGTCATGGCCCCACCTCCATAGCCACAGAGCACACAAACCTAGGTGGCAATAAACCAAAATAACAAAGGCATTAGGGAATCACAAGATATATATGGCAGAGAAACACAACTAGCTATCTTAAGTCAGTGCCAACAATATGCAAAAATATACGTACAAAGAAAACAGTTTATTGGTTTTCATACAACTCATCACAAAACCAATATCTGGAAGAAAACCCATGTCCCCGGATATACTTATCCTCAGGTCACTAAATTGAATTGTTATATTCAGTAAGCAAGTTCTCATAATTAATTAATATGGAAAGAAGTCTGGAGAACATAGACGAACTACAAGGTTATGCTTACGCCCCTTTAAAGATCTTATAGATCGTCTTGTACATGAATGTAAGAAAGTCGTCATTGAAATAGCCAAGCCCAAACTTATCTCCATTGAGCAGTGCAAGTGACTCATCAAAGTCATCAAATAACTGACGACTAGTTAAAATAATCATTAAAAGAAACCTGCCAAACCCTAGTTAATTTTGAGCTCCAACCTTTTCTTCTAAAATTTTAAACCCTGGATCTACGAATCCTCCTAAACCTTAACCCACCACAAGCCCACATCAGCAAATCCCTAATTTGTCATAAACCAACTCACCAATAATCTCAAAATGGAAGCATGTTTGAGCAAGTTCTTGAAGCATTACTGAGACTAAAATTATCATGAAAAGGTGGTTGTGTAAGTGGTAGTATTGGCCAAGAGATGGCAAAAGTGAGACCATGGATGTGCAGTTGTGGCAACATATTGTCAGTGTCTACCATACAGCATAGTGTCAGTGTCTACCATAGAGGGCTAGAGTTGACCACTCTGTTGCAGCTTGAATCATGGCAGGAAAGAACCTGAGAATGAGATAACAAACAATACTTCTCTGTCTGTGTGTGTGTGTATGTATAAACTAAGAGCTAGAGAGCAAGAGAGAGACTCATATTAGAGAGAGCACAAAAAATAAGTAACTGATGACAGCAGTTGACAAGTTGAGTTAGATGACAAATAATATTATGAATATTCAGGTCTCTTACAATATCTTTTGAACTTGTCCGGCATGGTCTGCAATACCAACGACCTTTAGGTACTTTGGAAACACCATAGCAAGCTTGATGCACCTGCTTATCATGACACATCAATATCATTGAATCATTACCAGTAGCACAAAGAAGAAGTTCAAATTGACATGATTTTAGTGGCTACATACCCTGATTAAACATCGACTGCACTCTAATAAGCAATTAATATCATCTTGGTTTGAACTTCCACAAACACAGCAGAATGCAGCAGAACTTGAAGTGGGCAGGCACTTGTGCTCTTCAGTAGATCTGTAACACAACCATTATGATCAAAATCAATTCATATTAAAATTGCAGTTTGTGAGTAAACCATCCCAAATTATAAATTGGATCCAAAATCACAATCTATTTAAGCTTCCAATTTTCGATGCCATACAAGTATATATAACATAAGTTTGATCAAATTGGTCACAAGGATCAATTTTTGCCTGCTTACTTGTTAGAATAAACTTTGCATAATCCACGCTTGCTATCTTCAGCATTCTTCAAAATTTTCCCCACCTTCATTTCTGGCGTGCACTTTGACATCTTCAAACATGGAAAACTTTTGGAACTATATTTATTTCCTGATGATGAGCAAAAATATCAATGATGTAACAGACAAATGCCCATGTCAAGAGGTTCAATGTAAAATGGTGATATGATGTGCATATAAGTACAGATAACAATAAAGCCATTTTTTTCTAGCGCAAGGAGCATCAACTGTGAATCCACCAATCAGTTCTGATCAACCCTCTCAGAAGTATTAGCATCGGAAGCAGGGCTAAGTACAACAGTAGAAGGCAGTCATCATAACAGGTGAAAGCAATGCACTCTGCTAATGTGTCAGGTAGCTATACAGTCACCCAGCTGTTAAACTTGTTTCTTAAATGGGTTGTCATTATCAACACCCAAAGCCATTCAAAAAAAATAAAGGACACCCATTTTCAGGTCTAAAGGCTATCAACGATTCAATAAAATTTATGATGCATTATTCAGCTCTCCAAACTAAAATTGTGATACTGAAAATCAAATATAAAAGTACAACATTAAACTTAGTTGAGGGAGTAAATTTGAAGAAATCAAGAAGGTTTTAAAAAACATTCGAGAGTACAAACAGAGTATTCCTATTATATTGGGAGAAAGAAAATAAACCTTAAAATAATAATAATAATAATAAATAAATAAATAAAATTATTTATTTTATAAAGAAAATGCAGTTAACATTCTATTTTTACCTTTAACTGTCAGCTCATAAATGCTGCGTTTGCGAATTTCCTTACACTTAAGCTTCGATTGAGAAGGAGCATTACCGTGTAGAATAATATAATCTCTCTCTCTTTTATCATCATTCTCTTTCACCAAAATGGATTTAGCAAATTGCTCATCTTCACTGCACCACGCCTTGTCTGTTTCTTCTGTAGAATTGTCAAGATTTATTTTATCACAAATTGCTACACTGCTTCCATTCTTCAAATCAGTGAATTTGTCACAGCATAAATCAATTCTGGTAGAGTTTGCCTTTCTCAACTCCCTTGTGGAATTCAGTCTGGGTTTGCAATTTTTGGGGAGTGTACATCTTCTGGCAGTCTTAAGAATCCTGCTGAGAGGAACGATTTTTGCTGGCTTTGACACATCTTTTCCATTTGATATTTCACCATATTTTCCACATACTACCAGTCTGGCCTTCCTTGAACACAGATTTAATTGTCGACTAGAAGGTGTCCCTACATAACCTACTGAATTGTATTTCTCAGTCTCTTCAGCCTCTTCATGAGTTGATTCTTGCATCCAAAATTTCCTGAAAGTGCCAGATGTGAAACACTTTCTCAACTTCTTTCTGCCTGAAACTTCAGGGTTTTTACAAAAGTCTGCATCACCATTTAATTCTGTTTGATTATCATCTTCTCTCACTCCTCTTTTATGAGAGTGTGTTGTGGCCGAAGAAAATCTACGTTTGGAATTAGGTCGAATGATACAAGACCCAGAAACAAGAGAGGTCCCCTGGTCAGATTGAATAACCAACTGAATATCTTTGGATGAACATGAGGGCAATTCAGCAGAATTGGGATTTTGATATGGTTTTACGGAATGACCTGCAGAGGGAAATGAGGCACTCAGCATCTTCAATTTCATTGCTCTCTTTCTCTTCCCCGATTTCAGGCTGCTAACCATCTTTCGTGATGGATTGCTTTTCTCATAAATTGCAAGCCCAGTATGGATTTGATGCCAACTATGGATTTGATTTCGGTCTTTCTTCCATGTCAAGGAATCCATGAGCTTAAGCTCATCAAGAAGACTACGAGATGATTGATTATTTAGAACATGGGAGGATCCTTCTTTCCTCAAGTTAGTCCTACAGGTAGAGCCCAGGAAATCAGCACTTCTTTCACTTCCAAGTGCATCATCTGATGACCAGCATTTATCAATGCCTGATCCTTCATCAATTATTTCATTGCTTACATATCCAGTATCCCCAGTATCAATAGTAGAAAATTCTATATTGTTAACCTCAATTGATGACTGTGTAACAGCAGGGGCAGAACATCCTGATGAAACATTTGAATTTTCTTGCTCTTTTAAGGAGCCAGCAATTTGCACTGCTCCATTGAAGCATTTAGCAGAAGCATCTTTAAGTTGACTACCATCATTTCCTTTTCGATCCAACACATTAGCCAACCGCTCTACAACTATTGCATTACGAACCCCTTTCACCTTGCTTGGCACATCTCTCCACTCAGATGCATGACAAACTCTGTTTCTATGAAGTTGCCCATTCAACTTCCCACTTCGTTCTGAGGAAATATTTGCATCCCTTAGCAGAAAATGATCTTTAGCAAATTTAGAATTCATAATAATTGAGGCTTCACCACTGCAGGTTCCCATCTGCTCCTTAAAGGCATTGAAAGAGCTACCAACTTGTGAATCAAAATTTCTTCCTAAATTATTTGTGCTCGCTTCACAGCTGCACTTGCCCTGACAATTTTTGCGTGGGACTCTCTGAAAGCATATTTCATGCTCACTTGATCTGCTGACATTGTTATCACTTCTGCCAAGTCTAAAAGCAATAAATACCAGAACAAAAGGTTAGCAGAACAGACCTCACACGAGCAAATGAATGGGATCTATATTGTCATTTTTACAAAGCCAATAGAAAATGCAGAAATGCAGTGACCAAATGCGAGTGCCCTTATTAGAAAATGCAGAAATCTATATTGTCATTTTTTTATGAGAATAATTTATTAGAAAGAAGGGTTGTCCAAATGCAAGTGCCCTTAAAGAATTACAAACAGACACATTAAAGGGAATACCATCGTGTGTAGCCAGTTCAGATATGGGTTTATATATGAAAAGAGAATAAGCATTAATTCAGTGAATGTAGTCAGTCTGCTAACACAAATCAATCTCATTCACTCCTTCCTCTGGGACATAGCTTGTTAAAAAGTTAATCATAGTAACTGTTTAATTAAATTAATAAAAACTAGCATGACCTCAGAAAATAGTTATAGTCAGATTCTATGATTGGATCTCTTAAAGCTTGGTAATGACTAATCTCAGCCCCCCACACCCTACCCCGTCACATGTATACTTCCATATGTATATACTAACCTACATATATTTGCAATTTTTCATTTACGTTAGCATGACATCACAAATTTCTGCCACCAGCAAATGCTTGATCAATTCATACAGATTGGCTTAGATGGCACCTCCTTCCCTTGTAAGAGCAAGGGGGAGGGTGAGGTCATGGTTTCAAAACCCACAAGGTACATGTAATTACCAATAAAATATAAAAGATTGGTCCTCTCTACCCTCTTTGAAAGAGCAAGGTGGCGGGTGAGGTCATGGGTTCAAAACCCCCAAGGTACAAGTGATTACCAATAAAATAAAATAAAATAAGATCAGTACCCCCCCCCCCCCCCCAAAACCCCCCTTGAAAGAACAAGGTGGAGGGTGAGGTCATGAGTTCGAAACTCACCAAGTGTGTGTATAATTACCAATAAAAAATATGTTTATCCTCTCTCACTCTCTCTCCATATTTTAACAGATGTACATATATACATTTGATATATGTGAAAAAAAAAAATTGCTTTTTACTTGACTACCATTAAAAGAACTATGAGATCAATGTCCAAGTGAATATACATGAAGCAAAGTGAGAAGACTTTACTTTTTACTTGACTTAATAATGTCCCAAACTGACCTTAACGAGGGCCGCTCATTTAGACCAGGATCATCAGAAAGTTGACAGTGCACATCAATTCCTTCAGGATGTAACGAAATTCCCAGTGTCAATGTTGAGATATTGCAACAGTAGTACAGACATTCATAAACACTATTTTAAATCCGTGCAAGAACAGGAATACTTGGATTCCTGCTTCAACAAACTTTTACATTTACAATTAAAAACAAAATATGCACTTGCCTGTCACAGAAGCCACTTTTTCAATATCATCACCCACCCTGAAAGTGGCAGCAGATTGGAGCAAATTCCTGGAGGGTTCAGAAACGTCTCGTCCACTGGAAAGATTAGGTCTGTGCCTTTGCTCTTGAGAAGTTGAAGGGTCAACAAGAGAATGCTGTACATTAGAAGAGCTACCACATTTCCCTTGTTCTTGGTTCATTAGGGAAGACAATGCATGTTGTTGCTTGGATAAATCCATTATTTGCCTCAACGCAAGCAATCTCAAATTCTCATCAAGCAAATAAGGGCTCACACCAATACTATCCTGTCTCAAGAAAGATGGAGTCCCATCCGAAGTAGAAGTTGAAGTAACCAAAGGAAATCCCATTGAGACTTCTTGCGATCGCAAATTCGATCTAAGAGCAACATGATCACCTTGTCCGCTACTTCCAAGACAAGGAACCTTCTCGAGATAGCTAACTAAGTTTCTGGCATCAGACACATCTGGTGGTATATTAGTCAACTGACATGAATAACAGCTCTTATCATTTACAGCTGCAAAAAAGGGATCACTGCTTCCACCTAAAATTGAATTGTCTACCGGCTTATGATTGCCATATCCTATGTCCGTTGCAACATAGGGGACATCAGCAACACATCCCACCCCCTTACCCTTGTCTATAAATCTTTGAGAACCCAACGCAGGAATATTCAATTGCCTCTCAAAACCATTACCAGCATTCCAGTAAACATTGAATGGATCACACTCGGCAGCATGAGATTCACGATTTAGTGCCCTAGGCATAACATGCTCAGTGCAATTTACCATATTAACATTAGCTTTGAAGTGTAAACTGTCCTTAGTTGGAGTATGAAAGTCTGTACATGGCAAAACCAAAGAACTCTTGGGCACATTGCCTTTTAACTTTTCTAGTCTAGCAGAATCCATAGCATTACTAATTCCAAATGTGTGATTCCCATGATTCAACTGGTTTGGTTCTTTTTCTGTGCTGGAATTAAATGGGTCAGCATCACGGTGATGATATCGCCTATCCTCATCGCTATAGTTGGCTGCTGCACCAAAAGTTACAAAAGTAACCATTATATGGTTGCTCAGCTAAAATGGAGAAAATAGGTGGAATAAGAAAATAACATATATACCATAGACAATGAGCAAAGTAAAAAATATATTTATAACAAACCATTATCAATCATCTGCCGATGGAAGCAGGACTTTGGTGGATTGACAAGTTTGTCAAATAGCTGTGGTCCTAAAACTGGTAAAACTGAGTTTCCTGAAGTCTGACTGGGTTGGTATGGCTGCCCAAGCCTTAACTCAATGTTTGAAGAAGTTGCATCCCTGCCCACAACCACACTACCTTTTACATTTTCAGTTCTGTTAACATCAGAATCTTTACCAAGGTCTCTTACACTCTGCAAAGCAGAGTGTGAGACAGATGAATTTCCATTTTTCATAATAAAATCATTGTAAGCAGAAATGGACTGACAACCACTATCCAGTCCACTACCAACAAACTTTTGCAGGGTTGAACGCCTAGATGTAGGGAACTCCATTATCTGGTTATCCCCAATGGCATGCAAATTGCTCCATGATGTGCCATTCAAGCTCTTCGGAAGAAATTTGTCAACGTCCTGAACATTCCTCTGTTTTTTATTTTGTGAAGCATCAATAAGCAAATCCTGGTCTGTATGAGGGTTCTTTGGAAAGAAAGCATGGTCTAAAGGCTGTCCAGACCTTACTAAACCTCCAGAAAAACCAACCGGATGAGGCAAGTCAGGGCTCTTGCACACATTGGGTATAGTCGCACACGATTTGACAAAGCCAGCAGTCACCGATAATCCTTCAGGCCAGTCCCACTCACTCCGATCTTCTGGAACCCTAATCTAAAGCATTATAAAAACATCACCATCCAGTGTTCTCGTTGCTTCAAACACATGCAAATAAGAATACAACTCTCAATTCCAAAGATAAGGAAAAATGAGTGGTTAAAAAACATAACCTACAATCATAGCAATAAATGCTCAACTCAACTACATCATCCTAGTAAAAGTTAACTTTTAGGTGCAAGCCCATATGCGTATACGGATTTATATTGCATACACAAAATATCAAACACCATCTAGTTCAACCACAGTTTAAATGGGATTAGTGCAGTTATTCATACATCAAATGAAACCAACCTATGCTACGAGGCTATCACATCATAATGTTGGCTTGGTACCATAATGAGAGAATAGGCCATCAACTCCTCCCCGACAGGCTTCTAACTAGAGGCAACTAAATATCTGAAGAAATGCTCCTTAATCTTTAAAAAGGCACATGTATTATGCTACTTGTTTCTTTTCTGAATTATATTATCGTTTTTACCATCAGAAGCTATCACATCATACCAAGACACATGCCACAACCATTTACAAATTCACATACTTTAGACAAGCATGGGGCAGCATGTAGGCAATATTCAAGGTTTGAAAAATCATGTGCAAAGATTATATTGAAAAAGGTATGTGTACATGCTACCTGGTCTACATGGGAAATAAAAAAACAATCACCAATATACCAGAAGAACTTTATGAACAACAAATTAGCCACCTCCGTACTAAACTACTAACATGACTGACTAAAGGCCAACACAAACAAAGACGTTTCTTTAAGTTTTGTCCAAGGGCAGGGAGTATATTTTTTAACAACTGCATAACAGCAGTCACAAGAAGAGAACTTATGTCACAACAAACAATCAGGAACACAGGATAGCATTACTAATGAGCATATCCATCTGCAGATACACATAGAAGACGCCTACATGCATGCACACTCAGGTCTTTTAACACGTACACCTTACCCAAATGTGCACACATGCTTGCATATGAAATGAAACAACCACTGAAGCGTTAAGTACATCTTACCTCAAATTTCTGGAAGTAGAGCTTACGCCACTGAGCAATGGTCTCTCCACTGTCCATATGAACAGCATCTCCGGGGTTAACATCACATAATCCTGAATGCTGCAAAATAACAGCAATTAAACCTTTTACTAAGCAAGAAAAGATATTAATGGATGCAGATGTGTCTCATAAAAAGGAAGTCAAAGAAGAAGGTACCTCACAAAATTTAGACACGGACATGTGGAAACAATGGCATGAGCATACAATACCAAGAAGTCCTGTATTGCTGAGAAGTAGATACCCACCTTTTCAAATTAAAAATAAATGATAAGATATGAGCACATACGATGAAAATATAATGAATAATTTTACTAATTATGGGAATCAATATGCACTCACTTGTACCCAAGCAAAACACACGAGGGCATCCACTCATGAAACTAGATGACTGCTTCGAAATAGAAGAGTCTGCCTCTAAAGGCAGCTTTTGTGAACATTGAACATTCATGCTGCTGAGCTTCACAGGAATTGTATGATGCCACTCTCCACTCAAAGAGTAAGGAACCTTCACTTTCTCATTACCAGGAACTATGTGACTGCTGATAACTGCCTTAGCCAAGTCCGATCCCTGAAAATCATGCAAAGCAGAATTGCCACTGCAATTGGAATTCACCACTGCCCTAGTTGAAACAATATGACATAAATCTTCTCCATTTTGCAGGTTTTGATTGCTTAGATATTCTGACTGTAACCCACTGGATATCAGTGGAATGTCACTTCCAACAGAATTCACATTGACATTGCTGTGATTAGTAGCAAGTTTACCATAGGAACCAGATGATTTTGGACATGAAAGTTCCTGAAAATCACACTGCAACAAAGATGGCGACCCAGATAGGAGAGCAAGAAAAGAATTTCCCAGGTCTACACTGCCAGGCTTATGGGTAGTGAAATGATCTTGCATCCTTCCAAACACTGTTGATCTCAAATCTGGTGCAACATGCGGATAAGAATAGCTGAGCATATTTGTCTCCATCTATATTTAATAAAACAAAAAACAAATTAATGAAAAATTTTCGACAATGATGTCTAGCTCTAACTAATAAAACAGAACACACATGATCTAGTATCTACATATTCTTAATCATAAAAAATTACATCATCAATAAAGGAGAAACATACACCATAGGCACAAAAGAAGACCAATAAAAAGACAACAAGGTCAACAAATTCCAGTGTTCCAATACTCCTCCAAGCTTGTTAAGACTAGTCATAGCCTCCCAACTTTGATTTTAATGAATTATTCATCCCTCATTCTTAAAATTTTGAAGAGAGTAGCTTCCCTTGTTCCTCGTATCCATGGATCACTTCCAATTGGCAGTATCGCCAGAAAAATATTTTAACATCACCACATTAAATTTGACAGCTGCTCTTAAACAAAGCCACAACAACAGGGCATCAGATGGATCAAGATAGACTTTGGTGGCAAGAATCCGCAAGAAAGAGTCTAAATCTTCCTTTTGGATTCACTGGTGTGAAGTTGTGAAACTAAATTGGAATTGGGCTTTACAGAGCAAAGCCTATGTACTACAGAATTTCTACTTTCATCTGTAACTGGCAGGGCCTATAATTCCAAACATACTTCTTCAGTATAGAGGCATTGCCCTCTTGTACGAAGCATCAGACAGGTGTAGAAATATTTTGGCCCCAGAACTTATACTATCATCCATAGCTGGGCAGAGCCTCTGTTTCCAAACATACTTCTTTAGTATAGAGGCATTGCCCTCTTAGAGCATCTATTCATAATTGATTCCACCAAATGGCCTCATCTGAGCGACAAGACCACCAGAATTTTAGGCATACTTGAATTGTTTGTACATAATCTCTCTTCAAGCTAACTCAATCCTCTTCCTTACAGTAATTGTAAAATTAGTTTTCAGCATTGCCCAGTTCCTTTTTCCTCTGTCATTGAATTTTGTTGATCCACAACTTCACAGAATTATAATTCAGAAGTTTGGATTGGTTTGGAATGTATTTAGAATTCTAAGCTAAAATGGCAAAACAACATATAATCTAACTACGTCCTTTCATTCTTTACATATTGTATAATCTATTAATGTTATATAATATTTTTTTTATAATCCTACAATGACCTTGTTTTCTTTAATGATACAGTCTATTCACTAACCAACTAAACATAAAATTTGGCATCAAAACCAGATTTGCTTTGCTTTGTGGAGAGAAAGAGTCAAAAGACTTGGCTAGGGATTAAAGATCCAAACAATGGATTTGGTATTGAACCACACAATTCCAAATCGAAAGCCCAACTCAATGTCAAATCCAATAGTCCAAACAAACCATAAAATTCAATCAAATTCCAAAATTGCAACCTACCAAAACATCAAATCCTTCTTAAGCTTTGCTTTAGTCTACTACTCAATTCCACGCCATAAGAATTTAAACATCATCTTTTTTTTTAACAGCCCCAGTTGTGTTGTATTTATCTTTCTTTAAATAAAACTTTCCATTTACCAATCCAAAACAAAATAGAATTTAAAAAATATCTCGCAAACATTTGTGCGCATTGATTGGCTACACTACTGTCACAATTTCATGGGCAATGCTCACAAGAGCATTCGCATCTAGAAAAGCCATCCTATTCTATTTTACCATTTCAAAAAGCTACTTTATCAATTATTCCATACCATTTTACAATATTCTCAACTTTTAATGTGATTCCATCAAGGTCATTTCACTTTCAATATGATTTCCAAGCATCACTTATCACTAATCGCGCGCGCGCGCGCACACACGATTTTGTGTAACATTTATTTAAAACAATGTAACTTAAACATTTTTTTTTTTTTTTATAAATGTATTTTAAAACACTTTATAGACCAAACATCTATTGATCTCCCATAATCATGATATTCTGCAAGATTGGGAGGTATAAAGAGACAAGAGTTAATACTGATATTAACTGTTCTAAAACTAATATTAACAAGAGTTAATACATACACATCTTAAAGACATAGCCATTATCTAATAATTCTCACACTCATTAACACCAAATTACCATACATAAATGTTACTAAAAACACATTTGACCATTAAACATTCACAGTCCCAACATCACATTGTACCAAACCAACCAAGCAAAAGCCATGCCCTCTCCAATATCACATTCACATGCAATGCAAAACGGCACCGAATAGCTCACCTGATCCCGAGGCTCCTGTGATGACGACGGCGTCGATGAGGACGGCAATGTCGAACTACACTTGAGCTGCCACAAGCTCTCCATCACTCTAAACAATCAAGAAACCCTAACTTTCCTCCATTGAAACCACCAAAAGAAAGCTCAAAGTGAACACTCACAAAAGATCAATCACAGAAAATGTCCTTCCACAGTTTTCAATACAGAGAACATAGACATGCGCAGAATAAAGAGACGAGATCAGAGAAGTGTAACTGTAAAGCAATATGGAAACCCTAGATTATCTAGAGAGAGAGAGTGAGAGCATCTGATTGATGATGGTGTGGTATTTCGAGGCGGAGCTGACCGGACACTGACATTGGCACTGCCACTCTGGCACGTCGCGTGTGTACTGTGTAATGATTGTCGAATTCAGGCCGTTGGATTGGATAATTTCGTGATTGTAGAAACCATGATGGAAATGGAGCCGTTGATTGTTAATAAAGCTCTGGGGGTGTGGTTTGGTTAGAAAAGTGTCAGAGTATATAGTCAGGACTGTAGCGTCACAAGGCAAGTAAAGCACGCCAAAGAGAGAGGGGATAGGGGTGGGGGTCCAAATGAAACAGCGAATGGGAGGTTGACACGTGTGGACGGTAGATGGGTGAGACTTGAGAGTAAGAATGGTAGGGGAGGAGGGTGGGGCCACTATGATGTTGTGTTTGGATAATGGGAGCATATACCCTTGCAAGTACAATAATTTATCACCCCCCATATTGTGGGGGAAGAAGGAAGAATACTTGTTCTGGATTGTGTTTTTGTTTCCAAATCTACTCACACATTACAAATCCCTCATTCATTCAATGATTCAATAGTGCAGTTGTAAGGACATTCATGCCAGATCTAGAGTCTCAAAAATTGAATTAATTAGATCAAAAGTCTTCATGAATTCTCGGTCAAACCTTTAAGTCTGTAGACTTTTATCAAGTTTGAGGAGGTTTGACTATATTTAAACATGATTAACTAATTTAACTGATGTTTGATTGAACTCTTTTACCCCAGTCAAATTTCAAGACAAGAAATACTTCCAAGTTCAAGGTTAAACCCCCAACCTTTGACAAAGTTTGGCAAACTTTTGACTAAAAATCTTGTAATTTAACCAGAGTAAGTGTCGCACTAAATAATGAGCATGACATTTTTCAACAATGTGACATTTCATTATCCTAATTTGTGAAAGACAATCAATCTCGATTTGTCCAATTTTCTTGTTGGGCCATACTCACAAGTTGGATGGAATGTGTGTGGTGTGTCTCACGGTGATGATTTGACTAATTATATTTTTCCCTCTATATCAAGAATTTTCTATAGAATCTCAACTTAATTTATATAATTAAAAAATGAGAAAGCTATATGAAAATTTATCATTTTTATTGATTTGGTTACAAAAAATGTATATCAATTTGAATATGAGTAAGGCATTACATGATTTTGGTCTTAGATACAATCTTTAAAAATAAAAGCTTACATGGCCTTGGGTTTTTTTTTTTTTTTATGAATACATGGCCTTGGTTTTAGTTACATTCTTAAAATTGAAAACTGCATGAATATGTACTAATCTAAGAACTTTTAATCTAAGTTTGAATGCTAAGTTACAAGACGGGAAAAGGTTAGACACTCACCTGGATAAATATACTATAGTGATCAATGGTCATGTAACATCATTTAAACAATCAACATTTTATAAAAATACTATAGTTCTAGCATGTGATCATATTAGATGAATTGGAAACTAAAGCATGGTGGTTGTGTGTGCTTAGTGACAAGAACTGCTTAGTGACAAGAACAGGAAAATAAACATTTTTTTGAAATTGAATTCATGGAATTCTAAGGTCGTGTAACATAACCATATGCATTAACATGTGAATAATGCAAGCACGAAAACGTGTTCAACAACATTGAAACAAATGGCGTGCTTAGATCCTAATCTCTACCATACAATGACACCACACATGTTTATAACACTAAAAACTTAACTACACTAATCTGCATTCAAATTAAAAACAAACAAGAGGAGGGAGAGTTATCTAAAGTTTTTGAAGAGTGAAACAAGACAACAAGTTACTCAACTGCAAATCCGAGACTAGGAAAACCGGAATTGGCTCGGCGTGGTATGACTAGGAAAACGGGTCACAAGGTGTCTTTCTTTGTTTCCTCTAGAACCATAGGGCAGTGGGGTGCTTTCAAATTAGAATTCCGCCCTTTTTATAGTAGGGGGAAAGGTTCTGAAGGGGGTTGGTGGCTTGGCTTTAGGGGTGGCAATTTTTACCCATATCCATGAACCCACCCATTACCCACCTTATTTGGATAAGTCTTAACCCAACCTATTTAATATTTGGGTTAAATGGGTAAAGACCCATTTGGTTATTTAATTAGATGGGTCTAAATGGATAAATCCACTAATATCCACTAAACCCATCTAAAATTTAAATAAACAACATAAAATCTAAATTTCTATAAAATGACTAAAATACCCCTGAAACCTAATAAATGACCAAAATACTCTCAAAATCCAAAAAATTACCAAAATACCTCCAAAACCCAAAAAATGACCAAAATATCCCCAGAAACTCAAAAATTACCAAAATACCCCCAAAAACCCAAAAAATGACCAATATACCCCCAGAAACCCAAAAAATGACCAATATACCCCAAAAACCCAAAAAATGACCAAAATACCCCCGAAACCCAAAAAATGACCAAAATACCCCAAAATCCCAAAAAATGACCAAAATACCCCCGAAACCCAAAAAATGAGAAAAATATCTCCGAAACTCAAAAAATGACCAAAATACCCCCAAAACCTAAAAATGACCAAAATACCCCCAAAACCCAAAAAATGACCAAAATATCTCCAAAACCCAAAAAATGACCAAAATGCCCCCAAAACCTAAAAATTACCAAAATACTCACCAAAACCTAAAAATGACCAAAATATTCTCAAAACCCATAAAATGACCAAAATACCCCCGAAACCCAAAATATGACCAAAATATCTCCGAAACCCAAAATATGACCAAAATATCTCCGAAACCCAAAAAATGACCAAAATACCCCAAAACCTAAAAATTATCAAAAAATGACCAAAATACTCACCGAAACCTAAAAATGACCAAAATACCCTTAAAACCCAAAAAATGACCAAAATACCCCAGAAACCTAAAAAATGACCAAAATACCCCTAAACCCCACAAAATGACCAAAATACCTCCAAAATCTTTAAAATGAGCAAAATACCCCCCAAAACCTCTAAAATGTCCAAAATATCCCCAAAACCCAAAAAGTGACCAAAATACCCCCGAAAGCTTAAAATGACCAAAATACCTCCAAAATCTTAAAATGACCAAAATACACCCAAAATCCAAAAAATTACCAAAATACCTCCAAAACCCAAAAATTGACCAAAATACCCTCGAAACCTAAAAAATGACTAAAATACCCCTGGAACCTTAAAAAAATTACCAAATTACTCTGTAACCTAGATAATGACTAAAATACCTCCAAAACCCATAAAATTTCCAAAATACCCCCTAAACTTAAAAAATGACCGAAATACCCTGAAACCTAAAAAATGACTAAAATACCCCCCTTGAAACCTAAAAAATGACCAAAATACTCCCAAAACATAAAAAATGACCGAAATACACTCGAAACCTAAGAATTACCAAAATACACCCTAAACCTAAAAAATTACCAAAATACCCCCTAAACCTAAAAAATTACTGAAATACCCCTGAAATCTAGAAAATTACCAAAATACCCTGAAACATAAAAAATGATCGAAATACCCCAAGACCTAAAAAATGACTAAAATAACTCCAAAACCTAAAACAATGACCAAAATACCCCAAAAACCTAAAAAAATGATCGAAATACCCACAAAACCTAACAATTACCAAAATACACCCAAAACCTAAAAAATTACCAAAATACTCCCTAAACCTAAAAAATGACCAAAATACCTCCAAAATATAAAAATTAACTGAAATACCCCCGAAACCTAAAAAAATTACCAAAATACCTTGAAACCTAAAAAATTATCGAAATACCCCCAAAACCTAAAAAATTACCAAAACAATCCCAAAACCTAAAAAAAATTATCAATAAAAACCTTTGAAACCCAAATTATGACCAAAATACCGCTAAACATGTAAGATGACCAAAATACACTAGAAACATCTAAAATTACCGAAATAGAGGTTTAGGGTATTTTGGACGTTTCGAGGATATTTTTGACAAATTAAAGGTTCTAAGAGTCTTTCAGTCATTTTATAGGTTTCAAGGGAATTTCAATAATTTTTTAGGTTTCGAGGAATTTTGGTAATTGTTTAGGTTTCGGGGTTATTTTGATCATCTTATAGATTCTAAGGGTATTTTAGTCATTTTTTAGGTTATGAGGGCATTTATGTCATCTTTTAGTTTTAGGGTTATTTCAATAATTTTTAGATTTTTGGGTTATTTCGGTAAATTTCTAGGGTTTAGAAGTATTTTGGTAATTTTTTAGGTTTCGAAGGTATTTTGGTCATTTTTAGGTTTTGAGGGTATTTTGGTCATTTCTTGGGTTTCGGGGGTATTTTCGTATTTTTTGAGTTTCGGGGGGTATTTTGGTCATTTTTAGGTTTTGAGAGTATTTTGGTCATTTCTTGGGTTTAGGGGTATTTTCGTATTTTTAGAGTTTCAAGGGTATTTTGGTCATTTTTTGGGTTTTGGGGGGTATTTTGGTCAATTTTAGGTTTTGGAGGTATTTTGGTTATTTTTAGGTTTCAAGGATATTTTGGTCATTTTTTGAGTTTCGGGGGTATTTTAGTCATTTTTTGGGTTTTGGGGGGTATTTTGGTCATTTTTTAGGTTTTGGAAGTATTTTGGTCATTTTTAGGTTTCGGGGGTATTTTGGTCATTTTTTGGGTTTTGGGGGGTATTTTGGTCATTTTTTAGGTTTTGGAAGTATTTTGGTCATTTTTTGGGTTTTGAGGGTACTTTGGTCATTTTTGGGTTTTGGAAGTATTTTGGTCATTTTTTGGGTTTTGGAAGTATTTTGGTCATTTTTTGAATTTCGGGGGTATTTTGGTAATTTTTTGGGTTTTGAGGGTATTTTGGTAATTTTTAGATTTTGGGGTATTTTGTTCATTTTTTAGGTTTTAGGGGTATTTTGGTCATTTGTTGGGTTTTTGGGGTTTTTTGGTCGTTTTTTGGTTTTCAAGGGGTATTTTGGTCATTTTTTAGGTTTTGGGGGGTATTTTGGTAATTTTTAGGTTTTTGGGGTATTTTGGTCATTTTTAGGGTTTTGGGGGGTATTTTGGTCATTTTTTAGGTTTTGAGGGTATTTTGGTCATTTTTAGGTTTCGGGAGTATTTTGGTCATTTTTTGGGTTTTAGGGGGTATTTTGGTCATTTTAGAGATTTTGGAGATATTTTGGTCATTTTAGTGGTTTTTAAGCATATATGGTGATTTTAGAGATATCGAGGGTATTTTGGTCATTTTAGAGGTTTCATGGGTATTTTGTTCATTTTAGAGATTTTGGGGATAATTTTGGATGTCCAAGGGTATATTAGTAATTTTGGAAGTGTAGGGAGTATTTGTATCATTTTAGGTATTTAAGGGTATTTTGGTAATTTTGGAGGTCAATAGGGTATTTAAGTAGTTTTAGAGGTATTTGGGTCATATTGGGTTAAATGGGTGGGTTACTAATTAAATGGGTTGGGTTGGTAATGGATAATTAATTTATATATAAACGGGTCTTAAATGGATAAATGGGTAATTACACACCCAACCCATTTATGACTCAACCCATTTATGACCCAACCCGCCCATTTGCCACCCCTACTTGGCTTAGAGTCAAGATGTGCGAAAAGCAAGCAACAACGAAAAATGAAGGGAATTAAAGATAGATGGGTCCAACTACCGATCCCTACTCTGTCTACCAGTTAGCATATGGAAATCAAGTCCACATGTCGATTGGACCCAACACCAGCCACGATTCATTCATTTATTTTCTTCGACTTTCAACCCACCTAACCTCAATCAAACATTATTAGGTCCTAATTATTGTCAAATTAATTACTAAAAAAATCAAGGATTCATTAATGGCTGATGATCGATTAAATCAAATATGTGCATCTGTATCATTAATTTTGGTTCAAACCAATAAGACCAGGACATGTCATTGATTTAAAATTGAATCCACTTAGAGCATTCTCATTAAGCCTCCTAAATGCTATAAATGCTATTTTTTAGCATCTGAACCCCCAAAAACCAGGAAAATTATTAGGTACTCCCGGAGTACCATAAATGCGTACTCCCTCCTCTCACATGAATGGTGGGTCCCACCATGAATTTAATTAGTGGGACCCACCATTCATGTGAGAGAAGGGAGTACGCATTTATGGTACTCCGGGAGTATACAATAATTTCCCCAAAAACCAATTCCATCAAAACTCTTATATGTTATAAAATTTACAATCTTGCTACAGTGCACTCTCATTTTTTAGAGCACACTGTAGCAGTATTGTATAATATTTTATTGATTTTAATTCTCTCTCTGCTCAGACTCTCATACTCCCCTCAAACTCTCAAACTCTCCCTCTCGTTCTCTGGTTCTCCCTTACAACCCAGGCATCATCTCCCTTCCAACCCAGGCATCATCTCCCTTCCCTTTTCATCACGCTGCCTCCATTCTGATGAGCATCTGTTCTCCGTTAAGCTTCAATGGTTTGTGGTCGGCGATTGTGGTCTTGATTTGGTGGGTTTTGTGGGTCTGATTTGGTGGGTATCGGTGGTGCTCGACGACAGTTTTGATGGGTTGAGATCTGGGTGGTGGGTTTTGGCTGGGGTTGAGCTCGGGGTGGTGGGTTTTGGCTAGGGTTAAGAACGAGGTGGGTGGGTGGTGGTGGGTTTTGGTTGGGGTTGAGATTGGGGTGGGTGGGTGGTGGTGGGTTTTGGCTGGGGTTGAGCTCGGGGTGGTGGGTTTTGGCTAGGGTTAAGAACGAGGTGGGTGGGTGGTGGTGGGTTTTGGTTGGGGTTGAGATTGGGGTGGGTGGGTGGTGGGTTTTATGGTGGTAGTGATGGAGGTTTTGTGGTGGGTTTTCTGCTGTGGTTTGTGGTAGAGGTTTTGGTTTGGCGTGGGTCATGGGTCGTGGGTCACCAATCTTGGGTTTGTGTGTGTGATGGGTTATGGTTGCTACAATGGTGGTGCTGTGACTTGTCACCATGGTGCTGTGACTTGTGGCAGTGGTGGCTATGGTGGGTTGTGGTTGCTACAATGGTGGTTATGGCTAGTGGAGCGGTGGTAGGGGTGGTGGAGGAGGGGGTTGGCTGGTTGCTGTAGTTTTGTGTAGTTGTTTTATTATTATTTCAATGAGTAGTTTATATTATTTAAATGAAATGGTAAAAAATATAGAATTTTTGATGTTGGGTGTATTGTAAAATGAGTTGTTAAAAACTAAAATTTTGAGTTTTGAGGTGGTATATGCTAAAAATTTTACTCACCTTGATGGGAATGCTCTTGGGACCAATCAAAATAAAATTTCCATAATTGCGTGTGATTAGACTCAATTATGTGAATGCTTTTTCTTTTTTTTTTGGAGTTTCAACTTATAGCGTCTGCTCCTAATAGTAGCTCTTTATCATCATACCATAACACCAATCGGTTTTTGATATAGGCAGGGTTTGAACCCCGGCTCTCTTATTCAACCATTAGAGATTTTATCAGTTGAACTAATTGAAAACCACATGTGAATGCATTTTAGTTGTTAAAACTTTATTTCATAATGTCTTTTCCAATGGTCCAATTGAAGCTCGTTGCCCATTGTTTTGATCTTTATGATTTCATGACCTGTTTTACGTGAAGTAATTTATAAACCTTATGAAATTATCTATTTACCCTTCAGATGAGATTAAATGCAGGTTGTAAAGTGAGGTGTCTACATAATTCTCTTAAATCGAGTGAGATATCAAAAGATTGAGGACAAAAATTACCAAACACTTAGCAATTTGTTGCTAGTTGTTGACATGTTTGACATAATTTTGACCTTGGTCAAATGATATTTGATTGACATATATAAGTGAGAGATATTGTCAGAATGCAAATCAGAAAAGTTTCAATTTGAGCAGGACTTGTAAACAAGCTAAGTATTCTAAGTTTAGGATTGTGTTATTTAATTTTATTTCAAACATGAGCCAAGTTTAAGTTCATTACCAACAAGATTACATGTTCAACTTTAGTTCATTTTCTTATTAAACATGCTCAAGCTTGTTCACAAACTACTTGATTAACTTATTCTTTTCCTATATATAGTAAAATCATGACTAAATTTGTAACCCCTTCACAAATCTATAATTTTTTTACAACAAATGGATTGTTCATTATTACAAGTAATAATTTGATATCATATAAACTTATTTATAAACTTATATAATCTAATTTAAAGTCTATACAAGTTTATTTTTAGACAAATATACATATAAAAACATAATATGATATATAATTATATATATATATATATATATATAGTTAAATCGAGTCTTATGCTCACGAATACATTATTATGTTTGAATTTCTTAACTCATTTAATAATTGAGTTTAAACTTGGACTTGTGGCTTGTTGGCTAAACAAACATTTTTTTTCAAAGCCGTGTTCTATTAAACAAACATTTTTTTTCAAAGCCGTGTTCTATTATTTCATAAATTGCTTAGTTCTGAGAGTCTAAGAGTGTGGAATTTTCTAACGTCCAATGCAAAATCAATAAATTACAAAAAATACAAACTTGAACAATATCATATTCGAGTTTCCACGTTACCATGTTGATAGTATTGTTAAAATTGGAAGCATTAAGCCGTGAGCTTCGTATGAATGAAACATTGGTGTTGCTAGCTCTCTTAAAAGGTACCTAACTTGGATTAAATCGTGATTTGGAATGTCAAAATCCATGCATGCAAAAAATGTTCATCGGAAATCCTAAGTTTGAGCCTTTGAGGTATGAAATCATCGTCGGGCACCTGCTTTACGTGCAAACTTATTGCCTCAAAATCACACATATTTGATTTTAATTTTTTTTTTTTTTTTTGAGAATCACATATTTGATAATTGAAATAGAAATCATCTACTTTTAGAAACTGAAAATATTGTAACAAAATAATTTTTAAATGTGTGAATAGTGCCGTGAGACTTAGTCACTTAGTTTTAATGAAAAAATTGCTGAAAAGTGAGATTTGTGGGTCTCGTGTACTGTTCACGAGACCCACGAAATTGATAAAAGGGGCTGAAAAGTCAACAAAATATGGCTACTGTTTATGAACAGTAGTCGTTGTCCCCTAAACGCGTGCGCAGCCAAAAAAAAAAAAAACGCAATAGCTGGATCCAAACCCAACCTAGAAAGCTTCTCAACAAGCTATTTTAAACATTAAACGGTTCGGCCATAAATGGTCTAAAAATCTAATGCATTCTTTTTAATGAAATGGACATGCTTCCTTAAAATTAAAAATATTTCCCTGAAAAAAAAATCCCAATGCAAATTCAGGCACACTTTTAAAGAGATTATTGACACCTTTTTCTGATAAATATAATATTTGTACATTATCAAATACATAATATTTTCAAAAAGATTGGACGAGCTTCACAATAATTTAAAAAAAAAAATTAATAGCACATTTTAATCATTTAAAATCATGTTTAAAAAAAAATCATTTAAAATCATTTGTTCTCAATAAAAATGGTACAAAAGTATCAAGAAAATTAATTCACGCTTTAAAAAAAGAATTGGGGGCTATCCATAAATAATTAAGCAGAAGTCTCTAACATTTGCATCCCAAAATGAGGTACCATTTTATTATTAAGGCAGAAGATTAAGGTAATGATAAATACATGCATAATAAGGTGTCTACATAATAGTCCCATTGGCCACGGTCAACTTTGCCATAATGCAAAGATAAATACATAATAAGGTGTCTACAAATTCCCTACAAGTATTATGGCAAAGTTGACCGTGGCCCGCCGTGTGGTTATATAGAAATTAAAATTCGTGCGAATGATTTTAAAGCAATTAGAAAATTATCTCTTTTTTTTTTTTGCATGCCAACAATGTACAAGATAGGACCATAGGACATATATGATTACCTTTTTTTTTTTTTTTTTTTTTTTTTGAGAATCATATATATATATATATATGATTACCTAGAATATCAATTTCTTTAGTAGAGATTGTGGTGTGCCTTTGTTAGAAATTAGAATCACATTCTCTCTTCTCTGTGTATTGGTTTTTTTATTTATTTCAATGATAGCCTTTTTTTTTTCTTTTTTTTTTTTGAGATGGAGAATAACAATTCTGTAATATCTCCACGTTGAGATTTTTCTCTAGTTGGAAGCGAAGCTGGCGGTACTCAATTATGCTATTTAATGGAAGAATTTTGAAACAGACGAAGCACATCTTTAGCAACTGCAAATCAGCATATCTTTGTCGTAGATAATGGAGGGACCTCACCTATTCACAGTGGGAATTTCGTATCAAAAGAATCAAAACAAAGTGAAGAGAGAAGCATATTAGACACAAAGCATGACCCAGGGCCAGTATTCCAGTCCAACTCGTAGGAAAGGGTGTCTGATTCACTTGTTCTTTTCACATGAGCCACCAATTCTTTGGATGTAGTAATTACTTTAATTGACTAACTATAGCACACGAGGTGCCAATTGTCTCAACACCAACGGTGAGACTTCATAGAGGAGATGGAGGGTTGGTCCATAAATAGGGGTTTTAAAAAAAATAAAATTAAGTACTGTTTTTTAAATTCTAATGAATTTGTAATCTTAAAATCTGACCTGTTTATTTATTCTTTTTAATTGTTGATATGGCACTACGTCACATCAATTTGTAAAAGTCTTAACACTAATGTTCTCTCTAATGATATTTTTTAATTGATAATTTACTCTTTTATGAATGCTTTATTTGTTTGCACAATTATAACACAACTGAAGTTCATATTAAACTGAAAAATCGTTTGTTCTTGTTATATATGTTGCCCAATTGGTTTGGATTCTACAAACAAATCAATAACATTGATTAAGAATACAAAAGTCATGGTACAAGTTTATTGTCATGATACAAGTTTATTTATATAGGGTAATTAAAGAAAGCTTTTTGGAACAAGTCATAATACATATTTTTTTATAAATTGATAATTGGGATTGAGAAATTTGAACCATATATGTTTTTGTTGAAAGTATTAGGAGATTTTAATTTTTTATTTTTATAAAAAAAAGGTCAAGATGACTTTATTGAATGAAAAAAGAGAGGGAAGAATTAAATCGTATCATGAAGCACAAGGGACTCAATGTCATCATCAGTAACTTCTTTTATCCAAGCAAGAAAGTATTCACAGACTTTTGCATGTAATTGAACTACAAAACTCTTAGCATGTGTCACATTTTATATGATATTAAAGTTTCAAGCAAAAGGTGGAATATGAGTGTATAGTTACAACCATGGTCAATTGAGATTAGAGTGGCTGGAGTCAGTCAAAGTGCCTAGCCATGCTGGCGGCAACATTCCGGTTTGATCATGGACAGTCTTAAACAAGGGTGGCAACATTCGATAAACCCCGGCAACCTCCTTCAAAGCCACATTGCCACCCACAGCTGATCCATCATCTATGGCCTCTCCACCAGTCCCATTTGTCCAAATGCTAATAGTAGGTTTTAGTCCTTGCACGGCCTCTGCATTTATCTTGGCAATTTCTTGAAACATCCCTTTGTTTATCATTAGGTAGTCCCTCAATGCTGTATAATTTCCACCCAATGCATCTAGTAGGGTGCGTAGATAGATGCCTTGGGCTTGTGCAAGTGTCACAAGCCCCTCAGCCTCCTTCTTCTTCGCGTACAATTCTCCATCTACAAGTTGTTGACGAGTATAATATACTGCCTCAGCCATCGCTTTTTGTGCCTCCGCCGCTTTCTCCTTCTCATAGAGAACTGCTTCCGCATCTTTCTGTTTCTTATACAGCTCCCAATTTGCCTCTTGTACCTTTGTTTGAGAGAATGGAGTGAGGTAACCCAAATCACAATGTATAATTTATTTATATTTTCTTCTTTTGGGGTTTTAGAAGTGTAAAGGAATAATTTAAGATTTCTGGGTTATTATAGAAGTGATAATAACTCTACCCCAATGACCATTTAAGACGGTTACCTTGTAATTAATGTTTTTTTATATATATTTAAGATGCACGGTATAAAGATGGGTTATTTCTTTGAGTAATTTTTAGGTACACTCAGAGTACAGAGAATGATATTTCCTCCTCTCACATTCATGATGAGGTCTACTCATAAAATTCATGGTGAGATCTACCTTGAATATGAATTTTCCTATTTCTTTATATACAAGTTTTAATTAAGATGGGTTATATGTTTATTATACAAGTTTTAGAAGTAATTTAAGATGGTGTAGAGTTATCTTTTGGATTACTTAATTTATTTCTTGAATTTTAAGAATGAAATTTTGTTTAAAACATTTTTTTTAATGATATATATATACTCACACTAGCTACTTGCATAATATTTTATGTAAAAGAAAATTTGTAGATAATTTTTGTACCACAAATTTGACGTGATTAACTATTAATAAAGAACAAATAATAGATTTATATAAAAATAAAAAACAAATGCTTATAATCCATGACATCAAAATTGTTGTTGTAAAATAAAAATTATGGTCATAGAAGCACTCTACACAAAAACATACCTTGGTCTCATATTCAACACTAGCTTTGCTCAAAAACTCAGCCTTGAGCTTCTCCGTCCTGGTCAATGCATTCATCCTCTCTACCTCTCTCTGCAACTCAGCCTCCCTCAGCGCCACCGCCTTTGCTGCCTCCACCTCTGACACCTGCGCTCCCTTTGTCCACCCTGCTTTCTTCTTTGCCAAATCTGCGTTTGCCTCCGCCACCTCCGCCTCCCTCTCATTCTCATACACTTTCACTGCGGCCTTCACCTTTATCTCCTCCTTCTTCCCCTCTCCTTGTCTCTGCGTCGCTATAATCTTCGTCTCCGCATCTATCTTCGCCGCGTTCTGAAGCGTCTGTCCCTCTCTCAACTTCGATCCAATCTCTCCTTTCATCCTTGCTTCCGCCACATCAACCTTAGCTTGATTAGCCACTTCCATCTGAGTCTTCTGCCCTAAATAAGAGAAGTACTCATGTCCACGCACGTCCACTAACTGCTTCACGTTCGCGTTGTATATCAACAATCCAAACTGGTTGAGTTCAAGTTGCACTTTTTGGAAAACCTCTTGTTTAAACTCTTTGGTTCCTTTGAATATCTCTTCCATGGTCATGGAAGCTGCAAGAACTCGAGTCTCCCCCTCGATGATGCCTTGGACTAGCTCTTTGACGTGGTGGGAGAGCTTGTCATGTGGGGAAATGAGCTTGGCATATTTGAGGAGACTTGGCTCGTCGTCCATGCGAGGACCGATGGTGAAAACTGCAGGAAGAAGAAAAGGGAGCTTCTCGGCACTCATGGCTTGTACTTCGAAGGTGTAGTTGACAGGAGAGACGTCGAAGACTGTGAAGGATTGGCCTGGGAGCACCCATCCTTTCTTAGTAAGCTTGATGTCTGTGATGCCTACTCCGGTGATCACCAAGTATTCTGATGGGCTTGCTACTTTATACATGGTTTTTATGTTTCTTTTAAACCAGGGACAGAGAGTCAGAAATGTGATGGTATAGTGTTCTCTTGGGTGGAGGGAGTTTAATATAGGGTATAGCCGTATAGAGCTATATATAGTGCGTAAAACATATTCCTAGTTAATTTCATTCTAATTAAATAATTAAATAATTTTTTTTTTTAAAGGAGAGAATTGGATCCTTATTACATTCTATGCTTATCTGAAAAGTTCTTTGAAGCTCCACGATTAGACTATACTATTTAGGTTAGACTATTGCTATTTTTTTTCTTAGTTAATTCTTATCATCATTAATATTTGCGGGGTCATTGATAGTACATGTAAAAATATGTGTTTTTCTATTGTATTTAGTTAAGAAGAAAGTATGGTTACAAATTTAATTGTAGTTAATAACTAAAAACATTAATATAATTATATATTTTAAAAATCTAATGATTGGATTACATATTCTTTATCTAGTTAACATGCATGTCAAATACTCAAATTTCATGTCAATTTGATATTATTTACTATATGAGTTATAAACTTATTTTTTATACATAATTTTATATTATAAAAACTTGAAATTTAAATATATAATTAATAATATTGCTATTAACTTTTGATCATTTGGAAATTTTGCTATAATAATAATAATATGGAGGATATGAAAAGAAAATATTATTCAATGGTAGATTTGTAAAAATTTACATCCAATAAAATGAAATTAAGTGAAATCATAGTCAAACTTTATCCGTTAACTAATATCTATATGTCACTATTATCAATAAAAGAACACAACATATTTGTTTTTGTTTTTAATATCTAAGTTTTGACTTTAACTTTCTCAAAAAAAAAAAATTTGACTTTAACGAAACAGTAAGATGATATTTGAATTAAAAGAATGCATATATCATTCTGTTGGAACATATTATTTAGGTGAAAATACATAATTGTCTGTTAAGTTTATTAATTTGTTAAATGCTTTTAGTCTTTTAAGTTTCAAAATGAGCATTTTTTGTCATTAAAGTTTCAATAAAGAAAGTTTTTTAGGATTGCAATTGTAATTTTTTTTTATAAAAAGTAAGTTGTTACATTGTTAAAAAATATCACGTCATTAATATGTTGGACCCATAGATAAGAAAACTAATAGAAGTAGAAGGAGTGGTTAATACTTAATAGAGCTCATTTTTGAAAATTTAGAGATTAAAATTTAGAACTTCAGAGACTAAAATCATCTAATATGTAAACTTCAAGAATTAACAATGTTTTTTTATTCTATTATATATTTTATATGAAAATTGTAAAACTTGCCGTGGTAAAAACCATGTTCGCTTATTATAAAAATAAGGATGATATAAGAAATTAAAAAATTAATTTTTGTGCAGCAAGACCTATAATTGGAGAAATTATACGGTCCTCATGGTGGACCACGTCATTTGTTCACCATTCCAATAAAAGACTCCCACCTATTTAAAATTGCTGAGTTAGTATTTAATTTTTATTTAAAACTCCACAAGTTTAAACAAGTGAGAGTTTTTTACTAGAATGGTGGACCACGTTACTTGTCCACCATGTGAACCTTATAATTTCTCCTATAATTAAGGACACAAAAGCTTTAGCAACTCAACTACGGGAATGGAAATTAGTGAATATTTACTAGGAGAGACTCAAAATCATGTTGCACATATTTTAGCTTGACATACACATTCTGTTGAGGATGAGTTAGTGTTGATAGAAGGGAGTCCTGATTGTATTCTGCAAGCTCTAAACAATGACTTGATGTACTAGTCCCTTGGTTTGGCTGTTTTTAATGAAAGTAGGGATTTCTCACTCAAAAAAACCAAAAAAAACAAAAAAAACAAAAACAAAAAACAAAAAAAACAAAACAAAAAAAAAAAAACAAAAAGAACTGAAGAAGATTAGAGATAGTATTTATGAAGGTCGTTTTTGTGTGTGAATGAGAGCTAAGCTAATTATTCTTCGTCTTGTCACTTGTCAACAAAAATTAGATTAAACAAAAAAAAATAAAAAAAAAATAATTCACCTTGTCTCTGTCCCTTCCTCCCTCAACTTTTTCGAAAGTATGATTGAATTATTCAAAGCCAAAAATCACACATCTTTGTCATCGCTGTCCAAAAAAAAACTATACCATTTGACAACCAATTTCCACTTAGTTTATGCGTTGCAGTTCTTTCTGCCCTCTCACAAACAAACAGAAAAAAAAAAATATATATATATATATATATATATATATATATATATTCGATCACATTGGAACCCAGTCTAGAATGAGTTACAACTCTTGTCCGATCGACTGTGAGTGATTTACCTTTGGCAAATAAAACGTATAATTGCAAATTGGTTTATTAAAAATATTCCTAAGCATGTTTTTCTTTGTTGGTTGGCTGTTTAGAATAAGTTTGACTACCAAATATAGGTCAGATGCTTAGGGTTTCAAAGGGGATGTGATGTGTGTGTTCAATAGGAGTAAAATTGTGTTTCAAAAAAAAAAAAAAAAAAGAACTTTTTTTTTTTCTTTACCAAAAAAAAGTTTGGAAAGTTGTTTTAAGCGTCGACTAATGAGGAAATAAATTGGTGACTGGTGTTTAGAGCTAGACTGGGCTGTAATAAGGTAGTCAAATGGCAAAAAGCTTCAGCAAACAATATGCAAGGTGGCTTGAAGTGCTGTTTGGCTTCATAAGAATGCTAGGATTCACAATTTGGAAGAGCACGGTTAGAAGTTGATTTCATGCATAGCGTTGTTGTTGATGTTTGATATAGGCTTACTTGGTGTAAGAATGTTAAAGATTTCATTTAGAGCACTCATACCAGTCAGTGCAAAATAGAAAAAGTGTTCAATTTTATATATTTTTGCTAAAAAACTATCCACATCAGTCTATCTATAACATTGTGCATATACAAAATTGCTGCAATAATTGTGTATATTTACATGGTTACTGTAACTTTTTATTTGATTATTCTTTAAAAAAATTCTCTCTCCTCTTTCATCTTGTCAGACTCTCTCTCTCTATCTCTCTCACCCTCTTTTCAATGTCAAGAAAAAGGAGAAAGACCACCCAAAATCAACATCCACCCACCACCACCACAACCCATTAAAACATCAACATAAACTGAAATCAATGAAAACCAAACTAAAATTAGCTCAAACTCATCACAAACCCAACTCAAAATCAACACAAAACAAAATCAACTCAAAATAAAACGTAACAGAAAACCCACTTGGAAAAACCCAAAACCCAAGCCATCATTGCCATGGAGTGCTTGCCACAACCCTCACAGAGAGAGAGAGAGAGAGAGAGAGAGAGAGAGAGAGAGAGTTGTTGAAGTCAGTCATGCTGAGCTGGAGTTAGTTATGCTGAGCTGAAGTTATTCTGTTATGGTTGTTACAAGTAGTTAGTTAGTTGGTATAACTAATTGATAGTTAGTCAGTAGCTTAGTGTAATGGAATGGGTATTGTAAAGCCTATAAAGGGAATTGTATGAATTGAAAAGAATCATTCAGGATGTTAATACAGAAACTTCTCTCTATTTAGTTGTCTCTCTCTCTCTTTCTCTCTCTCTCTCTCACATTTACAATTTCCTTAGGAGGCCTAGTTCCCTCGAAGAACTACTCAACTTCTCTCTATTTCTTTCTTGAATTGAATTGATCTTATCAAATTGGTATCAAAGCCGATTTTGTCACTATGGCAGAAACTTGAACTTCTTCTTTTTTTAATGAAAAAGTCAATGCTTTGTCATTGACAATAGAGCAACACGACCAAGAATTTCGTATAGTTCATCAGAAGCTAGATGCAGTCACAAGTATGTTACAGACCTTATCAAAAACTGTGCAAGGAATTCCAGAAGTAAGCAATGGTTGGCAACAGAGAGCTACATACCCTCCAAGAACTTCATCTCTAATGACCACAAATTATCAAGATTCCACTTTGACAACTATTCCTAAAGCTGTGAGATTGGAGTTTCCGAGGTTTAAAGGTTAGAATCCATCGAGTTGGGTTTATAAGGTTCACCAATTCTTCCAATTATACAATCCTCCACCTAACCAGAAAATTTTGTTGGCCTCATATCATATGGAAGATAAAGCTCTAGTATGGTTTCAAGATGTTGAGGAATCTAGGCAGTTCACGAGTTGGGAAGCATTTGTGAGAGCCTTACATGTTAGGTTTTGGTGCATTAGCCTATGATGACCCAAAGGAAACTCTGACTAGGCTAAGACAAGTGAGTTCAGTAGCTATCTGTAAGGGTCAATATAAGGCATTGTCTAATCGAATCAAGGAACTCTTTGAGAAGCACAAGCTGAGTTGCTTCCTAAGTGGGTTGGAGGATGAAATAAGGTTACCACTGAGGATGTTGAATCCTCAGAATCTAAACACAACATTTGGACTTGCAAAAATCCAAGAAGAATACCTTCAGGCTAGTAAAAAGATAAGGCAATAAAGTCATAATCAGAAAGGATCAATTCCTGGTCCACCACCATTGATCAAGAATGAAGCTAGGGGTGCCAAATTGCCAATTTAGAAGCTGTCAACATCTCAGGTAAAGGAAAGGAAGAAGAAGGGCTTGTGTTTTCATTGTGATGATAAGTGGGTTGTTGGTCACCAATGTAAAACCCCTAGAGTCTTTTTGTTGGAAGGGTTACAACAGCAATTAACCTATTCATTTGAGGTAGATCCTAAGGATGAGTCAGTGGAGGAAGTTAGCGACCATTTGGAGAGTTCACAAGCCATAGTAGAAGGGACAGCTGAAATTCCTCTTTATGCTTTGCTTGGTAGTCCATCACCAGGTACTATGAGAGTGTGTGGAAGGATTAACAGCCAAGAAATGAGAATCTTGATTGATTCTGGTAGCACCCATAATTTCTTGGATATGTTTATGTGGTAGTCCTTGCAAATATCCTTATTTACTGCAAACTGTTTTGAGGTGAAGGTAGCTAATAGAACTGTGTTGAGAACAAAGGGGGTTTGTCATGCAGTTTCTTTGAAAATACAGGGCACTAATTTCTTGTTGGATCTGAATGTGTTGGCCTTGGGAGGCTGTGATGTAGTTTTGGGGACTCAATGGTTATACACTTTGGGCTTGATTCAATGGGATTTCAAGAAGCTGACAATGGGGTTCATTCAACAGGGGAAATCAATTTTGCTTCAAGGATTGAAGCCATCTGGTTTAGCTCTTCAAGATGCTGGTGTTTTCTTCAAACCTACCATCAAGAAAGGTTTACTTTTGCAAATCATCAACTGCAAATCTTCTACAGAACCAATTTAACAACATGCTGTGATTGACAACTTACTGCAGGAATTCAACAAAGTCTTTGTTTTACCTACAGATCTACCACCTTATAGAGGCCATAAACATTAGATTGTGTTAAAGGAAGGCACTCAACCCATCTGCGAAAGACCTTACAGGTATCCATTTTATCAAAAGTCTGAAATCGAAAAAATTGTGCATGATTTACTTAAGGCTGGTTCTATTAGAGTGAGTCATAGTCCATTTTCTTTTATAGTCTTATTGGTGAGAAAAGCATATGGTAGTTGCAGAATGTGTGTCGATTATAGATCTCTAAATCAAGCTACTGTAAAGGATAAATATCTTATCCCAGTTGTGGATGAATTGCTTGATGAATTGGGTGGTGCTACAATTTTCTCTAGGTTAGACCTTAGATCGGGTTATCACCAAATTAGAATGAAAGATTCTGATATACCTAAGGCAGCATTTAGAACTCATGAAGGGCACTATGAATTTTTGGTTATGCCATTTGGATCAACTAATGCTCTATCTACTTTCTAATATTTGATGAGTCACATTTTTAAACCCCACTTGAGGGTTTTAGTCTTCTTTGATGATATATTATTCTTTAGCAAGACCTTAGAAGATCATGTGGAGCATTTGAGGGCTGTTTTAACCATCTTACTTGCTAATCAATTATATACAAAGCAAAGCAAGTGTGCCTTTGGCTATGTTGAGGTGAAGTACTTTGGTCATATCAATTCAGGTTAAGGGGTCAAAACTGACCCTAAGAAAATTGAAGCTATGTTAATGGCCTACTCCAAAGTCTGTGAAGGCATTGAGGGGTTTCTTGGGGTTAACTGGATATTATAGGAAGTTTATTCAGGGTTTTGGTATCATAGCAGCCCCTTTGAATGCTTTATTAAAGAAGGATGCATTTCAATGGACTTCACAAGCTGAATCTACTTTTAATGCTCTCAAATTGGCTGTCTCAAGTCCTCCAGTTCTAGCTTTGCTTGATTTTTCAAAGTTGTTTGTGGTAGAATGTGATGCTTGTGGTGTGGGGTTAGGTGCTATTCTTATGTAGGAAAGAAGGCCATTAGCTTTTCATAGTAAAGCCCTTAAGGGTCGATGATTGCATCTCTCTACCTATGAGAAAGAGTTCTTAGCTATTGTGAAGGTAGTAAAAAAATGGAGACCTTACTTGGTAGGGAAACCTTTTGTCATCAAAATTGACCAGCAGAGTTTGAAGTTTCTTCTTGAACAAAGGGTGGGCACACCTGCTCAACAAAAATGGATTACGAAGCTCTTGGGTTATTTATGGTTGAATATAAAAAGGGTAAGGACAATAAGGTTGTTGATGCTTTATCTCGAAGAATGGAGGGTGTTCTCAACTCCACGGTATCAGTTCCTGCTGACAAATGAGGACAGTAAATTGGGGTATGCTAACCAAGATGTGGCCTTGTTTTTAATTTCTTTCCCTTGTTCTTTTTGGTTGAGCATTTTACAGGACAGTTACCTTAATGAGCAGGAATACCAATAGCTTCTTGCTTCTTTTACTAGTAGTAATCCACTTGCAAGGTTCTCTTTGCATAATGGTATTATTTTGTACAATGATAAGAACTTTTTGAGTGCTCTTTCTCCTTTAAAACCTCTGGTTTTACAGCACATGTATGACTCACCACTTAGAGGTCACTCAGGGTATTTGAAGACCTTACATAGTGTGAAACAAGATTTTTTTAGGAAGGGTATGAAATTAAATGTTAAGTCCCTTATTAAATGTTGTGAGGCGTGTCAAAGAATCAAGATGGACACATTAAAACTTGCTGGGTTATTACAGCCACTTCCCATTCTTGCCAAGCCTTGGGTTGACATTAGTATGAATTTTGTCAAGAGCCTTCCTAAGTCCATGGGGTATGAGGTTGTTTTTGTCATGCTTGATAGGCTCACAAGGTATGTGCATTTCTTAACTTTATCCCATCCTTTCACTGCTACTAAGGTAGCTTCTGTGTTCATAAAGGAGGTTTTTAGATTGCATGGCATGCCTGTTTCTATTGTAAGTGACAGAGATGCAGTTTTTACTGCTCAGTTCTGGAAGGAGTTGTTCAGATTACAAGGCACTGAATTGGCCATGTCCTCTGCTTACCATCGACAGTCTGATGGACAAACTGAAGTGGTTAATAGAAGCTTGGAACATTATCTCAAGGCCTTTGTTAATGATAAACCTTACACCTGGGTTACCTGGTTACATTTGGCAGAACACTGGTTCAATACTAATTTCCATACCTCCACTAAAATGACACCATTTGAAGCTCTTTATGGTTATTCCCCTCCAAAGTTGCTTGATTCTGTTCTGGGTACTACACAGGTAGCAACTATGGATCAATTGTTACAACAGAGACAACACTTGTTATCACTTTTAAAGTAGAATTTGGAGACAAGTCAGGCAAGAATGAAGGCTCAGGCTAATCAGCATAGGACTAACAAGTCCTTTGCAGTTGGTGATTGGGTTTACCTCAAACTTCAACCTTATAGGCAGCTTTCTCTTAGGTCCAGCAACTTTCATAAGCTGTCCCCCAGATATTATGGTCCTTTCCAAATTCTGCAAAGGATTGGACATGTAGCATACAAGCTTGATATGCCTATTGGCTGCCTTATCCACCAAGTTTTCCACATTTCTTGTTTAAAGCTTAAATTGGGCAGCAATGTGGTTCCTTTTCCTACTCTTCCACCTGTTTATGATGAGGGGTTGTTCAATCCTGAACCTATTACTATCCTTCAAACTCAATCTAAGTAGTTAAGGACTATATCCATCACTGAGGTTCTAGTTCAGTGGCAGGGCCAACTTCTAGAAGATGCTACTTAGGAGTCCTTGTTCTTTCTCTAAAATAAGTTTCCCCACCTTGTGGGAAAGGTTCTTTGAAAAGAGGGGTGATGTGTAGTGATTTGGATTATGCTGTCGGTGAGGATAGTGCAGAATTAGTTGTGCACATCTGGTGTGTTGTAGTGAAATTGTGTCTTGAATTGCTTTCTGCAGTTAGAGTTGTTATGTTTGCTTATGTAGTGTGTTGTAGTGGAATTGTGTCCTTGAATTGCTTTATGCAGCTGGAGTTGTTATGTTTGCTTATGTAGTATGCTATTCAAACTGAAGTTACAAGTACTTGACATCTGGCATGGACCTTGTGGACAAGGTCTTTCTTAAGGGAAAGGGAATGATAAGAGCTGAAGTTGTTGAAGTCAGTCATGGTGAGCTGGAGTTAGTTATGCTGAGCTGGAGCTATTCTGTTATGGTTGTTACAAGTAGTTAGTTAGTTGGTATAACTAATTGATAGTTAGTCAGTAGCTTAGTGTAATGGAATGGGTATTGTAAAGCCTATAAAGGGAATTGTATGAATTGAAAATAATCATTCAGAATGTTAATATAGAATCTTTTCTCTATTCAGTTGTCTCTATTGTTAGGATTAGTGTCCTTAAATCCTATTGTATGATGCTATGTATGATATTATGTATAACTTGATGTTGTGATTAATAAAGTTATTTTATTATTATCTAAAATAATGGTAACATGAATATTTGGACATTATTATTTAATCCATGAGATGCATAGTATGTAATATATGTGATTTAGTCACAGAATATATAAGTCACAAGTTCTTTATAAACTCAGAATTTTAGTTCGTAGTCGGTGATGAAATTGGGTGTTTCATCTGCGAAGACTATAACATATCAACTAAGATAATTTGTCTTGATAATGGAAGTGAAAACTTCTAGTTGATATGTTTTAAGGATTAAGACATATTGAACTGGACCGCTGTAAGATTTATTATTCTCTTAATGACTGTCAAATAAATAATAAATCTCATGACTTCTATTTACATGAACTCTTAATCTTGAGAGAATAATGGACCTGATCATCAAGTGTAGATTGCTTTGATATCAGGAGTGAGATCTAAAGTCATGATCAAAACCTCTGTATGTTAGGCAACCACATTTAGTGTTGATGGAACATATATTCTCAAGATGGAATTCATAATCTCTTAACGGAGATATAAAATATTCCCTTGAAATAAGTTTAATGAGTTCGGTTATTCAGAGTGTTAGTCCTAACCACTTTAGTAAGCAGTTACTAAAGTATATTTTTATGAAATTCAATTTCATAAATATATGATGAATAACTTAAAGGATTAAACCGGGTACTCAAGGATTAAGATGTAGTAATCTTCAAAGTGGCAGTCTATATTCATAACTTTATATTACTACAGATATTTTAATGAAAGGGTTGCATGTATAATAAAGTCTTGAGATATAATTTATTAATAAGGCCTACAGTAGTATTAAATATAATTAATGGTAACTTTGGACTTGTCAAGAGTTGACAGAAAAGCCCAAAGCCCATTGGAGCCATAATGTCGTATTTGTTTCCTTTTGGTCCCACTCCAAGCCACATATTAAAACCTACTTGGAATAGCCCAAAAGGCTAGCCCAATTAGATAATCAGTTATAAGGAGAGAAACATACAGAATTTTGTATGTAAATGAAATGATTTGTATGTAAATGAAATGACACTCTCTAATTCTCCCTTGAACACAAATATATAAATTGATTGAGAGACCAGACTTCTTGGGCATAAGTGGAATTAGAGTGAAGATTAAAAGTGTTCTCGAGTGCTTCTAATATTTTGTTTTGAATTTCACCGCACCAAGGTACACTCTCTTGTTCTTATATTCTGAAATTTACATAGTACATGTTATCAATTGTGAATGAAGTAGATCTGTTAATTTTCCGCTGTGTATATTTTGTATACGATACAAACATGTATTTATCCAACATCTATCTCTCTCTCTCTCTCTCTCTCTCTCTCTCTCTCTCTCTCTCATTTACAATTTCCTTAGGAGGCCTAGTTCCCTCAAAGAACTACTCAACTTCTCTCTATTTCTTTCTTGAATTGAATTAATCTTATCAGAGAGAGAGTGTGAGAGAGAGAGAGAGAGTGTGTGTGTGTGTTTTGAGACATGAAGGCTTGGGTAGAGAGAGAAATTTTTTTCAAATTTGAAGAGATCATAGCACTACAAGAAAAAACCTCTTTTGCAACGAAATATTTTGTTGCAATAAACTCAAAATTGTTGTAAAAAACACCTATTGCAACGAAAAAATTTCGTTGTCCACCATTGCAAATTTACAATAAACTCTGTGGTAATAGGCTATCACAACAAAAATTTTGTAGCAATAAAATATTTTTATTATAATTGAAAAATATTTATTGCAACGAAATATATTGTCTATAACTTATTGCAACAATTTGTTTGTTGCAATAAATATGGAATATGGAAAGTTTGTCGGATCTTCATTTGCATAAAAGATTTGGATCTTAGGGTTGCCATCTTTCAGCAATTCCCCATGATATTGGCTACCTATCCCTTTTAAATGTGTTACGTCTAAGTGGAAATAATTTTGTTTTCCTTGCTGAAAGCATCTCTCAACCCTTTTTAGACTTAGATTGCTCGACTTGGATGGTTGCAAGAGGCTTATGTCATTGCCAAATTTTTTGTCAAAAGTTAAGCATATAAGTGTAAGCAATTGTACCTCATTGGAGAGATTTCTAGAACCACGAAATGATTCCTGCAAGTCATGTCATTTTAATTTATGTTTCGAGTGTATCAACTACTTCAAATTGGTTGACAATATTGACAGCAGTAGTAACATGCTTTAGGTATCTCCCTCTCTATTTTCTTAATATCTGTCTCTGCTCGTCTATTTGTGTTGGGTTTTTTTTTCCTCCTCAACGTCGTTCTTTGAATATTTCAAGGACAAAGTGGTAAACTACTAGGGAGATTACCTTGTATTATTCCTAGAAGTGAAATTTTGACATGGTTTAAAGAAGTGAAAATATGCAAAGAGTCGTATAGCTCCTCACTAGTAACTCCGGAAACTTATTGCAACAAAATTTTTTTGTTGCAATAAGTCACTGCAACAAATTTTCCCTCGCCATGTTCGCAAACATCTACCAAATAATTTAAGATTTCTTGAATGGAGTGATTATCCTTCAAAGTCGTTGCCTTGTTTCCAACCAAATGAGCTTATTCAACTTCGTTTGCAATGGAGCAAAATTGAACTTTTTTGAGAAGGAATGAAGGCCTTAGGGTTCCAAAGTGGCCCTTTTTGTTTAAGATTGGGCATCTTCAAAAAGGAATTAGAGTTCCAAAGTGACCCTTTTTATTTTTTTGATGATGTGAAACCTTGCCTAGATAGAGTCCTTTGGACTCATCCCCGAAGAATAACCAATAGAGCTAACCCTCGCCAAGATAAATAACTTAGGACCCACCCTGAAGTGTAACCAATAAAGCTGACCCTTGCCGCCTCCAGCATGCCTCTTTTTCTTCATGATAAATACTTGTATCCTTGGCTCCCATAATATCTATGGTTTGTACTACTTCTGTTCCCTGATAAGAAAAACTGGAATTGGTGAACTGCAAAATATATTATTAATATAACTATTCATATATTTAACTTTGGTGAATAAAAAGTAATATAATGAGCTCAAGTAAATAACCTCTTACCATATTGTTTTTCAACACATGATCAATGTCCGTATAAAGCCACAATTTACTATGCTTTCCAGGCTCATCATGATACTTTTGACAAATTGAGTTCCTACCCATTTCTCCTAGTTGCTTGACCAAATGGAAACTTCTCCAGTCATGTTTAGCCTTTTGGGAAGCTAGCCATGCTGACATTGTGCAACCAAAAGTTAAATGTGAATCGAGCCAACTCTAAAAACCCTAAATGTTAATGTCAGAAAATTTTAGCTACATACAACAGGAACTTCAAGTCTCCATTTGGGTGAAAGCTTTGGACACTTGGCCTTCTCCATGAGTACTAAGTCATGCAAGCATCTCCAACATACATGGCACGGCTTATGGGCTTACGCTATGCAAACTACACTCCCTCAAATCCTTTAAGGTGCATGGGCTTGGGTCATACAAAAGAGAATAAAATGAAATTAAATACATGAATTGGGCTCAAGAATAAATCAGGCTTAGCTTGTATTAGGCTTGTAGGATTTTCACAAAAGTAAATAGTAACTGTATGTTTTAGAGGATATTCATACTTGCTTGTAATGTTATGAATTTTATATAATATTTTATATCTAATCATTTTAAAATTTAAATGGATTTAGTAATATTGCTCATAAATAGTAATAATAATAATAACTATAAAAATCTCTTAGTTTGTTGGCACCTCCCTCCTATAAAGGGAACACTTAGGTTCGATTCTTAAGGGTTAGATCAATATGCCTCTCCATTAAAAATTGAAATTGACAAGTTGTGAATGAAAAAACAAAAATGATATCAATAATAAGCTTATGTGAACATTATGTGGGATTTAGTATGTGCATCTGTTTGAAGTCATTTATTTTCATTAGCTTATTTAAAAAACAAATAGGGTAGAAACCTAAAAATATTCATCACATACCTAAATATCTATCCAAATAATATGCCTATAGACACTATCTTACATACCTAAATATCTATCCAAATAATATGCCTATAGACACTATCTTACAACTAGTTGAGGTAACAAGTTCGAATTGTTGGCAATAAAAAGAAAAAATCAATTTGAACTCATGTGAAAGTATTGTTAGATTAATTTCATTAGTGTGTGTTTAAGATAGCTTATTTTCATTAGCTTATTCACAAAATTGAAAATGATGTAAGACTCTTCAAGTGTTTGAGATGCTTATTTTCATTAACCTTTTTTTTCAAATGAACTTGGTAAATCTATAACTGAACCTTAGAAAGTACTTTAAAAAGTTATACATAACTTGACTTTATTTATAAAAAAAAAAAAAGAGAAAAAAGAAAAAAAGAACTTATATACTAAACGGTCCAAACCAAACGAGTTGGAAAAGTGTGTCAATTGACTTGTTCATTCAATTTTAGGATTAATCCTATGTAATTTAGGATGCCGACCTATCCTACTTCAAAAATTTGTTAATTTTGACACCAAATAATAGAGAAAAGCATCTCAAAATTAGTTTTAATTAAAAAAGTCTAGTAAATGAGCAATAGTTTAAAGTGAATATAAAACAATGAGCCAGTGTTGGGATTTTTTTCTTCCACGAGACTTTATAGCATTTTTCTATAAAAAGTGAAGGGTTGTTACATAAAAAGGTTATATAGTACTGGCATCTGCACACATCAAAGAATTTTACAATTTGCCCCCAAAATTTTCAAAACACGAACAGAATAATTTTCAGAACATGGATCGAACAGGAAGTCAGGAACAAGTTAATCATATACTGCTTAATGCCACACTCAAGGTTGTCAAGATTGAGTTCTTACGTAGAATCATAAGAGGAAACCGCCTATTTTCAAATTTAAAGTAAAAAACAGATTTGTAATAATTTTGTATGTTGATTAATCACGAAAATTATGAATTCATCTATTGAAAAAACAAAGATTTGCACCGATATAATTTATTTTTTATGCCATACATCGCTACATCTATATTAATAAAACAAATATATTAATGTTTTAATACAATATATCCAAAAAGTTTATCAACATTAAAAAAATTATATGTGGAAGACGAATTTGACGGCAATGTAGTCTATGCAAAGGCAAAGGGCTTCTAAGAGGACTGCTAGGAGCTATAGCCTATGCAACGGCAATGGGTTTCTAAGAGGACTGCTAGGAGCTACAAGCTTGATTCGACTAATAAGGGTTTGAACTTTGAGGTTTCCCATTTTTGAATGTCAGGTATTTTTTAGGTTTAAATTGTGGTTTTCTTTTGATTTTTTGGTTGATATAGGCGTAAATTTGGGACTTCAATGCTCGAGCCACTAGTAATCTGTTGGACTTGAATAAGCCGAATCAAAATTTATGTTTTAGTGGGATCAGTAAGATCCTAGACAATTGTGGTTTTCTTTTGAGAATTTTGGTTGATATAGAGGTAAAATTGGGACTTCAACACTCTTTTGAGCAACTAGTAATCTGTTGGACGCATGGGTTTAGTTGGGCTTAAAGAAGCCAAACCAAAATTTATGCTGGAGTAGGATCATAAGATCCTATATGATCCTATTGGCGCTTATTATTAGGAATGTTTGTGTTGCGGTGTGATTTTGAGCCATTTTTAACACTACAAATACTTTGCGGTGCTGTTTAACCAAAATCATAACTACACCACACGTGTCGTACAGTACAATTTAAAGTTTAGCCAAAATCATAAATGCACTGCATTTCATTTTAGAGATCAAATATGCAATGCAAGAATAAGATGCGATTTAAAACCGGTATATTTTTCCAATTTTAGGCTTTTCCAGCTAGCCCAAACTAATTTTTTCCCTTTGCTTTGAACTAAGTTTTAAATTATTGAACCAGTTTTTCTTTATATTGGACTGACTTTTCTACCCAACACTTGCTTATTTATATATATTGAAAACTAAGATTATTAAAGTTATAAAATATTAAAAAAATAAATATATTAATATATATATATATAGAGAGAGAGAGAGAGAATGTGGTGAGGTTACCACCCAGGAACAACACAGCAATTGAGGGGGCAATAATTCACCCCAAACATTTATGATATTTCTAGTTGCAATGATGTTATGGTGTCATTGGTGCAGTTTGGATTCAACGTTTGCCTCTGCGTTTGGCGTTTTGGTTTTTTTTTTTTTTTTTTTTTTTTCCAGCCGCTTATGTTGACTGTGAGAGACAAAAAAAAAATATGAACAGTGCATGCACTGTTCACACACTGTTCATGCAATATAAAATATTAAAAATGAGTCCCACGACACTATTCACACATTTAAAAATTATTTTGCTACAGTGTTTTCAGTTTTCAGTTTCAGCAATAATAAGTTCAATCCAAACGGACCCATTATTCCCATCACGGGAAATCAAATTTCAAATCGTACAAGATTAGAGGACATGCCCTTACAATCCAACAAGGGTTTGGTATACCCATAATTTATAACAAGTCATTTCCCCGATTCAAAGATAAGTACCAAACCCTGGCAAGCTTATTTTAGGTAGCGGTAACTTGATTTAGAACTATAGCACAAGGTCATGAAAACTCAAGTCTCAACCACGTTCACAAGGTTCTTGGCAAAACACAACCATATTTCGAAACAATTTAAAAAAGGATCCCATACTCAAAATGAATAGCATGGCAAAATTCAGGAACTCCAATACAAAGATTTAATATGTTAATGACAAAAACAAACGGACAAAAAAGTCTCATCTGGACTCGGCTTAAACTAACATCATCTCATTCAAATGTAATACTACTGAGAATTGTTACACACTGAAGCTCACATTCCTGTAAATGCCTTCTTACCAGCTCCTCCGGAAGACCCAGCTGAAGTCACCTTCAAAACATTAAACCTTACCGTCTTTGACAATGGCCTGCAAAAGACAATATATTACACATTTGGGTTTTTGAAATTAATACTAATACTTGTTTCATCAATTTACAACCAAAAATGATCATAGAAGGAGCTTAGATTTAAATATAACCTGCACTGGCCAATGGTGACGTGGTCTCCCTCTTTCACACGAAAGCATGGGGATATGTGTGCTGGGATGTTTGAGTGCCTCTTCTCGTATCTAAGAGTTACAAAAAGGTTAATTTTCTCATCCAATAAAATGAGAAGGAATAACTATTATTGTTTTTATGGATGAGCAGTTCTTGCCTTTGATATTTCTTAACAAAATGAAGGTAATCACGACGAACAATGATGGTCCTGATCATCTTGGCACTGTGGCAAGTACCAGAAATCTGACGACCCCTGATGGAAACATTTCCAGTAAACGGGCATTTCTTATCAATGTATGTCCCTGAAAAGTCAAAACAGCACGTCTTGTTACTTGATCTTAAAAATTGAATAGCATAAAAAAGAAAAAGAAAATGCGACCTAATCATACAAAATATATGGCAAAATACACTTTAATCTGCAGTTCAACTATCAAAAATGTTGGAATAGCATTAAAAATAGTGACATAATCATACAAAACATGGCAAACACACCCTAATCTGCAGATCACCTATGAAATTAAATTTTCTAATAGTCACCAAATTGAACCAATTCATGATCAGATCTAGGAATGCTACTTTACAATCGTTCAGATATGCAATTGTAAAGAGTTGAAAATAAGATTTACATGCAGCAAATGGGTAAAGACCTGTCCATCACTTACTCTTGTGAGAGGAGGAAGTGTCATTTGAACTAGTGCTCATTTGCATGTTCAACTGAAAAATCTAACAGGAATATTATTATTAACAGACCATCTTCCAGCTATGCCCCCACACCCCTTTTAATTACTCCAAAAACAAATTAAAACAAAGCTAGGCACAACTTTATATTTACAATAAGCGTATATTTTATAACTGAAAGACAACCATGGTGTCAAAACATCTTATTCCATGTGATTTTGAGCAACATAATAAGTATTACACTGGATGTATAACAGATTGAGCTGCATGGATCAATGTCTTGGTTAAATTCCATCCACATGGATAATATACTGCCAACTTAAAGTTAAAATTCCAAACAGATAAAAATTACAAGATTGAACTGGCAATGCACCATAAGTCACAGAAAAGAGGAAGTATTCATGCAAGACACAAAAGGATAGAATCAGTAGTAGTATTTCCCCCAAAAAAAAAGGTTTTTGTAAGGTAAGTTTTTGGCACCTGGTAGAATTGGAACCCATGAGCTCACCCTCCACCTTACTTTCAAAAGGGGAAGATGTGCATGGCTTCCAAACACAAAAAAGATACAAGACCAAACAGGCTATGCACCACGGAAATCACATAAACAAAAATAAGGACTCTAAGCAACACATGAAAGGCGTTGAAGCTAATTTTTTTTTAAAAACAACTATCACTTACTTTGCTTTTTACATAGTTCATTACGCACTAACTACTCCCATTTGCAAATAATTTCATAGTTACAAACCATGAGAAAATGATTTAATATTTACAAAGCGGGAGGGGGTTAAAACCCTGTCAGTGTCTGTTAGAAACACCAGGAGATGCCAGTTAAGCTACAAGACTCTTACCAAACAAAAAGCGCATATAATCAAATGCGCAGACTCCCAAGTCCCATAAGCAAATAATTAACATTGCAAACACGCCAATAACCACATACAAATCCAACAAATATGTTCATTCCTATAATTACAAAAACGAGACAAGATCGACCAACAAAACAGCCTACACATTGATTAAACACACTAAACATAAACAGCACGAATAAAATCATTGAAAACTAATACACACCAACAAAATCAATTAACACATTAATCATATTATCAAAGAATAAAACACATCTTTAGGTTCAATAAATACCTTCAATAGCATCTCTGGGAGTTTTGATGCCCAACCCAACATTCTTCCAGTATCTATTCCCACCTTTTCCAGGCCTCTTCCCTTTGCCAGTCTTCTTCGCGCTGTACAATTTTTCATCAAATTTTCTTAGCAAAGTCTGCTTTGATTAAAACTTCAATTTTCATTTCCAACAATTTTAAACAAATCTCATTCAAAAACTTCTTGGATTACTTAAATTCGTTTCATTTTCTTTTCAGATCATATTGGATATAGCTATGATGGAACGGAAATGTGAAAATCTTACCAGAGGAAAACCTTGGGCTGCTTCAAGAAAGCCTTCTCCGTCTGCAATGTTCATAAATGGTGAGTTTAGAAGCGTATTGAAACAGACATGGAATAAGAGAGAGAGAGAGCGAGATCTGGTAGAACCTGTTCCGCCATGGCTAGGGTTCGTGTAGACTTGTAGAAGCTGAAGGCGCAGAGGAGGCGAAGATGCAAAACCCTAATCGGAGCAGAGAGTGAGGGTAGAGAAGCTTATAAATGGAGCCCTAGATGCACGAAATGACCATATTACCCTCTATCTAATGGGCCCAATCGACCTTGTTTTTTGATTAAAAAAAAATATATAAAATTGGGGGCCTTATTATCGATAGTCTTGGATCTTCATTGGGCTGACGGTGGCCCATATTTGGATCCTCTATTGCACAAGAAAAGTGATCTAGCGGTAGAAAACTCTGTTGAGTTGCTTAATTTGGATAAGTTTTGAACTCAATTAAACATTTGGTTTAAATGGGTAAATACTTTTTGGGTAATCTAATTAAATAAGTCTTAATGGGTAAATTCATTGGGTACCCTTTTTTTTTCTTTTTTTTTAAGCTCTTCTAAAAAAAAGTTTAAAATGTTTATAAAGAAAAAAAAAATTCTAGCCCTTAGTCCCTAAACACACACAGCTGTTAGTCTCTTTACCCTCCCTTTCTAAGAGAATCTAATAAGCCAATGACTTTGGGAATTGTGAATTTGAATAATGGCAAGTCCTATTATTGTTTGGGTGCTTCCATGCCATAACACAATGCATGAGAAAAGCCCTCTTGTGGTAATAGAACAACACAACAGCTCAAGGCAAAGCACAATATATTGAGGTAGTAATTATTATGCCCATTTATTACAGCCACAACAACATTGTTAACATTAGGCAAACAAATTAAACACACAACCAAAAACCAATGAACTTGTGATAAAAAAAAAAAGAAAAAAAAACCCCACATACCAAAACAACAACAAATCAACAAAAACCCCCAACTTATTTTTATAATTAGCAATCCTAACATCACTTCAAAGTTTTTCTTTCATATTTTCACAAACTTCTTTTGTACATTTCAAAAACAACATTAAAGTACAATAAAACAATAAATCCGCCACAACGGGAAGCACTGTTGGTGGTGTGGTGTGGGACTTGGTGGCTACTGCAGCCATAGGTGACCCACAGAAAGGTATGGTAGAAGAAATAGAGGTTTTGAAATTTGGAGAATGTTGAGAGAAGACAAAAGGCAAACACGAGAGAGAGAGAGAGAGAGAGGCATCCCAAAATTTGAATAAGCTTTCATCGTTTCACTGGTTAATAGACGTTCTGATCTACAATGGTTATTGGTAGGTGAGCTAATGTAATCCATTGGTTAGGACTACAAGGCTAGCTTGCTGCTCTTGTAGTTCGGGACTACTTAATAATTTTCCATGGCTAAGGGAGGTTCACGGCCTACACCACTTAAGCATATGCCTAAGGCTCCCCAATAATAAAAGGCTCCAAATTGTATAGATGAATAATTGGTTTCACAAGAAAAAAAAAAAAAAAGGATGGTATAAGTGTGTTGTGTGCTCTCTTCCCTTAAAATTTTTAGTCAATAGAAACCTAGCCTAATTTTAAGTTCAAGTTATTTAAATGAAATATGTACACACACATGAGTGTGTCAAATCATCATTGACGACCAATTTCCTCTAATAGTTTTACGATTCAATTTTTGTAAGTCAATATCCCTCATAGTAAATTTGTAATATCATCATCTCAATCTCTCATTCCACACACCAAAAAAATCTTTCACTTTCTCAACACCAAAATCAAATTTCAATGTTTCTTCACCATGCATCACCTAGCCCAAGGTGAAATGATAATCGTTAGAAATACTAAATGAATAGTATTGTATTTCCCAAGTAATAAAATATACATGAGTGCTTTTATATATGAGGTAGAGTGCGTAGTACAAGTACGTGTGCTTTATAAGTAAACAAGGTGGGCCTAAAGCCTACAACCTATTACACGTTAACAGCCTCCCTCAAATTTAAGGTGGGTGTGAGACTAACTTGAGCAGGGGTGGCCCAACAGATTCAGAGGCCTTAGGCGATATATATTAAATGGGGCTTTTTTGTCATCACTTTAATAATATTTAACTAGTGTTTAACATCATTATTATTTTTTTTATAACAAAATTATTGATGGGATTGACGAGCACAACTTACCTGAACGGTCTCACCCGAACCAACAAGGCGGCACTGACAAACGAATCAACCAAGTCTCTTTGACGAAGTAGCCACATTACTGACGAATAAGGGTCATCAAATAGCCCACGGCCCACAGCCCGACTCAGAAACCCGATGGCCCACCGGGTTAATGGGCGGCCTGGCCTGTTATTATTGAGGCCCATGGGTAGCCCACTAGCCCAGTGGGTCAGGTTGTGGGCTAGTTTTTATGCCCAGTGGGTCAGGTTGTGGGCTATTTTTTATGCCCAATAGCCCAACCCGTTGCCCAGCCCGTTGGCCTAACCCATTGGTCCAGCCCAATATCTCATAATTCATAACAAAAATATATAGGAAGTGTATGAAGGATTGATCTTAAGATATTATAGAGGAATTTCTTAAAAGAACTCCCTCAACCACTAAGATAATCAAAGTAATTGTGTTAAACTTAGTTTACTAAATATATATTTTTCTAGTAGTCTAGCAAATTTAAATTAACCATTTGACATCTTTTTTTTTATTTGAAAGCCCATTTGACATTTTTTTTTATTGAAGATAAAATTAAAAAAAAAAACTATTTAAAGCCTTAATAAAAAAAAAATTAAATAGGTTTCCATCAACAAAACAAAAAATTAAATAGCTTTGACTGAAAAAAAAATTGTAATTAAGTATTAATTTAATTCTTTCCTTAAAAAAAATAGATTGATTATTCCCTTATAAAAAATTGATTATTTCCTTATAAAAATAATAAAATAATATGCTAACACAAGCTCATGGGTAGCCCATTAGGCCTAACCCGATAGCCCGGCTCACTAAAGACAAAATGGGCATTGCCCATAGGTAGGGTCATGGGCTGAGGTTTTCTCTTTTAGCCCAGCCCAACCCAGACCGTTAACTAGTTAATAGCCCATTATGCTCAGCCTATTGTGCCCATGGGCCAAGTAAAAATGGGTCAGACCGGCCTGACCTGGCCCATTGACGACCCTTACTGACTAAGATAGAGAAGCCATTCAATGCAGTCAAATAAATGCCTTAAATGGTTACCAAGACAACTGTTCAGATCATTGGGAGCCATCAAAGCTTGCATGATTGACCATGAGGTGTTACTAAGAGAGATATTAAAAACCACCATAACAGCCACAACGGCTAGGAGCTGCGAGAGTGTATATATACAACCCTCCCAACACCAACATGAGGTACATAGACACACATAGACACACTTAGAAATACTTCTTGTTCCATTACATTACATTATTCTTTTCCAAATAGTTTCCTTATACTAACTTTGGCATTGAAGACGTTGTGGCAGACACCACACCGGTGACCACTATAAGGGAACTGCCTTATCATTTCTACAATCACAGAGACGAGAGTCTGGCTCCATCTGGACGCAGCTACCTTGACTGACGAGTTTGCATTTCATCAACTATTTTCTTTTTGTTTTGTAATATGCTTTTTATTTTTATTTTTTGGAAAAATGCTAAAACTATAACAAATTTTACCACAAAAAACACTTAGAAATGATATAGTAATGAATATGATTAGTGACACAAAAAGTATTTCAAAAAAGTATTTAATAAGTTGTTGACGTCCACAAATCATATTAATTGTCACATCAATTTGTAAAGGTTTTTGAAGTAAAACTTATAGTACATATTTCTTGCATTTTCCTATCTAAATTATTTCTTGTGATGAATGACATATATATTTGTAGGACTTACGTATTTAAAATTGTATTATCTCTAGTATTACTTAATTATTGGAGACTTTTCTAAAAGTACAAAAAAAATCTTTATCACCAAAAATGTATTTTTTCAAAAAAATATATTAATTTTTACCCCAAAATTTCAGGGCCTTTCTCTAGTAGGGGGCCCTAGGCGATGGCCTAAGTGGCCTAGGCTTAGGGCTGGCCCTGAACTTAAGGTTGTCAACCAAAGCACGAAGGCGTCCCTTAGGATGTGATTTGGTAAAAATATTTGCAAGTTGATCTTTAGAGAAGACCAAGAATAGCTTGAGAGCACCATGTACAAGATGATAACGGATAAAATGACAATCGATCTCGATGTGTTTAGTCTGTTCATGGAAGACATCATTGTAAGCAATATAAATGGCACTTTGGTTGTCATAATAAAGAGCAGTAGCAGAGGATGTGGACACACATAAGTCCTTAAAAAGCCATCGTAACCAAAGGAGCTCAGATGTGATATCAGTTAGGGCATGATATTCTGCTTCAGTACTGGAGCGGGCCACAATGGTTTGTTTCTTGCTTTGCCAAGAAATTAAAGAAGAACCTAGAAGAAAGTAATAACCAGTGGACCCGCGATCAATGAGATTTCCTACCCAATTAGCATCAGAGAATGCACGGAGAACAAGAGGAGACTGAGCAAAGTAGAAAATGCCATAAAAAAGAGTGCCCTTTAGGTATTGAAGAATGCGCAAAACAGCAGCATAGTGAGTCGATCGTGAAACAGACAAATATTGGCTCACCTGGTGAACAGCATAGGAAATATCTTGACGAGTGACAGTGAGATAAACTAGGCTGCCAACCAATCGTTTATAAAGAAAGGGATTAGAGAATGGTTTTCCCCTAGAAGGAGTCAGATGTGCATTAAGTTCAACTGGAGTGTCAACAGTCTTACTCTCAGTGAGTCCAGCTCGAGACAAAAGTTCAGAAGTATACTTGGCTTGAGTAATATAAAGACCATCTATGGAATGAGTGATTTCAAAACCCAAGAAGTAGTTAAGATGTTCAAGATCTTTCATCTTAAACTGCTGACTGAAAAAATCCTTGAGTTCTTGAATGCCACTGAGGTCATTACTAGTTATGATCATATCATTCACATAGAGGAGAAGCAAAATGGTGCCTTTGTCGATACGACGAAGAAATAAGGCAAAATCATAAGGATTGGCAGTGTAACCTAAACGAAAGATGGTGGAGCTGAACTTGGCAAACCAAGCTCTTAGAGCTTGTTTAAGGCCATAAAGTGCACGTCGAAGGTTACAAACCTTGTTTGATTCAACAGAGAAACCAAAAGGAGGCTGCATATAAATGTCTTCACTTAAATCCCCATTAAGTAAGGCATTTTTGACATCCATCTGAAAAAGGTCCCATTTACTAGCAACCGTAACAGCGAAGAGGGCATGAATAGATGAGATACAAGCAACCGGAGTAAAGCTTTCTGCATAATTAATCTCATACTCCTGTGTAAAACCTTTTGCAACAAGGTGAGCCTTATAATACTTAATGGACCTATCAGAGCGAGTCTTGATCTTGTAGATCCTCTTCTAACCAATCATAGACTGTCTAGGAGGGAGAGTAATCAAATCCCAAGTATGGTTTTTGGATAATGCATCAAGTTCCTCTTTTATTGCAACCTGCCATTAAGGGTTAGTGGAGGCCTCATAATAGGTGTGAGGCTCGTGTAGTGTAGTAAGGGCAGTGTAACAATAATTGTCAAGTAAATATGCAGGAATGGATCTTACCCAAGTTGAGTGATGAGGTGGAATGTCTTGTGGAAGATCTTCAGGTGGAACAGGAGCAGGAAACCCAGGCTCAAAGTGGGGTAGCTCGTCATCAACCTGCTTATCTTCTACCTGTTCATTTGAGGGTGATATAAGAGAAGCATAAAAAATATCTGGTGGTTGGATAGAGAAGTCTAAAGGAGGATCAAGAGTAATTATAGAAGGAAGATGTGACTTTTCTGGAAAAATTTCTAAAATAGAGGAGGTAGTCAGGGAAGAATGGAAGTGAGAGAGTTTAACAAAGGTGCGGTGTTCCCAAAAGACAACATTTCGGAAAACATGAAGACGATGAGAGACAGGATTATAACACCAATACCCTTTTTGAGTTTCGCCATAGCCAAGGAAATAACAAAGTTTGGATTAAGGCTCAAGTTTATTGTGCTCATGAGGCTGAAGAAGAACGAAACAAGCAAAATAGAAGAAGCGTAGGTAATGATAGTCAAGAGGTGACCCAAAAAAGCACTCATATGGAGTTTGATTATGGACAACAGTGCTTGGAATGAGATTAATAGCATGAAGAGCAGCTCCACCCCAAAATGGGGCAGAAACTTTGGCAGAGAGAAGAAGAGCACGAACAGTGTCAAGAATATGACGAAATTTTCGCTCGGCTCAACCATTTTGTTGAGAGATACTTGGACAAGTTAGGAGATGTATAGTGCCATGGGAATGTGATAGATTTTGAAAAGCATATTAAGTATATACAAGAGCATTATCAGATCGAAAATTTTTGATATATTTGGAAAATTGTGTTTCAGCCATTTTTACAAATTTACTATAGATTGCTAATAAATCAGAACAAGATTTCATAGGAAAAATCCAACTATAACTAGAATAATCATTAATAAAAACAACAAATAATCGAGATCCATCAATACTAGTAACAGAAGAAGGTCCCCAAACATTAGAATGAATTAACTTAAAAATACTATTAGAGATAGATTCACTATTATTGAAAGGCAAAGCTGTCTGTTTTCCTAATTGACATGAAGTACATTTAAAATTGTCTTTCGACACAAAACTCAATAGACCCTTAGAAGCTAGCTATTGTACTCGAGAAGAGGGTGTATGACCAAGATGAGAATGCCAAAGTGCGAGAGAAGGTAAAGAAGAAGCCGCAGCAACTGCAGCAGCAACAGAAATAGGAGCAACTGGTGGAAGATGAAGCTTGTCCACGGGAAATATACGTCCAACTTTAAGATCGGTTCCAAGCTCTTGCCCCCTCCTTAGATCTTGCATAGTACACCCAAAATAGTAAAAAATAAGGCGATAATCTAGTTCAGCTAATTATAAAATAGGTTAGGTACATGGAAGCCCCCAAGAACTGAGAGGTTAGAGGTCAAAACAAAACCTAGACTATTTCCATGCATGGTAGAACCATCAGCTATATGAATATTAAGAGGATGTGGTGCAGATTCAAGTTTGGAGAATAAGAACAAGTGAGGTGTCATGTAATTGCAATAAGTAGAATCAAAAAGCCAAGAGTGAGACTTACCAGGTAAAACTGAGAGAGCCGTGGAAAGAGATACATTACCAGCCATACGAATAGCCTGAACTATGATGTCCTATAATTCAGTGGAAGAGAGGTTGATAGTGGATCTAGGAGATCTAGGAGACTAGGACTTAGTTGAGATTGAAGACATTGGCGGAGTAAACTCAGTATTGGCAACAACAGCAGTAGATTTGTTGCGACGGTAACAAGTCTTAATAGTGTGGCTAGGACGCTAGCAATAGTTGTAAAACTCTTTGTTGGACTACTTGCGATGATTGCCAGAACCAGTGGCCTCAAACCTTGATTGCGGAGGTTGCTTTGTGTGGGGGGGGGGGGGGAGGGGGAGCAGAGGGAGCAATAGCCAGAACATTAAACTTATTCACGGCTTGAAGGGTTGCAAGATGAGCTTCTTCTCCAATCAACTCATTTACAGCAATATCAAGAAAGGGAGGAGGACTGCGATTAAGAAGCTGACCTCGAATGGGCTCATAGTCATTGTTAAGTGACAACAATAATTCATAGAGATGAAATTCATCTCGAACAGTAGCATATTGTTAAGCATCCTTTGAGCATGCCCAAGTTGGATCAGAAAGGTCAATTTGGTCCCAAATGAAGCCAAGTTGATCATAGTAGTCATTGATAAATTGCCCTGGTTCTTGCCTGAGCTAATACAACTCAACTACTAATTGACATTTCATGGATCCGTGAGAAGTAGGGGTGTTCACCAACCGCACAAACCGTAAAAATTGCACCAAAATCGTTCGCAAAATAGTATAACTGCACCGCACCGCATGATGTAGTGTAGTTTGCAGTTTTATAACAAGAAAACCACAAAAACTGTACCGCCTGCACTCTCTATATATTAATATATTTATATATTTTTAATATTAAATATATTATTAATAGTTTAATAACCCTAATTTTCAAAAAAAAAAAAAAAATTGATAACCTTAGTAAGTGTTGACTAGGAAAACTAGCCCAAAATAAAAAAAAATTGCCAAAATTGGGTTTTACCCCTTTCAGCCAAACTTTCCAGCAAAATACCTATGTTCTGAAACTATTTAGGGATATGCCCTTATTTTGAAACTCGATTCGCCCAAAATCGAGTTACTTGCAAAAACTTACATGGAACTCGAGTTCCATGTAAGTTTTTGCAAGTTTTTTGCCTATAACTCGATTTTGGGCGAATCGAGTTTTTCATTAAAACTTGATTTTTAGAAAATCGAGTTTAAAACAGGGGCATATCCCTAAATAGTTTCAGAACAGGGGCATTTTGCTACTTGTTTTGGGCGAAAGGGGTATTTTGCCATTTTGGCCAAAGAAAAACTAGTTCAGTAGTTTAAAACTTGGCTTAAAACAAAGGAAAAAAAAATAGTTTTGTGCTGGGTAGGAAAAGCCTAAAATTTGAAAAATATATCGACTTCAAACCGCATCTTATATATTACACCGCATATGTGACTGCAAAAATGAGATGCAGTGCAATTATGGTTTTGGCTAAACTCAAAACTGCACCACATCGCACATGAGACCTTAAAAATAAGGTGCAGTGCTAAAAATGGCCTAAAATCGCATTGCACCACACTGCGAACACCCTTAGTGAGAAGTGGAGTATCTTTTGGCCAACATATCTCATGTAGATTTTGCATCATCAAAGTTGCCCAATAGATTGGAGATGAAGGAAATTGAGGTGTTTCGGATCCTAGTGAGGATCATGTGGTTGTGACTATTCCATTCAACCATGCGACTGATGAAGGTAGTGTCTTCTTCAGCTACCTTTTTGATAGGAATAGTGATTATACCAGCACAATATTGACAGAGCATGTGACCCTTAAGAAAATTGCGCATAACTTGAGACCAAGATAAGTAATTCTTATTCCCCCCCAGTATAGCATTGATGGGGCGAGGAAGAAAAATATCATTTTTATCCATTTAGAGGAAAAATATGCAAAAATAGACTGTAAAAATGAAATTTACGCGAAAAATTGGGTAAGGAGCACCTGGATAGCAAAAAGTCAACGATCAAAGTTAACTGGCGGCGGTCAAAGTCAATTGGTGGCAATTAACGGTAACTAGCGGCGATCAACAGTCAATGGTTAATTGTTGACGTGGAGGTTGACGTAGGCAAATGACACGATGATGATGTCAGCTAGGGTTGACGTGGTAGTGATGACGTCATGGATGACGTCAGTATGGACCAAAGGGTGGCGCATGAGGCGCGTGATTGAGGTGCAGCTTCTTTGGGTGGTGCGTGAGGGTGCTTATGAACTTTGATGATTGCGGGATTTCCACGACTGAGTAGATCAGGGCAAGACGATCACAGTGGTACCTGCAAAAAATTAATTGGAGCAAGATACATGGTGAAGACTATAAGTGCAATGGTCTTTGTGGTGTGGGACTCCTCAATGATGGTGGTTGCAAGTCCGGAACCCAAGGACGACGGCTAAGAGACGTCGGAGGTTCGATAGTGAGTGGCTGTGGCGACTATTGTGACAGCAGAAGTGATAAGAGTAGAGTAACACCAAGAGAGACAAGACTGCTAAGAGAAAGGTCATAGTAATGGCTCTGTTACTATGTTAGAAATATTGAATAAATAATATTGTATTTCTTAAGTAATAAAATATACATTAATGCCTTTATATAGGAGGCAGAGTGTGTAGTACATGTATTTGTGCTCTACAAGTAAACAAGGTTTGCCTAAAACCTACAATCTATTACACGTTAACAATAATAAAATAATAATTTTTCATAAATTATATATATATATATATATATATATATTTATATAAATTTTCTGCCTAAATCATAATGTTTGATTCTTGATATGAAATAAAATTTTGTGCAATACCTTCATCAAAAAGAGCCCCTGGATGGCCATTGATCCTTTTGATATGACTTAAGCCATATATCAACATTCCGACTGGATTACTTTCCTTCTGTAATTGATACACAATCAGATAGAGTAGTTATAGATCTAATAGAATGAGAGTGAATCTCCTTCACAAGTTACATTACCCTAATAAGTGGTTAAAACTCATCTTTGTGATTACAACCTAAGCAATTAGAATTCTCTTCCTCTTTGGTGTTACACCTTGAGCAATTAGAATTACTCCTTTAAGACACACCTCATATATATGGTTAAAACTCAATCCTAGATTACACTTTGTATAATTAGAATCCACCGTTGCTCCCTTCTCGGCTTGAGAAGTAAGCAAGGGATCTCTTCAACTCAAGATGTGGATTGGTCAATTATGGTAAGCGACCTAACACATCCCTATGAGAACCATAACTTGAAGCAAAATTTTAAATTTCTAGTTAGGGATAAAACCCCACCATTGCTACGGTTGCAAATCTCAATTTCTACTGTCGATGATAATTCCCCTAAAGCTAAGAGACTTACATTAGAGTATGCACTTAATTTTATCTCTATATATTAAGAGAATTTAGAAAGTTAGTTTTCGCTTCAAAAAATGTCAAAAATACTCTTAATCTATTTAGATAATCCTTATTCTTTAAAAAAAAAAAAAAATTTGGGGTTAAAATTGTAATTCAACAAAATTCAAAAAAAAAAAAAAAAAAAACTACTGGAGAAACTTTTTTCCTAAAAATTAGCACACTCTTTATTTAAATATATCTCATACACGTTTGATACATTTTTTTTTTTCTTAAAAACTAGCACACACTAAACCCAGCAGTTTACTCAATTTCAAATCCTAAATTTTAGCTTCTTAAAAATTTCTTCCTATGTAACCTCACTAACAATAGATAAATTCAAATTGAAAAATTACATTAAACTCAAAAAAAAAAAAAAAAAACTCATTGCACGTGCTGAGTGCATGTGATGAGGCTAATATACATTAGTGGATATTGCCATCTAGTAAAGCAGCCAATATGCATCTATATGCACAAGGGTTGACTTTCATATATGGTGGGTGGGCTTTCCTATATACTCACCAAAATGACATACTCCTAGAAAATTTTAATAAATCACATTCCTTCTTTTAGGGTTTGAGTAAATTCAACAAATAAGTCCATATCCTATAAAACTATGAGTTTTCAATATAATATTCCGGTAAAAAATGTTACCCAAAGATGTGGGGATAACAAAACATAGCTACTGTCTCAATATTAGATGAGCTTTATATGTAACTAGTTAAAAGTTTAAAAAAAAAAAAAAAAAAATTTAGAAAACCTTAAAAGCGTATATCTTACTGATAAATAAAAAATATTACATTGATTGCTTCAGTAATTTCAAGGCTTTGTTTTTGTGTGTCTTCTTCTTTTGCAAATAGACATCCCCAGAAATGTTTATCTTTATACTTTATTTTATTTTATTTTATTATTTTTTATTATACTTCTTTGAGTAATCACATGCTTAAAATAGGCTTTATGAATTGTGATGACTAGAAACACGCTTTTGGAATTCAGCAAAAAAGAAACCCGCTTTTGGATATATTTCTTTTCTACAAGTGATGACCCTAGACCTAGGGGTGTGTTTGGTCTAACTTTTTAAAATTTTCAAAAAAAAAAGGAAGGTTTTCAAAAAGTACAGCATGAAACTGGGTTTTTTTTTTTTTTTTTTTTTTTTTTTTTTTTTTTTTTATAAAAACTGAATGTTTAGTAAAAGCTATTAAAAAGTACTTTTTGAAAAAATTGAGTGTTTGGCTAGTACTTATAAAAGTGGTGGTTTGAGTGGTAAATTACCAAAAATGACAATGTATATATAAAAGAGTTTATTTCATATTTAAATCAACTACTTCATAATACTTAAATCAATGTTTCTCTTTCTAAAAAAATTATTTTTTTCTTACCAATATTAACTAATAATAACCTACCATTTAAGATTTATTATGAAAATATTGTGATAATTGATACTGATTTTAATTTGAACGTACTATTAAAATTATTTTTTTCTTTTTCTAAAATTTTTTTTCTTACCAATATTAACTCATAATAACTTACCACTTAAAATTTATTGTGAAAGTATTGTGAAAATATTGTGATATCATTTCTCAATTTTAATTTCTTATTCTTTATTTTATTTTTCCCTTATTTCTTTTTTTTCTTTTCTTTTCATTCATATTTCCTTCTTCTTTTTTTTCTGTTTTCCCCCTCTCTTTTTTCTCCTCCACACACGTACCCTTACTTTTTTTTTTCTTTCTCTTTTTCCTACCATTTCCTCCACACTCCAGAACATTCTACACAGAGCTCTCTTTCTTCCTCTTTCTTTTTTTATTTTCTTTCTTCCTTTCTCCCTTTTCTCTTGCCACTTCGTTTGCAAGTTTCTTTCCCTCTATCCCATCAAAACACACAAACTTAAAGGTCACACACACAACAACACCATTTGATTCTCATCAAATGAAGATAGAGAGATGGGTCTACTGATCGGTCGTCTTTGTCATCTGTATCTTTTGCCACCGTTGTCTTCGCCTTTCACCTCTGTTGTCTACTGATTTGCTCTGCCTTCACCGCCGCCTGTCTTCCTCCCCACCATTGCTTGATCTCTTCCCCACTGCCAACGACATGCGGTAGAAATGGGTTAGATCGGTTTTTTTTTTTTTTTTTTGATTTCATTATTGGGTTCCTTTGTAAAATTGTGTTATAAACAAAGGGATAAAATTGGGTTTTTAAGAAAAACTAGTGGGCAACTTGTGGAATTTGTGCAACTTCCAACGGTAATATTGAAACACGTTTTAGCGCTTTTTTGCAATGGAGCAAGGTGTTGCTTTCGCGATTTGGGCTTTTCCTTCACAAATGAAAATGCAGCTTTCTAAAAACTTACCAAACGCACTTTTTTTTTTGGCTTAAAAAAGCGCGTTTCAGCTTGTAAAAGTTGAAACAAACAGCCACTAGGACACGCCTTCAAGTTTGCTTTTTGTGAGCCAATGTGTTTATTTACGTGGCTTTTATTTAAAAGTTATGAATGCTTGGAATGGATCTAGCTTAGAACATGAATAGGATATATAAGTGGAGGTTGATCCATTCGTTTAGGAAAGTTTTGGTACTAATACCTTCCCACGCATGTACCATAACTTTTTGACTCATAGTATAATGATGTTAGACCCAGGGATAGCTCAACAATTTTGGGGGTTTTAGGCGAAAATTTCAAGTGGGACATTTTTTATATTTAAATATTAAATTAAATAATATTTGTTGATTTTTTTATATTTAAAAATCTATTAAAATTAATTTATTACATAGTTCAATAAATTAGTATCACTATAATACAAATAAGTTGATATAATATATATCAAATTATTAATTGGTGTGATAACTTATAATAACCGATAAAGTAAGAGTTTGCTTTAAAAAAACAAAAAGATGTGATAACTTATTCATTACTGTATGGCTTTGTGGCATGTGGGGGCCAGCTGTGAAGTTAGAAGTGTGAACTATGGGCTTAGCTTATGGGCTTGTGATGTGCTGTTGCCTATGGGCAGACTATGTAGTGTTATAGGTAGACTGCTGTGCATTGTGCAGTCTTGTCCTATCAAGCTGTGTGCCTTGTCACTGTTGTGGGCTGTGCATAACGTTTTTGTTTTTTTTTTTTTTCCTTTTTAATCTTCTACATTTTAGGATACAATATGATTTTTTTAATGCATTTTATTGACAAAAAAATAATTAAATTTTTTTTGTAATTAAAATATATAAATAAATATATTATATATATAATTTTTTTTTTTACAAGTAAAGACCTTTTTTTATTTTATTTTAGAACCTTAAGCGATTACTATCTATTATTCAGCTTCCCCACTTAGACCTCTACACACGGATAAAAGAGGTTTTGAAACTATAACCAAGTGGTGACTATTCTCCGGTCTCCATTCTAACTTTTGACTTAGTAGCATATTCTTGGATGGGTCCACACCAAGAGTACGTAGTACCCAAGACCAAGAGACCCATTAAATGGGAAAACTTATAGTTATGCTATTACCATAAAATCCCAACTATGTAGCGTGCACTAGCACTACTATGTAGTTAGTAGTCAATAATTTCAAACTATGTAGTTAGTAGTAAATTATTTCAAACTATATTTTTTACTAACCATAAAATCCCAATTATGTAGTTAGTACTCAATAGCATAACACTTATAGTTGGGGTGTTCAGACTATTGCCCTTTCTTCCTAGCGAGCACTAACACTACTATTACTGTGCACCATCAAAAGTTATTGTTTGTTTTTTTGAAACTAAAGTTATTGTTGAGATAGCGGAAGTGGGGATACTTAGCAAATAACTAAGGACCTCATATTCGGATAGTTATGGGTTGCTTAAGGCCTATCAATTCAAAAACATGTTTTCATAAATTATTTTTTTTGCTTAGAAATATAAAAAATTTAAAACATCTTAGTTATGGTAAGATTTTTTTTTTTTTTTTTTTTTTCTATTTGAAAATATTGGTTGACTAATGTACACTGTTTATTCTAGTCAATCCACTAAATGGTCGGTTTTAAATTCCATTCAAAGACGATAAATGAGAGTTGACTAAAAAAAAAGATAGAGATTGACTAAAAATGGTTGGTTTTTGTAACTGTCAGTCTGTTACACATGGGCGGAGATAGTCAGTACTGTTGGGGAGACATGGCCACCCAAACTTTTTAAATATTTCTTAAAGTACGTGTAATTATGAAAAGAAAATTAAAGATTTATCAACAAAATAGGAGCTGGCCTCCTTAAATATACTTTTATAAATAAAAAAAAAAAAAATTTGCTAATTGATCTAATAGTTATAGAGACAATATAATTTATTTTTTCCCAATTTCCTTTTTTATGGTAAAAAGTGATTTGTATTTATTAAAGTTTTGAATCATTCATTTTTTTGAAGAATTTGATGGTTCCATTAATTTTTTTTATTAACTTTGGTAGACAATTTTGTAATTTATATTGAAATGAAAATTTTAAGAATTTTACTACAAAAATGGTAAAAAAAATTTATTCTATGAAAGATTAACATTGAGCATAAATTTCGTAAGAGATACTAAGTTCTTTTGTTGATATTTTTCTATATCTAAATCTAATATTAAATTAGACAACTTTTGTATACTCATTAAAATTTAAAAGATGATAACTTTATATACAATATATCTATAAATTATAAAATATTAAGATTTATATGTATGTGTTTACACGTGTGTGTAGGTTTATTTTGACTAACATATTAGTACCACGTAAAATTTTGTTATCTCAAACAAAAAATTCTAGCTCTGCACTTGAACAATGATGCATCTTTTGTGAAACTTTTTGCTCTATGATGTATTACAGATAATCCATGGAACCTAGTAATTAAAAACGTGATTCGTTGAGCCTGATAATACTTGACAATGTGTTGTTGGATTCCAAATAATATTATCAACAATATTAGTAATTCAAAATAATAATCACACAGAAGAACACAAAATTTACGTAGAAATCCCTTTCTCTTTGAAGGGAAAAACCATAGGACAAACTCCAAATCAATTTCACTATTCCCAATTCAATTACAATAATTTTCGTGTATATTTCATGGCTAAAGAAAAATCTCTATTGTTTTTTTTTTGTTCTCACATACGCTCTCTTTGTGTCTCATGACTAAAAAAAAATCTCCTTATTTTTCTTTACTCTCACACACCCTCTCTTTATGTCTTCTCAAAGGTGGCAATACTTTGCTCTTTCTTCCTTGCAGGCTATCTTATCAAAGGCAGCAATTCTTTGCTCTCTCCTCCTTGTCTATCTTATCGAAAGCGGCAATACCTTACTCTCTCATTCCTCTTGCGTTCCTCCCAAGTAAAAATCCATTTTTTCTCTCTTGGTTTCATGTTTTATTTTCTATCTTCCCATAAGGAGGACCTTTGGGCCAAAACTGTCAAATTCGTTGTAGCACTGTCTATTTATAAGACTCTTTTCATATTTTCTCTTAGACTAGAAATACATTACTTCTTTAATAAGGAATAGACAAACTTTCCTCCCACACCCAGGAATAATATTTTTTTCCATAATAAATAAATTCAAATTAATTTTTTCTTCTTCAATTAAGAAACCTAATTAACTTTTCAAATCACAATTAGAATATGAGACAATTTCCCTACGCGTGATACTGAAAGAAAATATATACCACAAATTCATTCAAAGTTCAAACACGCTATGGTGATATAGTGGCCACATTCAAAGTTCAAACACGCTATGGTGATATAGCGGACACTTTTGGAGAAGCTGACAGCAATCTTGAATTTTTGTATAAATTAGAGAATATAGAAAAATATGGCAAGAGGAAGCTACCAATGAAGGTAGTTTCGTTCGTGATATAGCTGGCACTTTTGGAGACGTACCATGACGAAAACATGCTCAAACGTCACGAAAAAAAACATTTGTCGCATATATACTACAATATGAGGTAGGTTTTTACACGGTTTGGGGAATGGGGAAAAGTCAAATGTTTGCTTATAAATAATGAAACAATTCATCTTTGACAGAGAAATTATTATCTCTTTTAGGCAATTCGTAATAACCTAGAAAAAAAAATTTGAGATAATAAATAAATTAACCTTTCCTATATACATATATGCAAAAATAGCATTGTTTAGATCACAATTTATTATCTTAACAAATTGTGAAAAAAAATTATGTAATTTTTTTTTTGTGCTGAATGTGATTTTAGCATTACTTGGCACGAAATTCATGTTGGTGTATATAACATGATTTCCCTTCATCCAATATATATAAAACATGATTTCCCTATGTTGTGTGACACTCGCATTCTTCAAAATTTGAGAGTAATCTTTAAAACAAATTTAAATAAAACAAAGTGGGAGCCATTTGACTGAATCTGACAATATTTACTTGCTTGATCATTGTGACAAAGGAAAGCAAATAGAAATAGCATGCAAGTGGAAAATCTGTCATAATCAGTTAATCACAAACCAAATAGTATTTTGCTTCTTCACTTGTTCACACTCTTGAGTCCAACCCATTATAAATAGGTGCTTGGCTAGACAATCTTTAATTAGAAAGAGAAGCAACTAAAACCTCACATACTCCAACAAAAGAAAGAAGAAAAAATACATTCACACTGCTCTCTCTCATTTCAAAGTAAAACATTGCAATTTCACTAGCAAATAGCAATTTTCCCCTACTCTGAAGAGACCATGTACTCTGAGCTAAAAACCAGTGAATCATCTATACTTATAAGTCATGACCAAGAATGGGTCATACAGATAAGTCGAGCCCTAGAGGAAGGCCTTCAAGACAATGATGAAGGTGTTCCTGTTAGCATCTTTAGCGTACCCAAAACCCTACTCTCTTTCAAACCAGAAGCATACATTCCACAACTTGTAGCCCTTGGCCCATACCATCACCACCGGCTCGAACTTATCGAGATGGAACGCTACAAGCTCACTTCAGCTATGAGATTGCAAAAGAATCTCAAAGAAATCAAATTCCGCGACTTGGTTAACCAAATCGCGGAAAGTGATAGCTGCATCCGCTCTTGTTATCATAGGTTCTTGGAATTCGACCAAGAAACACTCTCTTGGATGTTGTCCATTGATGCTTCCTTCTTGTTGGAGTACCTCCAAACCTACTCCACAAAAATGGAAGACTCGCTTATGCGAATAACTTCTAAGATGGCGCATTTGATCGACCACACGCATAGGAAAACGGCACACCATGCAGTGCTAAGGGATATTATTATGCTAGAAAACCAAATCCCTTTATTTTTGCTCAGAGAAGTCCACAGTTTTTATCCCCGTGAAGATCATGACGAAGTATTAGCAACAATGCTAATTGGTTTTTGCAAACATCTGTCGCCCATAAAGTGCATCAATGAGCAAAATTTCAAAGAAGAATGTTTCACCAAATCCCATTTGCTAGAGCTTCTCTACTACATGGTTGCACCAAAATTGCAACTCGTAGCTGATAATTCTGAGCAGGAAAAGCCAAAAGAAGACAAAGAGATTGGCTACTTCCAATCCATCTTGAAAGCACTATGTTATATTAACTTGGCCCCGCTCCGCCTTATCATTAAGATTTTCAATTCAAAGGCAGTGAAGCTTTTAGTTACATTGCCATTTATAATCATTTCCTATATATGTAATCTTAAGAACAAGAGTGATATAACCAATCTCATCTCGTCAGCCAAGGCTGTGGCCGAAGATGCGCAAAGCGTATCTAATGAGATGAAAGATGAAAGCCCAAAAGTGGAAGAGATTGAAATTCCTAGCGTGACACAGCTTCTTAAAATTGGTGTTAAATTTCGTCCATCAAAGGGTGGCTTGGGGACTATAAATTTTCACAAGTCTTCAGGTACATTTTACCTTCCAGCTATTCATTTGGATGGCAACTCTGAGGTTGTTTTAAGGAACCTCGTCGCCTATGAGGCATGTATTGCACCGGATGCGATGGTTTTGACACGCTACACAGAATTGATGAATGGAATAATTGATACTGAGGAGGATGCGAAGATTCTTCGAGAGGCCGGGATCATCTTGAACCGGCTCAAAAGCGATGAAGAAGTAGCAATGCTTTGGAATGGAATGACCAAGTCTGTGAGGGTAACAAAAGTTCCAATTCTAGACAAGGCCATTGAAGCTGCAAATGCTTGTTATTCGGGGTGTTGGAGGAACAAGATGACTGGTTTCATGAAGAAGTATATCTTTGGTTCATGGCCATGTCTTACATTTTTAGCAGCTAACGTTCTAATACTGCTGTCTACTCTGCAGGCTGCTTGTTCTATGTACAATTGTTCCAAATTGTTGGCCACCCTATGAATTTTTGCACTCTCTGTTGTTGCCTAGTGTATTTGACTGGCTGCATGTGAGCAACATGTGTTACCAATTCTTATTGTATTCACTAAAACACAATTAAATGCAACAACAACAACAACAACAAAGCATTCCTTTTGAAAATAAGACCTCTAGTATATATACCACATGAGAATTTTCATTTAGTTATTGCAAAGCCAGGGTGCGAGATAGGGCAATTGCCCCCATTGACTCCTCTTAAGTCTTAAAAGACCTTATAGTTGCTATTTCATTATTATCAGAATCTTGCCATTTTTTTAGTGAAGTCATGCCACCAGGGTTATTATAATATATTGTAATTATTCCTAAAAAAAATGATAGCCCCGTTTAGAAAGGAAAAAAAATGTCACGACACTTTTAGTGTTTATCATTTTTTTTTAATTTTCAAGCCATTTTTTTTTTTAATTTATAGTCACTGCATTTCAACTAATGTGTCTTATATTTTACACAATTATTATTATTATTATTATTAAAAACCTTCCCAATGTTCCTCTATGGTACTAAAACCCTTAAGCCTCCAACGTCTTTATTTTTTCTTCTCCATATCTTGACATTTCAGTTTCAAACTCTACATTTTTGTTATAAACCCAAATTTTAAATCAATCACATTCTTTAACACATCAATTTATAAACTTTATGTAACAAAATTTGTAGTATATTTAGCAATTTTCAATTTCAAATACTTTGAAGCCAAATTTAAAAAACAATCAATCTTGTGCAATGTGTACATAACTTTGCATGTATATTGATATATATACTCTTAAAACCTTTAAATTAATTTATTTTCTCAATTTATTTAAGGAATTAAATTCGATGTCTAAACTTAATATATTTAGATCAATCTTTTACTTTGATTGTTAAAAACTATGATTGGTTATTTTTTATTTTATTTTATTTTAATGATATGCAATATATACAATTTTAGTTAAGCGTAATAATGAGTTTAGATCAAATTCTCATTGAAACTATGTAGATTTTGTATGAAAATTACATATTTATTTACAATTGTTTATTTATTTTGTTTTTAGTATCGATTAGTATTTTTTAGGTTTTTTTTTTATATTGCCTTTTACTTTTGTCTCCTAATGTAAAATCCTGGCTTTACCACTAACTTCAAATAAAACTCTATTTTATTTTTTAAAGAAATTAAATAAAATACTAATCCCATTAAATCCTAATTATTAAAAATTTCAAGAAATTATAAGAATAATTCATTAATTATTTTATGATATATTATAAAAACCCTTATATAAAAAAAAAGGTTTTACACGATGTGTATTAATGATGTAATTTAGAATATTTTTTAGAATATTTATTTTATTAATAAATCTTAATTATATTATTAAAATACTTTCTTTAAAGTTATATATTACTCTTAGGGGTATTTGGTAAGGGTGTTTAAACAATAGTTTTAGTGTTTAAACACTATTATATGTATTTCCACAATACTTTTTAACTCACACGTATTTCTACAACACTTAAATAACAATATTAGAAATTTCTAACCAAATGGACTCTTAATTATCAAAACATGCATCGTACGGAAATAGTTTTATATAAAAAAAATCCAATTGAAGAAAAATCAAATATAAAATACCCCACCTACCCTTCAAAAATAAATAAATAACAAGGCTTCATGCATCACTTTCTTGCTCTCGAGTCTCGAGCATTTTTTCTTCTTTGCAAGCAAACATAAATTGGGTGCTTAATTATACCAGACAAAGGAGCATAGGTATATGTAATTAATTCCATTCTGTCACCTTTTCAAAGTTTTTATCATTTCTACTGGCTAGGTCATCGTTTTGAATTCTTTTTTAATGCAAACAGAACTGCTTGAGAACATAGTTTCTTGTTAGATTCTTGGAGTTGTTAGGGGTGTGCAACCAACATGCCAACCCGCCAAAACCGACCTGACTCAATCCAACCCACCGGGTTGGGTCGGTTTTTAGGGTTGGTGGGTTGGGTTGGGTTGGGTTGGGTTACAAATTTTTTTTGATAACGGGTCGGGTTGGGTTTAGGTCATAAAATTCCAAACCCATCAAACCTGACGTGACCCACCTATATATTTGATATATATATTTAAAATATATTATATAATTAATAATTTTTTTAAAATAACTAGCTCTTCCTATATATCTTATATAAAAACCAATTAGTTTACACAAACTCTAGTAAATTACTATTGTTGTTTAGTCATTAGTGTTGTTTGCCTTTAAGGAGTTATATTGATACTAATCTTTGGGTATTTTTTAATATATTTATATTTATATTTTTTTCTACTCAATTTTGTAATAATAATAATAAAAAATTTGTCAAACCCATGAGTTCAACCCAACCCAACCCGACCCATGTGGGTTGGGTTGGGTTTGGTTGAATTTTTTTGACCCACCATAGTGGGTTAGGTAAAAAAAAAATCTCCTTAACCCGACCCGACCCAACCCAACCCAACTGATGCACATCCTTAGGAGTCGTGGAAGCAAAGAAGAAAAAACGCGTTTTTTGCCTGGATTTTCTTTTCCTTATATTATGCGTCTGTTTGATTAGCTTAATTTTTGCCAACTTATTTTACTATTTAACTTATTTTTGCTACTATTCATAGATTCCACTACACTTTTTGGTACTATTTATGGCCCAACTGTATTATTTCAATTAATATTTATCTTTATCTACTGTACTTTTAACAAAATTTTTTTTAATTTCAACAAAATAAGCAGATCAAAAACAGACCCTATATATAGTAAATATATACTCTTATGTCGTTCTCATTACATATATACACACTCTATGTCACAGGTCCTAAGTCCTAACCAATTATAATGGGTGCCTAAACTAAACCAATGTTCAGGAATCAGAATCATATCAACTCCGTCCAGGTCCAGCAAAACCAACAATTTGTATGTTTGATGTCTAATAACTAAGAACAAATAAAATACAATTCTTTGAAGTAATTGGCTGGAGCTTTTCATATGAAAGAAAAGCTATTTGAAGCTGGCTCCCTTACTTATTTTGATAGGAAGGAAAAGACCAAGGTGTGTACTAAAAAAAAATTAAAATCCAAATTGAAATTGTGGATTATTCTTTTTCAGTCTTCTTTCCATTAAAAGGACAAGGAGGATGCCATTCAAGAATAGGTGACTATCACGCGGCGGATTTGAAGTACGTACGTACTTTTCGTGAGCTTTTAAGTCCAAAATGGGTCCCTATAACCTAACTCTGTCTGCTCGTAGTCATGTCATGTAGTCTGCAATGTCAACTGTCAAGTACTCTACGTAACATTGTTAGACATTGTTAGCATCATGATTGAGTGAGAAAATCTAAGACCCAATTTTGTGCCACAATTGGATTTGTCATAATTTTAACGTAGTTGAGTGTGAGTGTTAAAAAAAAAATGTAGAGTTTATGTGAAATTATAGACAACCGTAAATTAACAAGGTAAAACATTGAGATCAGTATTGCACGGTGCAATTTGCTCACAGATTTTTTTTACTCTTTTCAAATTTTTTTATTCAAGAATTTAGACTGAGAGTTGCTTCTGTAACTTTCAATCCAGACCCTTCAATAATATTATAATGGAATAACATAATAAAGGAGATGCGTGCTAGACCCTTTTTCGCTCTTATCCTTGTATTTGTTTTGTGTTTTATTTCTTTAATTTTCTTCGATGAAATCATTTATTCAAAAAAAGATCAACAGAAAGAGTGGAAATGAAATGCAAATCAGATTCTGATTTTGCTATGGATAACAAATATTCCTAAGTTAGTACACTCAGTACTAATTAAATACCATGAATCTGATCTTGTCTTTTTTTTTTTTTTTTTTGCTGAATAAGATAAATTTATTTATACGCCAGCTATTATTATACGGACGAACAAAATGAGTGACATTTTTGTTGTATTATTTACCAAAAAAAAAAAAAAAACATAAGAAATTTTTGTTGCATTATATTTTTTCAGCATTTTTAAATTGTATCTCGGTGGTTGACTCTTGAATTTCTCCAACTTAAAAATGTTTACGTCTGCGGTGGGTCTAAACCCATAATTTCAAGCTAGAAGGTATGGACTTTAAACAAAATAAATAAAAACTTCAAATAAACATCATAATAAAATTGCTTGAGTTGGATTGTGCTAGACCGGTTAATGGGGGCTAAGGTTTTGGAAGAGATGGAGCCCAAAAAAAAGAGAGACAAAGTATAGCTAAAATTTTTTTTTGGCCCCCTTGGGTCCGTCCTTAGGGTCTGTTCGGTTGGAGGAGTGGAAAAGTGGGAAGATGGAAAATTGTGGGAGGATGGAAAAATGGGAGGATGGAAAATATTTAGTTTTCCCTCTTGTGTGTTCGGTTGAAGGGGTGGAAAAGTGGGAGGGTGGAAAACTCTTTTGTTTGGTTGGAGAGAAAAAGGGAAGGATGGAAAATGTAATTTATATAAATTGACTATTATACCCTTATTACATATTATGTAAGAAATAGATTTATTTGTACCCATTAAATAATATAAAATTTACAACATCATATATATAAATTTATATTTATATTTTTATTATTATAATGTAAAAATTAATGTCATAAGAAAAAAAAAACCAAAAAAAGAAGAAGAAGAGAACATCACGTTGAAAAAAAGAAAAGAAAAACATGTCACGTTGAGAAAAAAAGAGCACGTCACCTTGAAATAAAAAAAGGAAAAAAAAAGAGCACGTCAGGTTGGAAAAAAAAAAGGAAAAAAAAAAAAAAAACACACCAAACATCACGGTGAAAAAAAAAAATAAATAAATAAAGAAAAAAGAGAGAGAGAGAAGAGAACCTGGGAAGGGCATTTGTGGAAAAGTGCTACACTAGCACTTTTCTCCCCCAAGTTTTCCTCCCAATTTGGGAGGAAAAAAAATGTGGGCCCGGAGAGAAAACTTTTTCTCCAGTTTTCCATCCTTCCTATTTTCCTTCCTCAAACGAACAGTGGAAAACAACTATTTTCCTCTCTTTATTTTCCATCCTCCCTATTTTCACTCCAAACGAACGGGGCCTTAGTCTCAGAGAAGAAGCATGAAAAATGTAACTTGGTGGGATTGGGAAGTCTTAGCCAATGACCAATATGCTCTCTTTGTCCAATATAATGTGGGAGTTGAATTTGTTAAAATAAATCATGCTATACTAGTACAAGTTGTACCAGGGAAATATATTATACTAGCTATTAAACTGGTTACCGAGATTTCTCTAAAACGTATTGAATAAAATATTGAGTTGTACTAGCCTATATCAGGAATATTTCGGGTGTTTCATCCTATACAATATAAAAATAAATAAAATTTTATATAAAATTGAAAAAAAATGTTACTTAAGCTAATATATTTGATTAATGTGCCTAACTAATATTTAGGCTTATAAAATATGTAGAATTAAAGTTTATGTTGGTAAACATAAATATAACAATTAATAAATTCATGCTTGCATAAATAAATACAAACATATATACATATAAAAAAAAATATAAATAGCAATAATCTCAAAACAGTACACTAATTTCAACCAATACCAAAATGGCTTAGGATGGGTTGGGCTGGGCTGGCTAATGAGGGCAAGGTTTTGGAAGAGAAGGAGTCCAACTAAAAAAATGACAAAATATAACTTCTTCTTTTTTGGGCCAGGAGGGGCTCAGGCCCCCTCATACATTGAACATTTGCACCTTTTGCACACCTTGTCACCCTTATCATGCCATGTTCTATTTCATGCTCTTGCATCATTTTGATCTTTTAGCATCCTTAACATATAATTTTTACTTTATGCTTTGTAGCATTTTGTTTGAGCTTCATTTTCTCATTCATCTTGTACCCTTCATGCATCCTATCCTTGTTCACATCTTTCTTTCTATCCTTCATTCATCTTGATCCCTTTGTTTACTCGTGACAAAAAGAGGGAGAGTATACTAGAGAGTATTGTCATTTCTATATGACTTTTGTGTACATTCTCAAGGGGAGAGATTTTATTTCTTGTGCACATTTGTAGGAGGGGAAATTCTTAGAAGAGATGCATATACTAAGGGGAAGAAGACATCTTTTATAAGGAAACCTTGTTTTGTTTTGTTTTACATTATGTTTGTTTGTTTTTTTTTTTTTTAAATTTATTTTTATGGTGCTTTGAGTTATGTTTAGTATCTATGCTTTGTTGTTCTCATCGCATCGTGTTTATGTGTTGGACATGCATACATCCTTATGCTATTGTGCTTTATTGATTGCATGTTCAGATGATCATTTGGTTTGCTATGTGATCATTGTAGTCATTTTCATATGATTGTCATGTGTTTGATCAAGTTGCTCATATGTTTCACATCATGTTTACTTGATCACTTTTTACTTGTTACATTATACTTGCTCTTTTATTACTTGCTTTACCTTGAGGGTCTAATATGTTTTGTGCAAGTGTTTCAGGATACAGGTATTTTATTCCAAGTTTATCATAGGTTTTAGATTTAGGTGTGAGTGAGTTTTGCCATTGTTCCCAAACTCACGTTTAAGTCTAAAATCTATTTTAGGGTGTTTTTGTAACGGAATAGTAAAAGAGAGAGATTGTTAAGTTATGATTTTCACATAACATTTGTATTGACTTTATTCCATGACAAAAAATGTTGTAATTGTATTAATTTATTTCCTGTTAATTCGTGGGATTCATTTGTAATGAGTTTAGTATTAAGTTAGTGAAGATTGCTCAAGAAGTTGATCTTGTGACATGACTCACAATCAGGCAGTTTTAAGTGTGACTCTTATACCCTTCACCCATACTATATATACCATAATTACCCACAAAATTGTAAGGAGGCAATTTAGAAGAAAACCCTAAAAAGGTTTCAACAATAAACCCATCTTGTTAGAGAGAGCTACTCATCCTTAAGTGAGAATTTCTTTATAGTCTCTTCTCCTTCCCCTTTCCCATTGTTATACCTTGAGAGGAGATTTGTATCCAAACACAACCCACACATACCCAGAGTGTAGAGAGTGTTTTGGAGCTTGGGAAGCATTGGGTATTTGCTAAAAGAAGCCGGTGAGGCTTGGCGGTGCAATCGGGCAGTATTGCTGGATTTGGATAACTATTGAAGACAAGACTCTGAGAGTCCATTGGTAGCTGGAGTTTGGAGGGCTCAAGTACATTGTGTAGATTAAGCTTGAAGAGTATTTTTGATATCCTTGTACTCCAACTTATTTACTAGTGGATCGATTTGGACTTGAAGGGTCGCGGAGAGGATTTTCACTGAGTTCTTCGGTTTCCTCTTCGATAACACGTCTTGATGTTATCTTGTATTTGCATCTCTCTTCCCTTACTCTTTAAGCTTTATATTTGTTGATGCTTGCTTGTGGTAATGGTTTAGAGAGTAGTTCCATTATTGCATATCATTTACTCTTGTTCCGCACTTAGATAAGTTAGAGTAAAAGCAATTAAGCCGTGTTTTTAAAATTGGGGGTCTAAATAGGCTATAGTGTTTCACACTATTTGAGCTTTCAGTTTATATATATTTTTTTCATTATTTATTTAGAGGAATATTTTTTTATTTGTTTATAAAAAAAGACTTGATATTGGATTTACAAATCTAAGGTAGAATGAGAAAAAATAAAGAATTCATTTAAGGTTCTTAGGAATAAACCAAATATTATAATCTCATATTCGTAGGAATCTTATTAGATTCTCAATTAAACCAAACATAGGAATAGTTATATTCTTAGACATCAAGATTGCAAGACATCACATTCCCAGTAATTTGAATGCCAGGAGTATTGTGGATTTCCCCGTACCAAACACAACATAAGAGTCAAACAATCACAAAAATGGTAATTTTATAGGGGAACGAGCTCTATGTCAAACATTGCAAATTTTATGACCTCCGACCTTCACTTTATAGTTTTTAAATTCCACCTTCCTGGCCCCCAATAGTTTACCTTGGATATGTGGTCATACACCTTTTGATCACAAAAACACATATGCGTTCATACTATTTTCAATTGAGTTTTTATACTTTCTTATTGATATGGTTTTTTGTACTTTTATTATACACTAATCATAACATTTTGTGTTTCTAAACTTTGTTTTCAAAGCATCAATATATCATTGACTTAAGAGGGTTTTAATTTTTCTTCACCTGCAAAGAAAAGGATATGCTTTTCTATTTTCAATCATTCCATTACATTTAGAGAAATTACAACACTTGTCTTCAAACTATTTTATAGGAAGGTTTCTTCGATTGATGTGGTAACTCAAATAACAACTTATGTATACTTTTAATCATCTAGAAAAAAGTGTAATTTTAATCAAATGATCTAATTTGATCTTTTTGTATATATAACTTTCTAAAAACTCCATTATGACAAAACTTTCACCTGAGAAATATTACAGAACTTTCATCAACTTGATGAAATTAACCTAATCTAATCCAACCTAACTCCTTAGATTGGGTTAAAATTTTATTTTGAGCCTCGGATTGATAAATTTTTCAACCTATTTGACCTAACTTGACCAACCATATATATAAATTTATTTTATTATCCTTACTTGGATATTTTAGTTTAATTCATTTTGGTATTTCAAAATTTCGGAATATAATTTAGACATATTATGTGACTTGTGATAATTTTTTTTAAAGCTTAAATAGTTTATGAAAGTGAACGGTTTAGACCCCTAAAACTATAACCAGATTGCGTAGCCTAGATTAATTAACCAAGTTGTTACTTAGTCAAATTAAGTAATTCTAGGTTAAAACAATCACAATATCATATCAAGCATATAAAACATATAAAGCAGCGGAAAATAAATAACACATGATATGATCACCCAGGAAACCACACCGGAAAAACCTGGGGAGGATTTTATCCACCGATCCTCAAGGCAAAACGGAATCCACTAAGAAAGAATTGAAGTTCTTACAAAAGGACTTACAAACTCCCCGCTTGACTTCCTAATGCTACACACTAGTAGTAACTTCCTGACACGACCACGCGCAGGCTCCGAATCCACGGACTACTTCTTTCTTTGAACTCCTTCTTCAAGTACAAGCTCCTCACTTGTTTTTCTCTTTAAGCTTCAATGGCTGCAACCTAGTTGATCATCAAGATGTTGATGTGATCTCAATCTTGAAAACCCTAAGCTTTGTGTAAAGGAAAGCTCCTCTAGATCTCACAAGAGATTTACACAAAACTGCAATGTATGAGCAACAATACAACTTGTGCAACTCTGAAAAACGTGGCTAGGGTTTGCCTTATATACCTAGGGCAAAAACATAAAACCCTAAACGTTTAAAGAGTTAGGGCTGAGTTGGAATTCTGCAGAAAAACGCATCTGGGCCGACTTTCGATCGATCGAGTCTAACCTTCAATCGATCGAGCCAGGCCGAGAAGCCCCAATGCTTCTGCAGTCACTCGATTCCAACTTTACAATATTTAATCAACTTTGAGCAAACTTAAACAAGACTAAATACATTGTTTTGATCATGGTTTGCCAACATTACATATTAGAGTTCTAAATACATAAAATCCTAAGACCTTAGAACCTAACAAACTCCCCCTTTGGCAATCCGTGACAAAACACACAATAAAAGCTCAAAGTTTACAAGTAATAGCCCTTTACATAATAATGCTCATAAATAAAAGTTCAACCTAACTACTATCCATCGGTTGCAAGTGTAGACAGCAGCTTTGTCGAATCAACCTGTATATTCCTGAAATACTCAACAAACACATAAACGCATGTGTGGCAGCAAATAGTATATAAACAGGTATAATATTCTTGTAAGATTCACACAACACAAAATAAAGAAATATATCAATGAAGTAACTCATAAATATAAATCAATAAGCAGTGAATCATAAAGACAACAAGAATCAAAAGAAACATGTATATCAATATATCAATCAATGTTACTCCCCCTAACATGAACATCCCAAAAATGATATACAAAGTGAAGCACCTAGATACAATCTAAATAAACTCCACAAAAATATCCCATGCTAACAAAAAAAATATCTCCTCCTAACACAAAAATCTCCCCCTATCAACAAAATCGCCTCTACAAGTCAAAAACTCTACTCCCCCTTTTTGTGACGGAATGCCAAAGGGCATCATAGACCATCATCAAAAGGAGGTGGTGAGGAAGAACGAAGATGCGCCAAATCCGCTCGCAGAGCACGAATCTCGTCGAACAGATCCACCAAAAGCTGACCATGAGCCGCCTGAACGGTCATGACAGTCTCCAGAGTACGACGAACATCGAAGTCAGCCGTAGAAGGTGGAGGAACAGCAGCAGCACCTACAGAATCTGGAACAGCCTCATCAGCAGGACCTGTAGAAGAAGAAGGAGGAGGTGGAGCGCTACTAGAGGGATCAGACCTAGGGTGTTTAGAACCAGCTCGAAGATGAGCGGCTCTCTGTCTAAGAAAAGACGCACCTATAGGACCAATAACATGAACAGGCTCAGAAGCAGGGAAGTCCTCTAAACCTAGATATAGTAAAATCCTATGAATGAAAATAGGATGGACAAGGGCATGGGCAGTAGATGAACTCCTATAAACTTCGTTCAAAGAACGAAGAAATAGATGGGGAAAACTAATAGGAGCATCTGTAACAAGAGCGTACAGAAATACACACCTCTCAAGAGGAATGGTGTGCAGATGAGAAATAGGCCAGAGTGAATGACAGGCTATCCTAAAGAATAGGTAGGTAGTCTCAGGAAGCTCAGCGGTGGTGATCCGAGGATCAGAACCCCACTGGATAGAAGATCCAGTGATGTAGGACATGACATCACTCAGCTCAGGTGACTCATCATAGGGGTAAACAGGATCCCTAACCAACGGTACCTCTAGAGCATCAGCCACTACCTGAGGAGTAATGGAGTACTCTACACCTCGTATCCAACTCCTAACTAGAGTGTTGGAATCATAGATGCGGACAGAGAGGTTCGAGAAGAACTCTCTAATCAAGGTAGCCGGAGGTGGAGGGTCAGACACGGTCAACAAAGGTAACCAACCCCTACGCTCAAAATTTGCCCTAATGGCAGGATCTACCTCATCTAAACGAACAGAACGCTCAGCCCAAATCTTTCTATGTAGGTTTAAAGTCTCAAAGATCTCTTGGTTTTTCTCAGTGGGGAACCGCTCACTATCGAAGGATGGAGGGGAAGGAGTAGGAGTGGGAAGAGTCCTACGTGCTCTAGTCTTCCTAGGCATGGTGCTAAGGAAAAGGACAGAGACACAAAGAGAAAACCAAAAGAACAGAAAATAAAACCAAGGGCAGACTGCAAGTTAGCACACAAAAAAAAAAATATAGGATAAAAATCTATATGATGCATGAATCATTAATGATGGTATGATGCATGAACTAATGCAGTGATTAGGATCAAATTAAGTTCAATTTCACAACATTGGCTTGAACATAGAGTTTCTTAACAAAAACCCTAAAAATTTGAGAACCATTTGAAAATTTTTGCAACAAATTGATGAATTAATCATTACATACCATTGGAAATAGTTCATAATAACCAATTGCATCAATTACACAAGCCAATTTCAACAATTAAACCCAATTTCACAAAAAGCCCCAATTCGGATCAAACATAAACCCTAGAAATTCAAATTTTCCACAAAACTCAAAATTGATCAAATTAATCACTCAATAACATGTTTATGTAGTGTCCCCATCAAAACCCATTGATCAATTGCAAATAATTTTGTCCGAATCAACAAAAATCCCAAAAAGAAAAGTTCCGAAAATCTCCTCCTAAAATGCATGAAAAATGCATGAAATCAAGTAAATAAACTGAAAAGCAAGGGTAAAAGAGACATACCGGCTTGAGGAGAGAGAGATTATGCAAAAAATTCGGAAGAAAACGACAAAAACTTGAATCTTTTGGGCTTGCCTCGTCGGAGAGAGAAAAAGGAAAAGTTTTGAAAAAGATTTGAACTTTGAAAAAGTCAGATTTCCCTTTTTTAAAAAGCATATTCACGATGTTTGATCGATCGAGAATTACATTCGATCGATCGAAAGTGACAGACGTTTTAGCACTTTCTGAGGCACTTTTTCGATCGATCGAAAAACACTCTGAATCGATCGAAATGGGTAAAAACACACTGAAATTTAAAAAAAAAAAAACAGTTTTGAAAAAATTTCAAACCCAATTTTAAAAACAACTCCTCAAAGCATTTGAACAATGAATGCAAAATGCATGAGTATGAGATGGAATGCATTTTTAAAAACCCAAAATATTAAACCCAATTCTCAGACACAATTTTCAATCATCTTCCAAATTAATTTTCTCAAGCAACAAATATGTTGTGCACAAATCTCAAGATATTTTCAAACTTGGTTGGTCAGACCAAGAACTCACACACTAGCATGTACAGTGTTTAACAAAGAGTAACTTGTGTAGTGTGTGAAACTAGCAAAGACTTGAGATACATGTGAGGTGATATGTGAATGGCAATCAAGCACAAAGTCTACACAATTCATCACATAGAATTAAAAGAGACTATCACCTAAAGAGTTACATCCTATAACTCCCACATCTCCTAGATCAAAAGCTTGCAATCATGTAAGTTTCTTTTAATTTTGCCTCTTATTTTTATATGAATTGGCATTCAGCCTAATAGTACACACCGGTTTGAATTAAGTGAATTGGCATCAAGCCTAATAGTACACACCAGTTTTAATTTAATTTGAGGCTACACCTTATGTTCTTTTTGTGCATGTGCTACACTTTCTCGAGCACTAAATCTTATGATATGCACTAAGGTGTTCATGATTGGCTAGTGAATAGTGGTGAGATGATTATTTATGCCTTTCTCAAAAGGATCAAGTCCGTCAGTCAACAATATGTGACTTCATGATTAAGGCAAAGTGATTAAGAACCACACACATCTTTCCCACACAACATGCACTACAAAGTTTCAACTAGTTAAGTGCAACAAATAAGCTCATCAAAGTTAAACAAGGTACACAAGACATGACATGTGTAAAAAGAATGACCAACCTTGTTTTCAAAAATCAAGATAAATAGTGTTCAACACAGATTTTGCTTTCTCCCTTTTTTTTTATTTTTTATTTTTTTATTTTTTATTTATCAAAAGAGAAAACAAATAAATCCTAGAATGAAATGCATGTATGTAATGCATTGCAAGTCCTAGAACAAAAGAAAAACACAAAAACCAAATAACAATGGTCACAATAGAAAAGAGCAATGAAGCACAAGGACCATGTCAGAAAGACTCAATTAGATCGAGTCTTTTGCATCCAAAACTTTTTAGATGCACCCCGAGCATTGGAGTTCTTATTCACATTAGAGTGATTCTCAACTCCAGAATTGGAATAAAGGTTTAACGCCTTTACCAATTCACCAATTAGTGCCATAGGATCTTGTGCTTGAGGCATAGACACTTTTGGTCTTTTTGCTCTCTTATCAGCTTGAAGCTTGTAACAGTTAGGACGAATATGTCCAGACTTACCACAATAATGACAAACCCAAGCAGGTTTACCATGCATCTTGTCCTTCGGTTTGGTAGGCTCCTTAGGTTTGGATTCTCTTGAGTCTACCCTAATCTTCTTGGGTGGTGAAACTTCTACAGGTTTAACAACCTCACTCACAGGGGGTTTTATAGTTTCACTCACAACCTTACTCACAAGAGGTTCAGAAGAAGAAGAAGAAGGAACGAAGATAGTGGAATGGGGTCCAGAATCAAAGATGCTTTCAACATACCCTAACCCAGCTTTATCAGAAGGATACTTTTGAACATTTAACATGTGATCAAGTTTAGAACTAGCAGATCTAGCAACAGATAAATCATGTTCCAAAGTTCTAACTTTATCAAGCAACAGCATGTTTTCAGATTTAACATTATTCAAAAGATCATTAGCATCAAATAATTTCACAAGCAAATTTTTCTTCTCAAGCTCAAGAGCATCAATTTTCTTTAGGCCTAAATCAACTTTCAAAGCATCCTTTGCAGCAATTTTGCAACGTTTGTTATAGGCCTCTTGAAGATCTGCGTCTTCAGAGAGTTCCCCATCAGCAGGGTTCTCCTCAGCAGATATGCTTTCATCTACTGTACCAGTAGCAGTGAAAGCAATGAAGTTTCCATCCTCGTCACAATCGGACTCATCATCAGAAACCTCATTATCACTAAGGGTTACAGCCATAGCTTTACCCTTATTTCTCAAGAAAGTAGGACATTCAGATTTGACATGACCATACCCTTGACAACCATAACACTGAGGACCCAAAGAGTTATTAGAAGATTGACCTACTTGTTCTCTAGGTTTTTCAAAGTTGTTAACCTTAGTGGGATCATTCTTCCTAAAGTTTCTAGGTTCAGCAGTGTTGGTGTTCCTTGCCTTTCTATTAGTGTTTCTGAGAAAATTTCTAAAGTTCTTGGCAAGGTAAGCTATCTCCGTGGGAGAAAGCTCATCATCAAATCCACCAGCTTCAACATCATCAACAGACTTCAGTGCCATTGATTTGGATTTGACAGTCTTGGGTAAGTCAGACTCATAGGACTGAAGAGATCCTACAAGCTCATCCACAGGGATGGAGTCAACATCCTTACTCTCAGTAATGGCTGTTACTTTGGGTCTAAAGTCTTCAGTTAAGGATCTAAGAATCTTCCTAACAACTTTAGGTTGATCATAGACTTCACCCAAATTATAAGCAGAATTAACAATATCATTCAGTTTTGCATAAAACTCATCAAAGGTTTCATCATCAGACATTCTAATGTTTTTAAACCTAGAAGTTAATTGCTGCAGTTTGTTAATTTTAACAGCCTTTGTGCCTTCATGCACAGTTTGGAGGATTTTCCAAGCAGTATGAGCAACCTCAACATTAGAGATCCTCTTAAATTCCTCCATTGAAACAGCATTGAAAATGGCATTCATAGCTTTGCTATTGAAGCCTGCTGCTTCTTTCTGAGAAGTTTGCCACTCACTCACAGGAGTAGTGGGCTTCTCCCATCCGTATTCAACGGAATTCCACACCCTCTCATCTATGGATTTCAGGAAAGCTTTCATCCTTACTTTCCAGTAAGCATAATTGTTCCCATCAAAGTGAGGAGGAACAAACAGAGAGTGTCCATGCTCCATGACAACTGGAGTCAAGGATCAGCTCAGAGATAAAGATCTCAAACAAGAAGAGCTACCCGCTCTGATACCACTTGAACGGTTTAGACCCCTAAAACTATAACCAGATTGCGTAGCCTAGATTAATTAGCCAAGTTGTTACTTAGTCAAATTAAGCAATTCTAGGTTAAAACAATCACAATATCATATCAAGCATATAAAACATATAAAGCAGCGGAAAATAAATAACACATGATATGATCACCCAGGAAACCACACCGGAAAAACCTGGGGAGGATTTTACCCACCGATCCTCAAGGCAAAACGGAATCCACTAAGAAAGAATTGAAGTTCTTACAAAAGGACTTACAAGCTCCCCGCTTGACTTCCTAATGCTACACACCAGTAGTAACTTCCTGACACGACCACGCGCAGGCTCCGAATCCACGGACTGCTTCTTTCTTTGAACTCCTTCTTCAAGTACAAGCTCCTCACTTGTTTTTCTCTTTAAGCTTCAATGGCTGCAACCTAGTTGATCATCAAGATGTTGATGTGATCTCAATCTTGAAAACCCTAAGCTTTGTGTAAAGGAAAGCTCCTCTAGATCTCACAAGAGATTTACACAAAACCGCAATGTATGAGCAACAATACAACTTGTGCAACTCTGAAAAACGTGGCTAGGGTTTGCCTTATATACCTAGGGCAAAAACATAAAACCCTAAACGTTTAAAGAGTTAGGGCTGAGTTGGAATTCTGCAGAAAAACGCATCTGGGCCGACTTTCGATCGATCGAGTCTAACCTTCGATCGATCAAGCCAGGCCGAGAAGCCCCAATGCTTCTGCAGTCACTCGATTCCAACTTTACAATATTTAATCAACTTTGAGCAAACTTAAACAAGACTAAATACATTGTTTTGATCATGGTTTGCCAACATTACATATTAGAGTTCTAAATACATAAAATCCTAAGACCTTAGAACCTAACAGAAAGTCTTTTTTATTTATTTATTTATTTATAAGAGATGAAACAACTAAGCACAACTCAACGACAGACTAGATTGAAAAAACCTTCTAACTCGACCCAATCTAACCCATGCGCACTCCTAACTACTCATTCACATTATACTTGGTAAAAAGAAGTACACCTAATAGCATTAATATCAATTGTGCTAAAAAATATATATTTTAACACACAAAAAAGTTTCATTATTTATTTTGTCATAACATTTACAATACACCTTACATCACATCTCTTACTTTAGCATATCATTCATTAAAATAACTTTAAAAACTCATTTTTTTATTAAAAAAAATAAACAAATAAGAATTTTTCGCCACCCCCACAAGCAACAGCTAACCAGCCACCTATTGTAGCTTATTTTAGCATTTGGGTCCGTACCCTTCTACTGCTAGAATGGTATGGTCACGAATGCTAAAATATTTTGATATTTGAGACATCTATTATAGTTTGTTTTTTGGTATTTTGTGTGCTAAATGCTAAAAATTTAGCATTTAGCACATCTAATACTAGTAATGTGTTTTGCTAAATGCTTATATAACACACAAAAACCTACTTTTGCTACTTTAATATTACATTTAACATTGCACCCTAAATCACACATTTTATTTTAACATTACAATACATTAAAATAATTTAAACAACCAATAAAAAAATTATTTAATTTAAAACATGATACTTTGTTTAAAACATGATACAACACCCTTCTAGTAGGGCATCGTATCATGTTATAAAAAATTGGGATTTGGCACATCTCATTAAGTATGGTTTTTGGTGTTCAGTGTGCTAAATGCTAAAAATTTAGCATTTGATATTGTTGATGCTAATGCTCTAAGCAACAGTGTAAGACTTCTTCTTTTTTTCGTTAAGAGTGAAATACATGCTAACCAATTGTGAATTGTTAGGCAAAATTTATTTTTGCTTGAATGAAAACTTTTATTCAACCAAGAAATTACAACAAAAAAGCCACCCTCCTTATAAACATGATTAAAGGATCCAAATTTACATCAAAGCAACCAACAAAACCATTTGAGAGAGCCCAGCAAGCTAGCTTGTGGACCAAGGAATTGTTAGGCTAATTTACATATGGTAAGAGCATTCGCATCAGTCTGTCTAAAATTTTCTGTCTATTTTAGCATAAGAACTTACTTTTTGTATTCTACGCGGTTATTTTTCAAAAATTCCCAAATCAGTTTATTTATTATACACTTTATTTTATTTAAATAATATTTTTGTTCTTTCTTTGTTAATACTTTACTTTTCTGAACTCCATGTCTCGCTCTCATTAACATCTCTCTCTTCCCCACGTCTCTCTCTCTCAACTCCACCTCTCTTTCCCCTCAACTCTCTATTTCTCTCTTATCCCAAACCCAAATGAACACATCCACGGAGGCAATAACAGCAGATTCGGTGGCAGTGGTGGCAGATTCAACGTTTGTCCTTGGGTTTTTCATATGGGTTTCCATTGGGTTTGATTTTGATTTGATTTTGGCTTGGGTTGATTTTGTGTTGGGTTTGAAATGAGTTTTTAGGTGGTGCTAGGGTGGGTTTTCTGGTGGTGGTGTTGGTTGATTGGTGGTTCTCTCTTCTTCTTCTTCTTCAGTTGGGTTGTTGTGAAATGGTTTGTGGTGGTGTTGGATTGCGGCGGCGGTAGTGGTGGTGGTTTTAGGTGGTTCGGGTGGTTCTCTTCTTCCTTTTATTCTTCTTCTTCTGCGTTGCTGTGAATGTTGGGGAAGACGAGGATTCTGACAAGAGAAGCGGTGAGAGAAAAAAAAAAGAATAAATTAATGTTATACACAGTTACAACAACCATGCATATTTGCATAGTTACTGTAGCAAATGTGTATATTTACACATTTATACATCCACTGATGTGGGTAGTTTTGCGACCAAATTGGATGCTCTAACAATTATTGAATTTAATAAATTGAAAACTCAGGATTTACAAAAATTATGAAACTTCAACGGTGAATATGGATTAAGAGACTTAGCCAACCACCTCTCATTTGTAGATCATAAGTGAAATTGATACCTAACCAAAAACCTTATAAATGCCCTTTTTAAGTAATGGAAGAAGGTATGCATTCAAAAGTAGTAATACTCTACAATTTTACTTCAAGCCTACTCTCAAAAATTTTCCATTGACTTAACTTTAGAAGTACCTCCAACCAACACTATTGGTTGCTCCGAAGCTTAGGAAGTGACCTATTTAATCTTTGTAAGCTCTCACCTATGATTATGAATTTTCACTCGTTCCACCATTTTGTTGATTACTGTCTTTGTTGTGATCCCTCCCTTAGAAATTCATTTCCTACAAATTATAATGGACATTAGATAAATTTCAAAATGACAGCATACAATAGACCCCGTAGTTCAAAAGATTGATGGCTCAAAATTATACTTGTTCACATGATTTATGATAAGAATACAATTCACCCAAGTATAATTCAAAATTTACCCATAAAAAGTTTTGAAATCAAATGATATATAATTTTGAATTATACTTGGTTTTATGTTATTTACCCCCATCTTTCTTCTTCTCACATAATTCGATTTATTGTTTCGTGTATTTTGATATATATGTTTATGGTCATTGTTACAAAATTTATATTCACATATATTATAATCCATTAAAAAAAAGTGTTATAAAATATTTATGTCCCACTATCCAGTTATTTATTCTCCGTTATTGTGTGATTAAATTTTCTTATAACTTATATGTAGCATTTTAGTTCTATATAAAGGAGCTTTTTTACTCTTTAAAAAAGAAAGAAGAAGAAGAATATACAGAATATGAATATCTCTTTAGATAAACAAAAAATAATAATAATAATAATAATAATAATAATAATAATTGAAAGTAATAGATGAGGAATAATGAGATAAAGATATAAATTAAAGGTGTGTTTGGATACCGCTTATTTTGCTGAAAATTGAAAACTGAAAACACTGTAGTAAAATAATTTTTAAATATGTGAATAGTACCATGTGACCTATTTTTAATGAAAATTTTGTTGAAAAAAGATGTTTGTGGGTCTCGTAAACAGTGCACGGGACCCACTAAACAGTGCCCAGAGCCAGAGGAACGCACTTCAAAAAAAAAAAAAAAAAACGCAGACGTTGGAGACAGCCATTGTTGGGAATTTTTGTAACTGTCTTTCTATGGATATGCAAGGACAGGGGTGGAGACAGCCACTGTTGGGAAGACATGCCCCCCACCCCCAAATTTTTAATGGTTTTTTTTTAAATTTTTTTAATTTATATAGTTTGTGTAATTATGAAAAGAAAATTAAAAATTTATTTACAAATATAGGAGTTGGCCTCCCCAAATATGCTCTTATAAATAAAGAAAAATAATTTGCTAATTGATCTAATAATTATAGAGACAATATATTTTATGTTTTCTCAATTTCCTTTTTTATAGTAAAAATTGTTTTGTATCTATTAAAGTTTTGAATCATTCATGTCTTTAAAAACTTTGATGGTTCCGTTAAAATTTTGTTATTAACTTTGGTAGACAATTTTATTATTCATATTGAAATGAAAATTTGAAGATGTTCACTATGAAAATGGTAAAAATATTTTATTCTATGAAAGATCAACATTGAGCATAATTTTCTTAAGAGATATACTAAGTTCTTTTGTTGATATTTTTGTATGTCTAATATCAAATTATACAACTTTTGTATACTCATTAGAGTTTAATAGATGATAATTTTGTATAAAATATATCTATAAATTATGACTTACTCTAGTATATTATAAAATATTAAGGTTTATATGGATATTCTTACCCATGTGTGTAGGTTTGTTTTGACTAATATATTAATACCACAATTTGGTTTTCAAAATAAAAAATCCTAGCTCTGAACCTAAACAATGATGCATTTTTTGTGAAACTTTTGCACTATGATGCATTACAAATCCATGGTGCCTATTACTTAATTAAAAACGTGTTTTATAAATGCGGGTATAGGTCATCTTTTAAAATAAAATAAAAAATTTATTTGGTTTGACCTGTAACCACGTTTTCTAAACGCAACAATAGGCCCTATCACAAAAAACACGGCTAAAAACACCTAGAAACGCAACTATAAACCTAACCTATAGCCGCGTTTTATAAACATAGTTATAGGTCAGTTGTTAAAGTTACATTTCTTAAAAACATAGCTATAGGTTAGCTATAGCCGCATTTTTTGTAAATGTGGCTAAAATAAACACGACTATAGCCCACGTTTTTTGTAGTGTAAACGCACTATCATTGGATTCTTTGTACCATGTACATTAAACAAACCTACAAAACGGCGATGAAAACTTCATGGAAATAAAGAGAACCTGACAACAATCTTGAATTATTGGGTAAATTAGAAAATTATATAGGAAAGTACGGCAAGAGAAAGCTACCTGTCATTGATATAGCTTCTTAAAATTGGAGACATACCATGAAAAACATGCTCGAACACGACCAAAAGCATTTGTCGCATATATACTACCATACGAAAGGTTGGTTTTTACACGGTTTGGGCAATAGGGAAAAGTCAAATATGTTTGCTTATAAATAATGAAACAATTCATCTTTGACAGAGAAATTATTATCTCTTTTAGGCAATTCGTAATAACCTAGGAAAAAAAATTGAGATAACAAATAAATCAAACTTTCTTATACATATATGCAAAAATAGAATTGCTTGGATCACAATTTATTACCTTAACAAATTGTAAAAAAAAGTTATGTGAATTTAGCATTACTTGACACGAAATTTCCTTTGGCGTATATAACATGATTTCCCTTCATCCAATATAAATATATAATAATAGGTAAAATTGAGAGAAAATCCAATTAGATTTCTGTTAGGTTCTAAAGACTTAGGAACTAATGTATTTAGAACTCTAATGTGTAGTATTGGCAAACCATGATCAAAACAGTTGTTAGTCTTGTTTAGACTTGTTCTAAGTGTGTGCGTTGTATGTAAAGTTGGAATCGAGTGGCTGTAGAAGTATTAGTGACTTTCGGCCTGGCTTGATTGAACGAAGCTTAGACTCAATAGATCGAATATTGGGCATAATGTTTTTTCTACAGAATTCCAACTCAGCCCAATCTCATTAAAATGTTTAGGGTTTTATGTTTTTGCCCTAGGTATATAAAGCAAACCCTAGCCATGTTTTGGAGTTGCTCATATTGCTGTTTGTGTGAATCTCTTGTGAGATCTGAGAGGTGCTTGTCTTCACACAAGCTTACGATTATCAAGAATGAGATTTCTTCAAGAGCTTGATGATCATTCAGTTGCTACCATAAGAGCTTAAAGATACACAAGCGGGTGTGCTTGTACTTGCTGGAGAATCCAAGAAAGAAGGAGTTCGTGGTCTCAGAGCTTGCACGTGGTTGTGTCAGTAAGTTTTACTAGTAGGTAGCAATAGAATGTTAGTGGTCTAAGTTTTATTGTACAAACTTCGATTCTTTCATATAGTGGATTCAAGTTTACCTTGAGGATAGTTAGGTTAAATAATCTCCAGGACTTTTATCGGTTTGATTTTCTTGGGTCATCATATCATTGTGTTATTTATTTTTTCTGCTGCTATGCATGATATGATTGTTTGATTGTGATAACCTAGATCTGGAATTTGGACTAAGTAATAACTTGGCTTATTAACTAGGTTAATCCAATTGTGTTTTAAGGGGTCTAAAAACGCACAAGTGGTATCAGAGCACGTTACTCTTTTGTTGTATATCTTTTGATCTTTGAGCTGGTCCTTGACCCTTATTGTCATGAAATCTTGGAAAATCTTTTTGCTTATATGTCAACATGCCTACTTGTTGCTTTTACTAAATCTTTCCTTGAACATCTTGGTCTAATCACATGTGATAATAATTATTTGTGTTATACTGCTTTAACCGCCTTAAAAGCACATGATTCTTGTTTTTGGTATTTGGATGGTGGTTCTTCCATGCATATGACAGGAAACAAAGGTTTGTTCAAGACACTCTTTGAAGGAAAGATTGGGACAGTCACTTTTGGAGATGGAAGCAAATCTGTGATCAAAGGCATTGAAACTGTGGACATTCCAGGGTTGCTAGTCTTTGAAGATGTTTGGTATGTTGATGGATTAAAGGCCAACTTACTCAGCATTAGTTAGATTTGCGACAATGGACTGAATGTTTTCTTCACTAAGTATGAATGTGAGATTCTTGATGGAGGAGGTGACTGTATGTGTGTTGATGCAAGGACAGCTGATAACTATTATGGTATAATACCAAGTATAAACAACAAGTGTTTTAGTGCAAAGATTGATCAAGTTGATTTGTGGCATCAACGATTGGGGCATGCAAGTCATAAGCAATTAGAGAAGATTTCCAAGTATGATGCTGTTATTGGTTTACCTAAGTTTAAGAAGATAGATAAGTGCATCTGTGGACCATGTCAGATAGGTAAACAAGTGAAATCCAAACATCCTTCTGTAGCTAGTGTTCAGAGTTTAGGTGAAAAGAAGTATATTCTAGTTGTTGTGGATGACTTTACTAGATATATTTGGGTTGTGCTTTTGAAAGATAAATCTGAGGCTCCTGAGAAGATGATACATCTATGCAAGAAATTGCAGGTTGAAAAAGATACTGTGATAGCCAGAATCAGAAGTGATCATGGAAGAGAATTTGAGAATACCAAACTGGCTACCTTCTGCGATGAACAAGGCACACATCAAGAGTTCTTTTCACCCAAGACACCTCAACAGAATGGAATAGTGGAACAGAAGAATAGGGTTGTTCAGGAGATGGCATGTGTCATGCTACACAATAAAAAATTGCTAAAATCCTTTTGGAGAGAAGCAGTTAACACTGTTTGTCATACACTCAACTGGGTGTACTTCAGACTTGATTCTAAGAAAATTCCCTATGAAGTCTAGAGAGGGAAGAAGCCCGTTGTCAAATATTTTAGGATATTTGGCAGTGACTGTTACATTCTACCTAATAGAGAGAACTTAGAAAAGTTTGATGCAAAAAGTGATAAAGGATACTTTCTAGGACACTCTTCCACTAGTAGAGCTTATAGAGTGTACAATCTGAGAATCAAAACAGTCATGAAATCTTCAAATATTGTGATCAATGATGAAATATGTTCAGAAGCGCATTCAAAAAACAGTACTTTAGTTCAAGATAAATCTATAAAAGTTGATGATTCACTTCTTGCTGATTATGTGGGGAAGCATAGTGAGGAAGAACTGTTGTTATTGAATGATATAGTTTCAATACCATCAAGTTCAGAATTATCCACACCGGTTCATGAAACTCAACAAGCATAAAGTGAGCTTAGTCCCCCGTCTGAACAGAAAGGTACCTCTACATCTCTGGTTAAAGGCCCATCTTCTAGAGTTAAGTTGAATCATCCTGCCACAAATATATTAGATAGTCTGAATGATAACATGAGATTGAGATCAAAAGCCTTGAATGTGATTACTCACTCATGCTATCTATCCCAATTTGAATCGAAAAAGGTGGATGAAGCACTTCAAGATGCTGATTGGGTTAATTCTATGCATAAAGAATTTCATCAATTTGTTCGAAATGATGTGTGAGAATTAGTTCCTAGACCAAATGGAGTAAATGTGATTGGACATGGCAGTGTTATCAAGAACAAATCAAGACTTGTTGCTCAAGGATACACACAAGTGGAAGTGATTGATTTTTATGAGACCTTTGCACTAGTAGCAAAACTAGAATCCATTAGGGTACTTTTGGCCATAGTAAGCCATCTGAATTTCAAATTGTATCAAATGGATGTCAAGAATGCTTTCTTGAATGAGATGCTACAAGAAGAGGTATATGTTGAACAACCAAAGGGTTTTGTTGATCCTCACATATCAGATGATGTCTACAAGTTGAAGAGAGCTCTCTATGGCCTGAAACAAGCTCCTAGGGCTTGGTAGGATAGATTGACTACATATCTCACTGAGCGTGGATTCAAAAGGGGATCTGCAGATACTACTTTCTTCATAAGAAAGGATAAGAATGGTTTTGTTGTAGCCCAAATTTATGTTGATGATATTGCTTTTGGTGCTACTAATGATTCTCTTGCTCATTCTTTTGCAAATGAAATGAAGACAATGTTTGAAATGAGTATGGTTGGTGAACTAACTTATTTCTTGGGATTGCAGGTGAAGCAAAAGGACTTAGGAATTTACATCAACCAAGAAAAGTATGTAAGAAATCTAGTCAAGAGATTTGCACTGGGCAAGGTTGCCTATGCTCACCAATGGCTACAAATGCAAAACTAACAAATGATCCATCAGGTGAGTCTGTAGATGTTACATTATATAGAAGCATGATTGGATTCCTTTTGTATTTGACTGCTAGTCGGCTTGATATTGCCTTTAGTGTTAATGTTTGTTCTAGATTTCAATCTAATCATAAGGTTTCACATTTAAATGCTATTAAAAGAATCATAAAATATGTAAGTGGAACTTGTGATTATGGATTATTTTATAGTAAAGAGTTTAATCTGTCTCTTGCTGGATTTTTTGATTCTGATTGGACTGGTACTGTTGATGATAGAAAAAGCACAACTGGTGGGTGTTTTTATGTAGTAGCCAATCTTGTTGCTTTGATGAGTAAAAAACAAAATTCTGTGTTTTTGTCTACGACAGAGGCAGAATATATTGCTGCTGGAAGTTTTTGCTCACAACTTCTTTGGATGAAAAAGCTTTTGAATGATTATGGGATATCACAAAATACCATGGTTGTTTATTGTGATAACTCTAGTGCTATTGATATCTCTAAAGATCCTGTTCAACACTCTAAGACTAAACACATAGAGATTAGATATTACTTCATTAGGGATCTTGTTGAAAGAAAGATTGTGTCTCTTGAGTACATCCCTACTGAACGTCAGAATGCTAACATCTTCACAAAACACCTTGATAGAAGTAAGTTTGAGACACTTCGTCAAGTAATTGGTGTGATTTTGTGTCTCTGATTATCCTTGGCTTTCTTGGTCCTTATGCTTCATTGCTTTACTCTTGGTACCCATTGTTCTTTGGTTTTTGTTTTGTTTTGTTTTGTTTTTTTGTTTTTTTTTTTTTCTAGGATTTGCATTGCATAACATTCATGGACTTCATTTTAGGACTGTTTTTGTTTCTTTTTTTAAAAAATAAAATTAAAAAAAAAGGAAGAAAAGGGAAGCAAATTGTGCTTTACATTATTTTTCTTAGTTTTGAAAACAAAGTTGATTAATTTATTTACACATAACATGTCCTTGTACCTTATTTAGTTCGGATGAGCTTATTTATTGCACTTTACTAGTTGAAACTCTATAGTGCATGTTGTATGGGAAAGATGTTTATGGTTTTGATCACTTTGTCTTGATCTTGAAGTCACATGTCTTTGACTGTCAGACTTGAACCTTTTGAGAAAGGTATTAATAAGCATCTCACCACTGTTCACTAGCCAATCATGAATACCTTAAGGCATATTGTAAGATTTTGTGCTCGAGAGAGTGTAGCACATGCACAAAAAGAACATAAGGTGTAGCCTCGATTTAAATGCTTAAAATTGGTGTGTACATTATTGGACTTAAAGCTAAATCAAATAAATAAAATTGGTGTGTACATTATCCCGACTATTTTAATAAGTTTCTGAACAATTAAAATTAGTGTGTACATTATGAGGCAAATCAAGAAACTTATATGATTGCAAACTTATGATCTAGGAGATGTGGGAGTCATATGATGTTACTCTTTAGGTGATAGTCTCTTTTAAATTCTATGTGATGAATTTTATAGACTTTGTATTTGATTTCTATTCACATATCACCTCACATGTATTTCAAGTTTTTGCTAGTTGCACACATTACACAAGTTACTCTTTGCTAAACTTTGTACATGTTATTGTGTGTGTTTTTGTTTTGACCAACCAAGTTTGAAAATACCTTGAGTTTTTATGCAAAACATATTTGATGCTTGAGAATTTAAAGGGAGAATGTTTGAAAATCTTAATTTTGGGAAAACTGGGTTTAAAACTTATGCTTTGAAAAACATTCCATCTCATACTCATGCATTTTATTCATAAAATTCAATGCTTTGAGGAATTTCTGCACAAAATTTGCTATGTTTTTCAAAAATGTGTGTGTGTATGTGTGTGTGTGTGTGTGTGTGTGTGTGTGTGTTTTTTTTTTTTTTTTCCAAAATTTTGATTAATCGAGGCTGTTTTTCGATCAATCGAAATTGGTTTTAAAATTTTTAATGAGTCTCTGTCTGTTTCGATCAATCGAAAATCGAGATGAGAGTTTTTTTAAAACTTTTGTTTTCACGTGCTTTTCACCATTTCAAACTTTTCAAAAGCACTTCTCTCTCTCATTCAATCGGTCAAGGCTACCTCAGGAATTTTTTGTCGTTTTCCTCCAATTTTTTTGCAAGGTTTTTCTCCTCTAAGGCCGGTAAGACCCTTATACCGTTCCTTTTTCATTTATTTTCATTTTTCATGCATAAAATCATGGATTTTTAGGGAATTTTCGGACCTATGAAAATTTTGGGGTTTTTGGTGTTTTTGATCTTTTCTTTCACAATTGATCTTTGGGTTTTTGTTATTGGATGTTATAAACATGATCTTTGGTGTTTAATTTGATCAATTTGCTGAATTGTGAAAAATTGAAAATTCTAGGGCTTGATTTTGTCCGAATTGGGGATTTTTCTCAAATTGAGTTTAAATGATGAATATTGGGTTGTTGATTTGATTAATTTGATCATAATCAACTGTTGTCTAACTTGTGTGATGATCAATTGGTCAATTTTCTAAAAATTAAACAAGTGGTTTTTCTAAATTTTGGGGTTTTTGTTATAAACTCTATGCTCAAGCCAATTTTTTCATTCTAAACTTAAATTGAACTTATTCTCACTGCATTAGAGTATGCATCATGACATTTAATTGTTCATGCATCATATAGATTGATTTTTTTTTTTTTTTGGGTTTTTGGCTCTATTTTTGTGTCTTGTCTTTACCCTAGCACCATGCCTAGGAAGACTAGAGCTAATAGGTCTGCCCCCCCACCTTGTCCTCCTCCTTTTGATCGTGTAAGGTTTCCGAGTGAGAAAAACCAAGAGACCTTTGAGAAACTGAACCTTAATAGAAAGATATGGGCTAAGCGTAAGATGTTGTTAGATGAGATTGATCCCGCCATTAGGGCGAATTTTGAGCATAGGGGCTGGTTGCCATTGTTGGATATTTCTGATCCTCCTCCTCCAGCTACCCTGATTAGAGAGTTCTACTTGAACATCTCTATCCGCGTCTGTAATTCCAACACTTTAGTAAAGAGTTGGATACGAGGTGTAGAGTTCACCATTACTCCTACAGTAGTGGTTGATACTCTTGGGGTACCGTTGGTCTAGCACCCTGTCTATCTCTATGATGAGTCTCCTTCATTGGATGACGTTATGTCATACATCACTGGGTCTTCTATCCAGTGGGGTTCTGATCCTCGGATCACATCCGCTGAGCTTCTTGAGACTGCTTATCTCTTCTTTAGGATAGAATGTCATTCTTTATAACCTATCTCTCATCTTCACACCATTCCTCTTGAGCGGTGTGTCTTTTTGTACGCTCTTATTACTGATGCTCCTATCAATTTTCCTCATTTGTTTCTTCGTTCTTTGAACAAAGTTTATAGGAGTTCTTCTACCGCTCATGCTCTTGTTCATCCTATTTTCATTCATAGGATTTTGTTGTATCTCGGTTTAGAGGATTTCCCTGTTTTTGAGTTTGTACACATAGTTGCCCCTATAGGTACCTCCTTTCTTAGGCAGAGGGCTACTCATATGCGAGCTGGCTATAAACATCCTAGGGCTGAGCCTTCTTATGTCGCACCTTCTTCTCCTTCTGCTATAGGTCCTACTACTTTTGGTGAGGCGTTTGCTGATCCTGTTATTGATACTGCTGCTATTGATGTTCCTCTGCCATCTACTTCGGATGACTTTGACATTCAACGTGCATTGGAGACTGTCATGACCGTTCACGCGGCTCATGGTCAGATTTTGGTGGACATGCTTGATGAGCTCCGTGCTTTGCAAACTGATTTGGCGCATCTTCAAAGTTCGCCTTTGCCACTTCCTTTTGATGATGGATTCTGATTGCCCTTTGGCATTCCATCACAAAAAGGGGGAGTACATTTGTGTATATTTGAGGACAATTGTAGAGATTTTGGAGTTAGGGGGAGATTTTTGTCATTTAGAGGATGTGGAGTTGTTTAGATCGTATCTAGGTGCTTTACTGTGTATACATTCTTTTTGGCTCTTGATGTTTTTTTTTTTTTTTGGGCTATTCATGATAGGGGGAGATACTTTGTTAGATACATTGTTTTATATGTTTCTTGTTTCACTGCTCATTGATTTATATTTATGAGTTATTCATGATATATGTCTTTGTTTTGTGTTTTTGTGAACTCAAGAATTTATTTTATTTTGCTTGTATTTTCCACACATGCGTTTATGTGTTTGTTGAGTATTTCAGGAAATACATGTTGATTAAGTCGTGCTGCTGTCTACACTTGCAAATAATGGATAGTAGTTAGGATTGAATTTGTTATAATGGGCATTTTTTTTGTAAATGGCTTTTCTTTGTAAACTTTGAGAATTTGTTGTGTTTTGTCACGGATTGCCAAATAGAAAGTTTGTTAGGTTCTAAAGACTTAGGGACTAATGTATTTAAAACTCTAATGTGTAATATTGGTAAACCATGATCAAAACAGTTGTTAGTCTTGTTTAGACTTGCTCAAAGTATTGGCATTGTATGTAAAGTTGGAATCAAGTGGTAGCAGAAGTATTAGTAACTTTCGGCCTGGCTTGATCAATCGAAGCTTAGACTCAATCAATCGAATATCGGGCAGAATGTTTTTTCTGCAGAATTCCAACTCAGCCCTAGCTCATTAAAATGTTTAGGGTTTTATGTTTTTGTCCTAGGTATATAAAGCAAACCCTAGACACGTTTTAGAGGTTACTCATATTGCTGTTTGTGTGAATCTCTTGTGAGATCTGAGAGGTGCTTGTCTTCACATAAGTTTAGGATTATCAAGAAGGAGATTTCTTCAAGAGCTTGATGATCATTCAGTTGCTATCATAAGAACTTAAAGATACACAAGCGGGTGTGCTTGTATTTGCTGGAGAATCTAAGAAAGAAGGAGTCTGTGGTCTCGGAGCTTGCACGTGATTGTGTCAATAAGTTTTACTAGTGGGTAGCAATAAAATGTTAGTGGTCTAAGTTCTATTATACAAACTTTGATTCTTTCATATAGTGGATTCAAGTCTACCTTGAGGATAGCTAGGTTAAATCCTTTCCAGATTTTTTACCGATTTGGTTTGGTTTTCCTAGGTCATCATATCATTGTGTTATTTATTTTTTCCGTTGCTATGCATGATATGATTATTTGATTGTGATAACCTAGATCTGGAATTTGGACTAAGTACTAACTTGGCTTGTTAACTAGGTTAATCCAATTGTGTTTTAAGGGGTCTAAAAACGCACAATTTCAAATTGGAATTAAATTAGAGTCTAATTTTATGCCATGTGTCTCATCTAATCTAAGTTTTTAAAATTTTGCACCAAGTGAGTTAATGCAATGTAAAATTGAAATTCAATTAAAAATTGGAATTCAATTAGAGTTTAATTTTGTGCCGTGTCCCATCTAATCTAAGTTTTTTAATTTTTGTGTCAAATGAGTTAATTTAGTGTAAAAAACGAGGAGTTCAATATAAGTAAAACATAAAAAAATATAATTTTTGAATGATTTTATATTTATGAGTCTTTTTTGTATAACTAAAAACAATTCAAGTTTATAAGTCATATATATATATATATATTAATAGTCAAAATTAAGAGAAAATCCAATTAAATTCTAAACTAGATTCTAATTTTGCGCCACGTGTCTCATCTAATTTTTAAATTTGTGTGTCAAGTGAATTATTAGGTGCAAAAATTAAAGAGTCTAAATTCAATTAAATTCTAAATTGAATTTTAATTGGAGTTTAATTTTGCACATGTGTTCCATCTAATTTTTTAATTTTGTGGCAAGTAAATTATTGAATGCAAAAATAGAAGAGTCTAGATCTAATTAGATTCTAAATTATATATATATATATATATATATATATATATGTAATTGTAATTGTTTTTAAATGTATGTATTAGTGCATATGCACGAGGTTACACACTAGTATATATAAAACATGATTTCCCTATGTTGCATGACACTCTCATTCTTCAAAATTAAAGAGTTATCTTTAAAAAAAAATTTTAATAAAACAAAGTGGGACCTATTTGACTGAATCTGCCAATATTTACTTGCCAGATCATTATGACAGAGGAAAGCAAATTAATAGAAATAGGTTGCATGTGTAAAATATGTTATAATCACAAACCAAACATTTTGCTTCTTCACTTGTTCATACTCTGAGTCCAACCCATTATAGATAGGTGCCTAGCTAGAAGTCTTCAATTAGAAAGAGAAGCAACTGAAACCTCACATAGTCCAACAAAAGAAAGAAGAAAAATACACATTCACACTGTTCTTTCTTTCATTTCAAAGTAAAACACCAGCAAATAGCAATTTTCCCCACCTCTGAAGAGACCATGTACTCTAAGCTAAAAACCAGTAAATCATTTATATTTATAAGTCATTACCAAAAGGGAACCAATCTTCAATGTGCGTAACGTCAGAGGGAATTCCTGTCGTGGAAGTTACACACTTTGGAAGAAGGACCTAGATGGCTTAATCTTGGATTCTTGGTTCATTAGAGAGTGGGCTATTGAGAGGGAAAGAAGTGAGTAGCCTATTGATGCATGCATTTGCTCCTATCACTCATATTTTTCCATTACTTTTGGTTTTCTATATTCTTTCTTTCTTTTCTTCATCATTTTGCTCTATTTTCTTTTCTTTCTCTCTGTCTTTCTATATTTTCTTTTTTGTCGTTTTCTCTTTTGCATTTTCACTGTGTACGTCTATGACCATTTATACTGCTTGCCGTGATAGGATTTGCCATTTTTAACCCTTAACTGCTTTTGGCCTGTTATGGGTATCCTTCCAGGACAACCTACTGGTCTGCCGGCTGCCCAACCGCCATCACTACACTGTGTTGGCTGCACCACGCCTCATTCCCAGACAAAAGTGTTTTTTGTTTTCTCTCTTACCTCCCTTGACACTCCTATCCGGATAAGGGTTAAACCTCTCCCTTACCAACCTCTATAGTATGCATCTAGTGATTCTAACTCATATTTACTTCTTTTGGGTGAGATATCATCCCAGCACGACATTTCTTCTAAAAGAGCTTGAGTGGGAACCCCAAAATAGGCTCTCCCTTCTCCCCATCGCCAGACCACATCCTCTCATACCTTTGACCTGTGGCCCACCTCCTTTGTATTAGCTGGGTACAGGTAGGCGGTGCTTGAGCCTTGTGTGCATGCTCCACTTTCATTGTTTTTCTGGCTTTTACACGTTTGCCATTGCCTCCAGGTTTTTTTTGATTTTGCTGCATGCTCTGGTATTCGTTTAACTCTTGCGGCGTGAATGATACATAGGCCTTAGGGCTTTCGTTCTTTACATCTCATCTCTTCTTCAGGCTAGGCATTGCTTGGGTATGGGCTTTCTCCTTTTTACTTGGCCCATGTCCCCTTTTATCCTGTGCCCGTGGGCTGGCTGGTTCTCCTACCATGCCATTGCACTACTCTTGCTATGATATCACTTATCCCTTTTCCTTATTGTTACCTCTGGGCTTATGGGCTGAAGCGCCTGCTATGTTAATTTCTTATATTATTCCTTCTTTTGGTCTTTACTACCCAGCTTTCTTGCTGGGCCAATCCATTCCGTACACTGGGCTTCCTCGGCCTATTTCTTTCTTTGGGTGTCCTCAGCCCATTTCATCCTTCTCTACCTCTTTCACTCCCATGGGTTTTTGCTAAATCATTTGAGCTTCCCCATCCCAATCACCACACCCTTACCTTTTGGGCTTATTGGCCTTTGAGCCAATCCCATGAATTTACTAATTCCTCTCTTTGGGCTTCCCTGACCCATTTTTTACTTTCTTTCCATCTCTTATAATTCTCATGGGCTTGCTACTTCATTTCTTGGGCTTCTGGCCATTTATTATTTTGGTAGGCCTGTTAACCATTATTCCTACCATTCTGGCCAAATGGTGTTTATTTTACTGCTTTCTTTCTCTATTTTTTTTTTCATATTATTGGGTTTCTTCTGCCATTGGGCCTTTTTGTCAAAAGTGGGCATCAACACCAATCAAAATTAATTTCAATTAATCACGTGTGATAGGTTTCACCAAAATGAATGCATGATGATCATTAGAACCTCAAGATCATTCTCATGATATGTGATGAATGAGTTAATGACCAAAATGCAACCATGATTTTTGGGGTACATAAAATGGTCATTTTGTCATCTTCCAATGTTAAATTATGGGCGTGAAATTGAGTGTCTACACCATTCAATTAGGAAAGTTTTGGTACTAATATCTTCCTAAGCATGTACCATAACTTTTTGACTCATGATGATGCTCAAAATCGTTAATGAGTTGATTGTCCGCATGCGCATCAAATGAAGTACCGGAAGAACAAAAAGGATGAAGAACCTATAGAAAGCACCAGTGTGGTGCTGGCCAAAGACTTTTTGAAGGTTAAGTCAGTGATAGAAAAATCTCCAATAACTCAAAAGTGTAAGAACTAGGAAATTTCACTTACTTTGGAGAGGAGGAGGCTCGGTGTTTATATAGTAGTGTAGAATCAACCGAGATCCCATGAACGTAGGATCTTTCCTTGTAGGAAAGATATGGAGTTAATGCTCTGAGATCTTAGGGCTTTTCTTCCCATTCTAGGAGGGTATGAATATGTAGAAGAATCTTTGGACGTTGTGTGCAAGTTCTTTCTATATAAGGATGTATGAGTGGAGAACATGTGAAAAGGGTGTGAACCAAGTATATGGCCTTATCCGACGAGTACCTCCTTCCTATCGGTATTGGGGTAACCAGACGGGTACTTTTCTTACCCGTCAGTGAATATGAGTGGAAAGTCATGGCCGAAGTGTTGTCATAATCAACCCGAAGGAGACCTAGTTGCAGATGGATAAGAGGAAATATAAGGGCAATTCAAACCCGAAGGGCAAAAGGAGTTAGAAAAATTCTCAGCCTTAATATTCTCTATCAACTTATAGTCTAATTAATTAAGACCTCTACATAAGGATTTAAAGTAGATTTTGAATTGTAACCAAGTGGTGACTTCATTATCCAATCTCCATCCTAACTTTTGATTTAGTTGCATATTCTTGGATGGGTCCAAACCAAGAGTAGCCAAGAGAGCCATTAAATGGGCAAACCTATAGTCATGTTTGTGGTGGTCACACCATTGCCCTTTCTTCCTAGTGAGCACTAACACTACTATTATTGTGTACCATCAAAAGTTATTGTTGAGACAGTGGAAGTGTTGATACTTAGCAAATAACTAAGGGCCACATATTCGGATATTTGTGGGTTGCTTAAGGTCTATCTAGTCAAAAACATGTTTTCATAATTTTTTTTTAGAAATATAAAAAATTTAAAAACATCTTTGTTATAGTAAGATTTTTTTTTCCTATCTGAAAATATTTTGTTAGAAAAATACAACCAAACAAGAGCTGAAAATTTCTCCTAAGTAATATTGGTTGACTACTGTACACTGTTTATTCTAGTCAGTCCACTGAACGGTCGGTTTTAAATTCCATTCAAAGACGTTAACTGAGAGATTGACTAAAAATGGTTGGTTTTATGTTCTTTACCTCCTTCTTGTTCTTCATTTTTTTTTCTTTTGTGAAGCACCTAGTTCGATTTATTGTTCGGTGTATTTTAATATATATGTTTATGGTGGTTGCTACAAAATTTATAATCACATATATTACAATCCATTAAGAAAAATAAGCGTTATAAAATATTTATGCCCCACTATCCAGTTATTTATTCTCCATTATTTTGTAATTAAATTTTCTTATGACTTACAAGTAGTATTTTAGTTTTTTATGAAGGAGCTTTGTTATATATAGAACCGTGCTATAATGCTCTTATTTATTTATTTATTTATTTTTGTTTAATGTTATAATTCTCAAAAGTGACATATAATTAACTGTGTACTTAATTTTTTTTAAAGAAGGAGGCAAGGTAACATGGAATAATATTTAAAAATAAGATAAAGAACTGTAAGATGTTAAAACCCAATGGGACATTTAAATTTATTGATTGGGATAATAATTGTGATAAGTAAATAAATTTAAGATTTGAGCAAAAGAAATATGCTATACGTTAGTTTGGATGGATAAAGATTTGTTATAACTATATAGAATTTGAATAATTTTTTTTTTTTGAAATGTTTTAAAGAGTTAAAAAAAATAAAAATAAAAATAAAAATTTCAAGATAAGAATGAGTAGTTTTTATGTGAGGTAATGATTTTTTTTGGAAGAAATAATTTTTTTTTTTTTTTGTATATATAATTGAAGTATTTGAATTCAAATAGATAACAAATATAGATAAGAATTAGATATTTGAATACAAATTGGTGGTAAGAATAACGGTTTTTTTTTCTTTCCTTTTGTATGTGAGATAGTATTACAGTTTTAACATTTTTTTTTTTGCTTTTTTGTAGGAAAAAAAATTAAACTAAAGGTGTGTTATTTCATAATTTGCATGAGGATATTTTGGTGCACCAAAAATTAAAGACGAAATAGGGGAATCTTCTTATTAATAGTATAGATATATAAAATGAATATCTTTTTAGATAAACACAATAAAAAAACCATTGCACACCCTTGGTGCAATAGTCACTCCACAAGTATAAGTGCTTTTGGGGTGTGGGAGGCAAAGGTCGAGGTTTGAGTCTTCAGAAGAGAGTTTCACACATATATACACTTAAATTAAGTTAGAGTAGAATTTCAATCTTATATAAAAATAAATAAAAAAAATAAAAACACAAAAAAATTGAAAATAATAGATGAGAAATAGTGAGATACATATATAAATTTAAGTGGGAATTTTGTAAGAGCACTTGCATAAGTAAGTGCAAAAAAGTGCAAAATAGAAAAAGTGTTGAGATATGCACATTTTGACACAAAAAAACACCTACATCAGTGGGTGTAAAATTGTGCATAAATGTACAAGCGCTACAGTAATCGTGCATATATGCATGGTTATCATAGCTCGTGCATATAATATTTTAGTATTTTTTTGGTAGTGTTGGGTATATGAGAGAGAGGGGTACGTAGTAAGTGAGGAAATAATTAAAATTGTAAAAGAATGAATCCTTTATTGAATAAATGTGTAGAATAGATAAATTGATGTGGATGTTTTGTAAAAATTAGTGTGTAAAATAGAAAAAGTAGATTTTAGGTGTAAAATAGAAGGAATCTTTTACACTTCCTGATGCGGTTGCTCTAACTATCATTCTATGGCTAAGCAAGGACAGGGGCGGTGTTAGGCATGGTTCTGTATGATTGTATGTTGTATTGTAGTAGGTTATGGTAGTGTATTGTATAGTACAAGTATTAGTAGTGTAAGTGTCTAAGTGCATATATCAGTATAAGTGCCTAAGTGCATATAAGTGAAGAAATTCTTAATGCTATGAATTTCAGATTGAAACAAAAACTAACACAATGATATTGAAGAAATTGAGACAGTATTGATGAGAAGCAAGAAGGAAAATCAGTGAGAAAACAGAGCAAGAAAGCGAGAGAAAGGGAGAGAAAGAGAGGGAAAATTCTGAGAGAAAAATTCTCTAATTGAGAGAAAGATATTTCATTTCATAATTATACAACTGATCATTAGCTTTCTATTTATATTACCCACTCTACTGATCTTAACAGAATAATAATTGGATCCAAGTCACGCGAATCACTTCCGTAATTCAAGGAGAGAATAACTGCTTCCTAACTGACTTTGGCGCCACATCAACTGAAGCTTGAACTAAGCTAAGCGACACCGTTTTGCTATTAAGTGAAACTGTGCATTTTATAATCACACTTTAAGTTCCACCGTTTTGCTCTTCATGCTCTGTCGTTTTGACATTCGTTGATTTCAAGCCATTTCTGTCTTCAACATCCCCCCTCAAACGAAAGGGGGACAAGTCCACCAGGAGTTTATGTCTAAGAAGAAGAAACAGAGGAGCAGATAAAGGCTTAGTGAAGACATCAGCCAAATTATCTTTGCCCGAGACAAAACCAGCACATAAATCCTTGCGCAAAACCTTCTCTCTTACAAAATGATAATCAACCTCAAGGTGCTTTGTGCGTGAGTGGAACACTGGATTTGCAGAAAGAGCAATGGTAGAGACATTATCACACCACAACACAGGCACATGGGAGAGAAAAACCTTAAGCTCTTTGAACAAAATACGAAGCCAGGATAGTTTAGCAGCAGTTGTAGCTAAGGCACAATACTCTGCCTTAGTGGATGATCTAGAGACTGTGCTTTGCTTCTTGGCAGACCAAGAGATGGGACTAGGACCCAGAAACACAAGCAAACCAGTAGTGGATCGTCTGTCAGAAGGGTCTCCTGCCTAATCAGCATCTGAGAAGGCAGTGAGTGTCA